>JBBMJY010000003.1:8133326-8244887 GCA_037833715.1 Toxotes lorentzi
CACACACACACACACACACACACACACACACACACACACACACACACACACACACACACACACACACACACTTCACAACAACATCCGTCCTTGGCAGGAAGAGTGGGAGTGACAGAGGGAGCTACACAGAAATCAGTCCTTTATAATACAGATCACTAGTCAAACAAGGGGAGATATGGCATGAAGACCAGCCCCATCAGAAGCAACCAATAAACACTCCATGCAGCAGGTTTGCCTCCTGAGTGAATGTGGAGGTTTGGTTCCTTGAAGGCAAAATCTCAGCACAGTCAGATTTCAGATAGGCTCTTTGCCAGACCACTTCGGAACAATCTTTACAGCACTGAGATCCTCCAGGACAGAACAACACAAACATTTCCCACAGTGGTTTTGAATATTGTGTGTGTACAAGATGAGTACAAGTGGATATTTGTGTACAATAAGGGACAGTATGAAAATTGTCAGGGGAATTGAGGTGGGGGGTCAGACTATGGGGATGGTATTTTATTTTTGTTATTTTTGAGGGAGGGTTGTCTAATCTTTTTTTATTTTTTTTTTGGAAGAGCAGGGGAGGCTGTCTTCCTAAGCCAAGTGGAGTGTCCAAAGACAATATTAATATTCTGGGAAGCCCCCTCCCGCCAAATAGTAAAGGAGTAATAAGCCTCTATGAGTCTTAACTGGAGCACCCATGTTTGGAGAGTTTTAATGAAGACACATTTACACCACAACCTTGTACAACTCATCACCACGCACATTTTAGAAAGTTATTTGGTCCAAAATACAGCAGATATTTTATACATTTTACTCAACCCAGTGTTAACATTACATGCACATACACACACCATTCTGGCCCTTCTGGTTATTCAACATCCTGCAGCCGCCATTTACAAACTAGAATCATATGGAGTGAAAAAAAAAGTTCTACCACTTTACTCTTGACATTTGCTTTTGGTGCCTGGTGTTATTGATACCTTTGACACTTGACCCAGAAAAACCTGAACTTCTGGTGTTTTTTGTGATACATGTTCTGCATTAAATGACTGTGGTGTTCACTATTTGGATACTGAGCTCCCGACAACAAGAAATCTAATTCTACTATTACTTGTACAGTATTTTGATAGCACCTGATAAGGTTATAGAAATCCATTTAGTTAGTATGTATATTATTTCCATAAGTGAATATATTGTACAGCTGTTATTAATGAAGCCCTGAGGTCACCCATTTTAATTCTTTGTCACATCTAAAGCAACTTATTTACTTTTGACAACTGTCTCACTCATCATGACAGACGGTACATCACATACATGAACATCATCTTATACACAACTTAATTTCATTACCACAAAACAAATGACAGTGAGTTTGATCAATGTCATAGCATCTTTTTTGTAATAATTCAAAGTTTTTGACAAGCAGTTTATCTTTTGGGATCATCATCCTGCTGACAAAACTGGATGAAAGACAAATTTGTGCATTAGCAGTTGCACAGTGTCTTGCTCCTTCCCATCTGCCTTTGTTTACTCCCATTTCCACATCTTACGTAAATGAACAGGCATAAATGAAAGACTCCAGACATCTCTGTTATTTGGAAAAGGAGACAAGGAAGAAAATGTAGAGACAAAATGTCTGCACTCTCGTAGTGAGTGAAAGTCACATCCACCCATGAAAGCCACATCCATCTTCTGGGAAACATTTTCACTTTTATATATTGTTGGCTATAATTTGTTTTAAGGCTAGGTTTGATTTTTGGATGGTAAACTTTCTGATTTTGGGGCCCTTGCACAAAACTGTTCCTTCACAGTAGTTTGCCCGTGTAAACAAAAACAAAACTGACATCCATCACAGAGATTTTTTTCTACCATCATTTACCCACTATACATAGTTTTATCTGTTTTTGAGGTGTGTTAAAAACTAGTTTTAATGGATGTACTGTTGATTCTCAGTGGCACCACTCTGGCGAAAATGTGAAATACTACATATTGCTTGAGGTGAGTCATTACAGCTGTGGACAAGGGCAAAGGGCTGCATAAAACATTTTCAGCATCTAAATCTCTACTGCGGAGGGGATTTATTTTTCTGGTCTCTATTATTCACTCCGTGCAGGACCATATTCATTTTAACAGGACCTATTTTTTAAAATCTAGTCTGTTCCAGGCATTCACATCAACTCCTTTTCAGGACATCAACAGTGAAATTGAAATGAGAGGAAAAGGCACTATAGAAATATCTGATTCATGGCTGACCAGTTGAGCAGGCTGGACAGAATAATCGTAATAATTTCTCTAAAATCACCTCAGCTTGAGAATTTTAAATGAAGCCATGTTTTTGATCTACATGTGCAAAAAGTTAAACCTGCTCTGAACTAAATGAACAAAAGCATCATAGTGATCCTCCGTCTTTCCCTTAGATCATAGATGATAAAAAAGGAGGCCGCATGAAGCTGCTCAGCTCTCGGTCTGCATCTGGGGTGATAACAATATTACCATATCATCAGAAAATTCCCCTTTTTTCTCTCTTTCACACACTCATATATAATTTGTTGCCAAGTAACCGTGGCCTTGCAAAGTCCCTGGTGCATAATATTTTCTCATTTGTGGTCCAAGCTCAGTGATATGAGCACTACAGAAGGCCAAACAACTCTGTGGATGTCACACACACATCCTGAGTGACTGCCACGTTAAGGTGTGTGTGTGAGAGACACCTGCTTCAGTCCGCGACAGGCAACAGATGAAACGACCCTTTATAAATGCACCTGTCATGGACGTTCCTTATTACACACATGTGACACATCGTGAAGGAAAAATACACTAGAATACTGTTGATGTTTATGTGTGCCTCAGCATTTTGTGATGCAGTCCAGGGGTTATTTTGCTTTGAAGAGCTGGATTTTATTTTTCTGCTGTTTTCACTGTCCCTCAACCTGCCTTGTCTATTTCTGCTTCAGTCAGTGATGATTGCGTCCGTGCCCCTTACTCAGACTGGAACATGCCCTGCAGCTACACACACATGCACTAAGACCTTCTGAGGTTAGTCCGAGCAGGAAAAGAATGGTTTTCTGCCTTTATATGATGGCTTTGTCCCCGTATGATCGTTAAATGTAAGTGGTGGAAACTGGTGGAATGAAAAGGAAGCTCTTTTTGATTCTCGGGCAGAGAGAAGTAAGACACTGCTATTCAGCAAGAAATATGAGTTATTCTGTGTTAAGAGTCGTCAAGTTTCCATTCAAATTTAGTAACATTTTAACTGAATTTATAAAAAATTGACAAAAAAAAAATTAAAGTGCGTTTCCATCCACTTATGTGATTATAATGAGTTGGGAGCATCTAGAAAAACAACAGGTGGCACTAATTATCCAGCTGGGTAATTACTAATATAGTTATACCTTTAAGCAGACTATGGGGTAGAATGTGTTTCAACAAAATAGCCACAGCTGTATTTCACTTTAGCAATATGACCCCATCAATTTAATACTAGTGTGTGTAATTGGTCAGTATCAAATGTTGTATTCAAATAATTAGTTGACAACTACGTGACATGACAGGGGTGCCTCTTAACAGTGTTACTTCAAGGTGAACAGTGATTAGACACACACACACACACACACACACACACACACACACACACACACACACACACACACACACACACAAGCAACAATGATAACAACGATGCTTTGGATTAGTGAAAAAGTTAAAAAAAATCACAATCTTGAGTCTCAGTGACAGAGTGATTACAGACATACACTCACAGTTATTTGTAAACAAACACAGACATACTGTTACCTTATACTCTAAATCTACAGTGGAAATCTTTTCTGTTTTGGTTACAGTCATTCATTTTCAGTCATATTTCATTGGCATCATTTTATATAATCCATTTCATTTATCTATGTATAGTCACAGAATTTATTTCTTCATTTTTCCTTTTTTTTTTTTTTTTACAGCACTGTACTGTATACTATCACTGACTAAACTAAA
This sequence comes from Toxotes lorentzi, assembly GCA_037833715.1. NCBI lineage: Eukaryota > Metazoa > Chordata > Actinopteri > Toxotidae > Toxotes > Toxotes lorentzi. The sequence continues at coordinate 8,137,302 of JBBMJY010000003.1, forward strand.
AGGATTATCTAAGAGACATGTTGCTAGCTTTACAAATCTCCTCAAAGTGCAAGACTGCGATGTGGGAAAGTGCATGAGTCCTGCCAGCGAATCACTCGACAACACCACTCTGCCGGCGTGCAGACTGTCATCTTACTGTAGTATGCATTCACACATCTAACCATGCTGATGGAGCAAGCACACATCAAAACCTTTCACTTCATAACATGTTGACTGCATAACATGTTAAGCAAAGCAAACTGGACAAACTGGATCTTCACTAAAGCTACAGACAGCAGTGTGGTCTGAAGACGTTAAGTGCATCTTGTATCAGATAAACGTTGATCTCTCCACTCGCACTTCCATTGGCTGGACAAGAGATGGCAAATCTAAATTTGTTACTTGGCAAGAAATGTGCCACTGGAAGAAGGCAGCATTCACAATAACTGTCCAAAGTGCTTCCGTACTTCCATTTCAGAAGAAGGATTATTATAAAGATTAATATTTCTACTTAAAAATGTTCTCATAAAAGTAACTATCCATGATTTAAATTCATCAAATCAGTTTAGTTATTTGATGTCTGAGTTTACTTTTTTTGATGTGTAAGTAAGATATGCTGTTTCACTGATTAGCTGATGCATCTTATAAGCCACCAGTGATTCAGTTTTAACTTCCTGGACCTAAATCTTGCCAAGCAACATTATCCAAACCCCTGCCCACTTGCCAAGATAGTACTTGTTGCCAAGAAACACGGGCTTACTTAACATTCAATCAAGTAGATTTTAAACGCATTCTTCCCTGCAAACCCACAGTACAATTAGCTGCATAAGTAACAAAACAGGCAAATATGATAAGTTCATCTGGCAATAAGAGTGTTGTTGGTTTGATTTGATTCTTTTTTTTTGGTAAAGACCATGAAAACCTATTTTCTCTATCTGCTTTTGACATTGGTCTGATTGGTACTTTAGCATATAGCATTTTTAAAAAACGCATTGTTTTTCTTGTAGTTTGGGGTGCAACCATAATTAAGATGGAACAGCCCAAGATATTTTATGACAAAGTTCAGGTGTTGTTTTCGATTTTTGAATTGTTGCATGTACAAATGATGCGAAAGCCAATTGTTGCGCTTTTGATAACGTCAGCAGACTAACCTGCTTGATCTTTGTTTAGCTTTGGCCCCACTGTGGAAACACAAATGACAATGTGCTCTTGGGAAATTAAAGTTCATGGAATTTTTGGTGGAAAAGCACCTTTATTTATCTATGAGGTACTTGTGTGCACCAATCAGGATTTAACAATATTTGAATTAAAATCTGATGACAGTTGTTGGGTTGTTATTGTATATTGTTCTGTAAATATGATCAAACCACATCGACACAGCCCTGGTGAAGCAGATTAGGAGATTTTAAGTGCTCTTATAAATAAACCTAATAAATAAAACCATGTTTCCTTTCCCCAGACTTTAACTTTAGTCATGAATATTCTCAAAACTCAAAACTGGGTTTCCAGGGGCTTTAAGACACCTGAAACAGTCTTTTTTTTTATTATTGTTTTCCGGGTTCTTTTAAAGTGGGAGGTTGTAAATTGGTGGCACACTGCTGGGTGTGGCTTTACGTCACCTGACAGTCTTCCTCTAGCGAGTACAGTATGCAGCAACACGACACATGTGGGTCACAATAGCCGTACATTTACATCCTCAGGCTCAATGTCGCACACACAAATGGCAGTTCCACTTGCTAAATAAATACAACACACAAGAGTTTCAAAACCCACCTGGAGCAGAAATCAATTTCACATTGAACAAGAGAACATCACAATCCAGATTCTTTATGCATGCAGCATGTGAACACACCATGGTCCTGGTTTACTAAGCTTTTGTTACAGGGTCGCAGGTGTTTTTGCAGAGTGTAAATATCAAGCTACATGTAGCCTTTTAGCCTGATGAGCATGTTTGAACACTCCCACGGGAGACTCAGGCTTATATCGATAATTTCACTCTTTCATAAGAGTTAAAACTTGAAGCTGACATCATTTACTGGTGAATTCTTCGCGGTTTCATTGTTTCTGCCTTCATCTCTGCTTGTGAAACAGCTCCTGCTGACAAATCCTTAGTAAATCTGTGTGGTTGAAGGTTGCAGCTGAGGCATGTGAACTGTCCCATGGCTCATAATTCTCTATTGTGTTGTCTGCAGTTGTGTGTTAATGAATATTTACAGTACCACAAAAAAACAGCTAGAGGAAGAGAGACAGAGGCTTGGCACTGCTTCGGTATTATCACATAGACACAGACTGCAGAGTCTGTGTCTATGTGATAGAGTCTGAAGTGTAATATATATGCATGGGAATTATGTTTGTGTGTGTGTTTTTGCTGTCCTCCTCCTCCTCATCTTCATCCTCCTCACTGAGTGGGGGAGCAGTCGTCTAGATCCAGCAGCTCCCTGACCAGTCTCTCTCCAAACTGCGCTCGGCTGTAGCGTTTGACCGTGTAGGCGTCAGACATCTTGTAGAGGATGTATGCGTTGTTGATGGCGATGCTGATACTCAACCAGAACACCTGCTGCCAGGTCTTGTTGGGCTTATGGAAGATAAAGTACCTGTGGGAAAAAAAACATAGCTACTTCACAGTTTCTATTCAAAGATTTTCTTGAAAATCAATGAAAAAGTAAACACGCCATGAATGTATCGTCTTGCATCCACTGCTATTTTGCAAAATATTGTACTTACTTGCTGTACTTGTCATCATATTTGCAGATGTAGCTGAGGTGCGCTGCAAAGGCCTCCACAGCCAGAGGACATGGGATCTCCCCACTTTTCCTCTTGATGATCAAACCTGCCACAAACACACAAACTGTAGTGTCAATTTTTGTGCAGAATGCATGTGTATATGTTGTAATCCATTAATCTGTTCTGAAATATGTAGTCTTCCCTCTATTTACCATTATTACTCCATGTGTTACTTAGTAACACCTGTGCAGTCTCCCCTGTTTACCATTGTTATGCTGTGTGTTACTTAGTAGCACCTGTGCAGTCTCCCCTGTTTACCATTGTTATGCTGTGTGTTACTTAGTAACACCTGTGCAGTCTCCCCTGTGTGTACCACTGTTATGCTGTGTGCTACCTAGTAACACCATTACTGTACCACTGCTCCATCACTGCTCCACGTAGCTTGATAACACTGTCATGAAGGAAAGGGTAAAGAATGGTGTCAGTGTATGTAATATTAGGGAAATAAGAATGATTTAGAAAGTTTTTTAAAAAGCTGTCAACGGCCAATGAGACTCCATTAAAAACAGATTAAAAAAAAAAAAAAGATAGAAAGGGTTATTTTTAGACACAAGTAAAAAAAACCCTGAAATATCTATGAAAGGTGAAAGAGGGGGCATGGTTAGACATGCCCCTTTGGTCTGAAACACACCTACAATTTACAGTATAAAAGATGATGTACAGTTGGTAAAATTCAGTTGTTTCTGCAGGACAACTCGGGCTTTTGAATTCTGTATTGAAGAATAAAGCTCTCTGGACTCAACCTCTCCTGTCTCCAGTGCATAAGATTTGACTTCGTGTTTTTTTTTCTTTAAGAAGAAGAGTTGAACACTTAGAAGTTTTTTTGGAGAAGAAAGACTTAGAGTAAAAGAGTAAGGTGTGGGGACTTTGACTCAGCTTCAACTGGCCCCTTGCTGGGTCTACAGTCTGGTCTGAAAAATCCACATCAATACCACAAGCTGAGAGTAAGAGACAGAGTTCCATTTTCTCCAGACTCTCTGGTCACCTGGCCAACAACCAGACAAGGGAGAGAGGTATGCACATGTTTTTCTTTTTGTGGTCTTTGCTCTTTGGTCTTTTTCACAGCAGATATTCAGACCTGTCACAGCAGGAAACACAAAGGTGTCACCAGTTACATCAATGATGGTTCCATTCCATTGAAGTCCCAGGAAGCTCTGACAGTGAGCCAGCAGTACCACTGTTTTGGACTGCCAGTGCCCCAGAAAAACACATCAGCTGTTCTGGGAACATTAAATTTCTCCATGACTATCTGCCAAAAATCATTTGATGAAAAAATTTGGGGCAACAAATACCCCAGGCAGTTACAGAATACGGCTTAATTTCGCATCTACAATAACTAGTTAAGGTAGTCATGAACAAAGTCCAGACTCTTGTTAGTCTGTACCTGGCCAGGCTATATCACGTCTTAAGGATGCTTTTAGACTTGAGTCTTGTGCACACGTCTAAACGTTTGTGATAAAGTCAAGGCTGAACACAGCCATATTAGTTTGGAGGAGTGAGGTTTTGTAAAAGTGCCCATTTTGTTACCAGCAATATTTCTACTCAAGCAAATGTTAATATAAGAGAGAAGGATTAAATTAAAACCACCAAGGCTCAGGAGCTGCTGCTATACCAAGTTACCATTAGGTTGAATTATTACATACATTACATATATTACCCAGATAACAGTCACTCATTTTGATATGGCTTCTTGATGGCATTGGCAACTATTTTAGTCTCCTCTAAGTACGGAGTGAAAAACATGTGCACACAAACAAACACACACACACACACACACACACACACACACACACATGAAAAGGAAAAACAATACTGGATGGTAACAACAGATCTGGGGCCTCACTTCAACACACACCATTCAGAAGAGCTCAGGAACACACTGCAGCCCTTCAACTTGGTTTAAAACCTAACAAAACCGTTTCGTTGAGAGCGGATTACGCTATGAGAGGAGGAGAATATCATGATCCTGTTGCCTCCTAGAACTGGATTATCATGGATTAGAAGCTCTCATTGATTTTCCCTGACACGTTTGTTTTTTACTATAAATATGTGCATTAATGTGTGTTGTGTGCACCATCTCCTGTCAGTACAAGAAATATTGAAGCATTTAAAATTCAGTTAGACAAAATATACCTTTGCACGTTTAAGAACAGTATAATTTTACTGTTATCACTGTAGTGTAACAGCTTCTAGTTTACCTTGTTTTGTCGGGGAGTAGGCATTGGTGAGGAACCTGAAGTGTCCCTTGTTGTACCAACTGATCAGTGACATGCTGCCTTTCATCATTACTCGTGATTGGCCGCGCTGCGCTGGTGTGGAGCCGCAGACCAACATGCTCTGTGGTAAACCTGTACAGTCGCTCTTCCTGGTGCTCAGCAGACCACAGCAGTAGATATCTGGAGGAGGATAAATGCAAAGACATGTCAATATTTCCACAAATACGTCAGGAACTGTGTAGATAGAATACCAACTAGTACTAACTAAAAATTAAATGATAAGTAGATTAATCGATCACTCGAGCGACAGAAGATTAAGTCTAAGTCTTTTATGATTGTAAATTAAATATATTTGGGTTTTGGACAAAAGGAACAATTTGATGAAATCAACTTTTTCTTTTTTTTGTCTTTTCACCCATTTCCTTTCTTTATTTCTTACATAGACGAGTGGAGGTGAAACAATCGTGTGGCTGGCTGCTGCTGATTTGCAAATGTTCTCAGTTTGGAGAATGATTTCTATCTGTGTTGCATATGTGTGTGTGTTTGTGTATCCACAGTAAGTGCTGAAGAATAGTGCTTGGCAATTAAGTCTTCTAATTAATCTGGTGTGATAAGTTTGAAAGAAAAATGTTGGACAATGCCTTCACAAGCTCAGAACTGAGTTTTTTTCAGCCTAATGTCTCTTGATAGCTTCACCAAATTAGGGCTATCTACGACGAGATATTGATAACATCTCTGGATTTGTTTTTCTTTACTTGGCGTACTACAGCTCTGCCTGGTGGAGTTTAAAATTGCTCCTCTGTTACTGTTCAGTGAGAGCGTTTGTGATAAGAGGAATGTAAAAACTTTTCAATTTGCTGATGATATTGTCACAGGAGCCTCATCTGTCTCTAATATATCTCTGATATCTCTTCTCTGCCTTCACCGATTCACTCGTGTTCAGCCTGTCCCACATCCGCTATTATCATGAAAATAAGAAACCAGGTCACTGAAGAGAATTCAAATGTGACTCATCGTACCTAACAGGATTATGATTTGCTTATAAAATATGCCTTTGGTGTAATGAGCATGTTAATGAGGGATGGTATCAAAGGATTACCAGCATAAAATATCACAATGTCTTCCAAAACAACTTCTTGCATTTTTTGCAACAACTTCTGATAAAATATCGTATATTGAGGATATTGGGTTTTTGTAAGCTGTTGACATTAAGTAGTGTTTCACTTAAGTGTCCCCTTTACCTATTGATTTTTTAAGCTGTGACCAAGCTAATCACTCCCCACTCAATCTCCCAATTATTGTGCAAGGCAAAAGATAATTAACAGTCTATTGCAGTGCATCCCGGGCCTGTTATGGTCAATGTTAGCTGAACAGCAAAAAACACATTCATCTTAGCAAGTTACTTAGGGTAAAGATTCAGTCATCAAGATGCATTTTTCTTATAACAAGGAAAAATGGGGTGAAATAGTTCCACATTTTTCAGTGCAACTTCTCTTTGTTTCTCAAATATTTGGAAAGTATATGACAGGCAGGCTTGTGCCTTTACACATCCATATGTGGTTAAAACTGTTTCACTTGGGTTGTAAGGACAGATAAAGAGGAGAAAATGAATCACTCTAACTGCCGTCTGTAGTGCTGTGATGTGTCATTTGAAGGTAAACTGCAACAGATTGTCGCCCTCTCTGTGTTCTTTAGCCTGGGGACGTTATCATCGCAACATGATTAAAAATAGATAAACAAATAAAAATTGCATATAGGGAGATGAGATGAGGAAAGAGAATACAATCTGTACACCAAAGCAGAAAACGAGAGAGGAGGGAGGGGACACGAGATGACAAGGTGTTTTATTTAGGCAGCATGATAGAGACACACACCAATAGATACAATATCTGCTACTGCAGCTCGTTTGTGTACCTTGTTTGCTGAATTCAGTGAAAAGACTGAGGCTCGTGATGGACGGCCCGGTGAAGATGATGGTGTTCTTGCCAGAGATGTTCTGGCAGAGCTGCTTGGCCACGAGGCTGTGGAGCTGAGGCTTGTTCTTTAAGGTGGCCAGACCGTCTGTACCCTGGCCCTCCTTCAGATGGACTGAGATCTGCAGGAAAGGAGGGGGGCAGGACATGAATATAAAATAGACATAGAACCAGCACATTTACTTTCAAGTTTCCCTTAAGTATTCACTGCCCTCAAGGTTAGAAAAATCCTGCACCTTCTGTATAAATCTCAACCCTACGAACTCCCCTCTGGACCAAACAGGGCTACTGTCTGCATTTACTTTTGGTCAGAGAGAAGATTAGAGAGAAGATAAAGGCCATTTTATGGGAAATACACCATGTTGGAATATACTGGACTTTCCTTGAAGGCACCAGCAATGCCAGTTTGAGTCTAGACAGGGACCCTCTCCCCTCTCATAAAGACTCTCATAAAGGCATAAAATGCATCCAGTCCATAAAGAATCCAATAATAAAATGTGCTCAGCAACTTCTTCTTAGGTGTGTGTGTGTATATACATGTACACACAAACAGAAATGTAAACCCACAAACACCAGTGTCCCTCTCGCACCTTCTGCCGTTGTTCATGAGCTGAATGGCATTAGCCTGATTATCCAGCACCAACGTCAGACTTGCAGCTATTACACTAAGTGCTCAGTCTATGTGTCTGTGTGTGTGTCTGTTTGTGTTTCCCTGTGTTGCGCACTGGCTAATGGAATCTCATTGATTCACTCCATTAACTCGTTTTATTTCTTAGATTTTTTTTCTCCCTCTACACAATTCATTTAGAGAGAGAAGATATCAGTGCAGGCTCACATCAGCGTACAGCGGACTGGTAAAGACTGAGTGACTGGCAAATGGCCACAATCACCGTGAATGCTAATGCTTATTTGTTAAATGGATGGGATGATGGAATATGGCTTTAAATGACAGAGACTTTAATGCTTCTTGTGCACAACCTGTTGTTTTACATACGAGATTTGGGATTAAAAAGAAAATGATGAATGATTAGATTCTCCAGTTGTCTTATTGGATATATAAACCAAGGATAAATAAAAGAAATGAAATGGGCAAACTAAAATTCTTATAGTGGTTGCTCCTCTCTCTACTAATCTAATTCTGGACTACATCCAGGCTAAAGAAGGAACCTCTTCCCCTGCAGTGTAGTCTTATGCCTGAGATCTATCTATTTATGGGCTCAGTGTAGTGAAAAGCCCTTGCTTTACAATGTTGTATAATTATATTGTTGTACTTCCTACCCAATTTACAAAAAGACAATTTAAGTTTGTCCTTGGGAAGCTCATTCTTGAACGTGAACAGTGAAATGCTGGTATGCTTTACTGACATTCTGTTCCTGATCTCATGCTTGATATATAAACTGTAATGCACTGGCTGACATGTTCCTGTTATGCTAAGAATGTCAGCGTTCAGAGATGTTAGTTCAGTTAAAGAGCAAAGGATGACAAGGACATATAGGTGCTGTCGGATATCAGTAAACATGTTGTCAGCTTAGCTGCCGTGAAGCCTGTCAGTCATTCAGATACATAGAAGTGTAAATTACAGATCACTTTGCTGTTTCGAATCGTTCTGCTCAGTTCAGGTTGATGACACTTCAGCACGCTCAACGGTAAGTGAACACATAACTGCTCCCACAGCCACAATGCTGAGCACTGATTCTGACTGTTTTCCGCTCAGTAGTTGGTTCAGTCGGATGCTGGTTCAAGCTGTCACATTCAATTCAGTACAAAGCCAGTCTATGCAAGCACTGTTTACAAGGTTAACGGCTCAGCAGCCATTTATTTGCAATAGTTATTAGGTTACGATTGTTTCTATGGTGTTTAACAAGTCAGTAACGTACTGACATCTGCTCTGCTGATTCGATCAGTGACAATGGTGAAATTTTGGCCAGTCCTAACTGACTGAGGTCAGAATAAGGTTAACTATGTGATGTGGAAGTAAAGAGTTAGAGGTAGTAGAGGTAAAGAGTTGGTTTACCCAAACAGAAACAACAACAGCAACAATAACGGAAATGCATGTGTTATCACTTGGACACTTGGAGCTGGAACGCCTTTCAACCAAAGAAATTCTCCCACTACCAACAGTGAGGTCTACTTAATAACAGGGATGCGTTTCTGGAAAGACATTCTGATGTTGAATTTTTAATGTAATTTTTCATCGCTGTGAGCTGCACTCTATTTACATCCACTGAGGGAACAGAAATATAACTGACAGATAACACAGAACTAGGACAAAATACCACAAGTACTCTATATTCTACAGTATGCTATAAAAGTTCTGCAGAGGTAGATACCTCTGAAGGTAAATGTATATGCATTCTTAAATATACTAATGCAAATGTTTGTGTGTTTACTGGTCTCAGCCTGCATGTGTGTGGGTGGCTGGATGCAAGACCCACAGCAATTGTAATTAAAAAACAAAATCTCATCGCTTAAACAGGAGGTTGCCTCAAGCACTTGTCACCAATAAAGCTATACAAGACAGTTTGGGAGTTGTGGTCTCTAATTCTTTTCCTCTATAATGAACTCTGTAATGGCCTGAGTTGGAGAGGTCTGTCAGTCCTCCTGTAGCGCCAGGCCTCGGTTAAACAGTGGTGTTATATAAGCAACTGGCGTAGGAGTGGAAGGTTGCAGTAAGGGCAAAGTTGTTAGTGAGCAGAGCAGCTCTGCCTGCCTGAGATGTGACACACAGATCTGATCCTGAGCCAGCAGCTATTCCAAGCAGCAAATAATAATTAAAAAAAAAAAAACAGTCCTCAAAGAAAACTCACAAACTTGTACTCTTTTCTCTCTCATCTCTTTATTCTCTTTTGCTTCCCCTTTACTTTATCTCCAAAGACAACTTCTCATACACAGACTGAGTATTGTGTGCTGCTACCTGACAGATGAATCCAGTGGAGGTGCACTGTCGAACCCAGAGGCTGAACTTCCTCTTCTTCCTCTTCCTCAGCTCTCTTTCCGTACAGGTGGTGATGAACACTGGATCCTCATCTATCAAGGGCTCATGGAGAACCTGAAAACACACAGTAAATGTTACTGCACACGTGAGTTTGTCTTGGTGTGTTTTTTACATAACTATGTCACAAGTGAAGTACAAGAGGTGTTATTGGAAAAATAGCCAGCCTAACAAAGAGAGGAAAAAAAGGAGGTTGTGTATGATGTAACATTACAGCTAAGAGTTTAGAGAGAGAAGGAAGCCAATCGAAGATCCTCACAAGTCTTGTATGTGTTGGAGTGTGATACTGTAGAGTAAAAACATTGGTCTCAGCAGAAACACGCTCTCTACTGTGCAGCTCTGTCTGCAAAACCCTTCAGAAAAATGCCTTCTCCCTTGTCAGTTTCAGTTTTTTGGATCGTTTCAGCTGCTGCTTTGTCCTTTTCGTTTGAATTTATATGTTATCCCCTTCAGAATTTCTTTTTGTCTGTCTATGCCTGACTGTTCCAACTTCAGAGAAACCAAACTGAAAAATACATCTAAAAAATGCCTGTAACTTTGTCCTAAATGGCAAAAATAGACATTCAGTGGACCCTGTGGGAAAAAAGTCAAAAAGACAAAGACGTTATCGCAAAAAACAGTGGTTCTGCTCTCTGCTAAGCATGGTGCAAGTTCATTCAAATTTAAAACTAAATGGAAAATAAATACGGTTTCAAGTTTTATGATTCACCACCTTTCACACAAGCTGTCTGGAGTAAAGCGCAAAAAATGACTCAATCAGTGATTCAATTGTGAGAAAACTAATCTGACAATTTTGATAACAGTGATTGTTTTTCATTTTTCAAGCAAAAATTACAAAACTTCATTTGTTCCAACTCCTCAAATGTAAAAATACTGTTTTACTTTGTTTCCCATGATTATAAACGGACTACCTTTGCATTTCGGACTGCTGTTGCCAAAGAAGTCACGGCAGCCACTCACTGATGTGGTGAGTGGAGATATGAAAAATGGCTGCTTGTGGATCTGCTAATTTTACCACCAAAACTGATGAACATAATGCAAGAAATGTCAAAATATGTTTCAAAAGCAGGGTCACGTTTCCAGGTCTGCTCACTGTCTTTAAATAGTTGGGATGGGTCAGATCACATCCCGAGTATGAATTTCACAAGAAGGATTAATGAAAGTATTTCAAAACTGGCACACATTCCCAAATCCCAACACACGCAAACAGAGGCATTAACAGAACATACACAGACACAAAACCACATGTTTTCCCCCCTTTTTTTATGGACAATTAAACCAGCACAATATACCTAAAACCTGGCCAAGTATTTCCCAGGGAAGCTGTCAACCACAAAACAAATATTTGCATTTCAAATTTCTCTCAGTTCGCCCTTCCTCCGGTGTCTCCCCGTCTCCTTCACACAGTCCACCATGATTTGACTAACGCTGGACTGAGCAGTGACCAACAGCTTTCTGCTGCTCGACCGACGAGCAACAAGTCATTTCCCAGTCAAATGTGGATTTATGGATATACAAGTGGAAAACGAATGAGGCTATCAAGCCTTTGGATGGATGACATCCCTCAAACCAAAACAATGGCCTTTTAAGAAATATCTCATCCTGTAGCTGCCACACATTAGCACAGTGCTAACTACTGCAGCTTGCTTCTCTCTTGGTGACCAGATATTTATCCACAACTTGTCCTAACCGCTGAAAACAAGGTGGTTATGTTTGTACCTGAATGCTCCAAGTAAATCATTGCCACGTGTTCACGCTAATCCTGCACTGGACCAAGAACGGAGGAAAATCCATCCGCCCACTCACTTTGCACTGGATGTGCAGTGAGGACTGCGACAAATGCTCTTAAAGATTTTACACTTGCAAATGAATAGAAAGCAGTGTCAACAGATCATCTTAGTGACTGCAAAACTGCCAGTCTGACACAGAAAACATGAAGCATCACTGTCAGTATGAGCTAACATTACATGCTAATGTTCAGCACTGATATTATTAACATCTTTGCACTTATATTCACACACATATCATGTTGAATAATGCTTGTTCTGATCTAGTTCTAGTCGACTCAGTAAGTGGCAGTTAAATAGATAAATCCAGGCTGCACAGAATCACCTTTTGATTGTGCATTTCCCTCCCTTTGTTCACCTGATAATAAAAATGACATCTGAAATGATTTGTCAAATAATTGATTAGTTAATGGGAGAAAAATGAATCTGAATATTTACTGGTTTTCATCTATAATAACAAACCAAATATTGTTAGATTTGGGACTGTCAGTACTGAATATGTAAACTTGGGTTTGTGGAAATTGTAATAGCCATGTTTCACTATTTTCTGACATTTTATGGACCAAATTAATCAGATTAACTGATAATGAAAAAAATCACGACTTTCAGTTCAGACTCAAACCACTACATAAACTGCTTTCTTCTGTGTCAGTCATTAAATGGGCAGATTACTTTTCCACTGCCTGTAGAGCAACAGCCTCAGTCTGTGCCACTCTGCCCCTGGCACAGAAAACCAACAGATAAAACAAACTGGCCTAGATACACATGTACCCTGCTACTGCTAATGACACACACACATGCTGTCTGACAATCGGCCTGTCCTCATTGTTTCAGTCATTTTTAGATCTAAGTGGAATTTAGTTTAGCATGACACCATGTTTCACCAAACCACCAATTACACCAGTCTTGATATTTTTATTATTTTGACTGTAAAACTGCATGGCTGAGTGAGATGTGGATGTGATATGAGGAGGGGGCTGCTGTTAAGGATCTGTATTCCCAAATGCACCACAGCGCTGACATCATCTTTCACAATGAAGCTGATGTTATAGTAGTCATACTGTAGAAAGACCAAAAGCAATTTAATCAGCTACCTCCCGGAAATTCATTAATTTTTAAGAGCTCGACAGTGGCTCCAGGAGTGGCACCACAGGAATATGATTAGCCACCCCTGGTACCCTCCTCCTAACCAGATTCTGAATATGACGGGTGATTTGATTGTTGTCATTATGGAGGAAGATTTAGTAGAGTGAGAAAAGCCCTTTAATGAAGTGGAATCAACGCTGTGTCTTCAAACTAAGCAGTTTGTGAAATGACATTCTACTTTTCTGATTGCTGCTCTCTACTTCGTCGAAAGAGTGAATTCTTTGTGTTGTTTTTATTTTTTGCACTCATGTACCGATGATAGAGTAATCAAGTTAGACAGAAGCATAACAGTGATGTGCAAGTGCTGGCTTGAATCACACTGTTTATTCGTGGGTCCTTTCAAATCTGCAGAGCTGCTGTTCATCTAGAGAGAAAAGCAAAGTAGGAGTTGAATATACTCCAGCCCAACCAAAATAGAGTAGCAAGGCGGGTGCGCCACTGCCCCAGTTGCATAAATGTAGATCTAATGCATACAGTGCAACTCAGAACAAGTTGAAGTAAGTCTTCTTCTTAGAAATAATGCTTTTTTAAATACTTGCTGTGTAAACAGTTTTCAAACTTGGGCTCCTTTCTTTAGCTACTGTATCAAAAGGACATGCTTACAAATATACCTGAAAGCCAAACAGTACCAACAGCGGTAGCCAGCCAGACCAGACCAACCAGATATCTGAGAAAACGGCTAGCTTCAACTAATTCTGCTAAATCAATTTGTCTGCCATAGATCACCTCTATAGTTTTTATAGTTGCCACAGACCTGGAGTATTGTACACACCTGTGTCTGTGAAGGTCTGAATGTGCAGCTGAATGACTGCTGCAGTGAGTCCAGGAAAGGCTGGATCTTGTACAGGCCCTGGTTGCTTCCTTGTGACGGCCGGAAAGCCACAATGTGGAAGTACTTGAGAATCTTCTCAAAACGTGCCTGGCTCATCTTCAAGGCGATGCTCCGGTTGCTGAAGAAGCCTGAGCTCCAGATGCTGAGCACCGACTCGCAGCGGTGCACACTGGTGGAGGTGACAAAGCCTAGGAAGGCCTTCATCTCCTGGGCAGTGACAGGACGCCAACCTTCGTCTGCGCCGAAACGCTCCTGGAACTTCTTAGCATACATGTTAGTCTGGGTGATCATGTTTTGGATGCAATTGTCCGGGACAAAGAGCTGAAAAAAGTCCAGGGCCGTGGCAGTGGCCGGCATCTTCTGAGCAGGGCCTGGAATCAGGACAGGAAGGAAAAAGAAAAAAATGAGTGAAACATTATGGCAGAGGAAAGTGGACAGACTGACAGATAGAGAGTCCCATATGGGCTAACTCACAGACACAACTGTCACTTAATCCCAGTTTTTAAACTTTGGCACCAAGCCTTCAGTTTGAATGACTTTGCTGAATAAAAGGTTTCTCTCTTGACACTGTAGGACATAATAAAATTGGATTCTGTTGAGCTGTCACTGTCCAGGCTGTGTGGGATGCATATAAACTGTTGCCTACATAACTACATTTTCATCTCATAAAACAGGAACAAACAGTAACAGAGAGAACATCCATTAATTACTAGAGTCTTAATTGTATTAAATGGTCACAGAAACATATCGCATTCTCATATAATCGCTGGGCTTTTTCGTGAATCAGCCAGTGCAGCTTTTGGTGTGAATGTCACAAGCCCAGGGCAGCAGTTAGGAAGTTTACACAACATGACAGCCGCCACACTGTGATGCTTGTCACAGCGTTTCTACGCTTGCCAAAGGTTTCGGTGTCTCGTTGCTTTAGTGTTATGGCAGGCAATGAATCAAAATCATGTTCTGATGTAGTAGAGTCAGGAGTGAACTTTGAATGATCTCCCATCAGCTGATGCAACAGCAACATTTTAAAGTCTGTATGTAACCTAACAGACCTGTTATACTGTCTACCCCTCCAGTGATTCCATAAAGGGGTACTTTATACCACAGGGTGTTCTTCTGCAGGTGCTTGGGGGTGCATGGAAAGATGGTGGAGAGGTACTATTAAAAAAAAAGATTGTCATGGATAAATGGTTGAAATATTTAGTAAGAAGCAGTGCATAAATGGTGAAAATGGATGGATAAATGACAAATGACAATTAATGAGTTCATCTGAGGGGAAAGTGACATTTACCGCACATTTAAGAGCTCTGTGTGCAAGCTCTTAGGTGTTCTATTGAACAGTCAATACACAATGCAGTGACTGGACTGATGTATTTGCTCTTGTAAATTACAGATTTTCTGTGAGGTTGCTGGATCCATGAAAGAATTTGGATGAAGTGCAGAGCAACTTCAGGCTCAACTGAAGAGCACAATCTCAGTAGCTCTGCACGGCATAGATTTTCACTCGCTTTTTATCCTTTCTTTGATTCTGAGTGCCCAGCTGCAACCAAATTAATGCTTTCGTCTTTTAATGTTGAGATGCAGAGAACATGTATAAGACTTAGAATGAAATGGTACGCTGTTAAAGCAACATGTGGAGGAGGACCAGAGGAAATAACACAGAGAAGAGTACAAGCAGGCCCACACAGCTGATGCTTGCAGCCAAGACAGCAGAAGTAGCTGGGCCATGGCTTGAAATCCATTCATTTGCATTCAATTAGACTTGAAGGCTGAATGTAAAATCCAGCGTGACTTCCTCGGAGCGAGCCACTCCTCGATAAAAACATCAGACATTCAGATGGAAGGTCCACCGAGGCAAAATGACTCACCTCTGCTCATCTCAGGAGTAAGCCAAAAATACAACCTGAGGAAGGACTCATCACTTTTATGGATAATGGAATTGTTTCATCTGCTCCTTCACAGATTTCTCTTTATACCCCTGCCAGCTGATCTTCAGTCCAGCCTATATCAATCTGATTAAAATGGATCAAACATTTACATAATTCTTTACATAACTCTTCCAGACTACTAATATTAACTGATGTTCATCTATAAGGGAAGACTTAAAATATAAATTTCCCACATTACTCATTACAAAACACCACCTACATTGCACATACACGCAGACGTATAAATCCCTCATGATTATCAGCTGTTGTAGTACTTATATTGTCGAGGGACAAACATCTGCCTGGTAGAGCTTTTATAGCCACGGATTTAAGAATGAGAGATTACAGTGGATAAACCCTTTGCATAGACGAAACATGCTTTAAGCTCTGGTTTAAGATAAATGGAAAATACCGACAGAGCACATGGGAGCATGACAGCAATTTCGGGCTACGTATCAGAAAAAACATTTTCTGACGTTAATCTACAGAATGTCGTATTTGGAATATACACCAAACTACAGTCCACTTAACAGCCACCAGTGTCAGTAATAACAAGGGTTTTCTGAATGTTACATGTAGTACTTTTAAATAAAAATATTATAAAATGCCACGTTATGTGTCTGTGTATGCAGACGAGATACAGAAATACAGGGTCAGACAGACAAACTGACATATGGAGAGTACCAGTAATCTATCAGACACGCTCAGCAAAGTGAATGAATAAATAGCTCTTTAATTCCCTTCAACATCATGATAAGGTGGTTACATAATCTGAGATTTGGATGAATGCATCATAATCCTTGGCTTGGTCATTTGCCACCCCCCTCGCACTGTAAGGGAAACAATCTCATGCTGAGATAAAGATAACATATCACCTATAAACCCAACCTTGGGTAAAACACATTTTAATGCAAGCCAAAAACCCAGCATGGTTTCAAAAACTCCTTCTGCATCTGTTTCAAGACCAACGACGTGTTGCTGCTGTAACTGTAAACAAACCCAAAAACACAACCCAGTTGGAATATCTGAGAGTTTGTATGAGGCTGATTTGATGCTTTCTGACGGCGGCTGATGATTTATGTACAGGGTGCACAGTCTCCGAGGAGTGGAGCTGTCACACTAATGCTGTGTCTGTGTCAGCACTGCTATGGCTGGACAGTAAGACACAGAGAGACAGAAAAATGGGAAGAGAGATAGACAGGTAGGTGACAAAAATACAACCAGACAGGTGGGCAGATAGATAGACAGGGAAACCCAGACACATTTTAGCAATATCACTGATGATATTTCCACACTTCACCATGGACAGACTTAGTGGAAACCTCATCTAGCTAAAGCAACTTCCCATTCTATGCCATTAAAACCGGTGGAGAAACATTGATGCAGATCTGCTGATGCTCAAGATGCAGTCAATCTTTACTGTTCAGGTCAATTAAATGAGAGTTTGGTCTTGGCTATTCGTGGACTGAAGTGTGATTATGCTCCCTGGCAGTCTATACATCCATCCAGCCAGGCAACTCTTAATCATCTGAACCCTGATAAAGAACGGCTCAACCACACCCACGCTGGCTGTGCTTGAGCAAACAGACACTAACTGTATTTTAACAAACCAGACCAGACCATATAAAGCAGACAGGCACACCTGCTGCCTCCCAAGCTTAAGTCAACAGAGTCAAAACAGCCAAACAGAACAGGACAGAGTGGGTGGTTGATAGTACAGGACATCCTGGAACACTTTTCTCACCATGGAACCTCTTATGGTACCCCAGCTTAGCTCAGTTTGGCTTAGATTATTTTGGATAAGTGAAATAGGCACCACTCCATATCTGGGCCCTGTCTCACAAAGCAGGATTAATGAAGTTAGCTGGCTAACTGGAGAACAAATCCAAATGAAGCTTGACAGAAGGCGCGGCACTAGAAACCCAAACCTCACTCCCTGATGCATACTGGACTTAGCAGTAGATAAATGGATGAAAACTGTTCTCAAGACAGCAGGATACATATTGGCTAACAGTGACTTTTAAGCAGCATGAGAACAATTTGTGGGGTGATACTTTTGTGAAAAAAGAGAGTAGTGTGGGGGCATGGTGCTGTTTAACTGTCACGACACACACACATTTGAAGAGAGAGTGTGCAACAAAAATCAGAGTGTGTTTTGCTTGTGTCTCATGTAAATACAGTTATGAGTTCTGTTACTTAACTTGATGCAAGAGGACAGAGACCACCCTTTGTGCATGTATTCTGCATACATACACTGCTATGTGTGCTGAGCCAGGCCAGACAGCATGCTGTTTCTCTAGATTAAACTGCATGTCCCCCTGCAATGCCCTGAGACATGAACTCACACAGAAGCACACACACAGGGGCAGCATGTGTACCACAGCGCCAAGGGGTGAAGTATCAAAGCCTAAGCGTTTGCCATTAACTCACTACAGCAATTAACGATGCAGTGTCATGCTTCTCTCAGTCACTCAGTCACTACACACACGCACGAGGAGGATGCGCGCGCGCGCGCGCACACACACACACACACACACACAGACGAAAATGAAACAAGCATCCAGTTGTGTCAGAGCAATAGCCTTCTGTGGTCTGTTTTTGGCACCGTATTGAGAACCACATAAATGGCCTGCCTGACCTGAAAAATATGAACTGCACTATTTCTGTCTGTCTCTATCCAATCACTTCACACCCACGGGCAATTCTTCCCCTTTGCACAAATGACCTTATTCATCTTGTCGTGCATCACGTCTCACCATATGTCTCTTTGTACAGCGGCACCGTGACATCCTGCACAGTCTCCGTCCAGCCCTCCTCCTCCGCTTGACTACGGGACAGAGAGCCCGGGGGACCCGCTCCGCTGCTGCCACCTCCTGCTCCCCCGCTGTGCCCGCTCTCCTTATCGCCCCGTTTTTGGTGGTGGTGGTGGTGTTGGTGCTGCGGCTGCTGCTCCTCCTCGCCTACCTCGGCTATGTAGTTGTCGGAGTCGGAGTCTCCGGAGGTGCTGTAGAAGGGATTGTCGCTGCTGTCATCCCCGGACTCGCCGAACACGTCGTCGGATATCTGCAGGCTCTCGTACCGGGAGCGGGCCGCTTCCAGGAGAGACAGCGCCTTCCGCCCGCACTCCGCCATCTCTCTCTGTAGTGATGCTCTACTCTCCCTTTCTATTGCTTCCTCCCTCTTTCTCAGCCTTCCTCTTCGGCTTCAGTGGCGTGCAAGTGGTCACGATTTTGCAAGAACAGGGAGGTGTTTGCCTTTAATGTGTCGGCTACACCCTCCCCTTTCTTGGGTATGAATTATGATCCCCCTGCCCTCCAGGCTCGGATGTGGAGCCCGGTGTTCAGAAGCGTGTGGATCCGGGGAGAGCTGTCCGCTTCAAGGGTACTGAAATATTTCCGCTCCCTTGCTCTGCCTACAGCGCTGCGCACTGGGAAAAATTATCAGCAGTCATGGCCCAGTATCCGGTTTGAAATACAAGCGAGTTCTCCACACACGGAGAAAATCGAGAGTGGTGGCTGCCTCTGCATCACCTGACACCCTAGCGCTGCCCTGTCATCCAATAAGATTGCATTTTCTAACCCAAACTCAGAGAGGAGCGGCTGTTGTGAAAAGATGATAGGATAATATTGAATGTTAGAATAACATGTTTGACACAAAAGATAATACAGGAACATCAAATGGAAATTATTAAACTTGAACTGAAATACTGTCATTAACACTACTTTAAGCTACATTTTTTATAATATGCAAGATTAGCTTTTAACTTTGCCCACTGCCTAAAGACACGTCCAATTGTGGTCCCCTGAAGGTGCAGACTGTGACGCCAGACTTCTACCGAAAGTCCACAGGACCACTGAATAAGGGCTAATTGTAGTCCAAATGTGGTCGTTGTGGACGTCTTTTCTACGTCAAATTTAAACTCATTTTAGACATCGTTTTTATACTGCTTCTACGCTCTGAAAACCGTAGTCCCATTTCAGAAGGCGGCACACTGTTCCAATAGCTTCATATGATTGTCTCAGCACCAGGTGACAACTGGAAACGCATACAAAAGTGTAATGCATTTCCAGTTTAAAGCTGCTGCTGAGCCAAAGAAGCCACAGGAAAATGCTACAGGAAACGGGTCCTCCACCTTTTGGAAACATATGGGACTACAGTTACACACAGAGGTTTAGAAAAAAAAAATCACAATTCAATCCCCACTCATTTATTTCCATTTTTATTTTTGTTAATCACTGACACACACTCAACATGTCACTAATAAAGCTTTTGACTTCTGTTGAATTTCCTGACCACCTTGCTTGGGTCTGTACCACAACAAATATACAACAATAGAAATATAAAACGATAAAAATTAAAGTGCTATACTGAATGTGTTTTGAGATAAAATCCAACCAGAACCAATTATACTGAATACAGAAAAGAAGACAATGTACAAAAGCTGTAACAACATTCTCCACAATGGATAATCAGTCCTGACTGACTGCTGTGTACCCTCCACCTCCGCTTCTTTGAGGCTGTGTCATCAAATTTCATGACTCCATCTGCACGAGTAGAAAAAGAAAAATTATTAGAAATACGCAAAGGCAATCTGCAGTCATACTGTACTGCTCTCACCACGCGTACCCTTACGCACAAATATGGTGACTACATAAATACACAAATACCTTAAACAACATTACATTAGGCAAAATGTAATGCGGCTAGCAGACAAACTCCACTAAATAACGCGTAAGTTAGCTTGTTCGTATCGTAGCTGCTAACACCACAACACAATAAACATACCACTTTGAAAACGACTCACTGTCGCCGTTTCCAAAAACTAAGAAAAGTACAGAACACTCACTCTGATACAATTTCCTTGAACCAAAGGAAAATATATCCTTTACATTTTTATACTTTTTAACACTTAACTTATAAACTTTAAATATTATTTTTAACCTTTAAAGACAGCACACATACACCAAGTCCCCATATTTGTAAGCAAATATGTTGCCTGTGCACCCACTACCAATACTGGATTAATACATCTACATCACCACCTGCCTACCTGCCTTCCAACTGAAAAGAATGGAACACACCGCGTGGCTCGCCAGCATGTAAAAAGCATATTTCCTGCCACGAGGGAGCCGCTAGATATGAAGTTCGTAGCTTGTTCTTTTCGCTAGCTTAGCGAATTTAGCTTAGGTTAGCTACCAGCCTAACACTGGTTAGTGAATAGTGACTTAGCGACCGAACAATGCTTGTTCACGTTAAAGCTTCACTTAACGTGAATATTTTTAGACACTATGGTAGTTTTCAAAAGTAATTCCAATTCCATTTTAACTATAGCCAGTGTTTAGCTAACATTAGCTGATGGGATGACATGTAATACCAGTTGTCGCCACAGCAGGTTTAGGTACCTATATAACACTATAAAGACATAAATTAACATAAAGTGAACTAACCTGACCGAACTTATATTCAACTTAGTAGAAAAAGGTGGTTTTTGACGTACGCTGAACAGAGCCGAACGGCCAACTACTTCCACAGCTGAGATGAAATCAGAGACGGTTGATGAAACTCGCCGAATCGCGCCAAAAACTTGACGTGTTGCTCGGCCAATCAGAGTGGCGTTTACTGGTTGGGTTTGATGACGTGCTGCCTCAGCCAATCAGAGTGGAGTTGACTGGTTGAAATCATAAGAGTTATAAAATCAAGGCTATAATGTACCATGAAATTGTTTTCTGAAGCCTAATTAACAACAAGTTGCATTTCCAAATAAATAAATCAATAAAAACATAAATAAATACATAAAAGAGATTAACTAACTAACTAACTAACTAACTAACTAATTAAAATAAAATAAAAGTGACAGTAACAGTACCTGGTGCAAAAGTTTGGGCCCTGTACAAATCAAATATTTTGTATTTTGTTGATTTTTGCAGTGAAAGGAGTAAATACAAAACCTTCAGCAAACAGACATCATAACTGAGCCTTTCTTCAAATGCTAATGCACTGTAACTGTTTTGTGTCATGAACTTACAAAAATAGAAATGAAAACTAAACAGTAATTGTGGCATGTGCAGAAATTTGGGCACTATTCTACTTGTAATGTCTCTGAACTTCATTAATGTCTAAATTGATTTGTTAGGACTGGTAAGGCAGGCCAAGAATTGTCATCAGGAACTGCCAGCTTTGACATTTCAAGAGACAATACATTCTCTGACTCCTCAAATCTTGTGGTAACTGACTCAGGATCTAAAAATGAAGCTAATAAATGCCTACAAAGCAGGGGAGGCTATAAAAAGAAATGAAACTTCTTCCATCTTGAAATGTTCTCTGTCTGAAATGTCATCAAGAAATAATGGCAGTTAAGGGGAGCTGTGGAATTCAAGACTAGGAGATTAGGAAGATCAAGAACACTTTCATACATAATTGCACATAACCTGGGAAAGAAAAAGAAAGGCAAAGCAAAATCCCATGTGAGGAAGGTTTAGTTGACACAAGAGTGGTAGAAAAAAGTGTATACTACAAGAGTGTTGTCTTAGACTGCATTAGTTTTAGTTGGGTGTACCTTATAAACTGACACTATGTCTGGAGATAAAAAAAAAAAAAAAAGAACTGCAGCACCTAAATGTTGTCAGGTTGGACTCGGCCTTTCTCTGAATAATTTTAACAGGCTGGAATTAAAAATATATTTTAAGTGTAGTTTGAATTAGAGAAATAAAGTTATAGATATCTTGAAATACAACTTCTACTAGAAAGAACGAGATTAGGGATATTTTCAATTGCCATTCTGACTAGTGAGAATACAACCTTCACTAGGAGAAATGTTATTATGGATATCTAAATTTAATTATTTAAATAACCTGTACAGACACAGAACACGGTGGAACAATGGCCTCTAGATGGCGCAGCAGGACTCTAACTCTTCTTTGTTGGTGCTTTTGCCATGTTTGCGGAAGCTTGGTCACAGCAGCTTACTGGAGACTTGTCACCTTTTCTGTGTGTGTATGTAAGTGTGTTGTATCTGTGTTTTATAATCCAAAATGAACCTGCCAAAGGGACCCGATTCTCTGTGCTTCGACAAGGATGTTTTTATGAAGGTGAGAGTCCGTAGACGTTACGTCTGTCAACATGTTAACCGTTGCTGTCGCTGTCAAACTAGCTAGCATTTAGCTAAGTGCATACTGGATGCTTTCTTGTTTTTTTTTATTAAATAGAAAAACTTTAACAAACGTCAAACGTTGCCACATCTAATCCTTAGTAGAGGTTAGTACTTAGTAAAATGTGCACATTCTTTATGATGTGCCTGAATTTGTCAGTTTGTAGCTATGTCGATATTCTGTCATTCACTTTACCTCTCTGTCCATATGTTATTAATACTAAAGGTAATTGTATGCATGGCTGGCAATCTGTTGCTGTCTCTGCCTCTCTGCAGGATGACTTTGACGTTGACCAGTTTGTGGCGGAGTGTCGGAAACAGGTCCAGCTGGAGGAGATGAGAGAGGACCTGGAGCTCTACTACAAGCTGCTGAAAACAGCCATGGTGGAGCTCATCAACAAGGACTATGCAGATTTTGTTAACCTCTCCACCAACCTGGTCAGTTGTCATTACTGTTGCCCAGTATCGGCCACTGTGAATGTTACAGCCATAATTCTGCAGTCAACAGCAGACAGAAATTGTGGTCTTCTGAGATAGATTCTCTCATAATGTCTGTCAGAGGATGAGAAGTAAAGAAGAATATTTGGCTATTTGTTAATAAGTTTTATTATTCTCAAGCACTAATATCAGCATCAGGTTTGAAGATGCTGTACTGTTTTGCTCTTAATATGCTCTTGAAAAATGAATAGGAATGCGTGACACAGTTTTCATAAGCCGGTCTAATAGTGTGAGGGTAGACTGCTTCTAATCTCAGACCTCTGCTTCTTTGTCTCAGGTGGGGATGGACAAAGCCCTCAATCAGCTTTCTGTGCCACTGGGACAGTTACGGGAAGAGGTTATGGTATGTTTTGTTATTAAGTGTACTGTAAATCTTGATATATTCCTGCCACAGATGCCTTATTGCATGTTGTTGTCTGTTGTTGCAGAGCCTGCGTCTCTGTGTGAGTGAAGTAATTCAGGCCATAGACAACCAGCTGTCAAAACAGGAAGATCTGCAGAAAAAAAAGGTTTGGCTCCTCATGTTTATGTCTGACTTTATCATTTGGTTATATTTTGCACTTAACATTATACATGTTTCATGATCACCTATACAAAGCTGTCTAACAGTTTTGTATGGTGTGTAAACATTTGTCTGCTTTGTGGGATGATCTAAATCAGTCGTTATCTTCCTTTAATTATCACCATCCATCAGGTATGTGTGTTGAGGCTAATCCAGGTAGTGCGCTCAGTGGAGAAGATTGAGAAGATCCTCCACTCACAGAACTCCAAGGAATCCAGCTCTCTGGAAATCAGCAGGTGGGAAACTGATATGTTAACAAACCTATTCACTTGAATTGGTAGATAGCCATTGAGTCATTGAGTATAAGCTTTTTTTTTTTTCCTTTTTTTTTTTTTTTACCAAGCAATGTCAGTTTCAATTTTTACATTTCAATATCTGGCCTACGCAGGTATGACAAGTAGGATGTCCATCAATGGACAAATTAGAGGATCTAGAAAGGATTCTGGTTATAAACGTGTATATCTTGTCTTTTTTGGAGCTACAGTGTGAAAAACTGTATTTCTTTTTTTTGATCTTGAGTTATATTTTCCATTTTTGAACAAAAATTTTAGTACACCAGAGGTTCTGATTGTTTGAACTTGATCACTGCAGAGATGTAGAACTAAGCATTTGTGTCTAACTTCATGTCTATGTGTCTGTATGTCTGTGCACAGTCCTTTGTTAGCAGGTCAGATCCTAGAGAGGATAGCTACAGAATTCAACCAGCTGCAGTTCCACGCCGTACAGAGCAAAGGCATGCCCCTGCTGGACAAAGTCAGACCTGTAAGTGCTAATGGGCCAATCAGTCAGTCAGACGGCTGATAAATCAATAACCACTCAGTTAGTTAAACAGTTTTTCTAGCTTGCTGCTCGTCCGTCAATCCATCAGCCCTGTAATTATTTGACAAAGATAATCAGCCTGTGTAATCCTTCTGGGCTAAGTGCTAAGGGCTGTTCTTTTACGGAAAAAAACATCAATGCACTGACCATTTAGATTTACTAAATTGTCTCCAAAATATTTGATCTTAGAACACTGATGCATAATTTACTTGGTCTGTGTGTTTCCTAGAATACTACAATACTTTAGATAATCATAGTTTCATCCTCTGCCAGCGTATAGCAGGGATCACCTCCATGCTGCAGCAGTCTCTAGAGGGCCTGCTGATCGAGGGTCTGCAAACATCCAACGTGGACATGGTGCGTCACTGCCTGAGGACATATGCCACCATAGACAAGACCCGAGATGCTGAGGCCCTGGTAGGACAGGTGCTAGTCAAACCATACATGGACCAGGTAAATGTTCCACAGATGTTTTAATACTGCGGGGTCTACTTTTGATACTGTAGACCCCGGGGCATTTCAGATTTTTGACAGCATATACTGATAATGTTTCCAAAACATTTTTTTGTTTCAAATGTAATGTATATAGTTGGTGAATCATTTGTAATTATCTTTTTATGGGTTTAAAAAACTAGGTGTCCAGGGTGGCAGCCTCATTAGTTCCTAATTAACATAGCAAGACATTGTATTATACAAATACTAAGCTTGTTAAATTGAATGTCAGCAAATTTCTGTATGTCCTGCCTTAATAAGCTGTATGGATCAGCAGATAAAAAATCTCATCTCTCTTCTCTCCATCTTTCAGGTAATAGTAGAAGAGGCGGTGAAGTCCAGCCCGAATGGTCTCCAGCTGATGTACTCTAGACTGCTGGAGTTTGTTCCTCATCACTGTAGACTGCTGAGAGAGGTGACTGGAGGAGCCATATCCAGGTATTCATGCTATAATGGAGGCAGATCCATTCAAAGCATGGTCCCAGATCAAGTAGTTCTTTGTTGTGTTTGAAATCCTCTTGCCTCTACTTGAAAAACAAATGGTCTGCTTTCATTTGTTGAGCTGTTGAGCATACAGAATATTGACCAGGCCGTGTGATCTTCTTTAAACTCTTTGATATGTGTTTATTTTGTTTCATCAATACATTCATATAATTACCATGCATTTATTCAACAGATCTGAACATTTTCTGTCGCAATGAGTGTCTGCTTCATAAGGTCTACTGGCCTTTAAAGATTGTTTCAGAAATAACAGATTACATTGTGCAAATCAGTGGCTGGAGTAGTGACCAGTGAAGAAAATCAAAACATTTTTAATGTGCCAATGTTCTCTCTCTCCTCAGTGACAAAGCTGACATAGTGCCAGGTTATGATTTCCTAATCAACTCTGTGTGGCCGGAGATAATCAAAGGGATAGAGGAAAGGTTGGCTTACCTCTTCAACCCTGGAAACCCTGACATATTCTATGAGGTATAGCCACAGTTGGTGTGTTTATGCATTCACACACTGTGCTTTGTATATGGTCACATAATTTGTTGTTAGATTGTGTAGTTTCACCTGTGTGTGTGTATGTTTACTGTCGACTGTCTTCTTTTCTAGCGCTACAGCGTGAGCATGGACTTTGTGCAGAGGTTTGAGCGTCAGTGCAGCTCACAGGCCAGTGTGAAGAGACTGAGAGTACATCCTTCATACACCAGCTTCCACAACAAATGGAACCTGCCTGTCTACTTTCAACTACGGTTCATATTACCTCAATCTGCATACCACAGACTGTAACTTACACCTTGTACAGTTTACATTCCATATCTCTTTCCATGTCTAATTGGACATTTTGTCACACAGGCCAAGAAACAGTCCAAACACAACCCCCCCCAGTAAAACTACAATGAATCATAATTACAGTTTGTTTTTTTGTTTTTTTGATGACTACATAATACTGCAGGTTAATTATATTGTATTTTTATGGGGGGTGATAGGCATATTTTGCTACCTTTACACACCAGCTGTTTGCCCTTGTTTCCAGTCTTTATGCTAAAAGAAACTAATCTGTAAACATTTAGGTATGAGAGTAATATTGATGTTCTCATCTCTTGGCAGGAAAGTCCAAAAACGTCAAGCTATTCCTACAGACTAATGGAAATTATAGTTTAACCTAAGGTTACATCAGTTTTTACTTGCATGTAATGGGGAATAGGAGCACTTTAATCTTTTAAATTCAGACCTTTCAGCTTAAATGAATAAGGTCAGATGATGTTCAAGGTGTAATTTCTGTGCAGGATGTATTTTGAAGAATTGCTTTAAGGACTCAAGAGACAAGCTTTGATTAAAGTTGCAGCCTGTCAGCATTTTTTAGGGGAAAAAGACAAGTTTGCAGATGTTCGAAAAGTTGAACCAAACCCATTTTTATAGTAATCTGGGAAATTGCTTATCGGTGTGAGTTTCACGCAGAATGATGACAAAAAGCAAAATGTAAATTGAAGATGTGTGTCAGCGTATTACTAAACGTAGTCCGTAAACATGACCCTGGACCTTGACTGACTAGCCATTGATCTTTGTGAAAAAGTACAGAAGTTTCCCCCCCCCCACACACACTGTAAAGTACACAACACACAGATTCATCACTGCACGTCAAGACAAAGATTAGAGTGTTGTGTCCTAATTTCACAATACAAACCTACACAGTTCAGCTTTTCTGGAAATTTCCAGGGCACACAGTGTTGTTTAACATCATGAACACGTGCATGTCAGAGTTGATGCAAGAAATGAGCTGATAACACATTGATTGTTTTGTCCTTCCCCTCACTGTGCGTCTCTCCCTGTTTTTCAGGTACAAGGAAACAGCAGGAAGTCTGGAGAACGCCATAAGTGATGGACTAGAGGCAGCACCAGGTCGGAAAGTATTTTCTATCACGAATACCAGTGTGCACCTTACAGTTCACTGGTAGTAATTGTGTGTCTGTGTCTGTTCATGTCCAGCTGGCAGTGCATACCACCTGCAGGTGTCTGAGGTGTTGTGGTCCTGTCTGGTGAGGTGCTGGTCTGACAAGATCTATCTGTCACCTCTGGCCCATCGCTTCTGGAAACTCACGCTGCAGCTCTACTCAAGATATGCTAAGTTTCTGGATGAGGTAATCTCAAATACGCCAGAGGAAGACTTTAATAATTTGAAGACAGTTTTTAAAAGCAGTATGCAAATGATTAGTTATGTTGCTGTTACTTGCTCGTGGTCCTCACCTGTATTGTTGTCTGCACAGGTGTTGACTAAGATTCCACCCCCTGAGGTGACTAAAGAGCCAGCCAGACCTCTGCCCAGCTCAGCCTCCTCCACCTCCAGCCGAACTTCAATGGATGATGGTGGCAGTGAGAGTGGGAGTCCTGCCTCCCTGTCCACCAAACAGCTTGTCCACATTGCTGCTGACATTCAAAAGCTCCAGGAGAAGGTGCGCGCGCGCGCGCACACACACACAAACACAAACACAAACACAAACACAAACACACACACACACACACACACACACACACACACACACACACACACACACACACACCTGTTATCCAGTTTATTCAATTAAATTACATTTTATACTTTTTTACTGGGGTTAAACATGTGACCCTTTCTGGGAAGTTTATAATGGTTTATTTAATGTTTTAGTTCTCCAGTTTTCACTTGATTGTTTCCAAACTGACTGTTGACTAATTTTTCTCTTAGATACCAGAGTTATCAGAAATGGTCAGACAGCGTTTAGAAGCTGTAGGATTCAAAAACTTTGTTATTGTGGAAGGTAAGCTGCCCATACAGTGCCTATAAAAATCATTTTACTCATTTTTTCCTTTCCTTTTTTCCACTTCTTCTATCTTTCCACTTAATTTGATGAATGCATGCAAAGGAGACACATGGTCCATAAATGTCATTTCTCCACTGACATTTAAAAAAAGTAAACAAAACCCAACAGGCTTTTGAGTATGACATCTTAACTGACATAGTTACAAGGCTAGCTCAGACTGTGTGTATACCTCATTGCATTTACTAGTACTTTCCTCTACGTCAGATGCTCTTGCAGACTCCAAAGCTTGCCTTTTAAGCAGCGTTCCCATTCTGAATGCCAGGATGACCCAGCATCTGACTGAACGCTGCTGCCGCTTCCTGAAGAGTGCCTCTGAGGTTCCACGACTCTACCGCAGGACTAATAAGGTCAGTGAGGCTGCAAACATGCACACGTACGTGATTCTCCTATATTTCGTCATGTAATGCTCTCCAATGTTATAACATCCCTTGGAACAAACATTGGGAGCACTGTTTGTCTGATTTAGACAAAACCTGGAGGTCGAATGCAATTGGAACTGTGTTGTGGCATATAATTTTTTTTAAAATGGAAATACAATAATTAAAGGTCAGAATTTCATATTTGAAATACTCTTGCTCGTCAGATCTCTATGAAACCTGGAGGGATGATGCATGTTAATACATGGATGAACCTCATTCAAATGCCACTGGAGTATTTTTTTTATAATTGTCTCTAAAATTGAGCGTATTAATGAACTAAATGATGTTTCAGTATGAGGTGAGGACACTTTTAAGAGATTTCTTGTTTGTGAAGGTCAACAGAGTTTGAGAAACTAACGCAATCACTGAGCTTAATAATTGAAATAATATTAATAATTAAAAATTCAAGGTGCTCTGATTGTAGAAAGTCGAACTCGGGCCAGAAATTTTCTGTCAAACATCTTATCCTCAATCCTCCCTCACTTGCTCACTCATTGTTAGAGTTAATATTGGGAAAACAGTAACACAAACTATTTAACTATTTAAGGATTTCTAAATCAAATTTTATTAAATCTATTTCAGTTTGACTGATGACTGCAGAGCTCTATATAAAGAAGAAATTGTGGCCAACCACATGGTTTTCTTTCAGTAGTTAGAGAGAAAAGAATATAAGATAATAGAATAAAAACATGGAACTTCAAATGCAGTTTTCAACCAAGTGAAACACAGGTCCTTAAAATATTGAATTTTGTATCAACAACGTTGTGAAAACCTATAATATCTGACCTCCTCCCTGTGTAGGATCTGCCAGTGCGTGCATCAGCGTACATGGACAACGCCTTACGTCCGTTACACCAGCTGCTGACAGACTCAACGGGGCTGGTCACTCCCTCTACAGCACAAGAATGGCTGCAAGTGGCTCTTTCTGACTGCACACAGAGGTAATTTTTAACACACAAACAAACCCAGCGACAGTACCCATGTTGAAGAATTTAAAAGTACTTACCAAAGCCAGTACTTAGTAGAGTCAGCTTCATTATAAAAATGCTCCATCACATGACCACAAAGAGTGGTAATGTGAGAGCACTTGTTTGTCTTTAATTTCATCAGGATTTATTTCCAGCCGGGATCCAGAAAGTTTCTCTCACTAACATTTTCTTTTCATTTCCACGGTTTGTGCTCAGGTACTATGAGACCATCTCAGAGGTGCTGAGCTCGGTGAGAAAGATGGAGGAGAGTCTGAAGCGACTGAAGCAAGCCAGAAAGGGTGCGACCACAACTACCACGGCAGGAGCAATTGGTGGACCCACAGATGACAGCAAGATCCGTCTTCAGCTGGCACTGGATGTGGAGTACCTGGGTGAACAGGTCAGTGTTGTTTGACACAGTACACAAGCACATGCAGTCATGTGTGGAGACACTTGCTTAAACAGCAGTGTCACAGGCAAAAACATATATACACTCACCAAGCACTTTCTTAGGAACACCTGTACACCTACTTATTCATGCAATTATCCCATCAGCCATTCAACAGCAGTGCAGTGCATAAAATCATGTAGATACAGGTCAGGAGCTTCAATTAATGTTCACTTCAAACATCAGCGGAGAAAAATGTAGCATAATTGTTGGTATGAGATGGGCTGGTTTGGGTTTTTCTGAAACTGCTGATCTCCTGGCATTTTTACACACAATTATCTTCATCATCAGAGTTCACTCAGAGAGGTGAAGACAGGAAAAACTCAATTTCTTCTGAGGCTCACAGATGGTAGGGTCAGAATTTTGTGTCAGCAGCCTGAATCCATGAACCCTGTCACATCTGCAGAAATTAAGTAATGCAGTCATGTCAACATGGACCGGAATCTGAAAGAAACGGAGCCTGTTTAAGAACAATGGTTGTGTTATAGATTTTAGTGTCATCTGAAATGCTTTTGGTTATTCTCTCTGACATTGGTTTGTACTGTTGTTTGTCTCAGATCCAGAAGATGGGTCTTCAGCCAAGTGACATCTCCATGTTTTCCACTCTGATGGACCTTGTGAAAGAGGCCCGGGAGCTTGCTGAACAGAACCAGTAAAAAGTTCAGTCCACCGTAAACCAAAAACCATTAAAATGCAGCCCTCACCCTGCATTTCCTGAATCCTTTGAAAGGAAAAAAAAAAAGGTTTGTGTCTAGTCCAGACCAAGTGGCCATGGTCCGGTAACAGCTGGTGATGATCAGACCACAAAGAATGTAGGACAAGAAGTGACACCACTGAAATCCTTTTTTATGAAAACCTCTCCATTTACTGATGCAGACTTCAGAGCCACAGTGCACAAAGATCTTAACAACAGTGATCTGCCAGAGTCGCATCTGACCAATCTGTAAATTATTGTTTTTTAAACCGCAGATAAACTGCTGTCTGGATCACCACTGGTTCTGCTGTAGGCAGTGTGAATAAGAGGGACTGCATGGTGTGGTGTTATTGTCCATGAAATGTTTTTCACAAAATGACTGATACCTGCTCCATAGAAATGTATTTTTCTTTTTTAGTCAGAAAGTTGTAAAGAGAGACTCAAACAATATTTGTCTAATTTCTGCTGCTTGGTGAAGGATTAATCTCAAATAGAGAAGTCTTTAAGTGTGTAACGTGTACATTTTTGTTAAGATTGAAGTTGTATAATATGTTTAACATAATGAACTTGGGAAAAGAAAAATAAAGAACTTTGGATATAGTGGTGAATTTGTGTGTTTCAAGACAAAGGTAATGAGCTACCCGCAAACCACAGGACTCTGACCATTGTGTTCATGTCAAGAAGTCATGACTTCACTGTGAAACAATTGTTACAGATTGATAAACCATGAATATATATCTAACAAGTCAAACTGGTTTTTCTGTGCCTCAAGAGCAATAAGCCACTGACACCTGTCACCATTCGAAAACGCTGTCTTTTTCCAAATTGTTTTACACATCAAGTCATGTTTTTTAACGTATGTTCTAATATTTACGAGTGAGTCTTTCTGTTTTATAAGTAATTTGTTTATTCTTGGGTTTAGCTGCAAAGTGACATCATGGGAAAGGACACTGCAAAGTACAAAGTACTTAATATTCTTTTCATGCACACAATCTATATGGGAGGAAGCATGAGAGGCAAGAACAAGGAACAGGACCAGAAATATGGATGTGATTTATCATGTGAGAAACTAAAGTTTTATGTTTTGGCTACTTAATGTGCAGTAGTTGATGAAATTGTCCCCAAAACAGATAATTATGTAAATGATTATTCTGCATCTTATCAAACATTTTAGTACATCCACAGTAAATGTAGCATAATCTTTAACCAGAAAGTTGAATGACCTCAGTTGCAGCATTTCCCTCTAACTCAGTTATGCATGCTTCTCTCCTGACCTTTTTAGTTGGTGATGGATGTTGATACAAGACTGATTTGAATTACTGAAATGGAAAAGACTTTGCCCGAGATCCTGATGGAAAACAATGACATGTCAACTGTACTGGGAAACAAATGTTTTATTTCAGCAATCGCAAATCGTAACAAAACAAAAATAAACTCTTAGTTACAATATACAACGTATTAGTCATTTACTGTAGAGAATCATGGTTACTGTACCTACTATTCTACTGCAAAATACTGTACAGAACTCTGCTATAATAAATTTTACAGAAAAAAATAGGATTTTAATAGGCTGCTTGAAAACAGCTCAGGTTAAAGTAACAGGTTTTCATAAATACTGCGACAGGGATCCTCAGTGACTCCTGAGTTTGTGGAGAGGTGGTGAAAGAAAACTACAATACTGTTGCATATTCATGGATTTATCTTTCATTCCTTGTGCGCTGTATGTGGCCATCAAAAAACAGGGGTATGATTTAAATGAGATGTTTGTTGAATGATTGATTTTAATTCAATTCAATTCAGTTCAAATCAACTTTATTTATATAGCGCCTTCCACAAAAAAAATTGTCTCAAAGCGCTTCACAGGCACCTAGAGCCTGACCCCAGAGCAAGCACTTAAGGCCACAGTGGCTCCCTTTTAACAGGAAGAAACCTTGAGCAGAACCTGCCTCACATGGGGGGTCCTCCTGCCAAGGGCCGGGCTGGGTGAAAGGAGGAAAAGGAGGAAGACAGGACAGCTGGGAATGGAGGAGAGGAGGAGAGGGACATGCAGCATATAAAACATGATACAAACAGGGCTGGCAGTGGAAAATGTTAGAGGGCCAGCATTTAGATTACAGTTAGTGAACAGTTAGTGGATACTGTGTGCTCAGCAGATTGTAAGAAAATCTGGTATGTTGGGCGATTTTCATGTCAGAGGTTTTTGTTGGTTTTAAGTACTATATAACTTTAGAGTGTAGGATTTGTGATCTTGCCCAGCATGAGGATGGCGTTAGAATATCCTTCTATGACGGAAAAGAAGAAAGGCCGGTTGATGGACAATTTCACAGGGACGCCTGCTTCTTGTATCTTGTCCTGAGGTTCTGCTCCTTCTTCTGACATCTCGAACAACACCTTATTGACCGCCTGAGAGGAGATGGGGAGATTTGTTAATGACACATACGTACACAATGAGTGGTTTTCATTATACGACAAGCTGACCACTTATCTAGTTCACCTTATCTACAGTGAAGGGTTTGGTGTTGCTGAGTTGGCTGAACTCAGCCTGGGAGCCCAACAGTTCGGCCTCAATTTCTGGATCCATGTTGGTCAACAGGTCATGCAGATCAGTCACAGAAGACATGGAGAACTTTGGCAGGGACAGCTCCAGCAGACTGGGAGTTTGAGGGGCAAAGAAATTTTAAGATAAAAAGAATTTGAACTAAAATGGGATTGTACCTGACCCTTTCTCTCCTAAAAATCCATAGCCTCATCAGCTCTACATTGATATGATAGCTTATTATTGACTAAATAATACAGGGTTTAAAGGTTTATGAAATTTATGCACATACACTGAGAATCATTTAATCGTTGAGAATTATTTAAAGAATTAGTAATGCTCACCTTCAATATACATTTATCTTTAATCATTCATGAAAAAAATGCAATATGTAAATGCAATAATTGCGTATGTAGTGCCTTGCAATAAATTGTAACTACACAAAAAGCTCTTCGGCATAGAGATCGGCATTTAACACAGAAGAAAGTGGTGGAATTAAAAATGGATGCACAACAGGCACATAACATGATTTTTAAGTTTAAGATGGAAAAACATGCTTTAGATGCTTCAGATTTTCAGACCCTCAACTTGTGAGGACAACAAGTGGCACCAGGTCTGGATGTAGTGTTTTAATACTCACCCTTCCTGGAGGCTCTGGTGCCAGCCAGACATGACATCAGTGAGCAGCTTCGACTCTATGTCATGGAGGTTGGCCCCTTCATGAGGCAGGACCAGCAACATGTATGAGCGTTTGCTCAGAGACAGTTTCACAACAGTGCACCGCCGCATCTTTAATAATTACAAAAATATTACCAATGAGTCAAGAGATGTGTAAATGAACCAACAAATCAGCATAAAAAAAAAAAAAATAATGCTAAAAATTTACCTTATCATTCAGGTAGTGATACTGACCCATGTGGGTCATCACTGGAGCCATCACTGTGGTTGTTTCATCCACATGAAACTCCTGCAAGGAGGTCCTCTCTGGCTGGAAGGCTGTCTTCCAGCTGCCTAAACAGACACAACCAAAGAGCACAGTCAGGTACTGCAGGGTGGTACAGAAGGTGAAAGTCCTTTAAAGTCTGATATTTGAAGGGTTTCCACTTTGCTGTATCTGGGGCAATGCACAAAGTCAAATCCAAGTATGTTATACTGGAATGTTCAGACTGTACAGTAAATATATTGAAAACTGGTTTAGTATTATCATCCACTGAGGAAGTGTGAAGTCTAAACATGAGGTATCTTGACTTTAAATTATGAATCTCAGTCTGATTCAGTCTCAGAATTTCACAAAATCAGCTCAACAGAGACAGACCTTGAAAATTGAAGGAAGAAATGTATAGAAGGTCACTGCTGGAGGAGTTCAGATCTTTGAAGATACTCTTCACTTTCCCATCGGACGTCTTCTCTACAAAGTTGTTGACCACTTGTTCAGCCTCCTGAGGTTTGGAGAAGTCCACGCTGCGTATGAACGATGTGTCTGAGAAGTCCTGTGTGCCCTGAATAAAGTCCTCGGATAGCTGAACATCCTGACGAGTGAAGGCCCAGACCTGGGTGGTGATTTCATCTTTGGGTCCGTCGTCCACCAGAGAGTTAATGCTCTGCAGGGTCTTGAGAACCTTGTGTCCATCCACTAAGGACACACAGTCCTCTCGGTCAGTGCCACTGCTCAGGCCTAAAAGAAGCTGCAAGGATAGAAGAGGATTGAGAAAGATTTACTTTTTTGAGTTTAGGTACAAGACCTGATAATCAGATAGACGTTAGGACCACATCAATTGTCCCTTCATTTAAAATAGTAAAGAATCAGCAGGGTCTGCTTGCCTAAAATCCTTTTTGGTCTATATAGTGAGAACAAATCTAAAACAAAGACCTGGAACGAGCTTGCAGTCTTCTTGGAGGCTCCCAGGTAGAAAGTGACGAGGGATCCAAAGGTGTTGACAGGAGAGAGGAGGGTGTTGGCGCTGCGCTGCTTGCTGCTGAGAGCCTGGTACATCCTCAGGCCCAGAGAGTTCAACAGCCCTGCCAGAACCGCTGTCCTCTCTGTGATGTTATGCCTCTGTGTGTCCAGTTTTGACGGGTCCCTGCTGTCTGGTGTTAGAACTTCAGTATCAAGGGGAGCCACAGGAAGTGTCAGCAGGGCCTTGGACGTCTGGGTCTGCAGGGTCTCACAGCTGACATTCTCCGAAGCAAAGAGATAGAAGGGGTGAACGTAGACGCGGTTGGCCTGACTTCCTGACAGGCAGCCGCACAGCAGGAGGACTAGAAGAAGCGATCTCTGCATTTTACCTTTTGTTGGTAACAATTCCTTCTGTAGAGGGAGACACATTTTTTTAATATCAAAGTATATCAAAATATTAACTGCCTCTGTGTCTTGGTGAGCTCTGAGTACTGGGTGGTATGTGAACGCTACATGACTTTTAGTGTGGCTTTCGTCAGAAATGTGGCTGGATATGGTTTTCTGACTCTGACAGGACTGGCTGGCAGGAACATTGGGCATAGAGCAGCGTGTCAGTGACTGATTGATCACTCTTTGTGTGTCTTCTCTCCTGCTGGTCAGTGAATGAGCGCAGCCATTACCCTCTGCTACAGAGGTCGCACTGATAATGAAGACACATTTAAGTGTGTCTGGTGTGTGGGTGCATGCACGTTTATCTGTGTTTACTGACTTAAGTAAAATGGAGGTTGCAATCTGATCTTGTTTATTGCTTATTTGGATTTGGAAACAAACAAATGTACATGCTCAAATTGTCATCAAATACGAAGACAAAACTCTTCACTTTGGAAAATATGAGGCTTGAGGCAGATTTGTGCTGTATTTATGTTGTAATACCTAAACAAATAAACCCAAACATTTAGAATGAATAAATTTAACATAAATTGCAAAACAAACTTACACACACATAAAGTATATAATTAAAATGAAAATTGAATATACTGACAAGTTCATTGAGATGTTTCTCATTTCTCAACTTGCCATTGTAATTTTATGGATGGATCGCCAAATGAGCGCAAAGCAAACACTGTTTAAAGTACAGCAGTTGGTCTGTGACAACTTTCTCTCCTTCATAAACACTTTTAATGCATTAACTTTGATGTCTGTGAAGGAGAAGTGCACTTATGTAAAAACAGGACTTTATCCTTTCAGTTGAACATGCAGAGATGTGGACTGATGGACTCATGGAGGAGGTTAGCAAACACCAGATTCTCCTCTGTTTGGACATGTACCACAGGCCATGGCTTTGGTTCCTGATCAATAAAACCAGTGCACGCAAATGTTCTTACACGCAACCAACCCACCTGTGTACCCAATGACTCAATGACAGAGGTCAAAAAACATGGCTGATTTGTGATCAGAGACATTTTCTATCAAGCTCCAGAATTTTGACAAAACTTTTTCAGTGGAAACTTCGTCTTCAAGTAGCAAGTCTACAAAAATTAACTGTAGTTGTTATTTATTTTCATGAAGTAGAAAACCACCAAATTAAATTAAAGGGTTTGTCAGAGACAGTTTTAGCCATTTAGAACATTAATTTTTGGTTTTGAAGTATATAATGGGAGACCCATCAATTTTCTACATCTCTGACATGTTTATGCTCATGGTATTGTACAATCAAAAGGCAGTTAAAGATAAAGTCAAAGTTTGCTCTTACCGTGTGTGTCTGCTGCTGCTGCTGCTGCTGAGTGAGGTGCTGAGTGAGGTCCTGACTCCTCTGCTCCCTTGCTTTAACCCAGCCAGCCGCTCACAGTGCTCCCACTGTGGTTAATGATTAACCACAGCAGCATTGAGTCAGGGGCTCAGCTACCATGACTCACAGCCTGCTTTGTACTGACGAGCTGCTGCTACAGATAAATAGGTCTGACACAGAGAAGAAGGAGACCACCCAATGCCCCTCTATGTGTTGACTTTAGGAGGATGGTGCAAGCACATCCTGAAGGGGGTGAAAAGGAGAGCTCAGCTTCCACAAAAGAGAAGCAGCAGAGGGACAGCCAGGCTTGTTTGTGTTTAAC
Source organism: Toxotes lorentzi (assembly GCA_037833715.1). Taxonomy (NCBI): domain Eukaryota; kingdom Metazoa; phylum Chordata; class Actinopteri; family Toxotidae; genus Toxotes; species Toxotes lorentzi. The sequence continues at coordinate 8,174,871 of JBBMJY010000003.1, forward strand.
ATCATTTCAGAGTGACTCACTGAAATGTCACTACACTGTAGAGATGTTTATTTATGAAGAGGGAATAGTGCTCCTGGTTAATTACGTATGTTCTTTGTCATTTTTAGGGTCAAACAAGTACAAAGTAAACAAGTCACAAAGCTGGGTCACTTGAATCTGTAGAAGAAAAAAACAAAAGGAAGGAAGGAGAAAAAAAACAACCTGGAAATGACTAAACGACAATCACATTTTCATATTGTATCTAGTTTCATTTTCTGAAATTAACTATAAGAATCATTGTTCACGCCGCATCATTAGTGCAAATTTACTTTAATAAATTTAATAAAAATGTATAATAATGCTCATTAAACCATGTTGACTGTAGGCAACTTAGCAAGAACTAATAAAATGCCTGAGAACTGCAGTAAAATAAACCAATACCTTATCTCTTATCCTGACTTCATTAGCAAACTGTTACAACGATGTTACGGATGTTAAGACTGAATTTAGAGGGATAACAAATCCAACATGTCCTGGGAAAAGTGCAGACACCTTTCAAATGTTCTTAATAGGCAGATAAACTAATTTATCAAGCAACGTAGTTTGTATTTGCTAATAAAAGAAATACAATCTGTGAATATATTTGGGAAAATCCTCCACGCACACCTGACTCAACAGGACAGGGTATACTCGATTTTCCCATCAAAAAGAGACACATCATATCATGTCAAGTGTTTTACAGCCCTAGTTTGATCTTTTATAAACATTGTTACAGTAATAATAACTGAGAACGGGAAGTTATGAGTCTTTATGTCTCATCAGTCAACAATGCAAAACTAAAACTGATACATCCAGAATCTGGGAGATTAGATCTCACGCACAGTTGACACTTTTCCTGAATTTACTCATCAACAGTATCAACATACCTTTTTGACAATGATTCCTTGTTTTTCGGCCAATAGTTAATAGTACAATTGTGTTTTGCTGATTCAATTAATCTTATACCTGAACAGCAAAATGTATTATTCTAGATGACAGTACATTTTGAACAGTAAACCTCATTTATTATTAATAGCTGATCCATAAATAAGATATTTCATTTAATGTATTTTAAAGTTGAATTAATACGTAAAAATCCAACCTGTAAAACATTTACACCATGTACTACAATTTCCATTTTACAACACAATAATAATACAATACAGAAATCTTGACTTTAATAATAGTTTACATGCTAGCAGCTCAATGAGGCTGCAGGATTCACATACTGACAATAGTTGCTCACACTTACTGCAGCAGATGTCAGTTACACATGTAAGAGCATTATGGTGTATATTATATATTTTATTATCTGCTGAACTGGAAGTTCCCAAAAACCCTCGTGAAGGTTGAGTGTGTAAGCAAATATCTTAAAACACACATCCTGAAGCTAGAGGTGAACAATCTTTGCATACTCTTTATGACAGTTAACCAAGTGTGTGTTTCTCATGAGTGATTACATAGTAATTTATCACTGTCACATTTGGTGACATCAGAAACTTTAAGGGTGCTGGGTATATAAGCTGTCATGTTCAGTAGCTGAAGCAGGTTGGAAGGTGAACGAATTCACCATGTGGACCCTGTTGGTTCTTTGCAGCGTGATCGCCACACATGCAGTGCAAGGTATTGTCCACTAATTTATTGTTTTGCTCGTCTCTTTCTCTCACATCAGTCGGAGTTTTTCGGGCAGTAGGGAGCAACTGAACATTGATCTGCTGGAAAGATTCAGATTCTGTGTGTTTTCACAATTAAGTCTTTATGACTGAATTTTTGGCTGTAGTTATGTGTGATGCCACTGAACTTTAAGTGGCATGTGACCTTTTATTTTGTTTGTTTACTCTTGCCATAATCCACCAGGTGCTGATCGCTTCCTTACAACTGAGCCATATGAGACACTGGATAGTACAGGTACAAAACTACATGTAAAAGAAACAGAATAATGTCATTGTGAAGAATGTTGTTTGCCTTGTCATGTCTCTATCAGAATTAGCTGATGTGTTGTTGTTTCAGATGGTTTTAGGCAACAGTTTCAGCTAAATCAGAGCAATTTACTAAGCACATTAAAGATTAAAGGTGAAAAGATGATCAGGATAGGATCAGGATAGGATCTGAGCAACAGAATGTGTTGATATTTGATTTTAAATGTTATATGTCTGTCTATGTCTTCTATGCTCTCGTTTCTTTTTTTTTTTTTAAATATCCATTAGTTTCTGAATAAATAATCAACACTGATGTTTATACCACAGGTAAGATAAGTTCCTGCAAAATAAGAAGCATAATATCAGCTCATGGTTCTGGGTTTTATTTATTTATTAATTTTAATTAAATGTATTGTTCTGGAAAGGGGTCAACAATCACAGTACAATACCTTCACTGGTTACAGTTTCACTGGTCAATGTTATACAGAGGCTCAACATGTTGTCTTATATTCTCTGATGATTGTGCTCTAATACCTAAGAAGAATCATCATACCCCTCATTACTCTCAGTACATACCAGCGCTGAAAAGACAGAAGATTTGCAATGAAATACAAACTGTAAACATCAGTCACACAATTATTGTGAAAGGTTAAAGACCCATTGTGAGACGTTTTTGACCAAATACATTTGGTTTCCTAACCCATCATAATTCAACATATGATGACAGTAGATGCCTCTGGTTTGTTTAAATTCTGCATTCTTCATTACTGTGTCTTGCGAGTTTTCATCTTGTCGTGTCATTTTTCCAGTATTTGTAAGTAAGTTTCTTTTTTTTCATGAACCTGTGTTTCTTCAGGTAGTACATACTGTGATGACTACCTGTATGGCAATAGTGGCACATTTTACAGCCCCAACTACCCAAACACGTACCCAGCCAATGCAGACTGTACATGGTACATCAGACCAGGCAGTCGAATTGTGCAGCTGGAGTTCACTGACGTAAAGTAAGCATATGTGCAGGTGGCCCCTGAAATTGGGAACTTCTTTCTGTATTGTCTGTGGCTTTAAATTCAAACCCCTGTTCTTCTTCTGCTCTTATGACAGCATTGAGAATCACCCAACATGTAGTTACGATGCCATTTATGTCTTCGATGGCTTTAGCACTGGAGGCAGCAGGCTTCTGGGGAAGGTGTGTGGCACAAACAGCACCACCTTCCACTCCACTGGTGAATATCTGACAGTGCGCTTCAAGAGTGATGGCACTGTTAGCGACAAAGGATTTCGGGCTGACTACAGAATTGTGGGTAAGTCACTTTGGATATGGTGTGCTGGGTCCCCACTCCAATGATATCTAGAATTTTAACAGCAGTAAAAATAACAACAACAAAAAAGCCTCATCACAACCATGTGGAGATGGACTTAAACTCTGTAATTTCAGTGATGGGAACTGTTTCGCCTTTTTTTTTTTCTGCACCTGGAGGTTCATGTAGGTACAACTGTGGCAACCAGGTTGGAAACTGCTCTTGCTCTTCAAGCTGTGGATACAGAGGGACATGTTGTGCAGACTATGAAAGTAAGCAGCAGTGGTGGAAAGTTACTAAGCACATTTGAAGTGCTTCATTTTCTGAAATAAAAATAGGTGAAAGCATAAAAAGATTCAGTAAGGCTCATGTATCAACCAATCTAATCTCTCTTTTTTGTTTAGATTACTGCTTATCCACGTCTGCACCAGTCACAGGTAATTTGATCTCTCCAAGTAAAAGTTCCATGCATTCTTAACTTGAAGTAAAAACACATATTTAAGTATCTGTATGACCAAAAATTATTTAAAGCAACAGCGCCATCAAATTCATCTTTCCTTACCAAGAATTACAAATACTTTGGTAAGACTATTTCCTCCTGTGTCTCCCAGCTCAGCCATCATGTCGTTACAACTGCGGCATGTACATGGGAAGCTGCTCCTGCTCAAGCTCTTGTGAATACTATGGCAACTGTTGCCATGACTACTACTGTAAGTGCCAAGTCTAACAAATCAACAGCATTAACAGGTACTGCACTTGCTCTTGCTGAAGGAATCAGTCTGTCAAATTCCTCAGTGCTCATAGGGACATGGTGTGATCGTATTTTTTGACAGTTGTAGAATGAACAGCAGGTGTATCACAATGTTTGTTTTGAACAGTTACAGGAGGTGTAAAAGACAGTAATCGTTTTATTCTCTTCTCTCTGTTATGTAGCTTACTGCCAACTGACCTCTGCCAGTCCCACCACAGGTATGAAAACCTCTCCATAACCTACATTCGAAAGCATGAAACGTATCATCAGTCACTGAAATGTTGTAACACCCTCCTGTGTTTCTCAGATTGGCCCTCGTGTCGTTACAACTGTGGCTGGAACCTGGGAAGCTGCTCCTGCTCAAGCTCTTGTCAATACTATGGAAACTGTTGTCATGACTACTACTGTAAGTAGCATGTCCCTCAAAGCTCAGCAGAGAAGCCGCTGCACGCTATAACCATGCGTCTTGCATCACACAGAAATGCAACATGGACCTTCATAAAGGAATTTACTGAATCATTATCCAAAGTTTCCATAAAATTGACTTTATGTAAGATAAGACTTCTTTACAGATTATAATGCCAGTGAACTGAGGACATTACTGGATGTCTTGTATGTAACTGGACCCACTCATAAAAAGGATCATATGTCTTAGTCCTGATAGAATACACTGGCACCTGTATGTTCCTGCTAATACAGCACTGACTGTATTCATGTGAAAAATGTCCAACATTTTCCTGAAACTCAATGACAATGTGCACACATTCACAAGAAAAGACAGTGATTGTTTCCTTCTCTCTTTGTCATGTAGCTTACTGCCAGGCGTCCACTGTCAATCCCACCACAGGTATGAAAACCTGTCAACAACCTAGAGTACATGTGAGTAAACCAGTCTATCATTTATTCTGCTGGCAGGAAAACGTCTTACTACTCTTCTGTGTGTCTCAGATCAGCCCTCATGTCGTTACAACTGTGGCTGGAACCTGGGAAGCTGCTCCTGCTCCAGCTCTTGTCAAAACTATGGCACCTGTTGTCATGACTACTACTGTAAGTATCATGTCATTCAAAGCTCAGCAAAAAGCAAAAGGCTGCTGCACACTGGGACCAAAAAAAAAATGACTGTATGTAAGATAAGACCTCTTTACAGATTTTAATGCCAGTGAATTAAGGACATTGCTGGAGATCTTGTATGAAACTGGACTCACTCATAAAGAGGGTCATATGCTAGATCTGATGATTAGCAGAGGATTTAAAACCCATGTGAAATGGCTGTGACTAATTCTGTTTTGGAAAGCTACATCTGTGTAGTCTCTGATGGCAAACTTTACCAAAAGACAGCCAGTGCTATTACAACTGTCCAGAAGTGTTAGGGCTGGGATTTCATAGGGAAAAACACTGGTTTGTACGACCTGTTGTCAAGGCAAAGTGTTACCGTAGCTGGTCTGACTGGCCACTTTTGAAGGTGAGGTGAAAAGCGGGCTGTCACAGAGGGGGCATATGCAATGGTGTTTAAATATGGACATGATGACATTTTCAGACAGTCCTGGAAGATATTCGTATTGTTCATGTGAAAAGTGACAGATGTATTTGTTTAACGAATAAAGAGAGCTAGAGGAGGAAGTGCAAAAACTTTCTCCTTTATAACCTCTGCACACAGTTGACCAATCACTGGGTAAATTGGGCGTGAATGACAGACAGTTTCAGAAAGTTACAGAAAATGGTCACACACCCAATTCTGACCTTGGAAACGTGAGGGGAGAGGGGTTCCTACAACTATCCAACAAGCAGTTCTGATGGAGTATGTTGGCATCTTTACGTGCCTGCTAATACAGCATTGACTAAAAATCACCCTAAAATGTCCAACAATTTCCTGAAACTCAGTAACAATGTTCACACATTCACAAGATAAGACTCTAACCCTTTCATTCTCTCTTCGTCATGTAGCTTACTGCCAGGCATCCACTGCCAGTCCCACCACAGGTATGAAAACCTCTCCATAACCTACATTCGAAAGCATGAAACGTATCATCAGTCACTGAAATGTTGTAACACCCTCCTGTGTTTCTCAGATCAGCCCTCGTGTCGTTACAACTGTGGCAGGAACCTGGGAAGCTGCTCCTGCTCCAGCTCTTGTCAATACTATGGCACCTGTTGTCACGACTACTACTGTAAGTATCATGTTATTCAAAGCTTAACACACTTTGATCATAGTTTTCACCCAAAAGTAGAACTGAAACCCATGTTTTTGTTTTTTATTGTTTTTCAAACAGCCTACTGCGCATTCACAACTAACAGGCCAACCACAGGTAGAATCCTCAGTCTGCAAAATTAGCCTGCTGCAGATATAGTTCATTTCAATGACACTTGTGCCATCTTATCCACAATTAGCGTCGCCCTGTGGAGGCTCTCTTTTTGGCTCTGGCAACTTCTCCAGCCCGAACCATCCGAGCTACTACCACGACAACGCCTACTGTGTCTGGCAGCTCAGGGCTGCGTCTGACCAAAGGATCTTCCTGATGTTCACATACCTGCAGTGAGTGAAGATATGACCGATTTTTAGAGATCATTAATATAAATGAGCAGCCTTAATATGTCAATTACATGTGGAGAATATATGTGGAAGCACAAATTATATACAGATCTCAAGAATATTATCAACTTGTGGAAAAAATATCTACAAAATATAGAACTAGGTTCTGAATTCACACTGGAACTGTTGAGTGTTGCTTCGGTTAGTCAATAATCAAAAGCCAAAATAATTTTTGGCTTTTATCAAATTTTTAAAAACAGATTGGAGAACTGCTGCAGCTGTGACTACATCAAAGTCTACGATGGGCCGTCTGTTAGTTCACAATTTCTGGGGCATGTGTGCAACGACAGTCTGAGCTCTTTCTACTCCACCTCCAACTACATGACCGTGCTCTTCCGAACTGATGGTTCTGTGGTTGGCCGAGGGTTCAATGCCGAGTTTGTGAGCTCTCTGCCACCAAGCTCAGGTACAATTATGGCACATTTGATAGTGATTATAAGACGTCTCGTTTTGATTTTATTTTACATGTGTTAAATGGCTCTTGTGGATTGACATACCTCCTGTGAAACTCTCCATAATGCCTGCTGTGTCTGCTTGTAAAACTGCCACAAGAGATATCTCAATTTGGGCTAAAGACAACAAATTTATCAAAGAAAGCCTGCATTACAAATGAAAGATGTGGTTTAGTACCCCTTTTAAAACCAGTGGTATAGGACATCCTGAAATCAGCTAAAATACTGTAAATTCTTCTGTCACGTGGTCAAACCAGGCTAAAATCCAGCACAACCAACCCCATAGACCCAGTGGGGCTTTCAAATTCTGACCTGATTATGGTGCTTAATGATCTGATAATCCATCTGATAGATGTCAAGACAATTTACTCAAAGCCATAGATGTCAACCTCAAGGTGGAGCAAGTGCAAAAGTCAAGGGATCACTGAAATCAATAGGCTTCACTCTCTGGGGGACAGTGAATGTCTCGCCAAAATTTCGTTCCTTCCAGTGGTTGTTGAAATATTTAAGTCGGGCACAGGCTGTTGTAAATATCTTGTAAACACGGTCCTTTGTCAGGTCGAGTGGACTGTTCCTCAGACAACATGAACATTGTGATTGAGAGGACTTACCTGAGCTCTCTCGGTTATGATGGCCACAGTCTGTACCTGAATGATGAATACTGTCGACCCCAGGTTTCCAGATACCAGGTGGTCTTCACTTTCCCCATCAACACTTGTGGCACAGTTCGAAAGGTAGACAACTCTGGAAAACATTAACAACATGCATACAGGAAATGCAGATGTAAGTGTATTGGGAACATTGAGCGTGACTATTTTCCAATGTCTTTTACCACAGTTTGAAAATGGCCGAGTTGTGTACACCAATACTGTCCGTGCCTACCCCTCCAGCTCCGGAGAGATTATACGGCAGACCCACTTTAAGCTGAATGTGGGCTGCCGAATGGAGCAGGACTCAGTGTCCCAGATCGCATACCTTGTGGAACATAGTGGTAACAGCAGCATTACAGGCACAGGCAGATTCAACACCAGCATGGCTTTCTACACATCCAGCAGCTTCTACTACCGGGTGTGTTTGGGTAGTAAAGGGGTGACAGTTTGTGCTGATTATTCCTGTTGTAAATACATACACGTTATGCTGATATTTTGCTTCTACGCTCTCAGGTGACTGAGGTTCCCTATAAGGTGACTCTCAACCAGAACATGTATGTCCAAGTGGACCTGAGAAGGGGTGACGACACCCTGGTCCTCTATCTTGACACCTGTGTGACCTCACCATCGCCCCATGATTTCCAGTCCAGAGCTTACTACCTGGTCCGTAACGGGTAAGATGAGTGGTGCCTTGCTTCACTGCTCCCTACAAGCAGTGCAAATTAAGCAATTAGCTTGCTCTGGCTTCCTGTGCCTGTTTTCTTCAGTAGGATTTTAAGGTACTTGTACTTGTGCATTTCCATTTTCTCATAGTTTATACTTTAACTATTTGGCTTGTGACTTCTTAAAAAAAGGTATGCCTAACAGATGTTTATGATTTGTTAGCAACTTCAAAGGATACACACCATCATCAGTATTAAAGGACAATCAGATAAGTCAGTCAAAGACTTTTTTCTGCAGAATGAATACTTTTAATACTTTAATACTACATTTTGTTGATGATGCTTTGCAGGAGTTTTACTTGCAATTAAGTATTTTTACATTGTACATATATTTAGGAATTTTTACTTGGGCAGTGGATCTGAATACTACTTCCACCACTTCCACATATCAATAAACAAAATAAAGGACCTTTGTACTCTGCTGACATGATGAGCCGTGTTCCTTACGTAATGTACTCATTGTACCTGTATTCTCCAGTAACGCTGTCTCTCTTTCATCTTCAGATGTCCTGTGGACTACACCTACCAGGCCTACGTCACTGGCACCCGTCCCTATGCCCGTTTCTCATTTAAGGCCTTCCAGTTCCTGCGAGCCACAGAGTGGGTGTACATCCAGTGCAAAGTCCTGATATGTCCAGCCTCTGACTACAACTCTCGCTGCCGCCGCACCTGCAACAGACGTAGGACCAGAGACCTGGGGTCACAACATGACAGCCAAACTCTGGTCCTGGGTCCCATCCAACTCAAAGGTCTGTAGCTATATGTACCTGGATCAACTGAAGAATTACATTAGGTTTGCAGTATGAAAAGTCACTGTCTCATGATCTCAGCAAAACATGACATTAAAAGACATTTCACAATTTCTCTTTGCCAGAGCCTGAAAAAAAAGAGGAGACTCATAAGCAGGACAAGGCTTGACTTGATATTGCAGTGAACTGCTGAATTATACTCACCATTTTTCTCTTTATCACACTACTTGATTAAAAGCATCATCAAAAGACAATGTGTTCGTGTATTTCATCATGTCATGAACATGAAATATTAACTCATAATAACAACAGTATCACTTTTGTTGATTTCTGTCCTTGAATCCAAAGAAACAAGAGAAAAGGAAAACAAAAGACGAAGTGCAGTTAGAAAACACTTTACTTATAAATTAGTTAGATTAATCCATCTCACAATAAAATGATTTGCCATCCCAGAGGGAGAGAGTGATCGCCAAAAGGCTTCAACATTCACCATTACCTATGAACTTACGACACACTGAGAGAACATAAGGCAGTCATTACTGGATGTCCCTATTACTGGTAAGCATGGTGACAAAGAGGTGGTCCTAAAAACAGTAACTATGTTCTCCACACACGTTGCTAAGCAACAAACAACAGTACCCAAGACAAAGAACAATCCTGCTAAAGTAGCGGCCTTAGTGCAACATGATTTTGCTTTTTTGACACTGAACATCTATCCAACCACTCAGAATACAATACTCAGTAAATATTCAGAAAAGCACTGGGATCCATGTGGTAAATGGGGAAGCTCAGTGTGTTATCACAAAGGCTAAAACGTGGCATCCCAGTGCTACGTGGCAATTCTGAAAAAGTGTTCACATGAGACACAAGACTTGGTGATTCTGTCCTAAACATGGAGATACTGAATATCAAAGTGACTTTGTACAATATCAAAAGATGAGAATGTGACATGATGTAAGTGAAAGGATGTGGAAAAACCCTTTTCTGAAAATGAGAGAAGTTACCATGATGCTGGTCAAGGAAGGGCACTGTGTGGAGGAACCTCAAAACAACACGACTTCAACAAAATCCGAACAACTTACCTGGCTGACCAAAACCACTGATACAAAGTTTGGCCAGGATTTATTGTGAATGCCATCTATTTAGTACATCTGGCATTGATTTGAAAGGTTCTTAGCAGCATTCATGGAGAAGAATTTTGGCAAAAAAACCAAACAAACCCCCCCAAAAAAAAAAAAAAAAAATGGCTACCATAGAAATCTACAATGGCCAAATTTTTTTTCTAAGGTTCTGGGCCTATCCATTACAGTAATAAGAGAATAACTGTGATAATATTAATCTTCAAAGTAACAGTCCTCTTTATCTTGGACACACAAGAAAGTGACTATGTCAGGCACTGCAAAGAAATAGTAGTAATGCACCAAGCACTGAAATAATTTCAACAAGGCTTAAGTAAGATCACTCAAAGCCAACAGTTTGACTCATGTGAGTATCATTAGAGAAATCTTTATAGCTCCTGGAGTGTTGAGAATTTATTTGGGCGGTTCAGTCACATGTGCCCTGCAAAAAAAAAAAACAAAAAAAAAAACCAACTTCTTTGCAGTATATATTTTTTGAAAGGAACATTCTGCTGAGAGTGAGAGCAAATTTGTTGTGCGAGTGAACCGTCCCCCCTTTGGCCTCTTGACAGACACAGGTGAGCTACACTCAGATGATGTTATTTTCAGGGGGGTGTTCAGAGTCAACAAAAACATTACATCTAGCAACTGCATATGTGTATGGGTCCCTCAAAAGATGTAGTCTGCCCTTAGCATTATTGGTATCACTGGAAAGGAATTGAAAAGGATCGGTCCCGCGTTTGACCATCCTATTTAAGTATATGCAATATTAGAGTTGGTTTTCATTTACCTCAGTCGGATATGAGGCATAAACTTCAAGGAATATTGTGAATTTGTTAACTTATTTCATTATTTAAGTTTAATTAGTTTGGCTGAGTGGAGAAGTTGTTTCGCTGATTGTTAACATCACATGAATGTGACTCCCTCCACCACCACAAATAAATTCCCAACCTGTCGAAAACACTGATCATCCCTTTATAATACACTTGAATGGGCACCTTTAATTATACAAAATGTATACAACTTTCAAAGGCTACGCTACATCAAGGCCAAGTAAAAGACCAATAAATAAAAATTGCTATGGAATTAATAAAAACAAAGCTGTCCATTAAAAGTTCCTTCAAAGTTTTCCTCATTCATCCATTACTTGTGCTGCCCGCGGGCAAAGTGGCACGCAAAGTCATACTTGCTCTTGCACTTGTAGCCGCAGATGTTGCACTGGAATGGGTTCTCGTAGCCGTGGCAGCCCATGTGGATGGTGTAGAGGATGTTGTCAGGGAAGTAGATGTCACAGTGCTGGCAGTGATGCAGCATGTGGGGGTCCTGGAGTGGGACAGACAGGCCTGGAGCTGGCGTACTGGGTTGGCTGTTGGAGATACTAGGGGTACTGGTGCGCCCACTGTGGTCGCTGCTGGGTCCCCCTCCAGGGCTGCAATTGCTGTGTGGAGGAGCCCGGGGCTCTGGGGTGATTGGGGAAGAAGAGGAGGCATGGGCCATGCTGGCTGTAACAGCCACAGGAGCTGTGGCAGGGTGAGGCTGCTGGATGAGGAAAGGCTTCTCATCAACGATAGATTCTGCTCCTGGAGACATGGGAGGTTGAGTCTGGGCCTGCGACTCTGAAGGGAGGCTGGCCAACTGTCCTGCCAGGGTGGACAGCTGGTTCAGGGGGTTATCCATGACCATGTCGTGATGATGGTGATTTTGATTTGTTGAGAGCCCATCCTCGACTGCTCGATTCTGATTTTCATAGGTCTCCTGACGTAAGTGAGGCAGCTCATGGGAGAAGTCATTCACATTGTCAGCCTTGTGAACCACCATAGAAGGGGGGCTGAAGTTGATGAGGAGCCGACGACCATAGCCCAGTGAGCTGGCCTTCTTCTGTAAAACACTCAGCATCTTCTTATGGGAAAGTGAGCGAGCACCTTTCATTGGGAGGAGTTTGTGGCGCCTGCGGCGATGGTGCGACAAGTTGCTACGGTCACTGCAGCGGAAGGAGCACAGCTCACACTTGTAAGGCTTCTCGCCTGTGTGTGATCGCATGTGGGCCTCCAGGTGGCGTTCATAGGCCGACGCAAATGGGCAGAGGTGGCAGCGGTGCGGCTTCTCTCCTGTTTAATTGGGGAAAAAAAAACAGGCTAAATACCATAACTTTATCAGTGTTAAGTGTGAAATTTAACTGTTAATGTTTACCTGTGTGAATTCGGATGTGCTCAATGAGTCGTGCTGTGCCTCTGGTGGCATAGTTGCAGTAGCGGCACTTAAGCTTGCCATCATAGGTTCTCTCAAAACCATCCACAAGGATCCCTGAGCTGTCCTCCAGTGACATGTCCACGGAGGGATGATCCAGTCCATTCTGACTGCAGTCTGCTTAGAGAAACATTAGCAGGAAAAAAAAATTAAATGACATATTCTAAAAACTCTGATTATACTTTAATATAAAGTAACACAACTTATTCATCAGAAAAGTCTGATTTTTGTGAATACTAAAACTGCCCTTAATTTATTTCTGTGGCTGGCATTATATGTTATAACAACATGAAGTCCAACACTTCAGGTAACTGCATACATTAAGGGTCACTGTTCAACACAAAGAGGACAGTGGTTCTGAAACTGTTATTAAAACAAAACAGCTAAATATCTAGCAAACCGATTCATCACAGACTTACTGAAGTATCATGTGGATAACAATGACCATGTCTGATTACTCAAGCAATTAAAGATAACATTCATGGAACTGTAGAGCAAGTTAAGTATGCCTGTATGTGCACCTGTGACCTGGTTGCCTAAAAATAAACTGTATAAATCGGCACCAAACCCAGACGCCTAAAAATTGTGGATGTATATATAAGGACTATAAAGAGAGGTTAAATGACATGTAGCTGGTTTACCTGCAGGCAGCTCGTCCGCCTCCTTGACGCCGCTGACAGAGCCTGATATCATGTTGACATGTTGAGTCTGCTGGCTCAGATACTCCTGGAAATCCTTCACAAAGTCCAGTGTGTCCGGCTTTTCCTCACCCATTGAAAGAAAGTGGCGGAAATGTCCAACACTACAAAGAAGTGGACAGCAACGATGAAACGGCACGAGGTCAAGGAATTAAAATACCACAAAAACACACATGCAACCGACCACATCTCAAAAAGTCAAAGTAGCAGTGTCGTTAACGTAGCTAGCTGGTTTCAAAAGCTGCACACCTACCTCTTTGAAGATCACTCGTTGGTTAAATGCAAACAGTTTTGTTCGCTTGTTTGGAAAAGCCGTTTTTTAGCTATCCAGACACAAAGACGGGATAATCCTGGAAATCATACACTGACAAGCAGGAAATCGGCGCGATCCGATGTGAGCTCGGTCGCTCCTACACACCGCTCCTCATCACCGTCATGTTGTTACCAAAGCTACGTACGTTGCGTTAGCCGTACAGCTAACGTTAGCTTATCTCGGAGAAAACATCTTTCTCAACGGCAACGCCGGTATCTGGTCGACACGGTGATTTATTTACATCGTCCGTACGCGTGTGAGTGAACCCTCAAGAAAACTGCTAGTTTCAAAATATCCGTTCCGTCGACACACGCTTTACAATTCACACAAAAAGACAGCCCGTGAAATCAAAACAATAAAACTGTTTGAGGGGTCAAAGTTCACTGTGTGTGCACCCGTGAAAACCGTCCCGCCACCAGCTCTATGTACCCGCGAAGGAAGGGTCCCACTATTAAAGATGTAACTTTGCTTGAAATACAAATTGATGCAGTTGTCCACATTGTGAGAAATCACCAAATAATGTTATTCAACATCTGTAGAGGACACTATAAATCGACAACGCTACTTATTTTTCTGTGCCTGAAACCCGGAGATATCCATTTTCTTTAAATGACCAAGCCTATAAACAAGCTACAGAGGACTGGCTTTTAACATAAATAATATATTATTTACTAATCATAAAATTGAAGTTTACATGTTTTCAAAATAAATGTGTGAAGAAAACATCTGCTAACAGACTTTACAACAAGATAAAAAGCACCTTTGACAGAGGAAAAAAAATTAATAAGCTGTAAAAGGATTTTAATAGTGTTAAAGGCTTTCTGATACAACATGCAACAGTTTTTTTCTGCTGCGTTTCAGCATTAATATTAACACAACATACTTGTCTTTTAAAGTATGATTAGTGCTTATAATCTGACTTAATCTTAATAGTGAATTGGTGTTTAGTATCATCAAATATGGCTTATAATTTGTAAAAAAAAAAAAAAAAAAAAAAAAGTAAAAAAAAGTATCAGTATTAAAACCTATTTTCAACAATGCATTTTGTCATCCAAGACAACAGCTACATGGATTTGAGACACCCATCTTTTGCCATTACCTAATGAAGTTAACTGATAGCATGTCCATTCATGTCCCTGACATGACATTTCAGATGTACAGCTCGCAATTATGTGCAAGTGGCAAATGAGGCACAACAACTGCATTACTTTCAAAAGCTATTGACTCATTCATGTTTTATCACAATCAATAATTTACCAGTAAGAGCTTGGTGAAGATCGCATTGCTCCATTTGTGTCAAAGTTGTAGGAAAACCACTGAGGAGAAGATGATAAATGACCAAGTTGAGTGAGGCTGCTGTATCCTTTTACCGTATTAGAACTGCTACTGTCAGAGCAATAGCATTACAGCAGTAATGTAAACCTGCTGCCAGGGAACTCTTTACTTTGTAACATGAGTCACTCAGTTGGTGTTGACAATTTACCTATTTATTCTATATTCTGTATAGTAACTATACCTTGTGTGTGATGTCTTATATAGAGTATTTTAACTACACAATTTTAACTTTAATACTATTAACATTAACATTTTTTTCACAGGTCCATTTGGTCATGCATGTACACCTGCTGTCCACATTTGAGCACAGTTCAACATTTAGACACTAGATGGCGTACACGTCTCAGTGATGACAGGTTCTTCTACCACACACTGCTTTCAGACACAAGCACTCCACATGACACAATGTTCAAAAGCTGAGACATGTAGGCGAGTATTGCTCATAAGTCCTAACCTTGCAGTAAAAGTCTGACTCATCACAGGTCATAGCTATCACTGTGCAGACATGGAAAGCTGTCAGCTAGCTCAGTACTGTCAGCTAGTGAGTCCTGTCTGTGTCAGCTGCCAGTCCCAGGGGACAGCATGTATAGGACCCATGCAAGGCGTGACAGTTGACCTCATCAGTTGAACCATGACCGCCGGAGCAGCCAATTACATCACCTTCTAACAGCCTGTCCGCACTAATGTTATTTTATTGCAATTTAATTATGCTCAGGTTTCCACTGGGGCCAGATCCTGCTGAATAATTTACACACAGCCACGATGATTTGTAGACACGAAAAGACAAAGTGCACACTTCTCGGTGCTCTCATTTGTTTCAGTAGTTTTGTTTTTAATTCCTATCATATAAATCACTGAAACAATAATCTGATGTTGTATTTCTTACTGAGAATTTCTTGCAGTTAGAACCAATGCAGTCTTTGGTTTGAAGGACAGATTTATTAAGCCTAAAAATACTTAAGGGGAATAATTAATCATACTTAATTTTGCATTAATGACATGTCCACTGCACAATATATTAAGCTGTTCTGTTAAAGGGCAGTGAGCATGTATTAATGAGACTGAGAGCAGGTAATACTCAAATAGGGCTTAGTGGGGCTGGCATTTACACCCAATAATGCTGCGGTCACACTAGTGGGAACTTATAAATGAATGAAATGACTTCCTACGTAATTCCTCAGTTTTGTTGAGAAACTGTAGGATGTTGGATGGGAAACCTTTACCCATGGATACAGTAACATATATCACATATCTAATATAATATATCTAATGTAAGGTCAAACATGCTGATACAAAATCTCTGTTTATTTTGATATAATGACTCATATACTTAACATTTTGTAAAGATCTGACTTGAACTCAAAACCTTTACAAGACTAATCTAAATCATATGAGCGAGTTTGAATATACACACTGCCACACGTAGAATGGGCTCTGGGACAACACCTGTCTTTGAGAAGGTTGCAGTGTTATCCACTTGTTCTGATTCACATTTAAAAGGCCTGAATGAAAAGGTTCCCTTCTCCTCTTAACTGCTTGATTTACAGGCTGTTTGTGGTTTAACGCCACACAAGACAATTAATTGGCTCCTCCTTTCCTGAAAGAAATTGGAATTTAATTTAGAGAAGGTCTTAAGCAGTTTTTTAAGACTTGGTGTCATTTGTTGGGCTTGTGTAAGAGCCGCATTAGAGATTACCCTGCTGGAAAAGCTTTTTAATCCTAGACAAGTGCAGCCATAGTAACGGTAGACGGGAGCCTCTTGGAGGCAGAAAGGTGAAGGGACTTTGACGAGATTTATTCTTTTTCTACTGACTGTTTCTTTCTTGAGGTCTCCCGCTCCACGTGGAGCATTTGAAAAAGAACTGAGAGGGTGGGGGGAATAGGAAAAAGGAGGTATATATTAAGCTTTTCTTTCCTCTCACCACTTAATTTCCTTGCAGGCGCGCCTTGCGCTGTTGTAATGAATGTAATTGCCGCCTTTGATGAGAATGCTATTATCTGGATCACACTTTACATGGGCAAACAAGACTGCCCCTCCCTCCACCTCCACCTCCCATTTAACTCAGCAATGAGACCCCCCAATTATGCAGGGAACAAGTGGCTTTTCATAAAGCCAGCGTGTCGCTCTTGATTGGTGAGGCTTGGAGCCGGCTACATGTGGACAAAGGATAGATTAGATGTGATATAGGCACACCAAAAACCCCATTTCCTTGATTAATTTCCTGCATGCCTCACAGAAAGGGCCCACTCTCTCCCCGCTGAATTCTATCTCTCCTTTAAAGGCAAACTTTCATCTTTTGATAGGTGTGGCAGCTCAATGGACAGACAGACATTTTATTGACCTAAGTTTGACCACAGCTGCCTGGACTTCAACAGGGAATAAGAGCAAAAAGAGAAATGTGTCACTGCAACATGGCAGGATGGGCTTATTTTTCCTATAAAAAGCTCAAAATCTTTGTGGTCCTACAGTATTTCTGCTCTCAGCCAGGCTCAACTCACTTTTCATACTGATCTGTTTGTGATCGCATGTCATCACCCTCTACACACACACACACAAACACATCAACAAACACACATATATATAAACAGACACACATTCTCTGTCTCTTTCACACACCCACACACAGGCACACCAAAGCACGCTAAACACCCATTTGATAATAGTGGCGAACAGATATGATGGGAGTTTATGAGGCGACGCGCGATAAAGCTGCTGTCACCTTAGGAAGTGTTCTTCTGACTGCCTTATTACCGTATTAAAGCACGTCTCGTCGAATTCACACACACCGCGGCCTGGCTCTGACAACCCGGCATGATTCTGTCCAATATTCCACCAGGCTGAAATATCGAGAACAATCAAATAGACTGTCACAAGTGACAAATTATACTATTACTCCTCAAAGATTGTCATCCTTGAAATGTATTCATAGCCATTTCTTCTTTATCGGTGAGTGATTATTCCTCTAAGCAAGCAATTCCCCAGTGATACATTGGTAATCAATTCATTTGACTGTTATGCTTTGAGAATGGCTGCGGGGGATCACCAGCATTGGTCACTCTTATTCACTTGCATATATATCCAGCACTAAGTTATGATGCTGTTGGGCCTGATAGATGCCAGCTGCCTGACCACCTGACTCTTAAAGGTTTATACCATCAGAAGCAGGTTGCCATCCGGACCCAGTCACGACAGAGAAAGAATTGGCCAATATTTTTGACTGAAGTGGCATTTTAGCAGTATTTATTTGATGGTCCTCCTACCAAAACCATGGGTCACAAATAAAGAAGATGGTATAATAGCTTTTGACTGGCCAGCTAGCTCTCGACTTGAAATGAAGTGTCCAGTTGTGAGTTATCGTGGCCAAACGTCATTTGTACAGCCTGAAAAGTGGGGGCATTTTTCTAGCTTGTCACTCTCTGGCTATAGCTCATTGTCCTGAATGATGCCTCTGAACGCACAGTTGCCCTAATACGAGCATTTTACTCGCACTGCAAGAAGGCTGGTAATGGATTAGCCTGTCCGTAGGAAGATAATATAGTGCATCCACTGGCACATCCTTAAATCCTTAAACACCAACGGGTCACACATAGAGTATCAACTCTCAGCATGTCTGCCACACTGCTCACATTTAGTTTGATCTTAGCTGACTGAAACTAAACAAAGATCTCTTTTTTCAGGTTCGCACCTGGTTCCATCCGAAACCCAAAGACATTTGGTGCACTGGCTCATGCAGACATGTAGCAAATCCTGCATTCTGCATTAATCAGTTATCAGAATAGTTAATGATGAAATTATCTTTTCATTTAATTTTTCTAGTAGTATCTATAACATGAACACCAATGTAAAATAAATTCCTGAATGATTTTATGGTGCAAAGTAACAGTTAATTCCATTTTTTTTCCTATTTTAAATTCTTATCTTGTTTGCTCTTTTGCCTTGTATTTATTTTATATCTTGTCTTAACACGTTTTCATGTCTTATGTAAAGCAGTTTGAATTGCCTTGTTGTTGAAAGGTTCTACAGTATACAAATAAATCTTACCTTAATTAGGACACGAAGATTTCGTGAAAGAAAAAGAGTCTTTGATGATTCTGAATTATACAGTAACAGACCTGGAAAGGTAATAAAACACTTCCCTGTCCTTTTGTTCATTTTCTTCATTTTCAATTGGGAGTTTATATGTAACAAAAGAATTTTCCTACGGGGATCAATAAAGTTTTTCTGATTCTGATTCTGATGAACATTTTTCAAGAAGTGCTGATTAAACTCAACAATGTTTTTACCTGACAGCAGTAAAACATGTTCATAAGGATGTTTTATTAAACATCCATTTTTGTCTTTACACATTGAGGTCCCTGTAATAATCATAACGCATCAACATCAGTATCATTAACAAAACTAGTCCCGGTATTCATTGGGGAGCTCACAGCATTAAAATCTCCAGTGCACTCTAAATTAGCTGTTGAGTTCTGATCTCTGTATGGATCTGCTGGAGTGGCTATTGAGTCTGCGTAAAGAGTGGTCTGAAATGGACAGTCCTGCTAATGTGAGGGAAGTTTTAGATTAATGAGGCTTCTGCCCTTTCAGGATATTGATCAAACCCAATCTGGCCAGGAACGATTTCCCATGCTCCCCTGCTGTAATATTAATAATGTATCAACATCATGAACAAAACTGGTCTCAGTGTTCCTTGGGGCACCTACAGAATAAAAAACAACAACAACAACAACAAAAAAAAAAAAACTCATGCGCCTAGCACAATACACACTTTAAATTGGCTGTTGAGTTTTGATCTCTGTGTGGATCTACTGGAGTGGCTGTTGAGTCTGAGCAAAGAGTTGTCTGAAATGGACTGTCCTGCTAATGTGAGGGAAGTTTTAGATTAATGAGGACTTTGCTCTTTTGAGGGCAGACTCCTAAAATGCTTTAAATTTTCATTTCAGAGCAAACAATGAATTATACAGTTAGATGTTCAATACAGAGGAATGAAAAAAATAAAAATGGCTGGGCTTCATAAAGGAGAAAAAAGTCATAGCTTTTGTAATTCTGAAGTTACTGACTGGCATAGAAATACAACTTTAAATCAAATTTTCAAAAAGGAGTAATTCTACCTAAAAAATAGAAATTAACAATACCAAGATGACGGAAAGATTGGTAATATTTATAAAACAAAAAACATTGATTTACAGACACTAGAAAATACAACTCTGCATCTCTGAGCAGTAATAAAAAATAAACACATCTAATTTAAATAATAAAATTAATTAATTAAAATAATAAATACATAATAAAATAAATCTGAATAAATTTTATCACAAGACTACACTGTAAAGAATTGAAAAATTCCCAAACAACCGCAACAGCAAACAGCATTAAAACCTCAGAAAAAGGTGATTAACCATAATGGCATATATCTGTCATAGTCAATTTAAAAGTAATTTTGGCAAACTGTAGTTGGGCATCAACAAAAGCTTAAGAGCCCTTATTTTGAAGGTGTAATTCAGTGGAGCTAAATCAAAATTTTGGGTTTTGTTTTTCCAAACAAAAAAACACTCAACAGACTCACAATTATTGATTAAAGCAGCCTGAGCAGGAACAATTTTCCATGCTCCCCTGCTGCTTTTTTCCTTTTTTTAAAAATGCCCTTTTCTACTCAGTGACAGTACTGGCACATCACTGCAGACACTGTTGGGTTGTTGTGTTTGGTTTTAGGTTGATAATGGAATTTTTATGAGAAGATGCTGTTTACAGATGATAACAGACTGCAATAAGAAAAACACGTCATGTCGGGCAGTAGTGTGCAGTTCTGCATTGTTGCTTTGACATTTGACATTTAGCTCTAGATTTGTACAACCAACCAATAAATCTTTATTTTAACTTTTTTTTTTTTTTGGTTCTGAGAGAATTTTTTCTTAATATAGGATAAATATATAGGGCGAGACTATTTCCAGTCCCGATCAATTTATTTCAAAGACATTCTCAAATCAAACATCCTTTTTCATGAGACTTGTGCAGAAATCTGTCACTATGAGCCCTATTAACAAGCTTTTGGCTTCAACCCCAGAAATCATACTGGCCTTGGTTTGAAGCTCCAGAGGCTGCTTCCTCTCACTGCAGTGGCCCCATCTCTGGCCCTCCTGCAGGCATCGTTAGCCAGACGATGATGGGAGCCACCACGGACATAATGGGAGGGTTGACTGACCCCTGACCCCGTATCGATCCGCTGGCTGTGTCCAGCTGGGCCTCCCCAAACCCAGTCAGCTGGAGAGGTGTTTAAAAGCTAACACCCCGGCTCCCATCCACTCTGCTACACACTCATTAATTACATCATTTACCTGTGACAGTGACAAACCTGCCCGGCCACGCCGCAGTTTATTAGGGTCACTGTATAAAGCCCAGGCCAAACCCAGATCAAAAGTGTGTGTGTGTATGTCTGTGTGTTTGTGTGTATGCGTATATGTGCAATGGAGAGTGAAAGACCCCATCTCATAGAGTGTGGGATTATGAGTATAGATGCATGCTCCAGAGGGGAGTGTGACTGTTCTGTCCTGGCCTGTCGGGCTCCTTAGTGGGGAAATTTATTTTGATTTATCTGATATGTTGAAAGACAAAGATTGCCAATTTCCTTGTACAGACAAGAGGATGAGTATAGATTCTAGAAACACAAGGGGAAACAAAACCTCCCAGCAAAGTTGATCATTGTAGTCCTTGTAAAACACCACGAAAGCAAAGGCATTTGACATGTTTTTGGATGAAACATAAAATCTTGCGGATTTAAGGCCACTTTCTTTTTATGTCTTTTGTGTTTTTACTTTCTATGCCGATTTGCTGACTCAGTTCTTGGCCCGTCGTTGTTGTCTTTGCTGCTCACGAGCAGCTGGATGTTTGTGGCCCATTCATTCCTCAACTTTTGTTGCTGCCTTTGCATTGCCTCTTATTTCTGCAGGTGTCTCCAATTCTACATCCACCTAAAAATCACCCCCGCTCCCCCGCCTTCACCCCTCTATCGTTTCTCCTTTTTCAGTATTCCCCTTCCTTTTCTCCCCCACTATAGCCCTCTACACAATAAAAGACTATTGGTTTCCTCTTGCCATACCTTTCCCACTACACACTGGTATTTCAATCTCGACTCAATCGAGAAGGCTGACCTGCAGACATAAAGAATTGGCTTTAAGGCTTTCGAAATGGAACTAAATCTGCTGCAGGTCACACTGGGGGAAAATAAGCGGCAAATGTAAGTAAGCATGAAATAGTTTTTCCATAAATAATCCAAATGACAGCAGGCTTTCTAATGGTACCAGGGGGCTGTAAAAGAATATGTTGCCAATTTCTCCCCTATTAAAGTGAAATAGAAATCCAAATACATAACGGTGTTGACGGAAAAGTTGCATACCTGGGCCCGTTGGAGTGGAGATTGAGGACACAGTTGGGTGTTAGAGGTAGTTGTAGTTGGAGGAAAGGTGGTGGAGTGATTGCTAGCCTTACAGTCAAGGTCTTTTCACTGCGGGAAGAAGAATGCCCCTCCTTCATATCAAATCAATTGGTCAATAACTGCCCCCTTTTCCTGCGTGTGCACAGGTAGGCAGCTCTCATCTGTCCCGGCACAATGTTGATTTGATTTGCACTTATGTTTTTACAAATAATCAATGCTCCATTTTGACTAATACAATGGCCTGTAACAGTGTACGTTGTCAGCAAGGGAATAGGAGAGAAACAAGGAAAGAAGTACAATGTATTAATGGGAAATGTAATTGATAGAAAAGATAAATGCAATGATGTAACAATGCTGTGTGGGTTTAACAGTCTAAAAGAGCACAGAATTATCTTAGTAGGTCTCCAAGTCCTTCAGGATTGACAGTGGTAAAGACACTACTCAGATCCCTCACTTAAGTAAAAGTAGCAATGACTGGAACCCCATTACAAATAAAACTGAATTTAATATGTAACTTAAGAAAAGTGTGCTTAAAGTACAGAAAGTAAAAGTATTCCCTCTGTGAGTGTTACAGCAGTAGATATCATATCTTCTGATTACTATTACTGATGCACCAATGTAGCACTTAAAATAAGCAGCTTTTTTTTTGGTATGTAAAATGTTAATCTATAAAGTAACTAGTAGCTAAAGATAAGTATAAAGTAGCATAAAATGAAATTGCACAAGTAAAATATAAGTACCACAGATTAGTACTTGTTGTTTCATTCCATCACAGAAGGTTTGTTTGGTTTTAATCCAGCTATGAGGCCACATAGTTCTGTTTTGTGTGTGTGTGTGTGTGTGTGTGTGTGTGCGTGTGACATAGAGAGAGAGAGACACACACCTACACACACACAAAACATGTTTACTTTTTAAAAAAATAAATTTATTTATTTATTTTACTTAATGAATTGTGTTTTTTGTTCTCATCTCATTATTGTGTTTTGGCAACATTGTTCACCTGATACTCATGCTAATAAAGCATATTGAACTGACCTGAATTGAGAGAGAGACAGAGAGAGAGAGAGAGAGAGGCTGACTTCAAGCCCCCACTTTCAGTCAGACTCGGTTATTTATTGCTATTAAATGGTTAATTTTCCTGGGTGCCCTGAGGACTTTGGGGTGCGTTAAAATATAAGGAAGATAGAGTTGTCAAAGGCTGGTGTGAATGCTTGATGTATTAAGAGAGCAATTTTGAGGGGATCCATTAGGGATTGGTGCCGGTCCTTCGTATGTATCCCGTTTTATTTAAACAGAAGGAAAATGATGATATGACTCATATGATTTTTATTTAATTTTATGTTTAGGGAGTATTTGATATAACTTCTAGGTTCCATATTAAGTATTGATGTGTATTTGAACATTACCATTTTTCTCTATTTCTCTATATCAATCTACTCTTAATTGTCAGTTTATTAGGTACACCTTTCTAAAACTAACGCAGTCTAACCACAGTCCTGCATTAATTGTCCCTTCACGATGACCACTGCACTCAGTTTTTGCTGAAACTGTTTTACAGAGGTGTTGATTCAACAATATGGTCATTTTGAATGCTGCAGTTTGTGGTGCTGTTGAATTGTATTGCATTATACAGACAGGTGTCTCCATTATTTTGACCAATCAAGTCAGTGATGGCGGGCTAAATAATAGAAACAGCTGCTTTAAAATCCTTTATTTTTATTCTTACTTGCAAGCTTAAAAATGTAAGTTTTTTTTTAATCAAAACTATTCCCACTCTTAAACTTAGTGAATACTCTCCAGAGGTCTCATAAGTTTGTTCCTACATGGCTGCAGCACAGAAACAGAGGTGAGACAGGTTCTGGACTGAGTATACACAACATTATTGTTCATGATGAGTAATCAAGTTTTCACTTATTTGTTTTTATTCTGTTTTCTCACCAGCAGCAGAATTTATTTCCTGCTTGAGCTTAGTTCAGTTCTTTTTGTTTCCATTTCAGCTGGTTTTCTATTATTTTATTCCTATTTATTTATACATTACTAATGGAGGCAATTAGACTTAGCCACTCATGTGGCTGAAAATATCAAGGATTTCACACAAATAAAATGAACCTTTAAAACAATGAAATTTACATAATTGTTGTCTGAGTCAAATGGAACAATCCTTTTCAAAAATGGACAATGGGACAGATGTAGGTTAAATCCTTGTATCTGATTGACTGTTTGGCTATTCTGCCAAAAGTTTGTTGACATGTCTGCAGTTCTTTTGTCCAGATGGAAGATATCATTGGTGTCAGTTCGTGTGATTCTCTTTATCTCAGACTTGAAATTATAAGGCTGATGTGAACGTTTTTTCCTACTCGGCTGCTCATATTTAAACTATATGACTTGAATGCGGCATGAGGTGGTCATCCAGTTCATCCCAAAACAGTGGGGTTGAGGATGTGGTCTTTGCAGTCCAGTCAGGTTCTCCCACAACAAACTTAGAAAACCATTCCAGGAAACAGGAAAGGGTTTTCCCCAAACAAAGCTGGTGTGGTGCAAAAAGACACGTGTCCACACACTTTTATCCCTGTCTTTAGTTATTTGACTAAATATGTAATGTTGGAAAAAAAAGGCACTAAAGGCACGTGAAATATATACCTCTCTGTCTCACACTTGCTCTGTGATTAAATTCATGTGTCTGTGTGTGCATGCCTGTCTTGTCTCCGCTCAAGTTTCCTCTCATTAGGCAGTCTTGACAGCTGCTGGAAGAGGCTGAGGAGCCATACTAATCAGCTGACAGTAATAGCACTCTTTACCACCCCACAACACAAGAGAGGGGGAAAAGAGAGCAAACAAACACCAATTACTGTCCGTCACCAGGCAAGGGGGCAGTCATGTTTGGACGCTCTTTGTAATCATGTGCTCCTTGCTATACTCACAAACCACACAAAAGGGTCAGCAGAGTTGAGTCCACTGGGAGAAGATGAATATTAGTGTCAAGTAGGAAAACACAATTTTTGTTCCCTGACCTGGAGAGTGAGAAGCGTGTTGAGTTTAATAGTCTTGTTCCTGTTTTGTGTCTGGGTATTTCCTCTGTTATCCTCTTTGATTTTGGAACATTCATCCCCCCCTATATGTTAGGTAACTGCAGGTTTTCTGCTAAGCTGATGGAAAAGCAGAAACAAAGAGGCAGTTAAAGTGCTATTAGTTTTGATTGGTTAGTAATGGGCTCTTATTCATTAGCCAATTTATTGATCCATCAGTAATCAATTCTGGCTCATTCCAAACCCATGAGCTGGATCTCAATCCATTTCCTGAAGTGTCCGAGTCAAGATGAAATTGGCCCCAGCCTTTCACATATTTAATCCTGACAAGAAGATCTGCTTCCTCTTTAATGTGGAGCTCTGTCACATTACAGTGGAGAGCACACATCAATCACATGTATATGTAACAACCCACTGGCTTCTGGATCTCTGAGAGACTGAAGCTGTGGGGAGACCGCAGGCTGTCTCTGGCCTGTGTTCTGGTTCGGGTCTCACTTGAGTCGGTTCCTGTGGTCTGCTCACAGGGCTCTAGGATAACACTTTCTCATCCCTCTCAGGATCACATCCTAGATACCAGCGACTCCTCAATTATGCAGTGACACAGAGAGATCAGCTGTCTCCTTGGATGTGGACAAGATAATATAGTGACACTGAGTGTGTGTTACACCAGTTCTCTGGGTCAAGGCTCTGGGTTTGTAGCCAAGCTCTTTAAAGGACAGTACAGCCAACCTTATTTGAATGTGTTTAGTTTGATGTTAAAGATTGATTTGTACGTGCAAGTACACTAATATTAGGAACATGCTGAACCCACAATTATATGGCAAACTTGATGTACATTAAACACCCCAAGACAGCATCTCCACAATAAGACTGTTTAAATGAATAGTGTGACATTTTGGGAAATTTGCTTTTTTTTTGCTTCCTGCCAAGAGTTAGATGTAAAGTTTGATACTATGTTCATGTCTGTGGTCTTACCATAAAGCCTGGAAACAGAGCGAAACGGCTACCAGCCCCTCTAAAGCTCACTAATTAATGTGTTACATGTTGTTACATGTTGTGTGTTTAATCCGACAATTCCTTGTTTTCTAGGCACTATTTTTTGTGGAACCTCTAACCTGTTAACTTTTAACAGAACCAAAGGTTAAAAGTCAGGCTAGCTATTCCCCGTGTCTTTATGCTAAGCTAAGCTAACTGACTGCATGCTCCAGCTACATATTTAATATACAGACATGAGAGTGGTACAAATATTTTCATCTAACTCTGCAAAAAAGCAAATGAGCATATTTCCCAAGTTGTCAGACTAATCCTTTAATATTTTTTTGCTGATGGGTTTACATGAATCAATGGTGTGATTAATAAGATATGAAACAAACAAGCTCCTTAAAAAAAAAAAAACTACATTCTTGGCTGAATGGGTCGCCTGGGTCACATTTAGATATTGTTAAGTGGCTTTGAATAGCTCCCTTGATTTCACAGTTCCAAATGACCCGCGATAATCAGGTCATTAAAATGAGCCCATTCTCCACATCTGACACACTTCCACTCCCGCCTCATCTGAATAACAAATCAGCTCTGGAGTGCTTTCTCAAACAGAAAGGCGGAAAAAAAAAAGAAAAGAGGGAAAACCGACTTTCTCTTTATTTTCAGGTTAACCTTATCACTATATTCAGGAGTATAGATAGTGAGTAAGCTAGAGGGGGGAAAAGGTCCTGTCAAAAGTGCCAGTGCCTGTGTGAAAGTACCCGGTTTTCTTAATTCATCCCTTAGGACCGGATAAGTCTATCAATCTGTTAAATTGGAAAGCCATTAGGTGCCCTGGTTTATGTGTTTCAAGCTGTTAACTAGAGGCTGATTGATTGTTGTTCCTTTGATGGGATATGCTGATCTAATCTCACTGTGTGCACGTTTGCAATAAATTACACAATTCATTTCCCCCATTTAGAGAGGGGGGAAAATCACACCTCCAGGCATGCCTACGCTCTGCAGGCAAAAGAGCAGGGAACCTATTTTATGGTGCCATTTAGCCAGCAAGCTTTCAGCAATCCCAGCCTTCTTTCTAACCCCCTCCCTCGCCCTCTACCCCTCCAAAAAATCGAAGCATAATCAAGGTGTATGTTTAGAAAATTTATTGTTATAATTTTACCCCATAATCTCTTCCATTTTCCTGCAGCCGCTCTGACATAGATCATCATCTAAAAAGAGAGAATGGATAGCAGTTTAAAATTTATCGGTCTTTGATTCTCAATTATACGTGTTTATGACTTCATCTGTCTTCAGTGACTTCAACCTTTTCCATTATGGTGGAATATTATTTGTACGGAATCCATTAAATTCACAAGGCAGGACTCTAATGGTTGGGGTGCAGCGATTTGCAGAGGGAAAAGTTTTGAAAGGCTGGCTTTAGGAAAAACGCGGCTGTTATGACACAAAAAATTGCTTTATTGATGGTCTGCTCTGCTGCCTGTGCATTTGGCCATTTGTTACCCGGCCCATGTCTATATCTCAGGCTGACACTGATGAGAACTTTTCTGTTGCCCTCTCCAGATTACTGAGTTGTAATGACACATTCAGGCAGGCTGGGTAAAAGCTGACGATCCAGGGCAGAGTTTTTAGAGGTACAGAGGGTGGATATTGAGGCTGGGTGCCTTGAGGGCTCGGATGAAGCTGCTCATAATAGAGAAAAAGGGCTACATCGCTCCTGTGACTGTTTCCGTCCCAAACCTTACAGAGGTCATCATCTCTGCTGAGAAACAATAAAGGAAGAGAGTGAGTGATAAAATGTAGATAAAATGAGAGCAGGGGAGATAAAAAAAAAAGAGGATACATCTTCTTTGTGCCCATATCTACTCATAAGGTACATGCTAAGTGACATGTTCTCAAATTATTTCTAAAAGTGATTGATCATACACTAAGGGAATATTACAGCCTCATGTGACTGAAGTACATTTGCCAGGAGAGCTGTCATCCTCATCTTAAATACACGTTGCTTCCTGTTTACACAGAAAGTAACAAGATTCCCTCTAGTCAAGTGGCTGCTGAAGTGTTCCAACCCGAATGACATTGAGCTCCTTCGACTCGCTGGTGCAAGGGGCTGAGTAAAAGCTAATCAGGCTGTAATTCAAGATTTGCCTGGCCACTTACGATCAATACCTGCACAATCCCAATTAAAGCTTGCTGGGTCAGTGGAGGGCCACCAATTCCTTTACAAGTTAAATGCAATACTTAAATCTAAGCAATCTCAGTGTGGCCTTCGTTGGTTTAATGGTTCATCCCAAACAGGAGCGTCCAGTTTAAAGTGCAGGAAGGACACAGGGTGGACAGGCTTCGGTGATAAATGCTGCTGTCAGTGTGAACGCAGTTTGACACCAAGATCTCGTTGCGCAACTGGATTCTGTGCAAACTATCTGCTTCAATTTCTCATTCAATTCCAACTGGAAACAAAATGTTCAGAAAGGTGACATGCATGGACAGTGTTTTATCAGATGACGTCCTTCTTTGCCTATAAGCCAGAATCATTTTGGATGACTAGATTGTGTTTAGTCTGATATAATGAAGTACAGTAAGACAGGAGAATGTGAGCCACATTAAAATGTCTTTTTTTTTTCTTTCATTTTCTTTCCGTGTTTTTTTTTTTTTCATTTCACTAATGAGTACAAAGACTCAGCCTTAGAACCAGTTATGAAAAAATAACTTGATGCATTTACTCATGTACTGTACTTGAGTACAGTTTTGAGGTACTTTTCATTTCCTTCCGCTTTATCCTTCTACTCCACAACACTTCACAGGCAAATATTGTACTTTTTATCTCACAACTTTACTAACTACATTTCACATCATAATTTCTACATAAAACAACATGATAATCTTATAAAATACCTGCATGCATGGTGCCTCTTGTCATGTTTTAAGAGTCTAACAGTTGTGAACAAGTTCACCACATTAAGATTTTAAAAATGTCTGCATTTCTTTTGTATCACATGATGCACTGTCACAGATGAAATTACTACTACTACTAATTATTATTATTAATAAATAAAAATAGTTTAAATTAGCTCCATCTTGACCAATAACAACAGTAAATTGCTGCTAACTCATTAATGCATCAGCAAGAATAATCGGATAATATATAATGGTACAACACTGACAGGGATCATTTCACTTTTGATATTTTAAGAACATTTTGCTAATAATACTTTTATTGAAGTCACATTTTCAATGCAAGACTTTTGCATTCTATGGATTATATTCACATTGCACTTTTACTTAAGTATCTGAATATTTCCTCCACCACTGCCCAAAACTCAAAATAACAAACTCACAGTTCCACCATCAACATCGCTTACCCGCCTATTTCTCCCATTCTCCTTCCAGTTTTCTCCCTCTGAGCTTTTGCCATTGCGTCCATGTCTTTTATCACAATTTTGACCCACAGAAAGGAATTCTCACAAGATATCAAAACAAAAATCTATATTTAATATGGGAGCAATTACAAAGTGAAGTTGGCTGCACAGGGCCGTTGTCACCAGAGCGCGTGTTTTTCATCAAATAGGTCATTAGACGATGATGGATGTAAACCTATAAAGTATCTAAACTGGACCTTTTAACAAACCACGAGCAACACTATCATTTCTCTAATAGAACCTGCTGACCGTGTCATTCCCTCCTGCCATTTGTCATTTTTCCTTGTGAAATAATCAATATCTGGGCGCTTTGAAATAAATAATATAAAAGTCATGGTAACCTACCCGAGGAGCAACAAAAATAGACTTATGGAGCATTCAGGAGGCCTGTGTAGCCTCTGGGCAATGCCTACTGCGTGTTTCTAATCAATGCATAATATGAAGTGTTTTTTTTTTTTTTAAGTGCAGACTACAGGATCTTACTTTCTACTGTTTTTTTTTCAGGGTTAGCATCTGTTGTGTTCTTTATATGCTCACTTAAGCATAGTCAGGCCAATATGATAAATATCTACAAGATTTGCTTTGATCCAAGGGTTAAAATAATTGAGAGAGTAATGATATCTGCACACTGAACAGCTTCCAGATAACATATTTCACACACCATTTTGTCACATACATGTTCATCAGGCATCAGCATCTCTGTGTCTTTAATTTCCTGCATCCTCCACCTGAGCCCACCTTCTATCCTTTTGAAATTAAATGTTTAAGACTATTCACAATAACCTTGAACGGGTCTATTTTGATTTTTGACTTCAAGAAAAACATATTTTCTTAAGGACAGATTTGTGATGGAATAGATGATGTTAACTAATGACAAGTTTTGATTCTGCTTTACTGATATGTTCAGCCCTTTTCAGTAAATTTAGCTGAAGTTGTTAAAGGTATTAATACTGTTTACATTGCACAGTAAATAGTCAAACATCAAAGGAGGCTGCACAAATTCCACTGACTCTTTTTACACCATGAGGCTCGATCATTTCGCGCAAGAATTTTACCCTCATTTTACACGTCAGCTATTGTAACATATACAAATGTGCTTTATTTGTCAACTTTTAACACCTGGTCTGATTGTATTGTTTGTTTGATATTGCAGGGACAAAGGGTTGTGTTACATTTCCTCCAGTTTCTAATCTCTCTTGCTGTCATTGTTACTTTATTATCATTTGTCATTTTTAGTTGTGTCAGGACTGGAGGTGTAACCCCAGTATATTTACATTGATGTTGTTAATGTCATTGTGAACTGTCCCAAAAAAAAAAAATAAATAAATAAAAGCTACAGACCATCTTGCGATCACACCAACCACAACTCCCATCAACATGTTGAGGTTGATGGGCGTATGTGGGCCAGGGGCGTAAGATGGCTCCTTCCCTACTTCCAGCGCCCCTGCTTGGATCACACCCATCTTTAAATTTGGCCTTTGATCACAACTACACACTTGTAATGTTTTGTGACTGCATCTCTGTCCAAAGTCTGTCCACAGACAAACAGACATAGAAACACCTGCCAAAGTACTTAAAATCAAAAACATGCTTGTCCTCACAATGTGTAGCCATACAAGTATACACACACACACACACACACACACACACACACACACACACACACACACACACACACACACACACAAGATGAAAACAATATGACCCATTGTGTCGCAACTGTTAATAACTCTGGTCAAATCAGGCTCAGCCTTAGAGGCAACTTGTGAAAAAGTACCAGATATATAAGAATCACGTGCAGACTAATCTTGACTTTCAGAAGATTAGTTCAGGAAGTCAAACTCCTATAAAGTAACACTTTTAAAGATCTCTGATCCAGTGCCAAATGACTAGAATGATTAGTTGCAGTTGATTGTTTGTGTTCAGTAGTGTTGTGGAACATGCAAATAACATAAATACTGCAAAAACATGACTGAAGCTTCAGAGCTGTAAGTGTGTTTTGTTTTTTTGCAAGAAAGTAGGTCTGTTCCTTCATAAAGCTCTGGTGGATATGATTCAGTAGTACTCTGCAATAAAATAATAGAAAATAAAATTACTGCCTCTGGATGTTACGTTTCAAACAAGTACTAAAATAATGTATAGTCTGTGTCCCTTACACCTCCAGAAATCAAAGATTTCTGGCCAATTTCCAATTATTCCAATATTCACAAATATTGGAATAATTGGATTTTTAAACGTTTTGTACTAATAGCAGCTCAGCAGTGATAACAGGGTAACAGGGTACCTCCACTTGAGTAGTTCACTAAATGAATAACACGTGTTAATTACACAGACATGCTGGTGCATGTTTGAACTCTACAGATGATGGGGCAGAAAAAGAAAAGTACAACCTTTACCTCCTCACTGACACCCATCATTATGGCTGCATATGACATGACTAATGAATGTCTTCACTGAACAGATGATGATGATTCAAAAGTGACGTCTCAGTTAGGTCACACAGGACAGATGTGTTGATCTGTCTTGGTCTCACACATTTGTTTTCTGTCTCTTGGGAGGACAATGCATGACCTGCATTAATTCCCTAATCTTAACTATAACCACTGCATGTCTACCCCCAACCTTAACCTTAGATGGCTCCCTATAATCTGACTGTGTAATACTATTTTTGTGCCCACAACGTGACTGATACAAGCTCCAGCACACACTCTTTCCACACATGGCCCGCGCACTTGCATTTCACCCACATGGCCCACAGAGGACGCTGTCTCCCCGTCCTTTCTCTGCACCGGCTCCCAACCAAGGGGCTGCTTTTTTTTTTTTTTTTTTTTTTTTTTGTTAACAAGTCAATTAATATCAATGAATGAATATACATAGCACATTTACAAAGAGTGCAATCTGAGGGATGAATTAACCAAATCGATTAGGGAGGAATAAACGACTGTGCGACCCGCAGACATTGTGGAAGTGGCCCTCGCTGAAAATCAATGAATTAGAAATATGAATCTAATCGCACATTGGTGACACGTCGAGTAGCTGCAGCCTGATCTCAGGCCTTTTTCATATTGTTTTTGGGAAGAGAAAAGCTGGGGACTTCAGGCATGGAGACCCTCTTAGTTAGGCCTCTTTAATTTTGTTTTCATAAGTGTGGATGAAAAATAGCATAAAAAAATAGCAAGACTTTCGCTCTATTTAAGTTGGTATAATTGTGTAACAATGGGAGTAGGATGTGTTGTTGAATAGCTGGGTTACAGTCTTGTTCATATCCCAAACATTTGTTCCAAGATAATTTGCTCTGGTCCCTTTAAACAGACTCACTATATAAAAGCATCACAGTTAGGCCTTTATTGCCCACAGAGTATATAGGCAATTTTTTTTCTTTAAAATACATATATTTTGGTGATAATTTTGCAGGATGAATAAAGTCTAACTACTCCTAAAATCGATTCATAAATGCCCGAATTAATATTAAAAACCCACCACAGCGAAAGAGTGAAAGTAGTTCAAAAGTCTGTCACTAATATATATATATATGTATATATATATTAGTGACAGACTATATATATATATATATAAACCCTCTGGATTATGAGCAGCCTCATGCAGTGCATCTGTGTCTGACTGTGATGTTACTTGCGTGTTGAGGTGCTTGCTGCGATGGCGCTTATCCCAAACCTTCCTTTTTGGCGCTAACAGCCACAGTGTTCATTTGCTGCCCTAATTGGACTGTATGAGACCAATAACAGGCGAGCGCACACCGCCTGAAGCCAGAGCTCACAGAGGAGGAGGAGGATGGTCTCTCTCTTTCTCTCTCTCTCTCTCACCGTCTCTCCCTTAATCCCATTTGCCATTGTACATGCCCAATCGCCTATACTTTCCGCATTTAACTTGGATGACATTTTTATTTCATCATTAGCATCAGACGCCAGACTGACTGACACGGTGGACACAGTTTGCGTTTTGACGAAAGAGCCGGGAATGAGACATCTCCACGTTCATACATGCTGTTTTTTTCCCCTCAAACATTTTGTTTTATTTTTTTCTAGCCTAGAAGGACGCGTGTTTTGACGCGCTCTCCGAGTGTGAATCGAGTCTCCGCGTTAAATCACTGAGAAGAATAAAACAGGGACTCCTCGCAGTCCGGATATCGACGGTCTGTAAGTCAGCCTTGTTTTTTTTTTTTTTTTTTTAAATTCCTGTTTCCGTGGTCACCTGCGTTCAGACCACAGCCACAGCGATGCCAGAGACAACGCAAGAGACGTGCGCTTCGGCCAAGGACTCTCCTTTCTTCATTAAGAACCTGCTGAACTGTGATAGCAAACCGTCCAAACCCAAACCCGTACTGGCTGCCACCAAGGCGGCCTTGGAGGGAGGATTTTCCCTTTCCCAAGTCGGGGACTTGCACTTTCCACGCTTTGACCTGCCCGCACAGAGATTCAGTCTACCGGCTCACTACTTGGAGCGCACCTCGGCGTGGTGGTACCCCTACACCCTCAGCTCATCCGCCCACCTACACAGAAGTGAAGGTAAGGCTGAGACAGAAAACTGTTTCTTGTATTGTTAATTGTACATGATGGGCACAGACGGAGTATCACGTTCAGTCTTTGAATCCCGTTTTAATATTTGAACTTTTCCTCTTGATCATTAAACGAGAGCAGGGAAACTTCATAATTTTCTGTGATCTCTCAGGACCATGTCCTCTGTGCGTTTTGTCGCTACACAGTCGCTACACTTCCTCCTCAGAAAGTGATTAAACACAAGTGGATTTTGTGCGTTTTTTGGAGCAATAATATTAGACGAACTGTCTTTACCACTCCACGGTGGTAGAGTATGACGCCCCGTCCTCTGTGAAGGCCTATTTTGTTATGCCCCGATGCGGGGTAATAGATCAATAAAGTGTGCATAAAATGAAGTAGACATCATGAAATCATCGGACGAGGGTGACGATGCGCAGCGTGCTTTTGATTTGTCTATTGGCGCTCACCATGAACATCTTCCCCCTAAGGCTTGGTCACTGACAGTCTGTTTCTGTGATTTATTCATGTGGGATTTAAAACACGCAGAAGTGAATGGAACTATCATGTAGGGATAAAAAAAAAGGAAAGAAGCAAAGCAGGCCTGTAGATTCTGAATGTTTTACTTCTTTAGTCTATGGAAAATGTCCTTTTTAGGAGGGTAAAAATAGTAGCCTAATGTGTCAGTAATGTTTAGCTCTAAAATGCTTTATGTTTATGTTGGGAGTCACATTTGAATCCATTTATACCATTTTTTTCTCACAAAGCCCACAGGCTGTGCAGTATCAACAGGGTGTAATAAAAGTCCAAATACGGTGTTAATGATCACATCTCCCCCTGTTCCCCATTTCAGCCACCGAGAAACCAGGAGCCAGAGACTCTTCTCCAACCTCGGGCACGGACAGAGACTCTCCGGACCTGGTGCTCAAATCCGAGCCAGACGCCAAAGACGACGACGAGGACGACGAGCACAACAACAACAAAAGCGGTGACGAGATAATCCTGGAGGAGAGCGACACGGAAGAAGCCAAAAAAGACGAGCTGGAGGAGTGGAAGAAGAGAGAAGACGACAAGAAGCCGTGCCGCAAGAAGAAGACGCGCACGGTTTTCTCCCGGAGCCAGGTGTTCCAGCTGGAGTCCACCTTCGACATGAAGCGGTACCTGAGCAGCTCGGAGCGGGCCGGACTGGCCGCGTCCCTCCACCTGACGGAGACTCAGGTGAAGATCTGGTTCCAGAACAGGAGGAACAAGTGGAAAAGGCAGCTGGCCGCGGAGCTGGAAGCCGCCAACCTGAGCCACGCCGCGGCGCAGAGGATAGTGCGAGTGCCCATCCTCTACCACGAGAACACGGCCTCGGAGAGCGGAAGCGCCGCTGCCAACGTGCCCGTGAGCCAACCGCTGCTCACCTTCCCGCACCCTGGCGTCTACTACTCTCACCCCATCGTCACATCAGTGCCGCTGCTCAGACCGGTTTGAAAATAGCTGAGTTTTGCGGAGCAAGTTCAAAATCAAAATAATAATAAAAAAACAGACTAAATATTTTTGTACAAGTGACAGAATAATAAAAAAAAGATACACACACACAAACACAGTCAGGCTGCGTGGACCTTATATTATGTCATTTTCCATAAGGGAGCCGTTTACACGTGATCCAAAAATTCGAATCCCGTGTTATTATTATTATTATTATTATTATTATTATTATTATTATTATTATAAAAAATGATCATCCTGGAGTCCACCTGCTCACACTGCCTGATGAGTGTCCTTATTTTTTCCCCTCTAGTTTTTACATCATGACTGTTACGGGACAGACCACCTCTGTGTGATATACTAAAAAACAAAACAAAAACAAGACAAAACAAAAAAAAAACAAACAAAAAAAAACATACTTTGTTTACAGAAGTTGGCGGCCTAAAGGCGCGGGCCTGCCACACTTACTTGCTTTTGTTCACATTTCCATACCCTGATAACACGAATGATGTGCAATACATTGACGGTGTGCTGTGAATGAATGAATCCACTGAACGGGAGAAATGTTTTGGTGTGTCGTGTGTTCACGGCGGAACACTGTCTGGGCTTTGTTGTGATATTTCCTTTTTTTTTCTCGCCGTTTGAAGCGTTTGACCGGGGACAATCAAGACACTCTCAACTGTAAAATACTCCTGTAGCTTCATGTTTAGTTTTAGAGATTCTCACTCGTGTTCCCTCCACACGGACACGTCCTTCAAGCACAAGTGTGAACTCCGATGTCTCTTGATCTACTTCGTGTTTCTGAGCAGGGGGCGCAAAAAATGTCGACTACACTGGTGTACAAAATATGTAAATGTATATATTTAATGAGGCGCGGGGAGAGGAGCTGCCACTTGCGGCTTCTCCTTTGTACAGTAAAAACAACGTTTTGATATTGTATTGCTGAACCATGTTGTGAAATAAATGGAGAATATTCCTTACATTTTAGGACTTTTTTTTGTATGACTTCATTTCAGCATCCTGGTGTGGATTAGAAAATAACCTGAGGAGGTTAAATGGGGCCATTTTTCTACTGAACATTTATTGGAAATATTGTGTTCACACCACATTCTGAAAATTTCACCAACACTTTACGCACCAAGAAAAATAAACATGATTAAAAATAGATGGTGATGCGGCAGGTTAATGCTTAACCTGATAACAGATACACGCCACACACACACACACACACACACACACACACACACACACACACTTGGGGCTCGGGCAGGTGGGTTTCTGTAATCATCTTAGTGTTATGCACTTTAAAAACGTTATTTTACATAAAAAGTGGCTCGGTCAATTAGATGCGTAATTGCCACCATCTTGCCAAAATTATGGGTAATGTATTCAGAAGAGGACATTACTCCCTGAGTATGAGCTGCTGTCTTTTACCGCGTTTTTCTCGTTCTCACGCACACGGTTTGTGTGTGTGTGTGTGTGTGTGTGTGTGTATTGAAGTCCATGTTCAGTGTGAGGTGATCTAAGGCAAATATCACCACCTCACTATTTTGGCGTTGCAACAAGTTCTCAGTGTTAATGTTAATTCTTATTTCATGCTTATTTTCTTTTAATTTAGACACATTTCGAAATATGTCTGAGCTTTATTAATTTTTTGGCAACTTTTTAAGAAGCTCGACTCTTTACAAGGAACTCCCGCGATGCCACTGACATTTGAGTGATAAGGTGTACAAATTATTTTAAGGTCTATATATATAGACACGCACACATTTATATATAAAATAACACCTATGAAAACCTTACCCTTACTCTTAATCTGTAAATAACATCAACAACATCTCACAGTGTCTGCACAGGTATAGCCTATATTGTTTTGTGGTGGATTAGATTAATGGATTTAAAAAATTGATTTAAAAAAAAAAGTTAGAAAAAAAAGTGTAACATTTCAAATGAGAAATAAATTATTAACCCGGTACTTTGTAACACATACGATCCTACAGGTGTCACAAGACACTTGATGCCACTATCTGAACGAAGACGTGCACTCATTTGTGTGTAATTTGATTAATTAATAAATTTAAAAGAAAAAAAAGGTTTTAAAAAATTACATGAAATAACGCTTCATGTTTTCATGCAAATTAACCTGCTTTAATATTTCTGTTGGATAAGGAAACGCAAATGCTGAGCAAATGTGGAGAGGTTTGAATTGACTTCCTTGATTCAAGACATCGCATTATTTCAGAGAATCAATGGAAATTAATAAACACAAGCACGAACACATACAGTTTTTATTTTAGTTACACAAAACTGTGCTGCGCTAGTTAAAAAGTTAAAAGGGAGTAATGCAGATCCAAGGGGAGGAGGCTATAGGGGGGGAGGGAGGGAACACTCCTCTCAGCCTCTGTTGAGTTGTGCGCAGGCACAATTAAACAGCACTGATTAGCAATTAGTCATAATTTATTACAAAATGATATAATACATTTTTTAATGTAACTAATAAATAATGATTTGGGTGCAATGTTTTATTTCAACAAAAGCTTTTAACGTTTCTCTTGAATCTGAGTGAAATCCACCTTCATCAGGTGACAGGGACCAGGATCTGCACAGAAACTACAACCTGCCTCTGCACGGTCCCTTTAAATAAAACAGCAGCGCTCAACAAAGCCTGATTCACTGCTTGTAGTTTACTTATACTGTGTTTTACGCGGAGGAAAATTAACTTTTGGTTCAGGAGTATGTGAGGGTTCAATCTGCCTGCAGTGTACAGCTAAGAAAAAACAAAACAAAAAAGCATCTAATAACAATAAACAGATAAATATTAAATTTGAAATTTAACAATTGAGATTTTGAATTAAAAAAAAATCAACCACGAGTCACGTGTATTTCTCAGTCAGAACAACCTTCTCTTCAAAGGCCATTTTCTGTTTTCATCTGTGGGCTGATACAGTTATTGGAAATGAATCAGTCAGCTCTAAAGTCTGTATGATGACCTCATCAAGAGACAAAGGGTTCATTCAAATATCGTCAGATCACCCAAGTATTGACGTGTACGTACCATGCACACACACCACGGCCCCATTACTGCAAATTAATAGATTAGTATGGCATTATTCCTCTGGCACATATCGATCTGCAAACGTCTGCAGCATACTGCGTCAAGTAAGAGCAACGTTCACACGCCGCTTCGGCTCAGCTTATGACCTTGATTTGCGCGCATAAATTGAAAAAATTACCACTCGATAATTTCCATTTGTGCGACATCTTTATGTAAAGGAGAAAAGGGAGCGGGGCCAAAATCAGATAAAGTACATTTGCAGGGACGGGGGCAAACGGACGTGACCGGGGACTGCGCTCAGTGTATTACATTAAAATGGAGAGCTGAATGGGTAATTTCAAGCCCCCTATCATGGTTTTAGTGCCAGTTTGGAAACACACAAGTGGCCCTACCACCTTGCGCAGCGCTAGCCTCTTCTCTGCAGCGCCTGGCATCTGCTCACACGTGTACTGGACTGTTAAAGTTTGTTATAGGGGGACTTAAAGGCTGCATGCAGAGATGAAAAGAATTTATGTTACAGGTCTTGTTATGGTAGAAGCCTTAAGAAGCATTTCTGGCTTTGCTTCATGAAATGAGGTTCTCTGAGGTCTCTGGAGGGGTTGGCAGAAGGTTCCTCACCTACACAGAAATCACGTGAATCCACTGATATTTCAAACGAAGCATTAGGAGAATGATATAGAATATACACAGTTAAATGCTATTTTACATGTTCACCTTTTCAGTTTCTGGTATAACCAAAAAACAAACACAATCTTTGATGATTACCTCGGGGAAAATGGTGACGCGTGTATAGAAAAGTTCATGTAAATCACCTCAAAAGCTCCTTTCACGTTGGGCCTCAACAAATGCATCTGCTTATAGATGATATCTGCTGGTGAATCCTGATCATCAGAGGTCAAACAGAAGTGACCCGGTGCGACGCGTCAAATGCTCGTGTGTTTGAACAACTCTTTCTGACACTTTCTTGAAGAGGAAATCTTGTTTTAAACTCATCCCATTTGCTTTCCTGATTGAATGCGAGCATCAGATTTTCATCAAAGTTCTATTAAGTGAAACATAGGTTGTGGGGCACCGTCTGATTGGAACAGTTTAAATTTTAATTGTGTTTTTAATTTGACATATAGTTGCTGTGAAGAATGACACCGAAACGCCGAGGGGCGGTCGATTTTCTTAATTTCTCCCCGAGGAATTGATGAGTCTATCAGGGCAGTAGATTGGAAAGCCATTAAAACTCAATGGTTAGGTTGTTAATTGGAACTTGATGGATAGGAGCCCTTGGATAGGCTGTACTGATCCAATCTTCCTGACTTTGTGTTTTCCAATAAATTACCCAGTTCATTTCCACACTCAGATTACATAAATTGTACACCTCCAGGGCTTGGACGCTCTGCTTGCGTTTACAACTCTCTCTCCCCCTCCTCACCCCCTCTCTTTCTCTCTCTCTCTCTCTCTCCCTCACACACACACACACACAAATGTGCGCGCACACAAACGCCCCGTGAAAAAAGAGCAGGCCCCGCTTTCTTGAATGAAAATCGAAACATAATCAACGTTTATACTTAGAAAATTTATTGATATCATTTTCTCTGGTAATTTCCTTATTTTAGACTTGGACACGCCATATATCATAATACACACGTGTAAAGGGTCTTTGTTTAATATTTATCGAAGCTTGATTCCCAGATCAAAGCGCCTCATAACTTCATCTGTCTTTCTCAGACCTTTCTCTCCTGCTAAAGATCTTGTTCTGTGATTGCGGTGCGGCGGCCATACGCCACCTATCATTGTGATAGAGCACGAACTTAGGACCCGCTCCTTGCTGTTTTGGGCCTCGCCAAGACTCGGCGAAACGCGGGGACGAGCATTTCCATAGGAAGAGCTACACTGCTCGGCCTGGCCTCTAAACGCCAACTTTGAAAGTCTGACAAAAACAAAGCGTGTAAATCTTTCCCTGCAGCACAATAGCAGCCCGTTATGTCCACTATCTCTATGATGAACTAATCTCACTTTGCAAAAGTCGTCTGAAAGTGATGAAGGCGGCTGCACCGGCAAAGGTCTTTGTTTGAAAAGAGCGGCATATAAAATAAACCCATTTAACTGTCATTGCAGATTTCACGCCTTATGTGTAACCACCATAAATCCAGCATCCGCCCCCGACTGCCCTCGTATATTTGCCCCCCTTCCGCAAGGCCTCCCCAGCCTAAGCGTTTTGTTAAGATCGTTTAGCAGCTGCTGGCCCCGCTGCCAGTTGTCGATATTTACGCGCGGATCCAGATGCTTCTGTCTGGCTGCTATGAAGAGGAAGATGATGATGACGACGACAGGATCTGCTGTCAGCATCATCACCACTACCACCACCATCATCGTTGTCGTCTTCTCCCTCCTCCAGCCACCGAATGCCGGTTGTGTGGCTACCGGGAACCGCGCTGACATGATGATTAAAGCTGACCATTTGTAATGTGTCTGGGGCTCCCTTACAAAGCAGTAAAAGAGGGATAATGTGCCCGAACCGCCAGCTCAAGCCCCGCAGCTGTCCCGCAGCCAGACACAACCAGAGAGAGGGACACACACACACACACACACACACACACACACACACACACACACACACACACACACACACACACACACACACACAGCATGGGTGGTGAAGGTGGGAGGAGGGCGGTGGTGGGAAGCGCGCCCCCTCCTCTCACACCACACACATACACGTACACAAACACACGCCTGCGCGCACTCAGCCCCCACCACCTCCAATCAATTAGTCAATCAATTAGCCGGCCTCCACTCCACGCGCGGTCATCACGAGGCAGATTAGCTCAGTAATGATCAAATTAATTCTTAATCGCAGATAATGGACGCGGAATGAGTTTATTATTTTCAGGAAAAATGAGTTAGGCCTCTGTGTTAGTTCCAAGGCTGTACGCGTGTTACCGTCACCCCTGTCAATTTAGCAAAGGTCTGGTAATAGAATAAAGCCGACGTGACGGTTCTTGCAGGAGGCCATACTCAGCTGACTTTTCCGGTTGTACCGGTTGTAGGGATAATAAACACATTGCCTATATTTTCATAAACCACATACGATTAAAAAAATCTGTATAAGTCTGTGGCATATTTAAAACATGGCACACTTTAAAATGCAGATAAAGCAAAAAAAAAAAAAGAACTGACCTTTTAAACTAGATAAGATATTTTCCTCGAGTACATGGTAATTTAAAATTCAAAATATCATTTTAATTTAATCAAAACCATATTTGCCTCTGACGGAGTTGAATAATGTACACAGCTTCTTGATTTGAAATACTTTAGACAACCCATAGCGTGGCCTATTTGTTCTAAGGATTCCGCGCAGTAAAAAAAAATAATAAAAATAAAGGTTGCAGTTGTCCGTTTTCAGAGTCACACTGGCTATAAATATTACTGTAACTGTTCCAAGTACAACTGAATGCAGGAATGAGCACTGTTGGTCTTGTCCGGCTCCCTCGCTCTCCTCTCATCCCATCTCAAAACCTTGACAGGAGTTTGAAATTTCCGGGCTTATGTTGAAGGCAGCGATTGGCCCAGGAGGAGCTTACCTACATGCAAATGAAGCAACGCAACCTTGTTGCCTCTGATCCAGAGCGTGAGGAGGAGGACCAGGAATACACTCATGTTCCCCGAGCTCTAGAAAAAACACCTCAATGTTAAAACTCCACAATTAAACAGGCTAGGAAAAAAACACAGAGGACAAAAGGCGCTTCCGTAATTTTTACGCACCCATCGTGTAGAAAGCAATAACGGAATACAAGGGGACACAGATTCAGTCAATACTTCAATACTGTTATGAAGCGAGAATGAGTAACGCAGAAGACAGCGGGAGCAAGTGCTCGTCGGGCCCGATTTCCAGCTTTACCATCCAGTCTATTTTAGGCACGCCGTC
Organism: Toxotes lorentzi; assembly: GCA_037833715.1. Taxonomy (NCBI): domain Eukaryota; kingdom Metazoa; phylum Chordata; class Actinopteri; family Toxotidae; genus Toxotes; species Toxotes lorentzi. The sequence continues at coordinate 8,217,554 of JBBMJY010000003.1, forward strand.
CGATGCGCCGCGCTCCGGGACCAAGGAGCTCTCCAAGGGGCCACCGCCGCCGCCGCCGCGGAGGCGCTCGCTGTCGGTGTCCTCCGAGGAGGAGTGCAGCGGCGGGGAGGACTCAGCAGACTGCTTTTGCTCCGACACGGGTCACAGCGAGCCATGCACCCAGCACCAAGCGCACAACTTCTCATGTTTAGGTGAGGTTATTATTATTTTTCTTCTTATTCTTCTTCTTCTTATTTTTATATTAGCCTACAGGAAAGGAAACGAGACTGATCGTAAAAGTGTTACATAAAATAAAATAAAATACAATAGTACTTTCACACGAACACATTTGTTGACACTTTTATATTGTTTATGTACAATATAAATGGCAAAGTAGGCCCAGTTGGTAGCTTAAAAAAAACAGGACCTGTGTTTAATGATTTTGTTTGCACTTCAGCTCACATTTCATTAGTCTGTGTTTGTGACTGTGACACTCACATGCAGCTCATCCACTTCCACTTGTTTGTTATGTGCACACTATCATCGCGGCAGCAGCAGCGGGAGAGTGGAAGGTCGAATAATTAGCCCTCTGTCTTTCCTCTCATTTCAAATTTAATTGAACCTGCTAATTGATGAGACGCGTTTCCAAAATGGCTGCACTACACGTCGTCAATTGAGCGTTAAATAGAGCGGGATTCAATTAATAGCTTACTGTACACCGAGAATACTCATGCTGAATTGTTTATTTAAAAAGTCACCGGCTTTCAGCTGTCGATTTAGTAAGTCAGAGTTCACACTTGACGAACTCTCAAACTGAGCTGAAACAATGTAAAATGATTTTTTTTTCCCAGGCACCGGTTTAAAAAGCATTATTAAAACATGGATGTATTTATCGCTTCTGATTCGGATCATCTCCCTCTCTTCTCCTGCTGCGTTTAGGTCCCGCTAAAGGACTAATGTCTGGAAATGACGGGCTGGCACGGCGGCCGCACCTGCCGCAGCCCCTGCTGCAGGATTATAAGGAGGAGCAGGAGAGACCGTGCCATCAAATGTCACCTCTGTCGGAGGAGAGACAGACAGACGGTGCGGACAAGCAGAGCAACTCGGCCAAGAAGAAGACGCGCACGGTGTTCTCGCGGAGTCAGGTGTACCAGCTGGAGTCCACCTTCGACATGAAGCGGTACCTGAGCAGCTCGGAGCGGGCCTGCTTAGCCTCCAGCCTGCAGCTGACGGAGACTCAGGTCAAGACGTGGTTTCAGAACAGGAGGAACAAATGGAAACGGCAGCTCTCAGCTGAACTGGAGGCGGCCAACATGGCCCACGCCTCCGCACAGACACTAGTGGGGATGCCGCTGGTTTTCAGAGATAACTCCTTACTGCGCGTTCCAGTCCCGCGGTCTATCGCCTTTCCGACGCCTCTGTATTACCCGGGGAGCAACCTGCCAGCGTTACCTTTATACAACCTGTATAACAAGATTGAGTATTGACTGACTCTACTGTATGTTCACAACTGCAGTCCACGTAAAAAAACAAAAAACAAAAAAACAAAAAACAAAAAACGCTTTACAAAACAATACATTCTTATAAGTGTCTCCACATAACCCTTGTATATTAATTGTATCACTTTATTTGTTGAGGAAATTCTTATTATGCAGCAACTGTGCGTCTCACAAGAAAGCAATGAAGCTTCCCTCGATGTATAAAATACACCATGTGTATAATTAATTATAATAATTTTGTACTATTTTATTTTATTTTTCCTTCTGCTCCTTTAACTGAAAAAAACATTGGAGATGAGCCTTCATATCACATACAAGATATGCTCATAATTGGTTTGTCAAACATTTTGCAAAGCATCAGTCATTTTATTTCTCCTGGCAGGAACCTAATGCTTACAGGAAAAAAAAAAAACATAATTATTCCATTTAAGGAAAAACATCATTGTTTCTATTGTAATTTAGACCTTCAATAATAACCTTCTCATTCAATAAATTTTCTATTTCAGTGAAAATTGGACTTGCTTGGTTTTATTTTATGTACTGTAACACAGTAGAATTTTTAACACAGAGGCTAAACAAAGCTAATGTTAAATCTTACCCAGTTGTGTTGACACCTCTTGTTCCCCAAAGAGCACATAAACAGTACACAAACAAATTTTATTACAAGGGGTTCTATCGTAATAATCTGTGATAATCTCAGATAATCTCAGATAAGAATGGTGAACTTTTGTTTTAGATGTGCAGCAGTTCTCATCTGCCAGGTTTTATTAGGAGTGTTTTAAACCAGGAACAACTGGGCTTTCACCATGGCTAAAGCACGGAAAAAACCTGGCCTGAATTAACATATGACATTACTTTTATATTGCGTTTATACAGTAGTTACAGTACATTGCTGTTAGCATATGCATCTTACCATATACCTCTTATTATTACATAAAATATTAGGTTGCAAGGTTCTTGACGATTGCAGTTTGTATTTGTGAAGGTAAAAAAAGAATTTTCCTAGAGTTGCCGTGTGAAATGTAATTCAGTTTTCCCTCTGCAAGGCTCATACTGTAGCTTCAGTATTTATTTGATTCCTAAGTAAATGAGTATACAGGCAGAATAAAATTTCAAGCTGGGTCAACAAAAAATATCAAGCTGGGTTTACAAACTGCAGATGTTTTTATTATGCAAAGACTTTTTAAGTCATACTTTCAGATTAATCTTTTTTTCTTTTAATTTAAAAACTCTGCAACCAACCACAGCACTTTGCTGCAAATCAAGAGGTGTATGACCTCAACAAGCTGCCTTATAACACATATTCATAAACACACACAGAGGTAACTAAGAAATAGATAAAGGGTGGAAAAGTGAGGCACACTATCACAAGCCAATCGTGCCTTTGGGCGGGATCTTCTCTTATCTGAAGTCTGCCTCCTTCGGCTCTCTAGCATCAGGCCTTGTAAGAGGAAACCTAATAAAGAGGCATATTGTCAAAGTTCAAGACTCTTGCTGTCATTAATCGAAGCTGCTCTCTTTTCTCCGTCTGCGTAATGAATTACTGTATCAGTTACACTTTGAATTCTGGACACCATATACAGTATGTCCTGTTAATTCAGAAGCTAGTTTTAGATTTCCAAGAGGTCCGGCGTACTAAATCAATTCACGCTGCCAAAGTCCATAACAATTCAATCCACGCAAATACAAATACAAAACACAAGCCTGAACAGAATCACACAGACCTAGACACATGAAAACAAACACACAGAAACACACACACACACACACACACACACACACAAATGTCCCGTGGTTGATGGGAAGCGATAAAACCGTGTCATTTGGCAGCTTTTCTTGGATGTCACATCATCTACAAGGAACCCCCCCTGCCCCCCACCCCCCACCAACACCACCACCTTCCCAACCCCTTCAACCCATCCCACCAGTCTCCCACTGTGTGCTAATGGCTACATTACCTAGCAGAATCATGACTAGCCAGGCTCTGCTGCCCTGCAGATTATGCCTGACCCAATTTCTGCAACAGCCGCCCTGTGTTTCTGGGAAAATGGATAGCGTTAGACAACAGCAGTGATTTATGGGTAACTCCAGCACCAGCGAAGAGGTGAGGTGCAGGAGGATGAATTTGTGACAGATAGGAGAGGGAGACAAAAGAGAGAAAGAGAGATAGAGAGAGGGATTGGGGACCGTAACGCTTATGAAAAGGAGCAATAGCTTTGGTTGAATGAAGCTGTTTATTAGTTTCCAAGTGGTCGTTATGTCATCAGGTGTGACGGCAATGCGCCGCTCTTTTGGATGGATGTTTGCACCCCGCTGACTTGTGGGAAATCTGCATGACCTGTCACCTGAGGTTGTTTGATTTACAAGACAGGGAGAGAGAGAGAGAGAGAGAGAGAGAGAGATGTGTGGAGATGCACTGACGAGCAAAGAAGAGAATAAGAGGCAGAGAGAGAAAGTGTAAGAGAGGAATAGGTGGGCAGTAGAGGGGGGGTGGGGGGGGGGGGGGGGGCTTCGCTGTAACTATTTCCCACTGCAATGGCAGGTGTGAATTACAAATTTTAATAGCGGGGCAATGAAAATGATTTGAAGTGGTTTAAACTGCAAAGAGACAGCGACTGGCATGGTGATGAAGATTTGTTGAAATGATGTGTTGTGCCTTAGGATTCATCAAACCTGCCTGGTAAGGTGAAAAGCAAGTGTAATTCACTCTGTGGTATAATTTATGATGGGAGTAATGGAAACTGTGGGCTACACACAGTGTGGAGAGGAAGAGGCAAAGACAGAGAGCACTGGGCAAATTGATTCTCAGGATAGTTTTTAGAGCATATTTACAGGATCATAATGAATTATACTAAAACCTCCGGATATAACCCTTTTTACATCTTCAGATAAAATGATGGAGATCTAAGTTAATAGAGACCCCATTAAATTTAAACAGGCTGCAACAACATCACTTTACTCTTTTTTTATATTTATAATGTTCTTTTCTAATATATGAAGATCTCATTTTTTGCATGTTCCCTCGCTTCATCATTTATTTGGATGAGGGCTTTTCAACTACCTCCCAACATATTTACAGCCATTTGATTTAAAGAGGGTATACGGGCTTCATATTAGAGTGGAAGGTTATGAAGTTTAACACCACGAGCAGATGCACAGCCTCGGATCTGCCTCAAGACAAGAGTTTTAAAAGCGATCGCAATGCATTAAGCCAGACAACTCTCAAGACCTGTTTGCTCCCTAAATGAATTTGAGGGGAGCGTAACAAGGTTTTTGAGGCAGGCCCTGTCATCCGCTGGCTTTAACCAGCTTCTGTATTTATGGGTTAATGGTTAAAAAGGAGAGCTTGGACCAGAAGTGATTTTTCATGATTCTGTTTTATATCAACTGGAAATGAAGGAGCTGAAGGGAAATTGTGTTTGTCCCCCCCTCCCCAGCCCCTACCCCTTCTCCTTAACAGGCCAGGAATATGCTACTGTACAAGGCAAAGGGAGATGGCAAATGCAGCATTTGGATAAAGTCTATTACGTAAAACATGGAAATGATTTGGGGTATTTTAAAAATGTTCGCCAAATCCCAATGCATACAGTTAAGGAAACAGGAATAAAAAATATATTTAATAAGCTTTGAATAAAAATAGGCTTTAATTTTGTCATTTGGTTAAAGTCAAACCAAAGAATGACTTAAATTCAGTTTGCTTAAATTCGTGATACTGCAACTGACAGTATCAACACAATTTGAGATGTTGGTAACTCAAGGTCAAATACAAGCACCTCTGTTATTTGAAAGCCTTTGCATCTCCAAGTTAAACTGCCCAAGAACAATATTTAACCAAAAATCTGAATTAGGGCTTTAATGGCAAAATGCATTATGCTTCATTGTTAAATTACCAACCATTTCTTGAACTGCCTGTTTTGAAGCCCCATTCGCTGTCCAATATGCATCAAACTATTATAGGCTACAGTACGTGTGGAGAACTCAGCTATTACTCTAGAGATAAGTCCATTAGCATTACCTTTGACACTATAATGGATGTGAGATACAATTTTCTGCTCTCCATTTTGTATTTGTAAGGATAATAGGGGGATTATCTTGAAGGCCTTATGCTACACACTCAAGAGTGAGACCACATGGAGGACAGAGAGCTCTGCAACAGTTGTTTTCACATCCTCCCCTCTCTCCTTCAGCCCTTCCCTCTGCTCCGAGATCCTCTCTGAGAGAGGCAGGGAAGATAAAGCATGTCATTATTCTATTAAAGACCTACAATTTTTGTAATGGGACTTGCAGCGGTCGGCAGAAGTGCAGGCAGCTTCTTCAATATCCTGGACATTATTTGCTCGTTTAGTTAAATGATGTTTCTAATTCCCTCATAATTACTTGTAATGAGGCTGTCTCCCTCGTTTTGATGCGGCTACATCTTAATACAGCATGGCATTCTTTTTTAGGGATAATTACCTCTCATGAGGCCGGGGAGCAAGGCTGGGGTTTGTTGTGCGCTGCACACGTGGCAAATTGGCTTGTTTCCTGCCATCTTGTCTTCCTGCAAATTGGTAAATTAAGTTTCTCGGCTGGAGCATCAGAACTGTTAAGTTTGCTTTCTTGGCTCCTTCAAATGATTGTCCTCACTGACAGGGAGATGGCTGTATATTCTGTGTTTTGTCTCATTAGCTTTGTAGACTGTCTATTTACAGAGTATACAGAGAATGAATGTTGAACCATTAAGAAAAAATTGGTAAAGGAACAGTTTTGAAATTATTCAGACATGTATTCCAGGTCACTGAGCAACAAAAACATATTAAGATTCATAAAAGAACTCAATCTTAAATGACATATTCTTATGATCTTACTCATTTCATGTTTAAAGATAAAGGCTTAAAACCAGTAAGTTAAAAATGTAATCTAATGTCATTTAGGGACAGTGCTCAAAATTAATTTGCAAAGAACTGAACACTTGAAACAAACAGTACAGTTTAGGTGCATTTATCGTAATGCTGCCAGACAACAATAGTGCCATAAAATACAGCTGCACTGCGTCTGTGTCAACAAAGTCAGTGAAGCAGTTCCATAATTTTCATATTAACAATATCATCAAGGGAGACTTGCAAGCCTTTTTTAATCTCAGGAATAATAAAAAATAATTATTGTATATTTAAAAATTTGAATCGGAAGATTAAAAAAAACCCAAAACAAACCTAACCTGTATAAACTTAACCTGTATAGTCTCAGTCTTACAGTGAAGTTCCCCTTTCCTGTTTGTCTTCAGTTAGCAGACCTGTCTGTGTTGTCCCTCTGAAATGATCCAGCTGCCGTACTCCGACCGCAGCCGTTGCAGGTTTGGCTGAGGGGTTTTTATTTCTAAGTGCTGATGTGTGGCAGACAGTTTGGCTCTACAAGGGCCTGTTATACGCCGATTAAAGAGAGGGAAGGAGTGCTCCCGCAGGGCGGCCTTGTACATTTACCCTGACCACAAAAAGGTCTAACGTTTACGCCCCGGTGCTGACATGACCTTCAAACAAGGTCCCTCTGCTGCCTGGGTGGATACTGGAACTGTCTGGAGGAGATCTGCAGTGAAACTAACAGACAGACAGGAAGAAATCATATCTTTTATATCAGGAATGACCTGTCTGCCATGTCCTGTGAAGTTAGAAGATATGGCTTTTATTGGGAAATACAGGAAATGATAGTTATTTTTCTCACTTATAGGGCAAAATACGATTGTGATTTTCCAAAAGCTTTTTTTCAGTTTCAGTGAATGTTGGAACATGATACAAGAAATATCTTTTCGCCATTAAAATTGCTTACATTGAACAAACTGACACAACACTAAGGGCCTAATAAATAATTCAGATTCAAATCCAGTCATCAGTCGTCTATTGGCAGGAGACAAACATAATGTCGGCTTTTGTTTTTATTTGTGAGAGCACAGACAGATTCTCCAGTGCTCCTCTTGTCTTTGTTGGGTCAGTGATCTGTTTGTTATGAGATCTGATATTGAGCTCTTTTTTTATACAGTGAGCTGGGATCTCTTTGTAAGGACCAAGTGGTCTCTTTCAGCTGCAGGGGTCTGGTATATAGAGAGATGATCTGTCACTTCAGTCTGAGACTGACTGCTGACCACATAGCCTGCAGCGCAGCAGCAGGGAGCACAATGAAACCAGCACACTATCAGCTGACAGCTAATTAGGGATCACTCCCCTGGAAGGGAATACATTGTCTTTGAGGGAATGAGAGAAAGAAAGCAAGAGGTTGCTGAAATCCGTGTGAAGTGTCAGTCAAAGCCACAAGCCACCTGCAATTTCTAAAGCCAGTTTTGGTTTCCATTAGTACAATGTTAGTGTTCTACCATTGTGATGGTGAAAATCAAGCGACCTGACACTAGAGAGTTCAATATAAAATAACAAATATAAATAACAAACTCAACACTCCTGCAGTCTGTTTTAAATCTTACAGTTCAGCAACACCAACTGTCCCCAATTTTGTCTGCCAATGCACCCAATTTGTGCACAGTGAGTGTGTGTGTGTGTGCACGCACACCCAACAGTATGAGTCTATGGTTTATACAGGAGACCTGGGATTTCTTTGAAAACACATTTGTAACCATTAGTTGAGTGTAAGGTTTCATGTGCAGAGTACATCCTCTGGACTGGTGTCAGAGTTTCTGCGAGGCTCTGCAGCAGCCTCTCTTGGAGGGACAGTGCTGAGAGGAGGAGGAGGATGGAGGTGGTGGTAGCTGAGGAGGGGGAGGGGGAGCACTGGAGCCGAGGCGTCCCACCAACAATGCATCACGGCAGGCAGTGTGTAACCTGAGCCCCCCCTCTGGCCCTGGTGTGGCCTGCCACAGCGCACTCCCTCTCGGCACCCTTTGCACCCCTAAGATCCTTTTAAAGAGATTTGGTCAGCGAGAAAACAGCTCTTCAAAAGAATCGTCGTCACATTAGAAAGTAATTAGCCAGGCCTGAGGTAGAGGATTCCCTGACCTGACTAATTCTGCACCCCTAAACAATCTGTCTCGGTGCTAGGCGGCTGGTGAGACACGTTCTCGGTGTTGTGGGAAGGAGATATTTTGGCAGGAGAGATTCCCATGGTCCTGCAGGTGAACAAACCCCTCAGAGGTCATCGGGAAAGGTTACCAGGTAATCCATCTGAGTAACGGTCTGCAGGTAGATTTGAAAGATATATAACTTACTTAAAATTAAAAAAAAAAAATACAGGTACAAGTAATTATTGATCCAAACTGTAGTTTAGATAAGGGAACAGGAAGAATAATTCATCAATTACCAAATAAAAAAAATTACACTACTGCAATTAATTCATAATGACTAATTTCATTACAACTTTTATTTATTGTTGAAAGAAAAAAAAAAAGATCAGCTCCAACATTGTGGATACTCGGATCTTGCATAGCCACACTAACTTTCAAATGTTTGTGACCTAGGAGTCTAACACATCAGTATGTTTCCTATAAGACCACCACATCGTTTTTGCAGATCAATGCAGAGAAACCATTTCAGCACTTGGCCACCTGTTCTTCCAAGCCTGAAGACCCACTGGCTACAACCTTTCCTCTCACTATTAGACAAACTAATCTGACTGCAAAAAAGACAGAGGTGGGGAAGGGCAGAAACATGCATGCTGCAGGGTGGGACTCGACACCGCCAGTCCTCTCATCCAATGCCTCTGATGGTTTAAGAGCTACTATAGCCTTCAGCATTATCAGACTAGCACACAGTAGGAGGTAGAGTGAAAGAGACAAAAGAGGAAAAAGAAAACATATGGGACTCCAAATGCATTACACAAACAAGACTAATTTTAAACTGCTAATTGAGACCCTACACATTTAATAGCTTTTCCTGTTTTCAAGATTACAAAGAAGCCCCAAAGCATTTGTATCTTAAATTACTTAAAAGTGCTTTGCCATTTGAATCTTTTCCATGCATGATGACCCTGTAGACTCCTTTAGCAATGTGTATGAATGTATATGCTGAGGAAAAAGACTCACTTCAAAGCCATCAGTGCTGATGTGGTAAGACATGGGAGAGTGAGAAGCCAAACATACACTTGTTAAACCAGCAGGACTCAGAAACAGCACGGAGCAATTGGCCAATTAGGAAGTGGTCCATCATGTCAAACTCATTTGCAAAGGGAAGGCTTAACCCTAAGGGTTCGAAGGTCAGGATCAAAGGGTGTCCCCCATGGGACCGCACAGGGATCCTTGAAGAAACGCTGATCCCAAGCTTTTGTAAAGGAATCTTCTAATTACAATAAATCTCCACTGGAAGGTAAAGACAGGAGTGCTTGGTACAGTGGCTATATGATAGCTCTTGCCCAAGGGCCTGCAGGTAGCCTATAGATGTCTGCATGGAAGAGTGATGGGAGATAGTGGTTGCCACTAGTGTAGTGGCCTCTCATTTGCCCAGGTCAGAACCTCAGAGAGTGATCACAGCTTTGGCGGCTCAGGCTGACCAGCACCTCTGAGCCTTTTTAGCCTCTGGTGTGTAACCGGGTCTTTGACCTTGCCCACAGATTAGTATCAGTATCAGTATTAGTACTGGATTTAACTCTCCCATTCTTAGCCCTCTTTCTTTTATTGTCTTGTTTTCTCACAAAGACGTGTCATGGCTGGGTTCTCCTGAATGGAACACACTCCTTTAATCAGGATTTTAGCCCTCTACTATGAACTTTTCAGACTGGTGTGATTTTGCATTCTGATCTCTTTGTTATATTGTAATAGAGATGTTTTCATTAGAGGCTGCTTGGTCACACAGAACTAGCCTTAGCTAATGGTTTTGACATTTCAGCTAACAGAACTTTACAATTTGTGTTCCTTGACAATGTCATCTGCACAATAATAACTACAGAGAATAAAATGCTGAACAGATATTTGTTCTGTTCGACATAACTGCGTCATCTTAGGGGAATATGGCTTTCAAAGGCCGAAGCTTAAAAGGTGGCTAATAAACATACAATATTTAGCATGACATGGTAAAGTTGAAATCAACACTTTAGCTTAAAAAAAAGATTTTATACTGATGGAGATAGGAGACAGTGTACAGTTAGGCTGCTAAGGGAACCATCACCCTGCACACTTTCGTAGTGCCCATGAGAGAGCCCCATTATGGCTATGAGGAAATCAGCGGCTGTATGTTCAACTGTGTTTTCCCCTCTACATATTGAATCTCGCTTGCAGAACAACCTTCTTTGTTCCTACTTCAAGCAAAGCTGTATGACACTCTCTGTGCTTCTCAGCGGGCTCTACCGTTGGCCAAAGTGGGAGGAGAGAGGAAAAGGAGGGGAGAGCAGCAGTTTGTTCTTCCTGCAATTAGCATTCATGGTTAGCTAAGCAGAACTAATGCAGCGAATCTTTGAGTCTCACATTACCTGTCCACTGCCGGAGTACCTGCAGGCCAGATTAAACTGTAGCGAGATGACAAACCCCCTATGTATCCATTACAAGCCTTTTATTATTAGCTATGTTATTGGTAATTCCTTTTGAATGGCCGTGACAAAAACTATGCATTGGCTAAGGCAGACTTCAAAAAAACAAAACAAAACAAATAAAGAAACAAGGATACTGCATGGGTGTGGATAATGTGCTAGTGATACTTTAATTTTGAAAATCCGGGAGTAAGAATTACGCCTGCACTGGTGTGGCATTGTTTGGCAGCCCTGATGGAAGGCATAACTCCCAGCGGCACATTTTGATCTGACCTGTTTCAAGTGTCGGGCTTCCCATGACAACAGTTAGCGCTGTCACATGTCAACACGAAAGGCATCTTCCCTCAAACGCCACTCCCTTATTGACTTCATTCATATTTTATGTCCCTTTCTTTCACAAACATCTTTATTCAAATGATCTGTGCCTCCATTTAAAATATAACTTTTGTGTCTGGCAGGGTCATCTCTGGCAGATTCTTTAGCATCTAGGTCAAGACTGAATGATCTAATGACTCCCTTTTCAACTGGGGCAGGATCAGGATATGGGCTCACCATGTCACCATTATGGGACGCGGAGGAAACTGCGGTGATCTCATGAGTCTTAAGTGACACAACAACATGGCCACTTAGCAGACTTTGTCACGCAGCTCCAGGAAAACGTCTCAATGAAATTACCAGGTGCGGGATTTAGGTACCGCAGCTTTATTTTGTGCTGTAAAAACAATTGATAATCCATATCCTTCTTCCTTTTCTCCTCCACAATATTTTGATTTACTGTGTTTATCCTCAGCTAATCATTATCAGTTCTCTGATGTGTTGTCTTATCAGTTACAAACAGGTACAAGTGGTGCAAGTGCTCCCAATTGATCCACTAAAGACTCCCACTGTGATGAGGCCACTGTCTAGTCACACAGAGCCCAAGGAAGACACTGCTCAAAATCAATAAGTCTTCCTGTGACACTGGTTCTGCTGAAGTCTACACTCCTAGAAGCTCATCACTGTGAATGTGAGAGGCAGTGTAAGAAATCATTGAAGGAGAAGCGATACTCTGTGCCACAGAACAGCCGCATTGATGATTTTAATTGCACAAGTTCTGAAACCTAACTACAGCAAATTTAACTTGAGAACAAAAATGGTCTTTGTTCTGGCCTGGTGGAAATGATCAGGATACATATTTGATTTTTCACTCCTTTGCATGATATTTGTTTTTGTGAGACTAAAAAAAGGTCACACTTTTCACAAATGTGTCTGCTGCTTGGCTTCTCTCCACTGCATTGCAATTTTCTCATCTATTGCTGCAAGGGACTAAAATTTGCTGTTTGGGTCAAAAAACAAAAAACAAAAAAGTAATAGTGGTTGCAATCAATGAACAGTAATTTCTGGAAAAGGTTGAGGCACATTCTACCAAATGGTTACAGGCACTTTCATTTAATTAATGTTGTATGTCTGTGTTTAACGTACATGGTTTTAGCAGAAAATTGATAATGTTGCTGGACAGCCAGGCTCAGAAAACTGCAAAGCTATTTGCAGGGGAATTACAGGGGAATCTCGTTGTAGGGTATGGATTAAAAAAAAACAAAACATTTCACTGCAGGGCTTTTATTGCCTAGCGGGCTCAGTCTGAATTTAACTCAGTGCTTCAGTTTAAATCAAAGCCAAACTGAATTATCTTAACTAAACACACATCTCTAACAGGTATTAGACAGAAGTATTTCATGAATATATTTAAGCCTAAATCAAGACTGAGGTACAAACTCCAAGTGCTTCTGCCTCTCACTCTAATATTTCTGTTTGTATCACCCTGTCTCCTTGTTGAACCACAGCTACTTGCCTCTACTTGATGTCCAATCTAAATAAAAAAGATTGTAATATAATAAAGGACCCAAAGTCCCTACTTATACAGTACTTATTGAGTGGTACACTGAGATTTATATAATTCCTCTCAATGAGAGAGAGAGAAAAGGAGAGGAAGAGGAAAAGAGACTTTCTCTATGATTGCAAGGGGGGTTTAAGGTTACCAACTAATTTCTTAGTCGTTACCTGCCGACAGCACCACATCCGGTCTCCTCAGTGTTTTTCAACAGGGAACAGTACAATCTGTTATACTGTAGTGATCATCAGCTCTTCCTCGACCAATGATTACCAGTAATTACCTGTTTTTCTCTCCCTCCATCCATCCATCCCTCCTCCTCCCTCTCCCTCTCTTCCCCTTTCTCCCTTGAGCTATTACCCTAACTGGCTGTTGTGGAGCAAAGAGGAGGTGTGTGGAGAACAAGGCAGGCTTTTATGGACTCCCCACCAGCGCCACTCCACACCGCTCCATTTTGAAATTATCGGGTCCCCTTGCTTTTGAAGTCTCTGTAAGCGCACCCTCCTATTTACGAGATGGCTATGTACTTAAAGGTCACAGATTGATCAAGAGGTCCTAAAGATGGCCTTTTCACTGAAAGCACCGCAATACTGTGGCTTTCACAGGCCACATCTGTGGGAAAAAGAGGGAAAATAAAATGTATCACTCCCCCAAAGTCAGGCATATTCAGACTTTAATGTACAATTCAATTTACCCTAGAAAATGCCACAATTGAGTATGGAATTCACAATGAGCACAGCAATTTATCAGTGCTTTTTTGTCCATTTCTGTTGGCTCAGGCTTAAGCTTATTTTACTTACTGATTACCCACGGGTCATTTTATAAATGTGCCAGACTCTAACTTTGTTTGAACATCAGACCTTCACTCCACTGTTTTGTCCATTTTAAAAATACATTTGACACATACAGAGAAAACAGCCGCATCAATATTTTGACAGTGTCCAAGCTGGAAATAACAATGATCAGCTGACAGTATACTGAAGCCTACAGTCAGATATTTAAAGAGATGGATGTTATTATGAAGGCCCTCATAACAGTATGTCTATGCACGCTCTGCTCATATCTAATTTTTTATCCTTTTCAGCCGTTTTATTTATCAAAACCTCTGATACTTGATAATGTTTGGTAACTTTGCTACAGCTGTGATTGCCTCTGTTCCTTTCTATAACTAGATATTTTACATTATAGGGATATAATTTATTTTTTTTTTTAGCAAGAACCCTTTCTTGTTATAACACCACAAAGCGTTAATCACTATAACAAGAACTTTTGCCAAAAATCATATACTTTATGCTACTTTAAACAGCCTGTCACAGGCTGAAGAAAAGCACAGAGTGGTCTAATGGACATTGCAGAAATTGTGTATTTGTGATTGGGAGTGCTCATAAACTGACTTTGTTCTACTGCTGATCTTTTTGTGCTTTTTTAATTTGTTAATGAAATTAACTAAGCAGTTTTACAATATAGTTCCTTGGTGGTAGGCAAATTATAATGCATGATAGGATGATATAGCTGTGAATTTGTGTGGTTAACTGTAAAACAACAGACAGATTCTTTCTTTGCTGCAGCCCCATACATTTCAAAATTCATCTCAGTGTAAATGTACACAAGGCTACACCAACTACTGCCAGTCTTTTTCTGACTATAACAATAAAAAGCTTTTCCACATTACCTGATCTTATTATCTTATGTGAAAACAAACAAAATAAACTAAATATAGTTATTATCTCATTATTAGCTTATTTTCAGAGAAACTTTTTACAAAGGGTGAGTGAATATGATTCAATGTGGCTGTACATTATTTCAGTTCAGCAAGATTTAAATATGAGGAGCACATTGAACAGTACAGATAGACTGAGAGTGAGAGCGCCATGGCCTTGATTCAGCTGGATATTTGTTTAACTAATGTAATCCCCTGAATCACAGTATTTGTCTGAGACTCTCTCACTCCAAACACCAATGTGTCAGCACGAAACAAAGCTGTACAAAAGCACGCACAGGCTTCGTCCATCACAGGGTCCCAAACTAAACTCACTTCGTTATTATTATTGATAGTCAGTGCCTTCAGCCTGTCTTATTTATTATCCAACTGGGGATGAATGGGTGACGGCCAGACGGTGTGACCCTGTGTTTTAAAATATGCACGCTGTGAACACCAGGACAGGCAACTTGGCAGCAGCACAGACTTTGAAATTTTATTGATTGCATCACTCGCCGATAATATGATGCACGTCACATTTGACAACACTATAAGAAGAGGGGTCAGAGCGGTAGGACTAATGAAACTGTTTTGAGAGGGGGGAGCAGAGAGATGGATGTTGTTTTCTACAACATTAACCTTGCAAATGGCTGCCAGAGAGCAGCAATGCCTCACGCCACACACACACACACACGCTCGCTGTCAACTCTGGCAACTTCCTGATGGTTGACATTAACACCAAGCTATAAATATCAAACCATTAAAAATACCTGTACTCATGCAGGGAGCTAAAATGAAGTAATGTATTTCCAAGTAAATGAAAATCTTATTAGCATCACAACTACGCTTGTGGCAAAAAACACTGGGTGATTTGAAAAGTGTCCCCTGCTGTCTGCTTGTGGGGATGACAGATGAGGTGAGGACGATTGGTGTGGAGCAGGGGCGGGGTTGGGGTGTCGGGAATGGCTACCACAGAACAGACCCTGAGTTTAATCCCTCCAAAATGAGTAATCTTACATAATAATATCCTCATGTGTCTTGATAAGAGCAAACCCCGAACAAGCCGACAGCATCCGTCAGTATGGTCTATGAAAACTCACTAACAATGTTATGGATCCTGAAGGCAGCTATAGCCCTGGCAAATATGCTCTGTGAACCTCTAATTTGGCAGCTATATCTTCTTTAACGACACCATTACCAGTGGCTATCATCATAACCGCATCCACAGCAACAATCCTCACAAAACCCATAATGTGAAAGCACGTTAAGGTGGCTCCCGTGATCTCATATTGGAGAGCAGCTGTGCTGTTACACACGAACAAGCTACAAACCCACACAACCACAGGCATTAAATGGTCTCTACTGACTGCATTAGCTATCTGGTATTGTTTTAACTGGGAAGTAATTAACTGACTTGGTCAATAGGTGGGATGGAGAGCCAGTCTTCGAGGTGCTTATAGGTCCCAAGAGTCACGGCTAAGGTGAGAGGGCGACAGCGCCCATTTATCCAAACTCAATGACCTGACTGATTCTCCACTACGGCTAAAGGCTCACACTCATATCAATTATTGATAAGATAAAAGAGACTTTATTCAAAAAATTCTGCTGTCACCCATAACTACAGAGAGAGCTGCTACATGATTTGAAAAAGACAGATTTGTGTAATAGACTGTGCCCATGTATGCTACATGTTTGTTTGAGAGTTCGTATTTGAGTGTGTAGGTGTGTGTTAATCTGACAAGCTGAATGTGCTCCCTTTTTATTTTTTAACACGCTGTACGAAAAGGCGCTGCAGATCAGTAAATGGCTCCCTTCGCTAATCATCTCTGCTGTAGCAAGGGAAAAAGGGAGAGATAAATGTTTGAGTGGAGAGGTTGAGGGCGTCTCTTTCAGACCTGCCCCTACTGTCTGCGAATAAAAGCCTGAAAAGGAGCCACAACGACAGGCTAGAAGTGAGTCCAACCAGGCTTTGAAAACGCTGCCTCTTCTCCCGGCCTTGGTGCTAATGCATCTGACTCAAAAGCCGTAAGCCAGTGAGAGAGAGAGCGAGCGAGGCGGGAAGAAAGAAAAAAGAAAGAAAAAGAGAGAAAGAGGTAGAGAGACAGGGAGCTGGTGCTACAGAGGACAAAGAGCTCCAAGGTGTGCACTCGGTATTCAGTAATTGGTAAAAGAAGCTTCATTTCTTACAGTGATTTCCTGTCTTTTTACCATCTCTGACAATCCTGATGCTTTTAATAGGGGTATGAGTAGGGGCTATTCTGTGCGCCCACACCCCCCTACCCCCCGAGTCCCCTCGAACACCAACCTGTCTGGCTGCTCAATGCTCAGCCTGACCACCCCTCCCGCCGCCTTCTCTCCTCACAAAATGGAAAAAGAAAAAAGCATTAACCATATTCTTTCTGTCATTCTCTCTCTTTGAATACCTCAAACCCCTTTAGCTTTAATCATTTCTGGATCAGACTCAGTCCAAATAAGCCAAGCCATTTTCTGCACTCAATTACTCCCTTAACAGCATCAAAAAGAGAAAGGATTCAGGTATAGTGAGGAGAGAAAGAGGGTGAGAGAGAGAAAATTGTGAAGCATCTTCATTCGCCAAAATGCTTTGAATGCTTCGAAAGGCTTTCTTTTTTAATGAAAAACCAGTAATAAGAGATGGTTCTGACTATAACAAAATGTTTACTGTCTGTTCGCTAGCTGTGAGCTCTTCACTCTCCCCAGATAAATTGTTGAGGAGGGAGAGGGGGAATAAAGGCTTGAAGAAATGGGCCTTCAAATTATTACATTTCCACCGAATCCTGCTTTCATTACCAAGGAAAATATATCAGAAGGTACTTCACTCCGAAAGGTATTTTAATAATACATTACTTTTCTCATAACTACTCTTAACCTTTAGATACAATGCATTTTGGATGAATGCAGCTGTCATGGCTTGGTGTTCGGATAATGAGACATCCAACTTATTTACTGTTGTCTGCCTGAGCTACAGGAGATTTCACACACTGTACTGAGAGTCTGGCTTCAATGTATGTGTATAATATATCTATCTATGTCTATCTCTCTCTCTCTCTCTATATATATATATATATATATATATATAAAGTTAGTCGAAACTACAAATATTCAGTGATGGGCTTTAATGAGGGCACAGCTGCATGCAATGCTTCTGGATATTTCACAATATGTATGCAGAAAGTGCATCTAAATAGGTTGCTCTTTTTCGCAAAGTAGCACTCAATCCATAAGCATGGGCTTCGGGCTTGAAAATGCTGCCCTGTTTTTCCTCATTGCCCAAATTGCCCACATTGTTCTAAACGCCCGCCAGTAGATACAAATCAAGTATGAAATGTGTGAACACCAACAGAGGTCAATAAAGCATGTCTACAGTAATATAATGTGATTGATTTTTCTCTGCAGCTCTTTCCATACGGGATTCTGTTGTGTGCACATTGCCGATGATTACACAAAAACTGCTGATGGTTAATCATAATGGCTCAGGGTGAGCACTTTACTTTGGTGCTCCCTCCTTCTCATACCCTGCGCTCATTTCCCCTCTTAGCCCGTCGATGGCCAGTAAGGTCAACATGACACGTATGCATCCCTGAATGCCATCCGCAGGGGCGAGAGTGGAAGCTGCTGTTTGGATGTCTCACCAAGAGCCTCTACTGGCAGCGGTAGATTCTCTCCACATTCTCTCATTATATCAGTAGCGCTACAGCGGGTGCTGGGGTCGAACACTGAGCGCAGGGTGGCTGCTTTTCGAGGGTCCTCAAAAGAGAAATAATATCTTTACCTGCCAGAGGAATGCAAATAGTAAACAGAGAAAGTAAACACGTAGATATGAACCTCTTGTGTTGCAATCAATACTCAGGTCTGGACCACCAAAGGAACAATTCCATGAAGTGTCAACATATTCTGTTTGAAGCGACTTTTCAATGTTCTACATAGCTGGATCTCCAAGCACCTTATTCTTGCCAAAGTAATTCACTGTCATCAGTAAACTTTCCTTTCTCCTGTTTTATTTGTTGCTGTGCTAAAAATCCCTCAGGGCCACACATATTACTGACGCGATGAAGGCAAATTACAAATAAGATGAGGATGAGTAAAAATGTGCTGTATTGCTTTGGACTGTAATAGGTTACTTTTGGCATCAATGTGGGCAAAGAGAAGTTATGCATTTGGGCTGTGAGAAGAAAAGGGCCTCTGCAGTGTCTCTGGAAAGCACCTTTTAAAAACATACTCAAAATTATAGCTCTGTTCTTTGCTAAGATGATCATTTACAGCACATGAACAAAGCTGCCAGCTATCTAGGGTGTTAATTAAATCTAGATGCCTTTTAATGCATTTAAACACCCACTTTATATTTTCCACTTTTCATCTGTCCACAGCATATTTTTACCATTCCCTTATTATGCTCTTTAAAGAAGAAAATCCAGGCCAAATGAATGTTCACAGAAAAGAACAGAAGCTTTGACTCTTAATGGGCATGTTAGCTCAGAAAAGTCTCTAATGGACGATGCTAATTATCACAAGCTTGGAAGGCCTCACAAAGGGAGTGGATCAATATGTGATGCGGCGTGCTCCACTCATTCATAGATGTTGGATGATGACATTCGCTTGAAACATGGCACTAGACAAGAGTGCATTGTAGGGGTGCGATGGTTGTGGGGCGGGGGGCTGGGAGGGCGAGGACCAAGAGTGTTTTGCTCTTACATTTCCAATGCACGTTGGCTCAAAGAGGATACCTAATGCTTTCATAAAGCCAGAAAACAGGCGAGGGGAAGAGCAATGCGTGCTGGTGGATGAAGGAAAACAAGAGAGCCTCGGTCTTATTGAATCTAGTTGTACTGTAAGGTTAACAGGTAGTTTCTTTACAGGAAAGCAGAGGAGAAACTGTCGAAGAAAACTTTTTACTACAGGCTACAGTGTATTCCTTATCGTTTATGAAACTATACCTCAGTAAGACTGATCAATCGTGACCACAGAAGATGCCTCTTTCCTGGGCTTCACACTGAAAACACCATGTATCAGTGAGATGATAAAATACAGGAAGGGAAGCCTGGTTGAGTTGTAGATCCATGAAAACCAAAGCACACAGTGGTTAACGATAAACTATGAAAATTATCAAAGGGAGATCATCACTTTATTTTTAGTCTCAACAATTGTGAGGTAAACAGCAGGGCTGCTGTGTTCAAATTACGAAGTAAAGTACCAGCAATGTGTGATTGAAAAACTCTGGGCAACGCAGTATGTTGCCAGATGACACTGCATTTTGTTGTGGCAAAAGTTGATCAAGGTTAAACCTTTTTGATGGACAACCGTGCACTTTTTTTTTGGCATGAAATCACTAAAATTAATGAGAGGACAACAATTTTTCATGTAGATACTAATGACGGCCTGGGCATGGCCTTAGTTTTTTATCTATCAACACTTAAACTGTTGAAAATGTAACTGACTATTCTGTGATGTAACTGAATGAGGCATCACTTAGCTTCCTATTTTTCAAGTCTTTTTTTGAAATGTCACCAGCCATAATGGAGTCTTCAACACAAGCAAAGGGGCAGTTTTTGTATTTCTGCTGATGAACACTAACAGTTTGGTTCCTTTTACATTCATGTGGAATCACAGTGTATCACAGTGTACCTGTGTACCTTTCACAATGCACCTAATTCCAAATTTGCTTGCGCTTCAGGTTGTGTGGTAGACCTCAACAGAACAAGGCTTGTTAGATAATTCCGTGTCATTCTAATCTGTAATAGTAGTTCCAAAGTTTAGTTCCTTGGTAGGTGTGGCGTGGGCACACAGCCAAAACTGGTAAGTGAACATTCAAACTCAAACATCTGAACAGGTAACAGGATCCCCACAACTTTGGGGGTAATTTGGACACAGCGTGGCACACTTTCTTTGGTGCAATATCCTGCTCTGTTCCCCTCCTCCTTCCTTCTCCTCCCTGGAGAGACCCATTGATCCGCTGTCTGGTGAGCCCTATGTCTCCAGTATCAGGATAATTCCAGGAGGGATTGGTTTTCCCTTGTTACCTTGTAGTTGGGAGCCTTGTTCCTGCCCCTTCCTAATTCTCCCCGCCTTTACTTCCCAATGGCACTGGGCACAGACAGCAGACAAGGGTCCTTTTGTCCCCTGTTCGAGGCAGGAAATGGAGGAGATGGAGGTGGGAGTGGAATAGATGTAGCTGAAAGGTCTGAAGATGCTTCTCGTCCTCTATCCACAACATGCACCTGTAGAATTAAAAATAACACATGCAGTATGTGTTTAAAAGCATGCCATTGTATATGTTCATCTTGAAGGTTAAGTGTTTGATCTTTCAGTGTTCCTAAGCCTCACTAATGTGACTCATCTGCTTGATTAAAATGCGACAGACCTCCATTAACAACATACACTGTGCCTATTGCAAGCTGCTGATCCACAGTGCAGCTCTTCTTGCAAATAAGACAGATATTAAACACAAACTATCTGTCTAAATTCTTTGTTTTCTTAACTAAGTTATAATTCTGATGTTCCCTTGATATTGTTGCCTTCACTGAATATTCAGTGAAGGCAGCAATATCTTGATTATGCCCTGGTATGTCCATCCATACTATTTGTGTTAACTCCTGACTTCTAAAAATATAGTCCCCTCTTGCTGTTCTCTGTTTTTGCTGCCTTTACAGGTTATTATTTGTTGTCAGTGGGCAATGCCCCACTGATTTTGATGATGATGCATGTTGAGACATATCAAAATTAAAACAAATCCCATTTTAAAAGGTTCAGTTACTTTGTAGAAGTACATGATTTGCTAAGTTAATTTTCCCCTTCTCTTGAACTGTGCTAAAACCATGAAGATAATTTACACAAGCAAAATCAATATTTTAACAACTGAGGGGGGTTATACAGCCAAATTATTTTATCTTTGCAGCAGCATGTACATATGAGCACAAACACTGCAATCATACTCTCAGAAAAACTGTGCGCTATTCACCAAAATGAGAATTTAGACTGCCTGTGACACTGGACATCTCTTTTATCCAGCCCTCCTATCCTTTTGCCCTGAAATAATGCCACAAGAGCTGCCTCTACAAAAGTTCCCAGCACACAGGCAATTCTTATTTTCCTTTCATTGTCCCTGCTGGACAACAGAAACAAGCAAACAAGGCTTGAGAGCGCATCATTTCATTTCCATATAGATGAAAAGTGTGCAATGAAATAAGTAAGTGTCCATTTGTACACAAGACACAATGGTTTTCATCTTGATGCTTCAGTACTGTTCGAAGTGCTCTACGAATTACCTGAACAAAACATTAGATAGGATGATATTCATTGCATTGTAATTCTGAGAGGGTACTAATAGATTTTGCCAGTGTCCAAGCACTTGAGACATGAAAGAGGTTAAAGCAACACGAGAACTGAGATGATAGTCTTATTCACACCAGAAGTCATTATACTTATCCACACTAGTGACCATGTCCAGTTCCTTTCAGGTCTTGTAATGTTGCTGTGTGGAGTACAGTATAAAACTGCAGAGACTTTTTTATACCCATTGAGCATTCAAAAGATCTGTGTGGCCGAAGGTAGCCTTTTATAGCAGCGGAAACTTAGTTTGCATTTTTCACCTTACATGACACATATGCAGCACCTATATATATTTAAGTTTAAGTGAAATTAGACAAAAGAATTCCCTGCCAAGATGAAACTATCCTCAGCTAAGTTCTCCAACCTAAACAAACATATGGGTCATTTGTCCATACTCTCTAATACAACCCAAAGGAGTGTTTCTTCAATTAGTGCCCCTATGGTTGCAGCAGATATGCCACAGATAAACTGTTAAAAATCATTGCTGAAAAATAAATAACTGGTTAGGTTTAGGGGAAGATCATGGTGTGGATTAAAAAAAAGAAGTATTTTATTAAGGTTAGAAGAACTTTGTCATTATGGTTATAGTAATAGAACACGTAGCTAAGGTCAACGAATGATCGTGGTTGACCCATCCATCCACCCCAACCTCCTTCCTACAAGGACTTTACTAAGGCCACTAGAGGGTTTTGTCACTTGAATGTAAACATGAAGGTCCATTTTAATGGTTATGGAAGGCACTGGCAAACAACGTTATCCTGTGGCACCGGATCAGAAAGCACCTGTATGTGATGTTCTAAAGTGCAATGGCAAAATTTATTTTGGAATTGAATTTTGAGGATTTGAGGGCTGAGACATATCTCCTGAAATCTACAAATTATAAACAGTGACATGAAGCCTGAGTAAAGGGATAAGGTTGGAAATATGCAAAGAGGCAAGCACTGTAATCAAATAAGCACTTAACTAAAAATCTCGGTGTAAATTTTGATGATGATATTTCTCAGTCCCTCGGAAACGACAGACTAAATTATCGATGAAAGGCCTCTTTAATCTGAAGAAAGTTCAGACTAAAGAACCCCATACGGAGCTCTGATAGATGCAATGATCAAGGTTTATATTTCTTTGATCTGGACATCCCTGGTTCTTTACCAAACCTCTCAAGACCAGTTCTTGGGCTTACACACACCAGCATCTCTCATCTTATGATGAAAAAGCTGGTGCGATACACACAGCTAAACAATATTTCACTCCCAGGTTCCAGGTCCCATTTGAAGAGATCACATCGGGACATGAAAGCATTCTTTTTTCCTTACATCCAACCCCACTCATGTTTGCCTGAAGCGTCGATCCTCTGATGGTGGTAAATGAGTTAGAGACAATCCAAGTCTTGGGTAAATGGAGTAGTGAGCTGTTAATGCTGCTCGAGTGGTTGTAACAAAGCACAAGAGAGACATAAAATACAGAAATCAAAAAAAGACCATACTGTCTTAGACATGTTGGATGATTGGAGATAAGCATAGACAACACATTAGCAAGATGCTCTGAACTGAAGAAAGCCAACATGCGTTACATCCATTATGACTGAACCCTGAACTTACTTCAGTTTTAGTATCCAACTGTTGATAACAGTTGTTAGTCAGTTGCCATGATTATTGTGGCAATGTCTAATTAAGCATCCTGGGATAAATTATGTTAATGTAACCATTGAACAACTTTTCTCCTCTCATAAGAGGTTAGTTGTTTTAAATCTCACCCAATTAGCACATTAAACACAAAGTGCTACAGAACCGAGCAGCACTGGAGCAAATGAGCCCACCAATCTAATTGGGAATTAATGAATGCTTTAAAGTGCTAGCAGCCAGTGCAATTGTAATTCAAAACAAGAGAAAATTAATCACAATAATTTCTGGGAGAGAAAGTTAGCATTAACATAATTGAAGCAGAGAGGATAAAAAGGCCATGGCAGCGTTAGGGAGCGCGACTAATCAGTAATCCTCCACAGAGGAAATTGTTTGTTATTCCACATTAATTATCCACTGTACTTAATCACCTAAATTGCAACTGAAAACATTTTTTTTTCCATTTTTCTCCAGTTTTCATATCACAGAAGATGAACTGTCCAAGGTTGTTTATTGGTGGGTGGGAGAGGTTACTGAAATAGCTGCAATGGGAACAAGAGGATCTGAGTTCAGATTTTGTAGTGACAAAACACTGCATGCTGTTTAAGCTCAAACTGTTCTCATTCCTTCAGCTTCACTTCTTAAAATATTACTATCCTATCACCTTTGTATGGGACAAGAGACACATTTTTACACCCTGAGCTTGTGAATAAATGGTTTGAAAAATTGGGATTCATTGGCAGCGATACAGTCTGCTGTATATCTTTTGTGTTTTACAGTCCCATTGCAGTTATGATAGTCCTGAACAAGCAGCAACATTTATCCTGGACATGGGCATGATTGTAATGATGCTGGGTGAGAATGTATCTGTTGCTTTCAGAGCATCTGTTGTCAATGCAGGCGCAATGGCATTAGCAGCAAAAAGCCATGGAACATTAACTGCTCCCAACAGAACTTCCAGATGGATTTTGTTCTAATGGCATCATTATACGCTAAATTAAAAGGCGGGTAAATGGAAGTGTAAAAATTTAAATGACTGAAAAAAAAATCTCTCAAGCTTGAGCTGTCTTTAGTGGAGGCCTCCGACAGTGAGATTGGGAGCTGAGCCACGCAATGAGTGTTAATCAAACGCATATATAAAATAGTAATGAAGGAATGAATAGTACAGTAGGGTGGCAGTACACATTATACTCTGTTATGTTTAACGCACCAGCTGAGAATGAAATGGCTGCTTTGGAGATGATGAGTTCATCTTACATTTCACTTGCTAACCTGTGAAGTGATTCCTCAAGTAATGTAGCGACTTTATGAAATCTGAACACTTTCTTCATATTGGTTTTCCATCCTCACTGCAAATATATACTTTGAATAATATCCACCTTTATTCCCTTTACACTTTTGAAGAGGGTGATCAAATTAGGAAATTCATTTTTTTTAAGTTACATGGGCTATGTGTGATGAAATATTGTTTTTGTTTGCCACAAAGCTATTCACAGAAATGTGCAGCATGTTGACCAAACTATTGTAAAACTTCAATAACAGAAACCTACGCAGCAGTGTAGTGCTGTGTAAAACTGTCAGCACGAATCATCACTTCAAAATCATGTTTATAAGCCATACTCACTCAAACATAAAATGAACAGTGTCATCAAGATGCTAAAACAGTGTTAGCTATGCTATTTCAACTGTTAAAGATTTCCAGGTCTCCAGGACCCCAAACAGAACACTAACGTCCTTAAAAGTTGTCTTTGTCATTCATTTTGTCCTTCCCCTGCAACAAAGTAGGGAAGCAGCAGTGACAGTGTTGCATAGTCCACAGAAACATGAATGTAATGCGCAACTGTGAGCGCAGACTTGGGGTCACCTGGGATCCTGACCCTGACTGAGACCTTCTGACCTCTGTCTGGGCCTCGACAGACACTCGTGGCCTTAACCTTTACCCTTTCACAAGCTGTTGTGTCCAAAATCATCTACAAGCTCCCTGTGTAAGGTCTGCTCCTTTCCTGGATCGATCAAACACAAGGAGTGAACTTTTGCTAGGAAAGAACAAGGTCATCGGCATATAGGGCTTATCAGACGAAACCTTGCATTGTGGTTTTCGTTTTCTTATTTGAAGATTTTATCACCCTTCAAATAAACATTTGTTTATAAAATCCCCAAAAAGGCATGTTGTTGGCTGAGAAACAAACAATCACCACTAGTAACACCTGATTTATCTGCTTTTCATGCTATCACTGTATTTCTTTGTTCAAATCGCTCTCAGAAAAGAGCTTCAACAAAAGTAATTGAGGCTATGTTTTACACTGGAGGTACAGAGAATTCTGTATTGCTGTGAGAAGGGTCGGCAGCACTCACTGTTGTGAAGAGGGATGAAAGAGAGGGAGTTTGAGCTGCTACCCTCTGACCCGATAATTAAAAAGGAGAGATTCGACAAAACGCCATTATCAAAACAACTCTCCTAAACCCATTTAACATGACTTATTTCCCGAACACATAACAGCTAATGTAACTGAGCAACCCTCTTGGTAATGATTGCTACTAATGTTCATATTGTCTACATTTAGGAAGGTTTTTTTTTTTTTTTAATTGTGTGGGTCATTTTTTTACTCAGTGCTCTTATGTGGCTATGACTGCTATCATTCACTCTTTATGTTTCCAAATAGGCAAATTTCAGTTTCTGTGTTTTCTCTGGACTCTGCATCACAACTCTGCTACCACTAACATTTATGTGAATTTAAGTTCATGTAAAAGATCATTCTGAATAATTCCGCCCGTATCTACCTCCTGCTCCTCACCCCCTTTTGAGTGTCCCTCCACCATGTTTGTCTGCCTTGACAAAAGCTTCATTAGAGAGTCCCAGCCATCTCGGTAATTGGGCCCATTTATTTCAAAGGTACATTTAATGGTGTCTCTTATTTTTCAGCAGTGTGCTGAGGATTAAAGTAGATCACAATGCCCCTTTTCTCATGGTTCTATTTTCTTCATTTTAGAGGTGGTCAATTATTAAATTATTTTCACTTTTTCTTTCATCTGCAACATACAATAAATTGTGCAGACCTCTTTAGTTAATGGTGGCAGTGGCAGTGGGTGTCCGCGTGTGTGTATGTGTGCGCACACCCATGTGCACTGAATGTCAGCATGCATACTCGTGTCTGTATTTGTGCATGTAATTTAGTTTGTCTGCATGTACTGTATCCACTGTAAATATGTGGTGTTTTCTTATCCAAGTGTGTACTACATGTTTTTGTGACACCATCCATTTTCTTGCTGTATCTTGTACATTTACTTCTCCGAGTGTGAGTTTTAAAGGACATTTCCATATCTACTGTTCACACTGCAGCAGAGGGAGGGTCATTTCAGACACCCCTCAATCCTTTTATTACACACCCCAAAACATCAAAAGCCACGTAAGCAACCAAGGTGGAGAGAAATTACTTTGTGTGTGATTTCTCTGCCTCTGACTCTCATGTCAGCTCTCCCCTTTATGTCAGTAATTGTGGGTGATTATTTTAACTGTGAAAAGGGTAGCAGGTAATAGAGGCTGATTAAATCCAATGGACAGCAGCCCAGACAACCCTTAAGACACAGCCATGTAATAATAGTGAGAGCCAGCATCACCTACACAGCCCGTCCACTCACCTTATTTTCCATGACATGAGGCCAGATGCAATTTAATGCATTTATTGTGGTGTTGGTCCCTATATTGACAGCTGTAAACAGTTGTGGTTAAATTGAATCTAGCAGCCCTGCCATGGGTCTCTACAGTAAAGCTTATGTTACAGTGACAAAATGTGCTCCAAAGTGAAAAGAATGCACTCACGCACACACACACACACACACACACACACACACACACACACACACACACACACACACACACACACACACA
>JBBMJY010000003.1:8251492-8275306 GCA_037833715.1 Toxotes lorentzi
TGTGTGTGTGTGTGTGTGTGTGTGTGTGTGTGTGTGTGTGTGTGTGTGTGTGTGTGTGTGTGTGTGTGTGTGAACTATGGGTATTCTAATTTCTAAGCAATGTAGTGCAACGTCAAAGTGCAAAATCAGTGCATTAGGACAGAAATGATCAGGTAACGTTACAGAAAAGGGAGATACGTCACACAGCAGTGACCAGAAATGTGCATCTTTTATCTACAGCACTGTATCATTATAATGTCATCATGTATGATATGTAACCACATTATACTGCATGATATGGACACTGAGTTTCTTTCCAGCCTTTTGTCAGATTTTGGGAAAGACACCGTCTTAATTTAATCCTGGTTTGGGAATTCCCAGAGTATTTACGGCTATCATTACTGTCTGGGCTGCGTTGTGTGATGAGCTACCTGATGCAACCAGACAAACAGTATGCCTGCACTGACAGCATTAAGGAAACTGAATGAGACACACATGGGTGGGCTTTACATAGACTCGCACACACACACACACATTTTGGCAGTCTATATCACTCACAGTCCACATTCTACTGAACTGTTTGGTCAGAAGCCATCCATTCCCACCCACACCTGCTCTGGAACAGGACTTAACATGTAGAGCACTGGAAACCCCTCAACAAACATCTGTTTTCAGCAAAAGTCCTATTAGATGTGTAACGTGCTGTTTGGTGACACACACCCTTTGGCTTAATCACCAGATTTGCAAAGTTATGACCTCAATCACCGTCTCCAACTTTAAAATAGCACTGCCTTCAGCCCGACTTGGCTAACAGGAAACCATTAAAGCACCAGCAATTACCATTCCCATCCATCCACACAGTCCCTATTTTATTTTAATCTGTTTAAGTGCATTTTCTACGCAAGGTTAAAATATGAATCCCCGCCGCCCCCTCCTCTCCTCAACGAGGCAGGGTTTTTCTGGCTTACTTGAGAGCACAATTTACGACTGATTTAATTTAGCCTCCGCAAACATTTCTAATGACATTAGGCCCAGTGCATATACTGACTGCCTCTCCCTCTTATTCCATTAACTCCTAAATCAGGTTTAAAGACCATACTGATGCTGGATGCTATTATGGGTGATTATCAAAACAACAGACAATGGGGCAAAGTGTTTACTAACTGGTTTAGCCATAATTCTGTGTAACTAGGACAGATGGGAACATTACAAATTACAAATCAATCTTTTCAATAATGAAGGACCTCACAGTGCGCTCACTCAGTCACATCTATTGTTACATGAAGCAGCACAACATATACAGTTTGTACTAAACCATTATTACCTGAATCATGTATGAAATATGTCATAAAAACATATCCTGGTTTGACTTTGTGCAGATTAGAACAAAAAAATAACACCCTCTATTGTGTGATCAAGCCGATCTCAAAACAAGCTAAATGCTGGACCTTTCTCAGCTGTTATTTATTCATGACTAAAACCTGAAGTGCTCTCTTAGATCACGCCTATTCAGCTTGTTTGACAAGGACTAATGACGGCCGTCCATCTGCATACATGCTTACAGCTGTCTCCCAGCCTCATCCAGGTAATGATTGTGTTATTAACCCTGAACCCTTTTTCAAATTGTTATTAACTGCTGAGGGAGAGAATGGGACTCAAACTGTCTCCGCTCACCTGTCACCAAAGCACCGTTGAGGATGGTTTGATCCCGGTTTGCTATCAGTCATTGTCAAAGACAGAGCTAGGATGAAGAGGGTTCACATCCACACACAGATGAAATCCTGATGAATTGCTTTTACTGAACATTTTGGTGAAATAAAATTCTCAGGGTATCATACAGTTTTTTCTCACATCAATAAATAACACACACGTTTCTGGATTCCCATCAAGACTTTCTGCTTTGACTTTCTCTTCAGTGTATAAGACATTTTTACTTTTCCTAAACAGCACCTTTAAAGATATGGTATAATACAGTATAACAGGGATCCATCAATCTCCAGTTTGTGTACAACTGTCTACATAAAACGGATGCTTGGCATTTTACAAAAGCATAGGTGAACTAAATCTATACAAAAGGAACATGGATCCTTGCTTGCCAGTCTGGTTCACAAAAATTTAGCGGCGTCTCCCATTACCTTGTTTTCTGTCCATAATGTTTTAGACTGTGAAACTGTGAAAGACTGATTTTAGTTCTCTGCCCTAACTGTCTCTGATTGGCTAGTTAACATTTAATGTATATTTCTTATACTGAAGTCCAAAAAGAGAAGCTTCAAATAAAATAGCTGACATTTGGGGAGATATGCTTATTAGTTTTCTTGCTGAGAGTTAGAGGATGAGATCAATACTACACACTTACATATGCAGCTGGGGCAAGTAGCCAGTTAGCTTAGCAAAAAGATTGGAAACAGCCTGGAACAGCTGGACTGACTCTGTCTCAAGCTAAAAGAAAAAACAACTACCAGCAACTCTGAAGCTCACTAATTAACACTTTACATTTTGTTTATTTGAACTGCACAAAAACCTAAGTGTAAAACCATAATTCTCCATTTTGGAGCACGGCGCTGTTTCTTGGCCAGGAGCAGTAACTTCTCAGTCTCTCAGACTTATTTTCCATCTCTTTCCCCTTATTTCCTGTCATCTCTGTCATATGATCTAATAATATGAACTTTTACTTTAAACGTAACATTAAATACATCTCAGACAGATATCTAGCAATACGAGAATTTTTCCAATGCTAGACACACCATGCAACGATGTTTGAAGGTCTTGACAAATGGAGAGTTTTTTCCTGTAAAACAATTGATCAAAACCAACCAGTTCTTCAAAATATTGAACAAGATATCAGTTTTGTTGATATTCAGCACCTTGTCAAAGAAAATGTCTTATGCTACCACTCATAATGTCTCCTTGCCATCTGTATGCCATTTGTCAAGCTAAATATACCCCTGCACAGATCAAGGCCGCATAAAAAATGATAAAAGTACCTCTATCTTCATGATATACAGTACTGGTTGACTGTAAATACCTTTTAAATGCAGTGTTTCTGTCTCTGTTTCCTGAAACACTACCTCATTCCAATAACTTTGTGCATCAGACACCAGTAAAAAGTAAATGTGTATGTGCACCAGAGTGTATTTACTGTAAGATCTCAGATAAAGAGAAAAAAAAAGACACAAACTGACAAAATATTGTGAGGCTCTGTGTGTGTGTGTGTGGATCTGAGGGCACAGGGGGTGAGATGTACAGCCGCAGGTTGGACAGGACCTTGTAGCCTCTCCCAATGATAGATATGCTAATACCCTCTATTCACTCCACTTCACTACCTTTATTTCCCCCAATTAAAGCAAACGCCAGTGAAACTGTAATTAAGCTGTGTCCAGGCAAAAGACTGCCTGCTGCTTTTAATGAAGCCCCATTGATTCTCCCTTTATTTGCTATTGGTCTCCCTATAACATCCACAGACCTGAAATAAATGGAAATTAAAAGTGCAGCTCTTCCCATCCAGGTTGTACATTGTACTGGACTGTTTAATTAAAAAACCAAGAGACGATTGCTCTAAGCACATACAGCATTAGGGATAGTCTTGTGTGTGTATAAGTTTGCATCGCTCACAGTCTTGTATGTGTGCATATGTTGCTGAGTGTATGTGTGTGGCTGTATATCAAAATCCAGCTGGTCTGTGGGCTAATGAGTAGAACTACTGTTTCCCACTCTCAAGTCTGAATGGGTGAGAGCTATACAAGTTTCCAAACAAAAGCAAAGCAGACTCTCTTATTTGTGTAACAGAGATGACCTCGTGTAATCAATACCTTACAATTTAAAAAAATGCTGAAACCAATTAGCCAGATTGAGCTATTGCTGAAGGCAAAATTGGTCTGATTGGAAGTCCAATATGAGCACAATTAAAGATAAAAGGTTTGGTCAGGCAGAAGGGTAGAGTCAAACTGTCAATTGACTGGAATCACAGCTGGAGACACTTTGTAACCATTGTAGAGCTAAACTTCTCATAAATGAAAAAGAATTGCAATCTGATTTAAGAATAGGATATCACAGCACAGACAACATATTGAGAAATAAATGTTTTGCTGCTACTGATTGAAGTGCTGGTGATATAGTGCAAAACTAATTTCCTAAAACTAATTATAACTAATACTAATATCCAAAACCTGGAATCACATGCTCCTTGTAGTAATTTAAATGCATATTATTAAGTGTGTCTTTAGCTATCATTTCATTTCCATTTTTCCAAAATGCAAATGCAAGTGCATTAAAAAGCCTAAAAACAATTACTATACAAAGCATTAAACCAGTTGTTAACAGTATTTTCATTTGCATGGAGCACTGCAGCACTGCAGCACTGCAGCTTAAACGTTTACATTCTGTGGGCTATCAGTGCAGCTCTGTTACTCGATCTGGGGACTTTTAAGACCCATTTACTGACTGCAAATTCACAGACATTACAATTATTAACTACTTTCCCAAGAACACAGTCCCTCACTCTATGAATGTGGCAGCACCGCACAGCAGCCGGAGTAAAATATGAATGAACTGAACATGTGAAAGCTAGCATTCCTCACTGCCAATCAACTTCTTTGATTTTGTTATACTCTACGCAACTTTATTTAACTTAAAGCCATTTAACTTTATAATAATTTAACTAAAATGACTGCCAGTTGGTCTTCTATGTTTTCTGACTCCTCCTCCATAGTCAACACTGCTTTCTAGATCTAGATTTAGATGGGTAGAATCAATAAAAGTTAGATATGGAGTTAAAGTTTGTTGTTAATTTTTTTTTTTTTTTGCATGAACCATTTGAACCATCTTTAATTGTGAATATGTAATTAAAGTGCTTTATTTATTTTGGCTGGTTTTGATACCAGCCAAAATAAACCAAAATAAACATACACTTACAGTGACTGTTCCAGTACAGAGCAGCTAATATGTAAAATCATATTGTGTAAATGGTTTGGCAGTATATATAGCTAGTACTACTTCCATTGACACCTTATGACAAATTTGGATATGTAAATTGTCCTTACATATATGGAAACTAAGCACATGTAGCAGCTTTCTATTTCTCTTTGATTGGCAGGTTTCTGCCATAGACACAATGCATGTCTCTATCTACTGGATAGGGGAACATGCTGTACCTACAGTGTAAAGGAGAGAGTCCGCCTAAGAAAAAACCCAGGACCCCCCTCTTCATTTTCAATTTCCTACTGACAGTTTACGTTATTCTTCTTAACCACGAGCACTATTGTTCCTCAACCTTTACCACGCAGATATTTTAACAGTTCCCCTAACCTTAACAAAACAGTATTTTTTTTAATACTCAAACCACAATATTTCCCTAAAACTAACAGTTTTAGGGAAATAGTCATTTTTGTGCCTACACCTAACCAACCAAAAAGGAGGGCTCTGACAAAAGATGCTGTCCTACCAAAAGGATCAGGAAAAGCTTTTATGTGTTGTTCTGTAGGCTAGTTACAAACGGACTGTGTAGTTTAATTTGGATGACTTAATGGAGGCATAAAAATCTGTGATCCAAAATAAGTGACCAGATTATTCACTGCACAAGTCATCTGCAGAAAGACTCACTGAAGCTCTCAAAAGTACAGATCTTGTACAGTTGCAAGCAAATTACTTTTCAAATCCAAAGACATCTCTCAATTTCTATGTATTTTTCTGTGCTTGGACAAAAGTAATGAAGTGCGAATGTGGAGGATACATACAGAGTGCTTTCACCATCCTTTTTTTTTTAAATATTCAGTCAACTGGCATGTTAATGAGGCCGGTATTAAAAACACATTTCTCAATACACCAGCCTGTGTATAGCATTGTAATGGGTATCACATCAGAATTGAAGGCACATTAGTTTAAATGCAGTGCAGAAGCTTCTTGCTTGTGCCTCCTATGCCTGAAATGTGCACTGAAATTACCCCCTAACGAATATCACCCTCTAATGGATTAATAGGAAGATTTGATAAAAAGCTATTATGAAGAGTAAACCAACAACAAAGAAAGATCAGAATGGTGGAGGGAAAGAGAGGAAAAAAAACAGATTGGTGCACCAAGCTTAATGGTTTTCCACCTTGGAGAAAGAGTAATTTAAACACATGTATTGTACTCCTATTGAGTACATTTTGTCTCGCTCTCCACAGAAAATGGTTCTTTCTTTCTTTCTTTCTTTCTTTCTTTTTTTTTTAAACTGGAAAACAAAAGCTGCACAAAGGAACAGAAAAAATTTAAAGCTTGACATCACATCTACAGAGGACGCCATCAACAAGCTGAAAGTGATGCCCCCTCTTCTCCCCTCATTCTTCTTCACACATTTACTCAGTCCCTTGTCCCCTTGTCTCCCCTTTTTCTCTGCTAAGTAACCAACCTTGTCATATAATTAAAAGCACCAGTAGTTAATGTAAACGTCCTGCAAATCTGTGTTTCTTTACAACAGTGTAAACTGGTTTGAGTATCGGCCAATACGAAGAATGTCACTGGTAAGTAAAATTAACAAGCTTAATCCAAATGCAAACCTCTGGACACAGATATGAAACACGTCTTCAGAAACAAGAGGCCGATAATGTATTTCTCTTTCTCTCCTCTGCTGTTTTTTTTTTCTTCCTTCCCCTCTTTTCATCCTCCCCAACAGATCTTCCGATAAATTAACTGCTTTTTAGTTTGCAGCTTCGGTCCCCATTAATCCATATGGGGAGAAGTGTAGTCGAGTTACACTAGAGAGAAGAGAACTGGTACATTTTAGCGATGCAATTAGGGCCCATTAGTCTTGGCTTTAATTAGAAGGCTGGAGCGTTGATATTTCAAGTGCTGGTTTGTGCTGGTGTTGTGTTTCTCCGCAGCGTCGCTCGTCTCCGTCCTGCAGTAGGAGTCTGTCTGGCGCGTTTTTTAGTGCTGTTTCTATTCTGAATCTGCTATATACTGTTAAGTTCTGACTTCTCCACTGAGCGTCATCTTTAAAAAGCAGAGAGATAATATGTCTAATAGAGGGAGAAGGTAGGGAAAACCTAAGTGGAAAAGATGGTTAAGCATGTGGGGATTTAAGGAAATTAGTGGTGTTAATGTGCCAAAAGGGAAAAAAAACTGTAGGAGAAGAGCCAGAGAGCAGGAGAGAAAAAAAAGTGAGAGATGAGTGAGGAGTTAAACCTGAAGCCTCAAAGTCAAATTGATCTGCTTGAGGTGCCACATTTAATTGTTAGCCAACAGACAGACATGACATCTTAGCTCCGCTGCTCTCTCCCCGGCCACATTAGCCGACCGCACCGCTTCATGTTCACAGAGTGGAGGCAGACTGTCTGGAGGAGGAGCAACACTCACCATCCTTCCATCCTCCTTCCTGACTCATCACTGCTCCTCTGACTCTCAGCCCACAGCAGCAGGGACAACAGGAAAGGTCACTGCAGACCAAAATCATGGGGCAGAACTGACATTTCTGTCCTGGTTTATATGGCAGATTGTCAAATCCATATATAAAGATGTAAAATCTTATTGTAAAAAATTTAAAGAGAGAAGTGCATAGCTACTCCTCTACATAATGAAAGATCATGCAGCTTTTAAATTAAAACAGCAGCTGAATTTTTCGAATCCGGCCCGTACCTCCCACCACTCCACTTGTTCACTTTGCCAGGAATAGTTTATTAAAAACAACGCAGCTCATTATAGCCAATTAAGTCATGATTCATCAGTCTAGATAAACAAGCAGTGGCATGGCATTAATGTGATAAGCAGACTGTTTAGACAGCCACACACACACACACACTCATTAAAACAGATACTTCTAACAATATATTGTTTAGCTATGAACAGTGTAAGATGGCACTTTTCATTAAATAGTAAAGTAACTAACTGCTTCGTTTATATTCATCACAATTTAGACTACTGACTGCAAATAAAACCTTGTTTCAAGCAGAAAGTTGATCATACGTTATAACCTGCGTTAAAATAGTCTGATATTGCAAATGCATAGACTGATATATTTTACAGCTTGCTTTAACAATTCATATATGATGTTTCGCTCCAAACACAATTATGCATGAATTCAAATTTACAGGCCGAATGTCTTTGAAATCAAATAATAAACACGGTGAAGTTACGTCTTCTGCTTTCAACTGCTGAAAATGAATATTCAAAGATTACAATACAGTTTTGAACAGTACTTGTGGTAAGTGTAGCTGCTATATTTTACTGAAGAGGTATCCTTAAATATAGTTAATTCACTAATTAATATTAATTATGCTAGTTAATATTAATTAACTGCAGTTAGCCTACTTCTTTGTTATTAATTAACTGCAATATTAATCTCTTTAAACCTTTCTTATACATTCCTAGTTATTATTGGTTACGTTACAATTCTGTGTTGTTAGTGGTCACTAATAAGATTAACATGCAATTTACATGACATAACGTTGGCCTCTTACACTTAAGACTACCAAACAAGAATATAAAAACAAGAATAATTACTCTGTCATGCATGTCCTTACATTTTTATAAAGCTGTTAACGCACCATGAAAGTGCTAAGTAGTCCATACAAAGGTGTACTGTATATAACATCTCACTCACACTGCAAAACCTGTTTGGTCTGCTCAAGGATCCAGCTGTAACTGAAGTTATTAGATCCTGCACTCAGATAACAAATCTGTAACCTTCCTTTATTACAACATACCCATGACACTTCCCTATCGCCCCATCTAAAGCTAACTACCTTCCCATAGTGGTTTTATCTTTCCTCTGAATATGTTATACAGTCTAATCAGACTTACACTTGGTGACCCGGCAGCCCCCAGCAATAGACTGTGAGCCGGTTCACGGGCCTGTCGTGGCCTTCATGTTGACAGGCCAAGACGAGGCCCCAGGGGATGTGGGAACCCAAACAGCAAGTATCTATGGTATCTCTGTGTCTGTGTGTGTATGAGTGTGTGTGTGTGTGTTTTTTTAAACCTAAAAACAGGTCTGTCATGATGACAGAGAAACTAGTAAAGGACATCTGAAAGTTGTTGATAAGTTGTAAATAAGGATCCCAGCTGTCAGTTCTGAATATATTCCCACCATAATAATGAGTGTGTTAACAAAGTTTCCAATTACTGCAACACTGGAAAAGCCACCGTTTCATTAGCCATCTAATAAGGCAGTGTAGTGTAAAAACAAAAACTGCGTCAGAGTCAGGAGCGTGACTGTATCCATTTTTCAGCCAGTGAATCCTTGGCAGCGCGGAGCGAGGCTGAGACCAGAGCTCCTTCATGTCTCTGTCTGTTTACAGGGCAAGCAAATCAAAGATGCATCTCATTTCAGAGGCTGTAAAAGTGCGCCTGGGGATGGATCAGGTGTCTCTCATACACCCAATCCTCCCTGAGCAGCCTCTACTTACAGGCTACTAATCCATGTATCCTCCAAATGAACACTGCAAACAAGCAGTATAATTAAGTGTTCTCAGGAATAAAGTGTGTTATCTGGCAAAGTAATCTTAAAAATATTTTTCCTGGTCATTACCACTGGATAGTTTGCTGGTACTTCTTGGAATACGGTCGCAATTCTGTCTTATTAAAATTTTGCCGACTGCGACACAGAATATTGCGAAATAATAAATCGACTGAATATGGAGGATTTGCGGGTTTACTAGCTATGACATTTTAAACTTTCCACTGCAACAGTAACACAAACAGGGCATATCAGTTTATTAAATGCAGCTCTATTAGTGCTTTTAATGCATCATAGCTATGGGCTTTTCCCCTCATCCTATGGAAAAAAAAGAAAATCAATTGAGGTTTTGTGCTGAGTTTTCCCTTGCAATATTTTGTTTCTTGTGGCGTATTTGTTTCCTGAGTGGTCACGAGTAAAGCCCATCTAATCGAAACATCAATTTATTATCTGAAAGTGCTTGTTCAAAAGAGGAAAAAAAAAAAAAGTGCTACATTTTTTACTGGAAATTTCACAGCCTCACATCCGCTGTGGCATTACTCCAACAAGCAGCGTGAAATGAAATATGACTTAATGTTTTCGATGCACTTTCAGTCATCAAAGATCTCGGGGATTTCATTTCTGTGGCGGTAAGTGAAGGAGCTGTTAGCTTGTCTCTAGCTGAGTGATTTAAAGTCGCGGAGCGGACGTGTTGGCTGACTGGATGAGACAGAAGCAGTCCGGGCCAGGTGTCTGGGGCATACATCTCCTGACATTTATCCCTGCTGGTTTGCATTTCCAGCCCCCCTTCCAAAGATGGCAGGGTGGGAAACAGCAGCATGGACAGGCCCATTATGAACAGCCAAACGGCCTCCATTTACAAATATTTTTTTGTAAATACTATATCATGTTCTTAACACAGCAGGTCCCCTGGGCTGTGAAAAGAGCCCAGTGAGAGTATGGGTGGATGACAGTCTTGAGGCCTGTATCGAACTGCAAGCATCTGGAGGCTGGAGGTGTCTGTCCCATGTCCATGAGGGAGAGAGCCTCCATGGATAATGTCCTAAGGGATCCTGCCTTCTGCTGCTTCAAGAGATTAAGAGACACAGGCAAGGCCTCTTCTCCCCACAACACACACAACCACATGGGCACAAGCATATGCACACACATCATACACACAACACGTGGCGGTTCTCTTTCTCTCCATCCTTTCCTCCCCCCCTCTCAGGACATACATGGACACACATGGTCTCACACACACAGCCGTACAATCCCCCCTCCTGATTAGCTCATAATGGACGACTGATGTCCTCGAGACCCTCAGGACCTCCCTAGGGAGCCCTCCAACTCTGACCCCTATCTCCACCCTGCGCTCCACCTTCTTAAAACACATTAAATAATCTTTCATTTGACAGGGACTTGAATGAAATTCAGCTTAGAGCCACATCATTTGCCCTGGACAATAGAATATTGGTAAATTAATCATTGTCGTGCAAGATTTTTTTTTTCTTTTTTACAATTAGAAGGAAGGAAATGCAGGTTGTTCTGGGAAGATCAGTACGTTTCATGTTGTGAAAGTGACATTTTCATGCACGGTCCCACATCTGTAGGTTTAAAAGTCCACAAAGGCAAATAAACATGTATTCATGAACCTTGTGCGACTGGTCCTATGCCACCATGGAGACAATATCCGGCAGATTCATCAGAGCAGGCAATTACTCACCTCACTCTAAAATAAACAAAACAAGGATCCTAAACATGCACCTATTAAATCAGCAAGCGGGGCTGGATGGCTGCTTTTAGATGCAACATTTACATGTAATTATCTTCTTATATAATTAAGTGCATTCATTTAACAAGCATCTTGCTAACGGGCCACACTGCTTACCCAAACGAGCGGCGGGCAGCCCAGAACGCTGAGTGAGT
This sequence comes from Toxotes lorentzi, assembly GCA_037833715.1. Lineage (NCBI taxonomy): Eukaryota > Metazoa > Chordata > Actinopteri > Toxotidae > Toxotes > Toxotes lorentzi. The sequence continues at coordinate 8,262,807 of JBBMJY010000003.1, forward strand.
GAGTAATTAGAGCTCAGCATGCCAGTGTTAATGGAAGTGATCTAAAAAATCATTGCCAGAGAGAGAGGGAGGAAAAGAGGGAGGGAGTGAAGGAGACAGAGAAGGAAAGGAGAACAAATCAGGAAAAGGTTAGACTGAAAGGAAACTTCAGAATTTATGACACTGAGGGCAGGGGGCAGTATGTAATCTCTGAGTGGGTGTAGTTATTGAATTTTTGGTTTGATGACCCCAAATTTCAGCACCAGTGAAATTAATATCACTCAACATGAAGCTACATTTTTGCAATTAAGTTGTTATACGTTGCACCAACGTGTGGTAGCTCAGCAAGCATGCTGAACCTTAACACTTAACATCTCAAATTGCAACACAAACAAATAGACTTTGAGTACTCATGTCTTTCCTTACAATGACTGTCAAAGTGCTATAAATGTACTAAAATAATGACCTAAAACGAAGACTTCCGATCTAAGAGGACATCATTAGATTATTCACCTCAGTCTGCTCATTAAAGGAACAGTTCAACATTTTGGGGAAAACCCTTATTTGCTTTCTCTCTCAATAACCTAGTCTCCTAGAAATTTCCATTTAGAACAATAAAAGCTCTTTGGTTAGACTGTGCTTCTTCTATATTAAACCAGACCTCAATCTTGCCCTAACTTTAACTTTAACTTTAAGTGACAGGATCAACATTTTTGCGACTTGCCAGTTAAATTAATTGACATTTCCTCGTTATGATGATAGAAAACATAATATGGCTGGCATTACTCTTCCTTCAAAACAGATTTTCTGATGCACATTAGTTGATTAGTTGATTAGTTTGAATAAATGTAATGTCTACTAGAGAATTGCAACTTTACGGATTACAGGAAACATTATATAAAGTTAATTAGTTAATCACTGAACTGGTACAGTGTTTTTCTTTTTTTTATTTGGACAGAGCCAGGCTTGCTGTTTCCCTCATATTTCAGTTTTCATGCTAAGCTAACCATCTCCTGGTCCTGGCCTGAGGTCCGCCCTCAGTTCAACCAAACACTGTTCTTTGATTCCATACAGCATAGCCATGAGCTCATCCAGCCTGAGGCCATGGGGGGGGACAAGAGAGTGAACTTTGTCACACTCTACCCTGCAATATCACTTACTTATATGTCTGGAAGTATAATGCATAGGCATGTTTGATTCCAGGTGTATTTCTAATCAAGGACCTAACAATGCACTTACATACAGAGTTGAGGATTTGTAGCCGAATGCAAATGAAGATGATTTTTGGGCTGGGGATGCCTGACACAGCTCTATTTTGTTCTAGTTTAGATTTACGGTAAATTGCCATTTTCTTCTTCTTAAGTTGCATTACATTGCTCCAACAGAAGAAAAGCATGAATGTTTATCAATATTTATAAAATCTACTAAATAACATATTTGGCTCCTCAAAATCTTAAGAAATCCAAGCATTGTCTCTCCACTTCTTACCCTGCAGCTCCACATCATTACAATGGATAACAGCTTTCACGTCATTTCAAACCACAATCCTTTCACTGCCCACCCCACTCTGTCAACCTCATCACAACCCCAACACATAACCTCCTAACTCCACACATAAAATCCAAAATACCCTCAAAGTCAACACCATTGTTCATTTAATATCGGTCTTTACGAGTACCCAGGTGGAACCCTCAATACAACCGGGCCAGCTATGGTTCAAAGAGCCACATTGAATGGCTGCCAAAATTCCTAACACAGTGCCGATTGCAACAGCTTATAGTGAAATTATGATACAAACTATGCAGCAAGTGAGTAAGGAATATCAGGTCCCTTTGTCCCGGTGCTTTCTATTGAGTTCAATAAACACTTATGCACTCTAAAGGACTCAAGCTCAAGAAGGGACAATGGCTCCCCTCAGAACTCGACACCAGACCTTTAACAATACAAAAATACTGTATCCTCCAAAGACTAATTGATGTTACTCGCCTTTTGATAAGTCAGAGGTAGGCAGACGTAATAGTAAAGAATATACGCACTGCTTTTGATAGCCCGTAACCTGAGTAACTGAAGTACAAAGAGGAAGAGACAACAAAAATGCTCCGTTTTTGGTTGCTTATCACCAAAGCTATGATCATTTGTGTTTTCAGGGCAACAAGAGTGTAATTTGAATAGGGACAGACTTTAAAAGGGGAATCGCCGCTGTGTGCTTAGAGGACTTGGAAACATCGGCCACTGGCCTGTGAGCATATTGGTTATTGATATTCTCTCTCTGTGTCACACACACACTGCATCTGGCCTCTGAATACAACAGCTGAAAAAGCCCTCAAAGCCAGGGTGAAACAAATACATTTACACTTTTTTCTTTGGCAGCCTGAGCTGGCAGCTGAAATTGGTGGTTGTACAGCCTGACAACTTGGCTGCAGTGCCATCTACTGGTGACAGAGACTAGGGCTAAGACAACCTGAAACAACAGTGGAAACAGCAAAAGGATTCATCCTTAAACTGCACAGGTTTCAGATTTACAATGTCATATCTGTCTTTTTTCTCTCACAGTCAACCTACACAAAAGGTGCCACTCATTCAAAAGCAAAAAGCATAAATTTTCCAAAGCACATAGGTAATTTTAGAATTGTGCGGGTAAGACCATATCTCACCCACACAACTATGGTTCATATGCTGAATAGTGCATATGCCATCAGGGACTAAAAAGGGGCGGGCGGTGCGGGGGAAGACAGGAGAATGGCAAAAGGATATAAACTTTGACTTAACTGCTAGCTAGCCCTCCAGGGAACCAGAGAAGTTTAAACTTCACCAGACCACAAGACATGGGGAACTTCAACACAAAAGCACCATTTAAAAAGGCCTTTCACTGCGGATGACGAGTCTAATTGAGGCCAGTGATGCACCTGGCAGTAAAAAGTAGCCCTTCAGTGACGTGACACAGACACAATTCATGCTCTGTGCATGCATAATACAACATGTATCATTGATTCAATATCTGATGAATGTGAGGGGAAAAAAACATTTGCCTTCATAGAGAGACTGATGATATATTCCTTGTGGTAAACAAATTGAAATCTTCATCTAAATGCCTCCATGACTGTGTTTGATCGTTTTATGTGCAATTTTTCTTTCTTTTTTTTTTTTTTTTACCACCTCTATTTTTTTTACTTCAGTATCTTTATCATCCTTCAGTCAAAAAGACTCAAGAGTTTTCTACACAGCGTGCAAAGGATCTGCAATACATCACCGACCCCGACAATGAAATGGGACGTTAAGGCTGAGATGACATCATGCAGAAAAAGCCTCGAGGACAAATATAGATCATGTTTATCTTTAACAGATGATTCATTTGTGATGTGGTAAAGAGATCTCCACGGACTGCTAAGGAAATGTCCATGCATTCAATGGACCTACGACAGCTGTTGGATGGTCACCTACGTCGCTGCTACAGTAAGTTAAAAAAAAAAAAAAAAAAAAAAAAAGCACAACCTTTTATAAATAGTTGCTCTGCATCTTTTGGTATCATTTGTATATCCCAAGATAAGACAGTAATGCTCTCTTTCTTCTGTTCCTGAATTAACACCACATTAGTTAATACTTCATAGTTGTTTTTTGTGAGTACTGAATTCAACCAAAACCCTTATGAAATGTGGGAATTCAGTCAGAATCTAAGTGAGATTTGCACAATCAAACGCAGATACAAAATGCATTAAGCTCAGTAAGTCGAAGCAGCCCTCCCCTCCTCTTTCTCTCTCTGTGTGAATCTTCCAGCAACAGATGGCCGATGGAGAAATCAGCAACACGTTTATTTTCTCTGTCCTTTATTTTAACAAAAATGTGTCATAATTGGATGACTACCCGAACACACATATTTTAGTATATATTGATACTGTTCCAGTGGAGATATTTTCATCTTACATCATCCAATGAACTGAATATTCCTGCCTTTGGGAATAAGTCGCTTTTCACCCACAACAGTTTTTTAAGATTTAGTTTTTGTGTAAACAAAAAATATGCAAACGTGCATAAAATGCAATGCATAATCACCACACATAGACACACATAGTACAGACACAAGCTGCCTCGGTGCACTGTACTTTACTGCTTGTTATGTATTAAGTTAACCTTGGAGACACCCTATGGTGCTTTAGCGAGGGCTGGCAACAACACCTTAAACTCTGCAGTGAATGAGAAGATGAGAGAACAGGAGGAAGAGAAGATATGCTAACACCTAGAGTTTAACTTCAGAGAAAGAGTGAGATCATTTTTTGGCGTATGCCTGTGTGTGCAAGAGCGTGAGCAGGTGTTCACGTGTGTGTTTCTGTCTGTGTGAGGAGGTTATGTTGGAGCTCGACATGTGCCTGATTGGATATGTAAAGGAATGCAAATATAAAATCAGTGAGATGATGCTGGCGAAGGTTCACAGCTGAGTCAGTGGTGCCGTGGGTAGCGTGGAAAGGTCGGGGGACACGGGGGGGCGGGGGTGGGTTAAGGGGCACATGTGGTGAGAGGGGGTCAATGATGTGAATTCCATCGATCGCAGGCTTCCTGACAAGTGTTTAGTGATTTCCTGTCCCTGGCAGAAATATTGTGCTTGTTAATCCATTTGAGTCAGAGCAGCAAGGGGGCTCAGTGAAAGAGGCAGAGGATCTGTGTGTTTGCCTGAGTGTGTTTGTGTGGAAATGGTGGAGTGGTCAACGCAAACAGGATGCTAATGAGCCTGCGCTAATCAATGTGTGCTTAATCAGCTATTCAGCTCTGAGTGGTCACGGGAAGGATAGAGGAGGGGAGCGGAGGGAGCGGTGTTGGGAGGAGTTCATGAGAAAGTGCAGGCCCAACCTCTGATTCACTCCCTTTGTTGAGAACATCAGTTCTCAGGAACGCCTTAGTGAATGCAGAATCACTTCCCCTCAGACAGAGGAGCACCCAGTGTGCTGCAGGGTTTCTGAATGAGCAGAGCTGCTGTTTCTCTCCTCTGGAAAATTACTCAATGATATGCAGTGTAAAAGATGGCGACGTCATGATTTCTGACTGTTGAACGCACACATGTAAAAAATTATCTAACATATCCCTTAGTAAGGAAGCACTTTTATAGGCGATGGCATCACACCTTAACAAATTCCCCAGGCTTTTGGTCTTAATACCTAATTATTAGAATTATGCCACTGCCTGTCTTCATATTGTGTCTTTCAGGGACTTGTCTAATAGTCCCATTCATCAGAGAAACATGGAAAAATCTTTGGTTGTCAATCCAGAATAGTGGTCCTCGATCTCACTCTGAGATCCGTCTGCAGCTGGCCACTTTGGAGCTTTGGCAACCAAAGACAGTGTCAGAAATTTAGGATCAAGTTTCTCACAGCGTGACTGCTGCTGCAACCCACGTCTACAAACAGCCAATCCGGATGCAAGGTGAAGTGACGCAGAATACACCGGCCAATTTTGTAAGTGCCATTTTGAATAAAGTTAAGAAAAAAAGAGCCCACACACTTTTCCCTACCCGCAACCTGGTCCACAATCTCTTTCTCCTCCTCTTGTGGTTCCTCAGTTTATACAAGTGTTCACACTATGAACAATAATTATTATTGTTTTACTCCATTTTCCAAACAAAAGAGTGGCACAGATGGATGATGTGCCGATACGCCTCTGCTGTCCTGTGATTTTTTTCTATTTACATGTGATTGATATTGTACAATCCGACATTTTGAACAAGGACCAGAATGACATACAGTAAATCTATATGTCCATTGTCTAAAGATGATTTAAAAGAGGGTTTACCATCGCCAATTCCCATTATAATAAAATCAATTCTTCTTTCAGCCAAACTACAGCATATTTATTACTTATTGACCATTCACTAAGCCCTACCCCGCCTTAGTTACTTTGTCTACACCTCTAAAGGTTTCCATTCTCACACAGCACGTGCAGTTAACAGTATTACTGGTGAGAAATTCACTTCTTGAGTGAGCTAATTTTATCTCTATGCATTGATTTAAAATGGTGATTAGCTCACAAACTTTTCACAATTTCCAACATAATTTTTTCACTTTTAATGTTACAGGAGAAAAGGCTTGTAAAATGAGGACTAGTCAATGCATTTATATTTATAAACTCCCAACATAAACTTCACCAAATCCGTGGACATGTAGAGAAATCCAAAGTTTGACAGGCCTGTTATGCCTAGTTACCGTTGCTAGGTTAAATGATTGTAGAGGATTGAACTGTTACTGGTTTAGTGAAGGATTAATCGGACGGGTAAGTAGCTTAGTTTCATTTTGGGCAATTAAGCACTTATTCATAAAAAAAACCTTGTTCTAATGATCAGTGTTTGTGAGCCTACACTAGTTGTCAAAAGCAGTTATTTTCATGTACTTGCAGCTCCTCTGACCACATCTATCATCACAAATTAATAGCATAGTATATAATGCTCTTGTTCATAAACTTTCATTATTTAACCCTCTCCCATAGGACATTTTCTCAGCTTTTTTTTCTTTTTTCTGTGTTGGTTTCAAGAGTTACGCATTAATCCTGTTCTTTACCCACTCAGAAAAAGGCCACAACTCAATCAGTCTCCCGTCCTCAGGAACGGCGGCCTTTAAAAAATGACTCCATACCCTGAGTTGACAGCCCAAAGATGGGAAGAGAGGAATTAATCTCACAGAAAACCCCAGAAAAAAAGGTGGTGGTGGTAGTGGGGGGGTAAACTAAAGAAGAGGGCGGGGAAGGTGCGGAAACAAGCTGTGTGTTCGGTGAATGTGGGTGCAGCTGGGGTCCGCTCACAAACTGTACACAAATTCTGCAGCACACAGTGTATGCGCACACACACATATGCACACCCACACATATGGTATGTGTGAAGATGGGAGGTGTGAGGGAGGGGGAGCAGGGATCAATCCACATTACGGTCTAATCTGTATCGCCCTGGGCTGCTGCAGAAGCAGGGTTTTGGGGGACTTTATGAAGTGTTGTCAACAAGTTGTGATTCCAACTGGAACTGGACCAGGAAAATAGGGCCACTGCATTTGGTTGTTAATATTCTATAACAGGCCGGGTCAGTGCAGACTCCAAACAGTTAACAAAAGGACACGTTATTTTGCTAGCTGGACAGGCCACCCAAATAGGATGCGACCTGGGGGTAGCAAACAGCTGCGGTAAAGTGGGTAAGCAGAAAAAGAGATAAAAAAAAGTGTGGATGCCTGGCAGCGGTCCATATCGATGCTCTCATGGAGTGCGTTAGTGAGTTTGCGTTGGTGTTTGAAATGTAACGGAATTTGGATGGAGAACAGAGGCAGAAAGGGAGGCAGATTGGGGAGAGAGATAAATGGAGAGAAAGATAGATCGCAAAGGCCCATGCCAGAATCTCAAGCCTTGGGAGGACGGCGTCTCTCTGAGGCCGTCCATTGTGAATCAGGACTGCCAGTAAATTTATCACATCACAGCATACAACACTCCTCATTCTATTTCATTGCTCCTCTTGATCATTCTGACCATTCATCCAGCGAGACAGCAGCATGTACATGGTGATGTCCAATTGATTTACTGTTCTGAAAAATACGCATTAACATGCCTAGCAATTGTCACATACTAAATCCGTGACTGTAATTTAAATGGCTCAAGTCTTATGTCGTGTCATTTGGCTTGTGCTGTCCAATCTATCTATGTATCTATTCGGGTAAATGAGAAATGGCTCTCATTTGAGCCGGAAAGCCGAGCTGTCATTAGTCTGTCTCCAAATACACCCACTAGCTCTAATGATGCAAAAACATGCCTGGCTATGCCTGAGCACGAGTCGTTTGAAGAGTATGAAAAAAAAAATTAAATAAAAAGATTTGAAGAAAGATGGATGTAGCGACGTGTATGTCTTCAGGTGGAGATAGTATTTCACAGCACGGAGATCAGGAGGATGATGGGATCTTTTCGTAGGGTGGTGATATGTGTCTGTGTGTTTCGGTTTTATTTTCATTTTAAAGAGGAATGGACTTTTAACATGCAACTCAGAATCTGTCTGTCAACCACTCTTTGATGTCCTGCAGCTTCTGTAGCCTTTGAGAGAGCTTGGGTATCATTAAGCACTTCCAATGAGTCCCACGTAGAAAGATGACTAGATCCCTAAAGTTTTTCATCATCAATCGAAAGGAGTCTGCCTCTCCTTTAACTGGGAACTTCAGTCAACTTTAATTCATTTACTGTATTTGTCCATAAACAACCTGCCTGTGATTAACCAAATGATATTCTTTTAGCATTGTTAGAAATTCTGTCGCTGCCCTCTTTTCTTTCAGAGCCGTTTCATCGCAATAGTATCTCGTATGTGGTCCATAATGATGTGTAGGTATCTATATCTGTATGTGAGTGATATTAGGCTAATATGTGGCGAGCTAATATACGCCTGTCAACAGTAAAGGGGAGCATGAGCATTCCAGAGTGCATGCATGCTGAATTTGAACGAGGGGGAAGACATTAAATATTCTTTTTGATTGCATATCCAGCTGCATATTCTCACAGAGGGATTTTGCTTTTAACTGAATGTGCTGTACACAAGCACTTTGCAGTTTAACAAATATTTTTCCCCTGGCAATGTCTCAGCCCACCAGTGGTTTAGTACTTAATCCTTCCCAACAAATCCAACTACTAGATTCACCCAGGGGTGGGCAGGGAGCTGCCATCTCTACAAAGGGAATTATTGACATTATTAAGCTATCTGTTTACAGTAGAAAAAGCATTTTGTATCATACACAAACGTATGGTTTCGATTCCAATTAGCTCTCTGGAGGCTATAACTTAGCTCATAATGATGAAAGTGACCTTGCTCAGGAGAGTTGGGTGGGCAGGTTTTACTAATGTAGCAGGGAATACTTAAGGGAATACTAATGTTAGTTGAGGCAACGTCTTAGGCCTGCTTATAGCAGTTCTTACCCCAGGTCTCCCCCAGAATCAAGGGTCCTTTTGAAAAAGCCCGTCTTCTCATCTCTGGCTCTGTTCTGAAAGCTCATTAGGACCAGAGATCAAAGAGTGGGGCAGCCGGCCTGTGAACTGGACACTGTGGGCTATTTCCATCTATTTATCACTCATACGGCTATTTTGGCTCTCACTGGAGGTGATCGGCATCCAAATCGCACCACAACTTTCCTCTGTAATCATGCCATTCTGGTGACATCCATCAGCAGCCGTGCAGTAAGAGTTCTCCAAAGCCAGTGCCTGCTTCCAGCAAATGCTGGCCTGCACATGAAAAGCATTTTATTCACAAGTTCGAAGAAAACAGACAGCTTTAACCTCGTCCACATTAGAGTAAAATGTAGAGGCTGTGCTAATTTTACAATTTATTATACAATTAATAAGAAACTGAAAATCTATACACAGAAAAGTGTCATAGTTTGGAATATTCACAAATGTTGAAATGAAATAAGGGTTATTCCTTAATTTATAAATCATTGCACATTTTACACTGGAGTTGTCTTTTTGCCCCTTATTTATTTTTCCCTTCTGCATATCTCCAGTCAGTGTTTTAATGTTCATTAGATTAATGCCCCGCCCGCTGGACTGTGAAACTACATTATGCAACATTTGTGACATTTAGATACCAGCAAATTTACCAAACATTTTAGAGGACAATCATACAGACAGAGAGCATAGCAGTGTGAAATGTGGCCTGACAAGATTGATTTATTTTATGAGAAAAGACATTCAAAAAAAAATAATCCAAATAGACACAGTATTTACAAATCAAGGTGCAAACATGGTGAGCTAAGTTGATCATAGCTTCTTTTTTTATTTTCCAAAGACAAGTTAATTTCAGGAAGTGATTTTATATTGCACTTCATAAAGTTGACTGTTATCCTCACCTTTAGTCCCTAGTATGCATCAAGCAAAACTACTAGATCCATAATAAACTTACTACTATATACTACCAGATAGTCTCTTCATTTGATCCTCCCTGTGTGGAAATGTATTTCAAACTTCCTATACCCACTTTGCCACATTAGAAATTTGCTACCTCTCCAAAACAAGAGGATATACCTCTGATGACAATGTCAGGGTTATTTACTCAGACCTTACAATGCTCCGCCAGAGCCACATAAGACATTATACTTCTATTTTTTTGCAGGCTGACAACTAGTAAACTCAATTTGACATGTAAAATCAGTGGGTTTCCCCTTTGCCTTTTCATCTGTAGCAGCTTTGTTGATGCTGGTTCCCTCAGCCTCTCAGACTAGATGCCAAGGGGGAACTTGATCAGGTGAGGATGAAGAGGGCAGGAATAATTATACACTTTCTGTCTCAACCTTTCCCCTGATTTACTGTCTAAAGATAAACACACCTGCAAATGCACATGGGCTTAAACACACCTGCTCATTCACCTCACATCAGTGAATGACCTCAAACAGCCCAGAGCAGGACGAGCAAGCCATCTGTCTGTCTGCCTTTATAGTTGTTTAACAATGACATTGTACATCCAAGTCAAACAATACTGTGCAGACAGGTGAGCTGTAGGCCTCGTTCATATGGTGCAATTTTTCTCCCTCAGCGGACAGACTGGGGAACACAGGGAAATTCAGTGTTTATACCTTTAAAACCTTTCTATTCCTTTAGCTTATAGAGTCCATATCACACAAAACAAGAGCAGAAGTGTGAGAAAATGCACAAAGCAGGAGTCTAAGGGGAGCTAGTCTTTGATGGATGAGCCATAAGGGACAGTGTGTGACAGACAGCGTCACGCTGTAGTGACCTCTCTGCACATATACATTATACATGACACACCTGCACTCCAGATATACAGCCTCTCTACTCCTACATGTCCCCTCGTTCGTGTCATAAACATACCAGAACAGTGCAGTGACCCATTCCCTGGAGCAAGTGTTGTTGCTCTCACAAGCTGTCCAAACATTTCTGCCTTTGAAGGCCCATCTCAGTCTTTTCTGCCTTTGCATGGTACCTGGCTTCTTTTAAAAGCAGCACTCTAACTACTGATTTATACTTCAGAGAGACTGAGACTGAGTGGGAGAGTGAAGGGAGAGGAAAAGGGAGTGAGTATGTGTCTATCTGATTTGGTGTTTTGTGTGCTTTGCTGCAGGAGAGCGGGATGTTTCATTGCAGGATTTGTTTTTTGCCAATTAAACAGGCACTAATACTCGTCACAATGCCTGAGCTGAGGGGCTCCGGGGTTCCAGGTTGCTATCTTCGCAGTGTGCAGAGCAAACTAGGTTACTCTGTCTACATAAAAAAGTTGATTGCCGCACATCAGAGCTAAAGCAGCCCGAACAACCCAATGGCTGTCGATAGAGCTCAACAGATGTAGCTTCCTTTGCTAAATCAGCTCCTGAAAAGTTGTCAACACAGCTCTGCCAGAACTGCTGCTTCTTTTTTCTTGTCTGTTATAGCTGACTTTTTCTCTCTTTGCCTCGGTGTTTAGTGTTTGCTGACTGACTGTGAGAGAGATAATGAGGGGGGTGTTATGTCTTTGTGTCCCCACGTCCATGTCCTCCTTTTGCACTGCCAAACACATTCACACTTCATACAGCCGCTATACAGTATGGTTATGTAGTGAATGTGCATACAGGCATGAATATGTGTGTATGCACGCATATTCATGCCTGTATGCACATTGACTACATACAAGCATGAATATGTGTGAGTGTGTATGGGTATATGGGACAGGAGTGTGTAATAAAAGCATGAATAAAAGAGTCTTTGTATCATGATAGAATCATAAAGAAACTACTTTTAAGGACCCTGCTGAGGCTGTTCATCACAAGGCGGTTATCCCCAAAGTTTGATAAAAAAAAATAATCTTAACAGCATTTGAAGTAGAAACCTTCTTAAAGCAGTATTAATTGTTTTTCAGCCACTAGGTGGCAGCAGAACAAGCTGTAAACACAACTCTGACAGATACTCTGTTGACAGAAATATCTGCTGCTAAATGCTCCACTATGTTCACTAGCTAGCCACTAGCTTTGTGTGTCATTTTGTTCTGGGCAGGTAGTGTGCAGTTGGTTCGTCATGAACCGAAATGATAAAGCTGTGGGCTGTAGACCAAAACAGTAGAGAGATGCATAGAGGCTCAATACTGCTGCAGGGAACAACAGAGCTGGGGGATTTTACGAGTGACACCTTTAACGTTACAAAAATCATTTCACTAATTGAATTTTTAAAAAATGGTTAGTGCAGCTTTAAATTGAACAGACATAGACTTAGAAATTATATGTTAAAACTCACATTGACAGAGGTTAAAGGAGGTCAAGTGAAAAAGTGATTTAACCTCTAGGAATCAATGACAGAGCATGACACTTTCACCTCATGGCTACAAGGTCCCAGGTTTGGTCCATAGCCACTGGTGCATTCTGTGTTTGTTCTCCCTTTGTTCATATGGGTTTCTTCCAGATACCCTGGCTCCTTCCCACAGCCAACAATCAGGTGGATTAGAGGTTCTAAATTTCCCACAGGAAGGAATGGGAGTGTGTGTGTGTGTGTGTGTGTGTGTGTGTGTGTGTGTGTGTGTGTGTGTGTGTGTGTGTGTGTGTGTGTGT
>JBBMJY010000003.1:8275406-8296062 GCA_037833715.1 Toxotes lorentzi
GGAAGAAATCTCCACGGACTGTTGAGGAAATGTTCATGCATTCAAGGGAACTGCGAAAGCTGTTGGGGGGGCACCTACGGTGTTGTTGCAGGAAGGGAAAAAAAAAAAAAAAAAAAAAAAAAGTACAACATTCAGAATTAAATGTCATTTATTCTTTTCTAAAGATGGAATATTTTAAATAGATGTTTGTGCATGTTCTGTCTTGGGTTGTTGGCGAGCCAAAATTGCACATTGATTAACAATTAAGCAACCAAGCTGAGAAAAGAGATTATTATGAGACTTGTACTACAAAAATAGATGAGGGACAAAAACAAAAGGCATAAAGCAATCTTTCTTATAGTTCAGTTTTTTTCACATCTTGCCTCCCTCCCAAACCCTTGGGAAGCAGCACTCCAAGGTCTTTCATTTGAGCCTGTATTATGCCCCTGTATCTCTGCTCATTTTTCATCCGCATTGCATTAAGTATTGATATTGATTTCTTGTAAATGGTGGCGAAATGGATGGCTCGCACTTTTTTGTGTTATTGTTCTGCAGCACTTGTAGGTAATTTATTATGGCTGAGGGTCCGGTGAGGCCTCCCAGTTCTGTGTCCCTCCTTCTGATGGAGCATGCCAACCTGACTAACAAAACACACCATGCACTGAAAGGCCACTCATGAGGAGAATGAAGCATGAAGAAAGCGTGCATGCTCACTAGCACCGCACAGATGCATGCACGCTGTATCCCTGTCACTCTCAACATCGCTCACATTCATGGTCCACCATAAACTAGCACACGTAAGAGGGTCCCTTGGAAAAAACACACAGCAATAAACTGAAAAACGCTAACTTCACAGGCATTTCTCAATCTTAACGTGAGAGTTGCGGTGGGCAACTATTTTATTTCTCCTTTCCTCCTATTTTTGAATATTATTCTTTTTAGTGCTGTAGTAGCACTTGTACTGAAATCCATTCCCAGTTTTGTGACAAAGTGTGGCCTTCTTGACAAACTGGAGTGGTTTACTTGCATTGTCATCCTGCCCAATTTCTTTTCCCTGCTGCCGCGGCCCCAGCAGTCTATTTGCATTTCAATAGCCTCTCTGTCTGCCTCTATATTGCCTGATATTATGTCTGCCTTGTATGAATTTGAATTCAATGTCTGCATCTGCCGTTCCACTACCAAGCAGTCCTCGTAAAAGGTGAAACATATGAAATAAGGCTTGCAAGCAAAAGACATTGATAGTGTGTGATGATGTAAACCAAGACAAACACATTATGGGGGCTTGTATATGGATTACCTTTAATAAAAATTCTGTTTACATGCATGTTCTGCTTTTACATAAAACTGCAACAGAACAACCTTACAGCAAGGTGATTGTTATTTCCATGATCCTTAATAGAACTATTATTACCTGGAGGTCTACCAATAAGCATGCACTCACAAGAGTAAGAGCTGTTCTGAGGTAAAGAAAGGCGCTGCGGTAAAACCGATACGTCCTGTTTACCGTCTATGTCACCACAACACCAGCACTTGGCCACAAAACCTAGCTGGTGCCACAGTGTCGGACACCCTGGGTCACATGACCCACACCAGAGTCCCACAGAGGTCCCTCAGGTTTTCCAGAATGCCCTCCTCTCTGGCTGACTCTCTCTCTTCCTCTCTCTCTCTCTCTTACAGGATGGGATATATGGGATGTCAGAAGGCCACAGGCAGTTACTGTTAAAGGCAGGAGGATTTACTGGAATTTCTGCTTTTAAAAGATATAAAGCACCGGTGGCTGATTAATCTCGGTTCATGAGATATTGGAGAGAAGATGTAAAGAGGAATATCAGTTGAGCGGCACATCCTGTGCTTCCTCTAGAAAATTGTGTTTTGGATTTCACCTTGGGACTACAGTGCTGCAACCAATCCATTTTCCAAAACTACAAGATTTTTGTGAGGCACTCTGATAATATCCGGCGTTTTTCTGATATTTAAATAAGAGCCGAAAAAAAGTGGAAAACTGCTTCATTTAATACATACAGACATAAAGGCATGTTTCCGCTCCTCCTCTTAACGTTAACCTCTGCCAAATGTAGCTCTGTTCAGAAACAATTAATTCCAACCAGTGTTCGGGTGCGCAGGCAGGCTAACAGCTGTGTTTGGGCCACTTGTTGTGCCTCCAGCACGGATAATTACAGCAATCCAAAAGCAGAGCAGCCGCTCGGGGAGTTTAATAATGTACAAGTAGTCGCTATCTCTTTATAGATCATGTTACTGCAGCACTCACTGACGTGTAATTTAGATCAATCAAAAAATATGGCAGGGCTATGAAACCAGTGCCTTTGATAATAGTTGGCAGGTAGTAGTCACCCCCTGTTGTCGAAGCATCTGATATAAAAGGCTTCATTCCATCCTCCATCAAGGGGCCTGGTGTGCTAGGATGTGTAACCCAGGCAACAGATACATAAAGCATTATGGGACTTGATTTAATTTGTCTAAATGGGAGCTGGAGTATCTTGGTTCTCAGTTCGAATGTCCCTGTTAACCACCACTACAATGTAATGGGCTCCTCAACTTGGAGCTGCTGACTGTGTTCTGCTAGTATAGAAGGTTTTCCACTATATGCTTTTTTCTAACTCTGTGCTCGTATATACATGTGCAAGCATGCAGCGTGCTTGTGTCTGTGTGAGTGCAGACAATTTGGTGATAAAAAGCTGATACTTCAGCAAATTAGTTAACTTAAATCTCGCTCAAATGTTTCACTGGGCAACAAATATGCATCCTTAAGAATACAGTGGCCTCATAAATGTGCTATAAACAATCCTGGCAGGGCTTTGTTTCCTTTGAAGTTCCCACCATCTGCCTTTAAAATATTTTGAGGTCAGTAATTTAACTGGAGGCCAAAGCTTTATTCAGCATTATTAAGCTTCCTATGTATATGAAAGCCATGAAAGTCATCACAGGTCGGGCTTTGTTCTGAGGTATGAACTCCTTTTCCCGATTTGGTCCATTGTGTATTTTCATACGTATGAGCTCACTGTTTCAGCCCATTTGGAGAACTATTTGAACCAAGACAATTTAGCAGGTAATACCTGGGTATCATTTTCTGCCTCTGCATGGGACTCTCCTTGCCTCTGGCTTGTTTTAAACTACCTGAACAATTGAAGTAGCTTCCTCTCCTTGTCCTACTTCTAACTTCCACTCTTTTCCTTCCCTTGCTTTCAACCCATGGGTCTTTGTTTAAATGGCAATTCATCCCATTCGTCCGCTCAGCCACGTTAAACATCAATTTCCTCACCGAGCACACATTACGACCCAATAGAAGAAATAAAATCTCAGCCATTTATTGTGCAAGTCCCTCCTCCCTCTTCTGGCACCGCTATCCACCACTGGCACCCTCATCAAAGCAGCCCACATCCAACAACAAGGGAGCAGCTACACAACAATGCCGATGCCATTCGACTTCCTCTTAAGTTGTTTTATACTTGCTGCAAAACAGTAACGATTTCAAGGGCCTTTGAATTCCTCCAAGAGCCACCGGGTTTATAAAACATGCATGAGGTGTTCAGTAAACAATGCCCAATGGTCTTATTCCTTTTAAATAAAACTATTTCCATGAGATGTAAGAAAGACTTTAATATTGCCTTAAATATTAAAAGAGAGAACTGAGCCTCATCAATTTTTCATTTATTGGGCCCGCGTGTAAGGAGTCATCAATCTCAAAAGAAATTACTGACATTTTCATTTCAAATAAAAAAGGGTACACTTTATCCAGCGGTAATAGGGATTGCCACTCTTACACAGGGAGCATTAAATGGCTTCTGGAGTGCTGAAAATGAGAATATTTTCTTTTTTTGTCTCAGAACAGATTGTGGTTTTTAACCTTGTGAAGCAAACATGCATGAAACTGCTGAATAAAATGCAACATATTACCCTGCTAACACTCTGGCTTTTAAGGGGAATGCAGTTCATTACAAATCAATATTAGTCTACCTTAACAAGTGCATATTCCCGTTTCTAACAAGCCCTTACTCACTGTGAAGTAATAACCACCTGGTTGTTATGCTGCTCGTTGATATTGATATCCTGTGACATAAATTCATTGTCTGATTCCATTGCTGTTATGATATATTGTTATAAATGTCTCCATCATTACAGTGCCTCTCCGCCTGTTTGCCTTTAGGGTTGAAGGTTTGTAATTACTGCACAATAAACAAATGGTTTGGGTAATGGGAGAAAAAGGTCTGGGGCCTACAGGCACTGGGAGAGGATTACGGGGAAAGGAGCCCACTTTTCACCCCCAAAAACCCCTCAACCCTCAGTACAAGGCCTGTCCCACATCTCACCACAACTCCCCCTGTGGAATCACCCCTGGTGAATTATTAATCGCTGAGCGGTGTTGATATATCATCAAATGTGTACATAGACCGTAGAGGGGGGAAATAAGGGTTCCAGTAGGCCAGGATTTATAACAAAAGCTTGACATATGCTGCTAATTCACCTTGACAACACTGTCACTTCCTGCTCTGTGAATAATTGTCCGACAGAAGAAGAGTTTGTATGCAGTCTCACTGCCAGGCACTTTCCAACGCATGTGACTCCAGCCTTAATGGATGAATATTTGTTTAGAATTTCTGTACACAAGTCTGTATGTCAGTTCCCCTGCTCACCCCGCATGCTCCTGTCTCATTTGCATAGGTAGATAGAGACGCCGCGAGCGTAACGAGGTCGGCCTGCGTGTTAGTGATGGAGGACACTGATGAATAGAGCTCTCTCCCCATCATGGCACCTTTGTAAATGTTTGATTAGTTTTGAATGGATTACTGTTAGATTATCGGGTTTGGGGCCCAAACCTAGACACGGCTCTGCTATTCAGTCCCTTACGGGTGTCCCGTGACAGAACGGTGGCTGTGCATTGACAAAGAGTAAGAAGGGAGGAGGGCAGAGGCCATGTTTGTTTATGCAGAGTTGTCAAAATGTTTGATGAATTGATAAATTTCAAAAATACCTTGAATTTGGAAAATAAAGCATCTTGAGGTTAGATGTATCACATTAGAGTTGATACAGTAAAGATGACAAATGAAAATTTACATACAGAAATGCTCTAAATTTTTAAATTTGCAACTTTTATTGAGTCTTATTGCATATTTCTGGAACCATGCTTGTGCCATTTCTCCCATATCAGCTAAGCATCCCAGTGATATTTAATGGTTTGGTGGGAATCTCATAGTCAGACAGCTATAAATTTCCTGGGGCTGCTGTGAGACACTCTTATATTGCTTGTGTGGCAATCAGGCTGGTGATTATATGGGTAATGAAACATGTGCCTCCTCCCGGTGTCTGCCCCTTCCATTGCCTGTCTCTTTCCATCTCTTTCTCTAACTTTTCTTTCTCTCTCTGGTTAAAGCTGGTGATGGATGTGATGTAACTATTTGAGGGAGCAGTAGCCCATCAGTTCCAAGGCCTATTATGCACAGTTGGATGCTGGGTAAAGGGGGTACGAGGCGTAGAACAGTGACACCGTAGCGGGCTGCCTCACAGGTTAGCGCTAACCCCGTTGCCCACCCCTGACGCCCCCCCATCTCCAATCCATTTGCTCGAAAACCTGTCTTGCATCTTGACAGTGCTGCTGCCATTGTGCTCCCACTCTCTCAATCTGTTTAGCTTCCTGTTGTGACCTTTCATACAGTCAAATATATTAGCGAGTGGTGCACTCTCATTAAAACAGTGCATTAACCAAAAGACTCTTTGGAGTCTAAATGACAGCCGAAGGAACTGAAAGCTAATAGCCGTGGGCAGTTGGGGAAACTTAACTCATGAATCAGTCCGCTAATGCCGGAGCAGCAAGCCTGGAGCGCTGTAAGCGTATGGCACAATCTCCACTGCTCCACCTCCACTCTTGCTTCCTTGATCTCCTTCATTTTCCTCAGTGACTCCCTTTTTTCCCCTCACTCTGTCCTTTTTCCTCTCTAACTGCTACTTATCTCTCATATTCACTATCACTGCCACGTTCACATTCCACTTCTCTCTGACACATTTCTTTTCTCTCACTCTTTTACTCAATCATCCTTCTCTTGTCCTATCTTATTTGTTCATTTCATTCTCTGTTCATTTCATTCTGTCCCCTTACTGTATTGCACATCATTTCTACTTTCTGCCTCCCTGCTCTTACAGTTCTTTCCCAGTGTTCTCCCTAACTCTTTTTAAAGGAGAAGAAAAGGAAAGAATAGAAACGAAAGAAAAGAACAAAAAAGTGGACAGAAAAAAAACGCTATAGAGAGATGAAGGTAGAGGAAAGAAAAAGGAGAGAGTATACGAGAGAGGAGAGGGGGACAAGTAAAAGAGGAGAGACTAAAAGCTCATTACTTTCCCCCTGATGGGAGAAAATGAGTGAGGGGGCAATAATAAAGCTTGAATTTTTCAATACTGTTAAAAATGGGGCTCTGACAGCTCACCGCCAGTACAAGGGACAGGCGCCGACAATGCATGGTGAGCCACCGAATTAGCAATACCATACATCATAAAATCTAATTAAATCAAGGAGCAGAATCAAATTAGTTTTCTGTGACTCAAACCACCCGCCAAAAGGGCTCTATTAAATGAACTGTAGAGAGGGAATTAAATAATTCACAGTGAGGGATTTTGCATTTATACAAAAATTGTGCACTTAATTGTCCGTGCTATATTACAGATTTGGCCTTATGTTAACAATGAGCCTAAAGCACACTTACTCGTGCGCGCTGGGCACACATTAGGGCCTACATGGTCGACAAGGCTTCAAACTAAGGGGATATTAGAGTAACCATTGGCTTGATAGCCAAGTATAACAGAGCATAGAGGTCTGGAGCAGGCTAAGGGTATCTGCTCATACTCCGAAGAGCTGTATTACAAAAAATTAAAAACAGCTGCATTGAACACAGGGTTAAACAGTGATTTGGATGTGAATATTAGGCAAAATATTACATTTGATGCTTCAAAAGTTACGTTTGTTCATGCAGTGTGATGTAGGCTTCAGACTTACTGAGAAACCCACAGGTAGACCATCAAACTAAACATGTCAGATGAAGTTCTGTCATGAAAATGGAGCACTTTTGTTACAGCGCCGTGCAAGCGTTCAACCATCCCAGCTATTCTCTTCGTCTCTCACCCCCATACATCCTTTCCTTCAATCTCTCCATCTCACGCGCTTCCCTCCCTGGCATCAAAACAGCACAACTTTATTATAGTCGCTGTCAATACCGTAATAATAAAAGAACGTGTAGGGGAGAGGCTACCATATTACACTTTTAACGAGAATATAGCAGATGCACATTGAGTGAATATTGAGTTTTAAAACTTGTCGGCATGTGATTTGTGGCCTTGTCAGTACAAATATTTTTCAATGTCATGGCAGCAAGCCAGGGCTGTCACTTCGGCGGTCAGCTGGGACGGGGGAAGGCAAAACACAATGATCTGGCCCTTAATGGAGAACCGTTGGGACTGGCATGGAGGTGATGAAGCACTGTTTAGTTTGCGGCTGCCATATTTCTGCTTGGGGACGCTATTATAAAACACAGTGTTATTTTGTCAGATTTCAATCATGAGCCAGGTTATTTGTTACCTGCTGTCACATTGTTGGGGCAAGTCAGGCTGACGGTGAAATATGACCTGTCCCAGCCCAACCCCCCGCTCTGGAGAAGACCAGAGTTTTCTTTAGTCTTGAGGTAAAACTAAAAACAACAATATAGATCTGCTGTTCCACTTTTTTTGTCCCATTATATCAATACACAGACAAAAATGCCATAAAAATGCAGTTTAATTTATTTAATTTGCCAAGCAGATTTTTAAAAATCTTTTTTCAGACTTCTCTCTTCTTTTTCTTCTGTTATTTTCAATTCAGTTTTACTGTCGTGGGGAGTAATTTTCTAGAATAATCACAGGTCTCGGTGGATCTTTGTTTAGCAAGAGCTGCAGTGTCAAGTATCTTCACAGAAGAAGCCCCAGGGAGCCATGGTTTAATTTCCTCCAATAAAAAGTGCTCTTAGGTGGGCTTTACTCGTATATGACTTATTGTGTTTCCTTTTAGGCAAGGTATTAAGATAATAATAGTGTTCATCCTTTCTTAACACCCCATGTTGATCATAAGAACATACAAATGACCAGTTGGACATAAGAACATCCAGATGGGGGTCAAAAGCCCCTCTGCTCTTGAAGATTTACCTCTTTTTCAATGCCTAGTCTTGACAGCATCCAATTTTTTTCTAATCCCTTTTAACAATACTTTGCTAAATATTTTGGGGGATACATTCTTTTTGTTTGAGTACAGATTACATTATCAGGTGATTTTACAAAGTGATGAACATTATGTTCCTGCACAGTTACTCCTGACAAATGCCTTGTAGATACTATATAATTTGATATTCAATTTTCCTTTTCAGCGGTTACATCTACTATGTCTGAAACATAGAGGAAAACAAGAACCAGGCTCCTCAATTTGCTTACTGACATTGGAATCTGCTTTTCAGTTCACTGTACATATCAGAGACTCAGACACCCCTCAGTAGCTTAATTTCCAAATCATATCAGTTTTATTTCCTTGTCGCCCTTGTCTTTGAATATCATGGCCTCTACCGAAACATAGAAAAGGTATAATCCCCACTCTTTAAAATCAGACATTTCCTTCAATTTATGCCAAATGAACAGCCTGTATGCACCATTACTTTAGACTGTTTGTAGATGCTGTTGATACCAATCTATCAGCCAATATAAAAATATGCAAATAAAATTTGATTACTAACACCGCCTTCTGTTGGTTGAGAGACAGGGGTGACATTGTGTACCTTCATCTCCCGTCCTAGTCCCTGAATAAAGCTGTGTTATTGCCTCTGAAGGCGGGCCCGCTCTTTCTGCATGTTTCATCTACATTATTGGACATTTAACAAACCGCTTTTGTGAATTAACCGAAATATGTAAAGCGAGACAAACTTTTTCCTTGTTGCCTGCTTTTCACTCCTGCATTTTGCATGTTAATTCCTCCATGCATTCATGGATAAGGTGGTTCTCACTAGGTAAATGCAGACATGTACAGTGCAGTACAAAATACATACACATGCAATACAGTGCACACATAAGCAAACACACACAACAACCATTAGCTTTGGCTGACACGATAGCCATTAGCACACTGTTTCTAGTTGTGTGCGTTCCATTCCAAAAGAAAAATCATTTACATAATGTGTGTTTTCCCCAAACGGTGTGAACAACCGGCACTCTGTGTAGGTTTCCTGCTGGCAAATGTTTCAAACTGACCTTGGGAAACGGTCCATCCGCTAACGCTATGCCGTTTCATCCATAATGGGCCTTTTACTTGTTTTTGTGTATACGTGTGTGTCTACAAGCATGCAGATGTGCGTTTGAGAGAGTGTGTGTATCTCCATGTGCACACCTATGCATTCCTGTGTGTGTCTGCGTGTGTCTACAGCTGATGACTCTGTGCCAGCCGGACGGCTTTTATATGTATTAATATTAATATGTGCCTGAGCTGCAGCCCATCACATCCCTGCCCTGTGGTGCAGAGTGTCCAAGGGCGGCCATTATCATCCCGTTCTAACTGTCAGTGAACCTGGAGGAAAGTAAGATAGGCACGATGACTACCGTGCTGGGGTCAAACAGTCAGGCTAATACAGCTCAAACCACCAGTAGTGTGGAGGATACTGTAAAATGTGCTGGGGTGACATGCATCTATTTGTACTACAATTCCTTATGAAATGCATCCCCTTATGGATATGTGCTTAAGGCCTATATGCAGTCTAACATATACATACACAGTCAGGCTCAGAAACATGCACACTTGCCCTCATTTACACACTAACGTAAAAGGTATACCATATGTGTACTGTAATGAAAGACAATCGCTCCATACTGATGTTTATCAGGCACCTTATCATGTATAATCTATGACAAGTACTGTTCTTTTCCAACTCAGTTGGTGGGCAGTATTGATGATAATGTTAACCATGTCCCATAAAATCAATCAATCAACGGAATATTAAATGTATATGTCTGGGAGGTTGTCAGTGGAGCGCTCAGGGGTGAATCTCCAATAGCCTGTCAAGGTTTATCGCCTTTTATGGGGGATCCTCCAACGCACTGTTTCCATGAAAATACACCTGTACAGTATATCAAAGAGGCTGTGACATCAGAGCCACAGACAGAAAGTGAAGACAACCAAACATTCTCCATCTCTTTCTCTTTTCCCCTCTCTTTTATGCACAGAGACAGAGACACACCCCACCACTACACACCAAAATAGATGAATTTTGCTTCAACAAAGGCAGTATGGTAATTAAATGTAAGATAAGGCCATTCAGAATATCCAAGACTGTGCCAGGCAAATATCCTGATCAGCTTAAAATCAACCAAGTGCGACAGAATAACAAAAATCCAAATTGGTTGGTCTAGATCAGCTTGATAGGCCTTTCAATATAATACACAACAATGGCCAAAATGAATAGGAATCAAATTACAAGAGCTGTGATATGGCATGAAACTGCATGGGGGAATTCAAGCACAATCACTTTTCAATGTGGCTTCCAATATTGCAGCCAATCCTCGCACGATTCATATCCGATCACAAATAATGTTTATCACCCTCATATCTCTCTCCCTAATGGAAAAGGCCTAGTGTTGGGGTTTAAGGAGTGCATTCATTTTTAATGAGGTCTGGGCATTGGCCAGAATGAAATGAACAGGCAGAGAGTTTTGGGCCACAGTATAGCAACGACTGGCAGTAAAAGGTCGATCTATTCTTTCTAATTTGACCAGGTTATGTGTGACTATAAGTTGCTAAGTTGTTTATTACAAGCAAGCAGCATTTTCACATGTCACATTACAAATGTTACAGAATTGTTTAGAAGATGGGTTAAGCTCAATTGCCATTGCAGAGGAATTTTTAAATTTTGAAGTTAAACTTCAAAAGGGTTTAACCATGTTAAAAAGACAGTGATGTTTTTGAGTGGTTTCAAATCCACAATACTGAGCTCAACACCTTTGAATCATCTCAGTGGTTGCTGTGTGTTTTCCATTTCTAAAACTCTCCAACTTTCATATAATCCATGGTTGTAGGATTTAGATACTCTGTATGTTGACCGGATTTTCAACCAACAAAATTATGCACTTGCACAGCTGAAAAGGGAAGCTATACCACTTGAACCGAGTAATTCTCTACGGTGTTTATGAGCTCAGAAGGACCATCAAATTTCATATAAAATAAGCTCTCATGCAGGAGAAGACACTCATATTTTATGTCTAATTCTGGAGGAGTAGATGCATTTCCTGCTTCCCCAGGAAGCGTGATTGGTGTATGCCTGCGTGTCATGACGAGATCACTTGGCGGGGCTGAGGATAAAATGTCGCTTAGGATAATGTGATTGCCCTTAAGGTACAAGGAGGTGAATTATATTCCCTGATTTATAATCTGAAAATTAAAGACTCACTCATTTTCTAATTTAATTCCACCTTCAATGGAACAATGTTCACTCTGAGCCAAATTGGCGAATAATGTTACTAATTCAGATGCAGATGTAATTTCTATTCGGGGGGCTGCGGCGCATGGTGATGAACGAGTCCCGGATGGATCGTTGCCACTCCTATCTCCCCGTCTCGGCAATTCCCCAGCAGTTGTGATAATAACCTGAGCAATAAAGGAGGGAGAGGCAGTGCTACCCTGTTCCACTCCTCATACCCCAAGTCATCTGATACTTCATCTAATAGTATTTCTGTCCTTTCCTGTGTCACTCTGTCTTGAGTCAGCTGACACTGTGCTCTTCCATACAGGAAAACAGAGTGTGCAGAATATTATCAATGTAAAACTGCATTAACACGAAGACTCTTAATAAGCTGCATAATTACTGCTGCCTTCTGCAATACAAAAAAGTCATTGCAATAAATCTGCTGTTAAAAACTTGATTGAATGCAGGGTAAATGTCAAGGTAATTATGTGGCGGTGAGGGTTAAAAGCAACGTTAAATCCTCCCACAGAGTGGTGACATTCAAGCGAAGAAGGAAGAGATAGCAAGGGAGGAAGGAGGCGAGCGACAGAGAGAGGGCCAAGTTTGTAAATGTATCAGCCAATACGAATCTAACAGTTCTTCACTTGTCACTGGCCTTTTATTTATGACTGCAAACCATTTGAGATATGACCTCTCTATGACTGGTTTCTTCCTGCACACTAATGGGTCCATTAAGAACAGAATTCATCATGTAAAATATCATAATGACACAAACACGTTCAGTCTGCACGTGAGAGTTGAATTACAGATTCCTGATTTAGCTATTTCCATGTTAGCTCACTTGACCTGGCTGGGGAGCATTCACTCTCAACACAAAGCTCTCTCCAACCACAAGGTGTGGGAGGTCACATAGTGGAGACAAGAGGGGACAAAGAAAAAGCAAAAAACATGTGCACCCACTTCTTCACCCATTTTGCACCCTATGCTATGCTGGGGATTAGCTGCATCCCTTCATCTATCTCAAGCAGCCTTACAGATGCCGGGATACAAGTATTTAGCAGAGCGGCTGGCAGAGGTCAGGTCATTTACTCACCGCTCAGCCTTGGTGAGGAGTGGAGGGGTCAGGTGGGGGTGGGGGTGGGGTGACACAGCTGAGAGGTTATGGGTGCCGTGTCGTGTGCCTCCTCTTCACAGCCTAATGATCTGCCGAGCATAATGACCCCAAGACGACAGGGCCTTTACAAGCCTTGACTGGGCCTCCTCTAGCCCCTGCTCACACTCACTTCACTTCAGAAATAATGTGAAAGGAAAGATTTTTTTCTTGCTGTTTTGTTCTCGCCCAATCTCCCCCCGCTATCAACCCCCGGCCACTGTACAAGCCAAGGCTCCATGACAAAAAGCCAATAGAGTTAGCTGCCAAGGCTTGGAGCTCTGAGAGGGATAACTGGCGCAGAAGGTTAAAGCAACAATGTGCTCAGCCCCATTGAGCTGCTCCTTCTGTGCTGATGGTGAATGTGTATAAGTGTGTGTGTGTGTGTATGTGCGTATCTTAAAATCAGTGTGTATATAAGGTGTCAAGGGTTGTTAAAATGTATATGCTCTGATATATTTAAAAGAACACCTGTTCACTTGTGTATTCTACAGCTAGCCAAATAATGAGGGCCTCATTTGATTTCAATCAAACCTTAGTTATGAGTTTAAGAGTTTAAAAGAAACTCAGTGCGTGCATTGTGTAAAATGAAAGAGCGTGAAGAGTAAAGCACACACAGGCTTCGTAATTGCCTCAGTAGAAATGCTAATTATTTGCTTCTTTCATTTTGAAATGCTGACTGAAATGCTGCCATTTGATAGACTCTGAGTGAAAAGCAAATGTCTGGATTTTCAGATTACAAATGGCTTTCTCTCACAGGTAACAATTTCAAGGCTACTGCTTTTTCCACAGAAGGGACACAGCTACAATGAAAGGTGTGATATCCCCTCTCTGCAAACCATAATGGTGCCTTGTTTGAAAATGACAGGTGTACGAATGAGGCCCTCTCTTTTCCTAAGTACGGCAAACCGTGGTCATTCACTCTGCTTTGTTTTTAGCGTAATAGCCCCATTTACAAAATGTCGGTGAAATTAATGTGGGACAAACGTGGCGGTAACCGAGCCAACTAATTTTTGCTCATTCAACTTGAATTATTAATAGGTGAGAAATATACCATATGCTTTCAGAGGAACGGCATACATTCATTTTATACAGAATTGCTGCTGTTTTGTGAAAAGTATAAGTAGCTTAACTGCTCTTTTCAAAAGGGGTGACTTATATGGAGGCCCTAATGATGTATAAATCAGCCCGTGTAATTACGCTTCCAGCTGCTGCCTTGGGCTGAGCTGAAACTATAGGCCCTCAGCACCAAGACTGGAGCCTTCATCACCTGAATCCCTTTTAATCAACCAGCACCAGTTTTCTCTCCTCAGATCACATTATTATGAGTTACTGAGAGGGAGAGAGGGAGGGCGGGGGGTGTTCAGAACTGCATGTGCTTATACATGAGTATGTGAATGTGTGTGTGTATAAAAAAAGGCATAGAAGTGTGTGTTAGTTCATTTGCAAATATGTTTATGTGTGTGAATCTGTACAAGTGTGCTCATGCACTGGCAAAATATTTGTGTCTTATACTATAACTTAAGCAATCCATTGTACATTTTTACTTTGTTTGAAAATATAAAAACATAGATTGAGAAACGTCATCTATCAGTGCCGGTAACTTGTTATTATTTCACTCATGAGTAAAGCTTCACCACTCTGCCCACCTGCACAGAACTTTCATTACAGGTTTACTATTAGGGTTAGCAGAGGAATACTAGAACATAGTTTTGTCTTGGTGAAGAGATGGGGCACCACCTAGTGCACAGTCACTGCCACAGCTTCTGGCCATCTTTCCTTCTTCTGAAACCTTTGTTGCTGATTAAATTTTACACACAATACATTCAACTGTACAGAGATACTTGAAATGATTTTGGCTGTAACACTTTACATCTGCAATAAATCTTACTTTTTGAAGCCCCTTACGTTTTTTGTGAGCCTTTGCTATAGATGACAGAGTGGGTGTTAAACATCTGCATTAAGCAGGAGACCCTACAAACTGAGCTACTTCCCCGTCTCTCCCCCATTCAAAAGTGGTGAAAATAATTGAATTATCACCATGTTCTTAGTGCACACATGGCTGGGCTTTCAGCTGTTTGACAAACTGTTTAAGAATCAGATTAAAAAACATTGTAGGAGCAGTAGTGTTGTTGAGGAAAATGCCCGATGCCTTTGTTTGTACGAAGCTCTATCTTTGTAAAGCCATATGCTTTGCATATACAAACTCCATTTGTTTGGCAGAGCTAAGAAAGATGCAAAACACAGTAGCCACACTGATCTGGAATAAGGGCACTGGAAAACAACAAAGGCCAACCAGTGACTTGCTGTAAATGTACAACAATGTGTTTTGAAATGATTCTGTTCCTGAGAAAAGCTGTGGTTAGGTAAATGGTATTGAAATTTAAATGTGAATACTGTATGTCGTATGAGTATCCTTTTGTTGTGTCACACTGCAACAGTTATCATTTACATGTGCACCTCATTCTGAGGTCACAAATATCTTTTTCATGCAAATGAGTTCTGTATAACCCTGACACATATCTACGGTCATTGTTCGAGTAATTGAAAACAATGTTTATGAGTCTAAGAGCAAATATCAAAAACTTATGCCAACCTTGAGTTGGAATCATTTGTTACTGACAAATGTCATCTAAACAAATCCAGCAGGTCTGTTTATGTATTTATGAAGGGCCATTGAGAAAAAAAAAAACTTATTTGCTAATTTTGAGGCCGCAAAAAATTCTAAATAAATAATCTAAATAGCCATAAACACTAAATCTACCACCAGGTAAACTAATGGAAAATTGTGTCTGTTTGTTTGTCCCTTCCCTTAAACATACTCCACCCTGGATGTTTGTAACAAAGATGGACATCTTAATAGTGAGCAGAGTGAAACCATATTGGGATTAATGACCAAGCGCCTCCTTGTTAATTGTCACATCAAACAAACAGGTCCTAATTGGCAAAGGTTCCAGCTTGGTGCTAAGTGGACACAGAGTGGGCGCTGCCTCTAGATCAGTCTCTTTGTCTGCTTTCATTAGTGGGTCAAGCCCCTACATTAAGAAGCCTACACTGGAGTCGTGTTTTCTTTGGTGGGTAATGAAACACACACCTGCTACTCTCAGGCAATGAATAGAAACTTGAATCTAATATCACCGTCATGTGGCTTCTATTAGTGTTTACAATGCCTGTGTTTTGTGTTGATTTTGCATTTGTCTGCGTTGCAGTGTGTATGCTTGTGCCTCTATTTGTGCCGCAGTTTTAAGAGAGAAGACAGCGAGAGCCAAGAGAGAAACACAGTGAGCGAGAGGAATAAAAGAGCAAAAGAAAAGGAGAGAGATGAGGGGAGCAAACTTACATTCAAGCAGAGAGGTCAGTCCTGAGTTCAACTTCTCTCACAGTCTGCAGTGCATCCTCTCTGGCCTGTGGCTGGCTGAAGGGAAGATAACATATGACATCTGAGTTTAATTTAACTTTTTATAACTACATAGACATTCTTACGTTTTATGATCTAAAGACTCCAGTCATAGTAATTGTTTGCTCAAAAAAACAAAAAAAAAAACTGGATTGACCACAGTATGTAACTGCGAGAACGTGGCCCAATAAGAAAAATACTCTGAAACTGAGTGAACTCGTGATGAAAATTAAAATCACACAAATTTATATACATGCACACATACACACACTCATAGGCACGCACACACACACACACACAAACATGCTGCTCCATCTTGAAATGCTAATTTATGATTAGCATCATTATGCAGTAGTGTAATTTCACAAAAGCCTTCCCACAGTGGTGCACAAAAGACTCATTCACTGCCAGAGCTGCTCTGTGTGGGGAAGAATTATGGCACGCAGATGAATTCATTCATGTGGGAAAGGATTTATTCGATAATTATAGACCTTCACAGTTTTAATGCCACTTAATGAGGAGCTTGCATAGTGTGATTCCTGCTTGGGCTGACGAATGGATGTTGGTTTTTATTCTGGTGTTTTTTGTTTTGCTCCATACAACATCTGTTAGCCTTTCTATGCTGACAACTAGCTGAGTCAGTGGTTGTGGGGCCTGATTTTTCTCTCTGTGTATTCTACAATAAGTCACATTAAGTAGGCAGTTAATTAATAGGCTGGTGGTCGGGTGTTACAGTACAGTGGTAATACACATTAAAAATACCACTAGTCTCACTTTACCTCTACTGCAACATCTAATTACTATTATAAATGTAATAATAACTAATAATAAGCACAATGTCAGAAGGATTTCTTAACCTAATTAAAAGATACCTAATAAAATACTTTTAAATAACATTACCTTGTTAGTTTTCACCTGACATTTTATGCTTTGTTTACCACTGCTAGCAGCTGGCGATAAACACAGACTCATACATCATCCAGTTCAAGGCCGTCGCTCTCTGACAACAATGTTTACCATAATGCCAGTCTTAATGCCTCATAGCCATGTTGTTGTGGAGAGGTAATTAAGTTGCCAAAGTTTAATTGCTCAGTCATCAGCAGTTAACAAAGAGGCATCAGTGCCCCCCTATACTTTCAACGTACTATATTTATAATGGCTAACAATTACAGCAAGGGCCCTTTAGCTGGGATAGCACTAGTAAAAGCTGCCGGCACTAATGAAAAGCTATAATCACTCCACCCACAGCAGTTATTAGTAGCAAATTATGGGTCAGTGGAAGGGCTAGCAGCTATATGCATTAAGATAAATAACACTGCAGCTTGTGGCAAGCACAGAAAATGAATGAGTAGCATATGTATCTCTGATTCTACCCATAACGCGTGTAATTATTTTTATTCTCTGGTTTTAAAATAAGGTCACTTTTCAATTATCTAACTTTTTAATGCTATGACATATGAAAATCATGCATGATTTTTCACATTTAGGTGAAAAAAACTAGACATACTGCATTTTAACAGAAAATACAGATCTATATAACACGATCTATATATTTTGTGTGTGTGTGTGTGTGTACAAGTTAGAAAAGTGATCAACCTGCATTCTGTATTCATCCTTGCTCAGTTTTCAACTGTTAAAACCAATTTACTGACCATCACACACAAACCCATTTTTAGGGCACTAACAAAATCTTGATGGCCAGACTTTCAGGTAAATGCATTTTCTTTAGCCATCAGAGGTACACTTTGCAAACTCTTTAATTGCAGCATTACTATGCAGAGTGGTGTATAACCCCTTTCTCATCATCATACCCTCTCCCTTTCTACTTCCTTCTCTCTTTGTCTTTCTTTCAGTCCTTCTCTCTGCCCTGCTCCCTCTCCCTGCTCGGTTGCTCAGCCAGGCCTAGTGGAATGCTACATCTCTTTGATCAAGTCTTCATTATCAGTGACTTTGTGATGCTTGGCTGTCTGACGCTAAGGGGGCTAGCTGAGGCAGAAGCGTGGCCTCCGTGTGGAAGAGGCCTCTCCACACAAGACTGAACAATCACCAGGCATACCGCCTCCATTAATGAGAAGCATCCCCATCCACTGCAGTCCCCAGGCAGCCTCCACCAGGTGGAATGCTTGGCCCCTGTCACTCATAGCATTGCTGAGGGCTATTAGCAATTCATTAAGTGACTGACTGACTGCCTAGCTGTATCAATTAGGGGATAGTTGATATGTCTGTTATTGTCAGACTGTTTGAGATTGCACTGCTTTTCATTCAATGTCTTGTTTTGGTTTTATGTTGAGACAGAGATGTTGCATTTGCAGTTCTTCTTTGTGTGTGGGCTTGGCCTGGCAATAGTGGGCAATAACCCTAAGATGATAGAGTCGACCAATGACAGGATAATTATTAAAAGATTCAAGAAAACTGAGCTTCTTGCAGGATAGATAGAACATGTAAAAAATAATAACAAAATAACACTATTGTTTCTTATTTGTTTTGGTTCCTGAAATAATTCTCTCCTCTCAAAAACAGAGAAAAGGAAAACTGTTGCCATCTGGAGGTAAAATGAAGTATTGTCAGAATCTCTGTTGATAAAGTCTATGGCATCATAGCAAACCCTGGGCGTCTGTTGATGCCAATAGCAGTAGCAGTTGTTTTAAACTCAAACTGTCTTTGTCTTATTAAAATACAGCGTTTTTCCCATTTCAACTGTCACCTGACGAAACAGGTAAATTGAGCTTTCCATGGCACCACCTGATCCCCTTCTACCAGTAAATTGCTTGTATCGTGTTCATGAATTAGCAGGAACAAAAAATAAAATAAGTATGCTGAAATCTAAAACAATTTCTGTTAATATTTTGACTAGGTGTAAAACAGTATACATAAAATTTGCTTAACAGCCAACATCCTCGTGGCCTTGCCTGGCTAATATATAAAATATTCCCTAAGAGTCAACCGTTGTTTAGAGCCAGCTAGGCAAATCTCAGGCAAATTCCCCTTGTTGTTCACAAACATGATTCCGCATTTCACTCTATGCATTTAGATAAGAGCGTACTTTTTTGCATGCTTTTTTTCAGGCTTTCTTTGCTGGTTTAAACTGCGTTGATCTCCATCAAATGTTGTTACACAACCACAGAGGCCCTCAATGAAAAAATAATATAACGACAGTCTAATTTAGGCTTGGTTGCAAGAGTTGCCATCCCCTCACTTTCATTCTTGTAACTGTCACTGTCAGCTCTCAGTGTCACACCCAACCTGCTTGTGACTTTGCATGTTTTGAACTCAGGTGGTGAGACCTTTGCTAAATGAATAAACTCATGTCGAAGTACACAAAATAACTGTTTTAAACTTGGAATGTAAATTATGCACTGTATGTAGCACTGCAGTCTTTGTTACATATATTCAGTATTGTGCTTTCTCTTCATTATGGCTAATTTTTGAAAGTCGCTACCCATGTTGTGATGATGATCCTACTGAATATGCATTTTAATTACCAATGCAATACACACATATCTGTAACACTGACATTTGTCACTTTAATTTGCCTTTCCAGTAGTTATGGTTACTGAAGTGACAATGTGAGCTAAAATCAAGTCCTATCATGTTTTGGTTTTTAAAACATGAAAGACAGTTAATGCAAATCTGCTCATTAAAGATGACTGCAAGCCTTGTGAGCACACACTGAAATAACAACAGTGGATGTTTTAAGATTACAGACAGTGCAGCTCAGACCTTGGCATGCTAACAAAGTGTGTAAACAAAGCATGGCACACTCTTTTTAGCTCAGTCTGGAGAGTAAGAACACTTAGGAGGGTGACAACTGAACACAATCAAAAACAGTCAGATGTTGGCTGCATTTTGATCAGAACGATACATGAAAAAGCAACAAAAGACTCGCTGATGATGATAATGCCAATTATCACATTTTGCTTAGGGGTCAGAGGCAACAGCATTAAACCAAGTCACCATTACCTCATAAATGGCTGAACAAAACTCTTTTCTCTCCTGTGAAATTGTTTGGCAGCCATTAGCAATGCAGTGTAATGCCAATGATTGACGTTGCTGTCTACTTAGCGGTGACAAGGGATGTGTATGTGTATGGGGAGGGGTCAGCAGGCTGGCGGGGGTGCAGTGCAGGGGATTGATCGGGGTCTGCGTTGTTGCCAAACGGGGGGTGAGGGTGTATTGGCGCGTAGACAATGAGCTCTGGCCAGCACTGAAAGGCCCATTCTGCGGATCCCTGTTAGCTGTCTATTATCCGCGGTCTCCAGGGGGCTGCTAAATAGAGGGCATGTGTTAGGCAGACATTTATCATGTAATTACAGCACTAGGATCCGTTTCTGATGGTGTGTGATGATTACTAATAATTACTGTGCATTTCACGCCTCCAAAGGGCCCAGATGGGGTCCCAGGGCGTCAATACAAAGGGAGGAAGGGGTACAGGAAAAAAAAAGGGATGAGGGAGGAAAATTTGAAGAAACGGAAAGACAGATGAAGAGAAAGAGAGGAGGGATAGTGTCTCGCCTTAACCATTCAGAGGTGCTCATTAGCTAAATGAATTGAACCATATGTGTCAGATTCCTAATTAACTGGAAGAAAGGAAAGGAAAGGAAAGGAAAGGAAAGGAAAGGAAAGGAAAGGAAAGGAAAGGAAAGGAAAGGAAAGGAAAGG
>JBBMJY010000003.1:8304445-8314774 GCA_037833715.1 Toxotes lorentzi
TTATTTATTTATTGCTCACTCATATATTTGTTTTTTTACCTACTTCATAATGGAGTCATATGTACTTTCTTAAAGGTCACTAGGCCTGTCTTAAGCATGTATGTTAGAAGAAAGGAAAAGATAATTGCTGAACACAGTAAACAGGATGAGTTGTTTGGTTTGTTTGGACTCTTGACCTCAACCCACGGCACATTCCTGACTGACTGACTACAAGGGATCAGAAGGAATAGTAAGGAATAGTTAACCACCAGTGTTGCATAAACCACTTACTGACCATGACAACTTACTTTGCATTTCCCTGTAATCATACAAACCGGAATTTGAGGACAGCTTGGTATTATGGAAAAATAACTTCATCATTGCTTATATATACGTTTACATTTATTTATTTTGACATACAAACAATTAAACAACTATGATTCAACATGCTTCACGATACCAGAGAATCCACAATGTCTGCTAATCCCCTGTTCATAGCCAGAGGCAGCACAAGGCAGCATAAGCTCTCCTGTCTTCCCTGCTATCACCTGCCTATTTACTGCCATGCCATCCCTACGGCACTTTCAACCACTCTCCCTCTCTTTCTCCTTTCCTCTCTTTCCATCCGCTAATCCTCTTTAAGGACATTACCTGCTAATATATCCAGTCACAAAGTATAAAAGCCAAGCTATCTCTTTACTGCCATCGGCAGTACGCTAAATAGGCCATTAATGGTGGAAGGCAAATGGGGTATATCATGGTTTTAACTCCAAATACCATTCAGATCCAGGGTCTATCTGAGTGGGTGTCTGAGGTGCAGCATGTGTTGGGCCACAAGGAGCTGAGGGAGAGGAAGGGAATGGTGGTAAACAAGCTAAAGTGTGGTTGGCCTTTAGTATTTTCTTTGTAAAGCCAATTTTACTTAAAATAACATCCTGGACGTCAAAACCACAAGGGGCAACGTCACACGCTGGAGCCTCCACATGGCAGAGAGGGGTAACCATGAAAAATATTTACTTCAATACACAGAATTCATGTTAATTAAAGTGAGTAAGCCACATATGGCACCCATGGTTCACCTGAGATTCATACAAACTAAAAAGGGATAAAACCAGTAAAATATTGGTGATACCATTGATCTCTGGACTGAAGTTCCCATGTTGCTGTTAAGTTTGTGTTTTTCTCTGAACAAAATGTCCAGACCAGAACATGCTTTACTTCTTTGCGTGATGTTTACTTTCTTGGATTTAATCACACACAGTCTGTATCTGAGTGAAACTTCACGTCCTATCAAATCTTCCTAAGTTTTCACAGTAAAATAACTCAACTCTGAGATTATAGAGTATCTTAAACCCAAAACCATTTAGAGCTTGACCTGAAACAACTTTGCAGACCATTTGAAAGAATCACAACAGCTATCAGTTTGTTCTCTGTTCCTGGTTATAGCAGGTTGACCTGCAGGCTGCCGTGACAAACAAAGATCACTTGTTGGCTTGGCCTTGAGGCAGGGCAGCTGTTCATTTTACTGCTAATGGAGCACCACTGACATCACTTTAATGAGACAGCACTAATGAGTGCTGACAGCTCAGACAGCACACCCCTGCATCGCCTCACCTCCACCAGGTTCAGCAGTTGGAGTAAACGGAGAGTAGAGAGTGCCCTCCTCTGGTCAAAACAGGAAATGACCACCACAAGGCCTGGAGGTGCACCGGCAAATAGATTCCCCCTCTTGTTTCCCAGTCTGTCACCTGTTAATGTACAGTGAAATACAGTGATGTAGCATGTGAATGAGCACACATGGAAATCAAACATCTATATTCTATAACAATAACTGTTTAAGCACAGCAATAGCTGCAGTAAGTAAATGCAATAGAATCAAAGAGAACAACAGTGTATTTACCACCACATTGGTCATTTAAAAATGAGCTGAAAATGAAAAACAAATAATTTTTTTGTATTAAAATAATATACTAATTTTGTCATACAATTACTATTTGAAGCAATCAGAGTCACTTCTTTCAGATACTTTCCTTTCCACTAGATGGAAGCACTGCATCAAAAGTGTTAAAACAGGAGCCATGTAATTCTCCATGAAGGTTAAAAAAAGATATGTGCATTTGTTATAGCAAATGTACTGTGTATCAATTGTTCTAATAACATAAATGACTTATGTTAGTGTCATCTGTATTTTTTTTCTTCAGAATTAGGAACTCTGTGAACCGTTGCTGGAGGAGATTTTGGAAAGATGTCAAAATAATTTAACGCTTTTTCTCCTACTATCAGTGTGTGCTCAAACATCTGCATGTAAGTGTAATGAACAGTAGCAGCAGCAGTTCCGACTGTAGAGGACAAGCAGGGGACAGACAGATCAGCACATCCATCCACCCACACCCCAGACAGGGTGTGATGATTGGTGCGACTGCTGCATGACAACAGTGGTTCCTTATTGCAGTGAGTAAACAAAGAAATGGAACAGACCCCACCTTCCTCACTCCCCGCAAAGGGGCGTAGCAACTTCCTCCACACACCACACTAAGGTTTTAAACAGAAGTTTCACTAGCCTGGGGAAAGAAACTCAGAAACTTAAAACTTAAAACAAGAGTCAATGAACCAGTCGCATTCAGCCGTTCAATCAAATTTAGTCTCACGCTTCCCGCACTTGCCTTTGGTAAAGCTCTTATGGTCGAAGATAAGGAAGAAACTAAATACATTTTACTGACTGAACAGTCTACACTGAAACTTCAAGTTTTCAAATTTTCATCCCATTTCACATGTTTATTTTCTGTACCAGTACCAGCTGTAACTCTCTGAATGGATATGTTGCATTAGACTTATGGAAAAAATGTCTCCTCTTACCCACTTTCACCCATTACTTCTGATGCTGTGTGCACTTGAAGCCATCATCCCATATCCTAAGTGGATAGCATATATTGTTCTCTCTCTGAAATTGTAAAGCCAAGCCAAAACAGAGCTGTAACACAAAATATCTGCCTCTTACAAGACTGTTTGTGCCTTAGCTTAGATGAGGGAAAAAAAAAAACATTTCTTTTCAGGGCCAGAGGAGTATTGTTACATCTGGTTTTCTTGACAAATGAAAAAGGTATTGTAAAGTCCCGCATCTCAGGGATGTTGTAGTTTATGTAACAGGTATGAAATTAACCACCAGTGTTTCCCCTATATGAATTCCCTGCTGCTAAAATTTTACATGGTTCATTAATATTCACAATGAAACTGAATTACTGACGTCTGTAAGGAATACTACCGAACCTTGTGCAAAGATTGCACATCAGTGAGGTTGGCACCCCATGTCATCAAGAAAAGAATAAATAAATGAATAATAAATAAAATTAATTTGAACTCCCTTTTTCACATTTGTGTACACAAAATAAAAATTAAATATTAAAATAAGTAAAGAGTAGCCCTATTATGTCACTACCAGATTAATGCTCAAATACCTCCAAAGTGGTCTCATTTGTTTGTACATCCTTTGTGGCACATTTGTGCAAGCGAAACAAACATCTGTGCTTCATTACTGCTCAAGTTATCCCAATTTATCTGACGTGTAATACTCATAACATGAAAATGAATGAAACAAAACTGTTTGTTTTGCTGGCACAAACAAATCAAAAAGATTTCATTAATATCCCGATTATAATCGGGTGCTTTCAAAGAGATACAGACTTAAACTAAAATAGTGCGACATTGTCCTCTACACTTATCTTGTTTGTCAAGTGTTATTTTAATTTTCAGACTCTGAAAGACTGGCTCCTTAAATTTATATTATCTCTTTCAATTTATCTTCAGTAAGAACAGTGTAGGTAATTTTCTATGTTGAGGCATTTCATTCTTCAACATTTTTTACCACAGCTATCTGGGCCTTCAGAACCCTTCAAGTGTCCAAAGCTCCCAGGAATTAATACACATGTGACAAGGCAAACATGAATAAGCCTATCTTATAAAAATCCAAAGGTCACTTTAAGCTATTCCTCGACACATGTAAACCCAGGTCCGGCATATGCACAACAACACTGCTGCTCAAAAAAAAAGATTCTAAGGGGAACACTGGACAATCATGCCATAACATTACCACAGCAAAGGAGCACATAAAAAACACAAAGAAAGAAAAGATAAATACTCAAATTAGGCTAAGCTAAATTATATACCAGAATAAACCAATATTTTCCAGAACTATTTCCCTGCAAATCAAGGAAGCATTATATCTATTTTTTTTTTTTTTTTGCTCATCATAGGAATGACTCAGTAAGTATAAACATTTGTATTTTTTTTTTTATTTATGCTTTGTGTGACAAAAGGGCCACCAAAGGGGGACCTGGTTTCATTGTTTTTCATAATATTTATCTAAATAAAATGAATTTAACTACTTATTACAAATACTTTATGTAACACCACTAGTATTTGACCTTCATGGACTGTGCATTTACAATGAAACATCCCCTTAAGGTATTAAAATGCAGAAACATACTTGCATGCTTATAATTTAGCTATGGCTGCTGTGAGTCACCCAACCAACGTATGAAAGTATGAATCATGACAAAGACAAGCAGATTGGCCGTGTTTGTGCCTGCAAATCTTACTCTACAGAAGTGAGACGGCTGTCCAAGCACAAACAAACAAAGAATAATATGAAAAGACAGCCTCTGAAATTGTGCATGAGCCAGTTGGGGCTGCAGCCAGGCGTGTGTTCATTCAGCCACAGGCACGAGTCATCTATTGCTAGCTCTGCTCTGCATCATGCTCACTGTATAGTATTGGCTTCACTATTCTCACAAAGATGTTTTGCAAACTAACTTATTTGGTTTTTTTTTAATATAATACAGATATATCTTCCATGGAGGATTTTTTAAAGATTTCTGTTCTCGTGAAAGCTTCTAAATCCCACAAGACTACAAGGTCAGGGACAACAGAGCCAGGCAACTTCAGGAACATGCATCGCGTACACACATTTAGAGACAAACCACATATGCCCAATGTGTGAAGGTCCTGATATGAAACATCGTGATCTCTCATTAAGACTCTAAAAACTAGTGGGGGCTGCTTACTGTCATGGTTGTGTTCAGCGACGTCAAACTCATTACTAGAGAAAGGACATCAAAGCAGATGGGTGAGCATGATTAACTGAGCCTGGAGAATTTATGTACAGCCAAGATACAACCAGCCATTTGAAATTCAGCCAACGGAAAAACCACAGCCTTGGATCTACAGTAAATTCAAGATTAAAGTGGTACATCTAACTGGAGGAACACCCTGTAACAGTAAGCTCTGTTTTACAGGTGTAGAAGAATGATACTGTCAGAAGAAAGAAAAGCAGATAAGGATTTTGAAATTCAGTTGTCATGGCCAAATTGGAGTCAAAAGACTGATATGTCTGAATAACCAGACCTAGAGCCACACTGATATTCCTTGCTTGGAAACTACCACAAGCTTTGTTTCCATGCTAACAATCGTGGCATCAACCTGTTCTCTAAGCACTGTAGAGAAGGAAAGACAATCTACTACTGCAGACTGATGAAGTGGTAACTGTGCACACACAGGACATGCCCCGTTAAAGCAGACAAATCAATGGTATGGTCAGTTTTAATTACCTGATTCATACAACTAAACAAAACAGACAGCACTGACAGATGATACTGCTTTGTTTGCAGAACATGCAATTGGCTATGACAGGATCTTGAGAACAGGCTTGAGACATAAAAGCCTCAAAAACCTTGGCATTAACCTTTAAATTGCTGGCCCACAGAAAACTAAACTAAAACTGAAAAACTACCTGGCTTACAGCTTAACCACATAGCATTTTTAGTTTATTCTAAGGCCTTATTAATCAAAATGGGGTAGAGTTTTCTCAACCCGCAGAAGAAAACAAGTAGTAAAGTTCAAGTTTAAGCAGCACTCAACAATATTTGCAGTAGATCAAACATGTAATGTGAAGGTGTTACTCACAGTAACCAAACACAAAATTATCTCCTTGCTCTACCTGACTAATGCACTACAGGTGGACAGGTTTAACTCGGCTGGCTTACTGCCAAAACTCAGGTGGAAGTTTACTGGGAACACCTAGCTAAAACGAATGTCTAACACAACAGTCTTGTAAAATTATGTTAAAAAAAACCTATTGTGTTTAAACTGTTATTGTGACATTTCAACTTTATGGCACTTTTACAGACAGGTGCTTCTACTATCTTATTCACCCCATCTATATCAATGATGGTAGGCTAAATAATAGAAACACCTCTCTGTAAAGAGGAATAAAGCTCAACAGTACCACAAACTACACCCTCCAAACTTATCATTCAGCTGAATCAAAACCCTCTATAAAACAATTTCAGAAAGACTTCATGGCAGGAGGCTTATCACAGACCTGTTGTATTGGGCTGCGTTAGGTTAGGTTTAGCTAGGTGTAGCTAGCTAGGTATACTTAGCTAAAACAAGCTAGCTAGGTGTACCTAGCTAAAACTAGCTAGCTACACCTGTTTGGAGTAGCCTTAACTAAACATTTTACCAAGCGCTAATGACTTTTTAAATTAGCCCATGAATTAGGAGAGGTGAAAAAAAGCGATTATGGACGATTATGAATCGATTATTAAATTTCGATCGATTTTTATTTTTTTTGTAAATACCCTGCAGTGACTCCTCCAGTCACTGGCTGTCATACACGATTTAACCGCAAGGCGGAGCTGTTGACTAACAAAACACCCTGAACCAGCGAGGGAGTTTACTATGCTAACGAGACGAGAGGCGTCTTTGGAAGAAAAACCATTAACCGGCAAACTGCGGCTGCGTGAGCTAAAGACAACCGGCTGAAGCTTAATTCCACCGAATCACCGTACTCTCCACGACAACAGAATTAGCCCCGGTGAAAGACTACATCTAAAACGAGTTAAAAATAATAATTTGGAAGTGACAGCTATACTACACAATACTGAAGGTGCTTTGAGGTATTTCTGAATAAAAGAGAAGATGAGTAATTCAGCAGCAGACTGTTGTCAAATTGAAACCCAATAATCGATTGGGAATCGAATCGAATCGAATCGGGAACTTGGACCGATTTACCACCCCTACCATGAATTTCTAAAGCTAACCACTAAGCCACCCAGCACATGAACACATACCAGTCCTGCCAGTAAACTCAAACTCGCAATATAATCTGCCACCAAGACACAGTTTCGCTACAACTCATTACAAGGAGTTACACTATATTTTAACGGCCATTGCCGTACATGTATAACACTCTTACCTGTGCAAGGCATATTTTATGACAATAGCCGGCAACGCTGTTCGCACCATAGACTAGCTCTTGACCGTGAACTAAGCTGTGACCGTGAGAGAGCGACGCGCACTGACACGGAAATAACCTCAGCGCGCCCCCTGCTGGACTTCGTCATACAAGCACATATTGAGTTCCCTTTTCTCCCCAGGGAGATTCTTTCTTTCTTTTTTTTTTTTTTTTTGCTTCCCTCTTTTGTGGAAAAACGAATTAATGAATTCGTTTTGATTGAATTATAATTATGTATTAGAATTGAATATTATATATCCAGTAAGACAACCATGGTTTTATTTTAGTTTATTTTATGAGGAGAAATACTGAATAAACAATCCAGCTTTGGCTGTGTCCCTGGTATGAACAGTTTTTGTTTGCATAAAATCTGTCATGTACACTATTCTGTTACTGTCTGCTGCTGTCAGTGCTACAAATAACAATATTTTCTAAATCAGTCTTCACACCATGCGGCAATATTCAACACAAATGCACCACTGTGCAATTGGTCTATTAACCCTAAAAGGGAGGTCACATCACATTTCCGGTTTTATGTCAAAGTCTGTCTATATCTGTTTCCCTTTATCCTTATCCCTAACCTCAGCCAGTTGTCTTCTGAGATGCTTTGCCTCACCCTGACCTCACCCTAACCACAACCATTTATCTCTGCCACTCCTAACTGTTTTCATTCACTTCTATTGAAGCTATTCAAGCTTTTTTCTTCTTCAGGGCAAAGTGCAGGTAAATTTCCTTAAAAGAAAATGTAATGTGATCATGCATATAGTGTCAGGTTATAATACAAGCCACATACATGTGAGTGAATGTGGAAATCATTGTAAAGCATATTACAAACCGCAAATCCCAGTCAGCCAATACAAGCACTATTTCAGGGCTCTGCCTGAACTAACGCTGTGCTTCATTAATTAAAGTTTCCATGTGTTTGAAATTGTAGCATTGTTCAAACTGCTCCTTTAATACAACCTTTTGTTTGTAAAAGTAATACAATCCCTCTGAAAAGTTGTACAGTCAACACGTTGCTTGAAGCCTGTTCATTGGGTGTCCACAATACCAAGAGCTGCTGAGTCTTTTTTGATCCTACTACAGGATGGTGCCAAAGAAAGACATTTTCATATCATAAATGTAGTGGCTTTAAAAGACAGTTCATTTAATTGGATTTTGTCTCGCTTTAGAGCTGCAAATGGGATCTAGTAATATTTTTTTAAATGCCATGAATATAGTTCAATGAAAATAGTTCACCAAAGTGTATGAAACAAGAACAGTTTTTGGAATACATACATACATACATACAATGCAGCCAATTCACTGAGATGAGACTACATCTGCTATAAATGTAAATTAAGGGGGGAAAAAAACTTGCAGGTGTCTGCAGAGACTTTTGGAGGATTACATATATATGGGCGTGTGCTGCTGTAACCTTTCACTTCATTAACTCAAAGTCTGCAAGCAAATGAAGTCAAGCTTTAGGGGAGCACTGCAGAGACTTGACACTGTGAGTAAAAAATCCAATGTAGTTTCACCATCTGTTCCTTCACTATGTGGACAGGGCAGACGTGAAAAACTTCTCTTTCTGGGGAATTAATTAAAAAATCTGCACAGCCACTATTGGCAATTTGTCATTGCCGATAATTTATAGAATGGCTAGACAGCTGCATGTGTGACCACTGTTATAACAAATAGATTGGTTTCTCCTATCTTTGTAGCCGGACAGTAGAGAAATCTCTTTCAATTAAACACTATAGATCACATCCATGCTTTTAATTTTGGTCCTGGAGCTAATCTGAGGTAAATGATTTTTTGCAAGTTAGTAATTTTAACTTTCATCCTTACTGGGGGTCTAATTGAGTATGTTAATTGAAATTTTCAGAGAGCTCAGATGTATGGCGGTCTGTGACAGTGGTGAATGAGTCTATTCAAAGAATAGGTGAAAGTAGAAACTGCTATATGACTAATATAATATGGTGGTCATACATCACAGTCTTCACATGAAAAGGCTCATTCTGTAAATTCTGCTTTCTTTACACTGAAGATCCCAACACCCAATACTACACCGCCTTATCATGACTACAGGATGACAGAGAATCATTTATGTCCTCTCCCATCAGCAGGATGATCTGCAGACTTGTCATCTTGCCTCCCTGCCTCAGACATGATGCCGGTCCTGCAACAAATAATTGTTTGATCCAATCTATTAAAGCCGTAGATCAGTGGACGTTGAGAAGATGTAGAGTGAGGGCAAATCACAGAAAGATACACTTACTATTGTCAAGACAGCAGTTTTGGCAGAAACTGTAAATCTCACAATGCCTGTAACGAGACGAGAGAAATATAAATTATGTGGCAACATCATTAGAACAACTAACTCCTTGCACTACTGAAGAGAATATAACAGCGTTAAACTGTTTTTTTTTCACTTCGTCATTAGCTAACAAAAGCTGTACTTGCTACTGTACATGAGGCATAAAATTCAAAAGTGTGAATCATGTTCTTTTTTATCAAGCACAGTTACATGAAGTATGCTTGAAGAATCACACTTTATAACTTTATAGTACATTTAGTCAAGGACTGTACTGAAACCCCATTTTGAGATACTTAGACTTTACCTGCATATTTACATTTTAAGCTACTTTACGGAGGCACACATTACTTTGCAGATTAACATTTTCCATTCAAAATATACGATCAACTAATGTAATATGATGCATTTGCTATTGATTTATCTGCCTGACAGTTTATAAACGAGTTAAAATTGGGTTTACCTTCATCAGCTACAACATGAAAATGCTGCTAAAGGAGTATTTTTTTCTTTTGATTCTTTAAGAACATTTTTTTCTACTTTTTTTTTTATTACTATATTTAAGCCACTGGTTATTGTCTATAACCTTATGACCCCTACTGCCCTTTTCCCTTGTGTACACTCCAGTTCCTGCAAAAGTGAGAGCAACCTTAGTCAATGTGGCCAGTCCCACTTACTCACACTATTAGCAACACACACACACACACACACACACACACACACACACACACACACACACACACACACACACACACACACACAC
>JBBMJY010000003.1:8314874-8333374 GCA_037833715.1 Toxotes lorentzi
ACACACACACACACACACACACACACACACACACACACACACACACACACACACACACACACACACACACACTAGCATCTGCATGTTGTTTTTTTGGCCATGGGACACTGAAAACACAGTATTCCTTTCCTACCAAGGCTGGGGGCTGTAAACACAGAATTGCTGTGTGCCAGAGGCGGTGGTACTGCTGTACTGTGGAGCTAATAATCTGGATGGAGTTAGTCCACTAAACTGCGCCCATTTAAAGCGCCATATAAGGCTGTGAACACTGCACTGACGAGACTCTGGGTCTTCCTTTTCTATCGCAACGTTATGAGCTGAGGACTGAGCTGTTAGCTGAGCGTGTGCTTCTGAGAAATTTTAATAACTTAAGTGACGATGGTGATGAGACGTGATTCAATCTAGTCAGACACAGACTTGCACTAATAATAATAATAATAATAATAATAATAATAATAATAATAATAAACACTGTGATATTTTTAATATCCACGAACTTATGCTCAATTTGCACAAAACATCTAATTACCAGAATTGCTGTGCTCAACGTGACGCTCATGACATCAGCCTTACCACCAGCCACGCAATCGTGCGTCGTGCTTCTATTTTTACACTAAAAAGCTATTTTTGAACAGGGGTGCAGCAACGTGTTTCAGACTCTGGCTGAGAAGACTGTATAAATAGCTACAGACACCAAAAGCTTGAAGTACTTTTTCATTCTTTTTTTTTTTTTTTCAAAGCTGCCCATCATGTCAACGCGCAATTGCGCAGCCAGGAAACCCTGAGCTGTGAGAGCCAGTGGCATGACAGGGGTGCTTGAAAACTACCGCAGCGCATCACGAGAACAAGTCCCCAGCTGTGACCCCATTCCCATGAAACGGACTTCCGAATTTCCTCATCATATTCGAGTGAGCATTCTCTCTATGAATTCCCTGCGACCCAATCGTGGACGCAGCTGGAGGGACAGCTTCGTTTATTGAAGACATTTGGAGCCTGGGTAGGGTATAAGCATGACAATGTACTGGACTCACATCTGCAGTGACTGCTACTCACGATGACAATTCGCATCAGGACTGTGGATGCACTCATCAAAAGTCTGGATATTTGAGACGAGGCACCATGGACGCAGCGGATATAGTTGCTTCCGTGTTGGTTTTGGGGATTATTTTCGTGTCGCTGCTTTCCAACGCTGTGGTGCTGATCTGCTTTCTCTACGACCCGGAGATCCGCAAACAGGTGCCCGGTCTTTTTATTCTCAACTTGACGTTTTGTAACCTGTTGCTAAGCGTGTCCAACATGCCACTAACTCTTGTCGGGCTCATCACCACGG
This sequence comes from Toxotes lorentzi, assembly GCA_037833715.1. Classification (NCBI taxonomy): domain Eukaryota; kingdom Metazoa; phylum Chordata; class Actinopteri; family Toxotidae; genus Toxotes; species Toxotes lorentzi. The sequence continues at coordinate 8,316,205 of JBBMJY010000003.1, forward strand.
GCCACCCCGGAGGCAGCGGCTTCTGCCAAATTGTGGGCTTCCTCGACACGTTTCTCACCACAAACTCCATGCTAACGATGGCAGCTCTCAGCATCGATAGATGGGTAGCGGTGGTGTTCCCCCTGAGCTACCACTCAAGAATACGGCACCGGGATGCAGTGATAGCTCTGGGATACACGTGGATTCACTCACTTTGCTTCTCCACAGTGGCCACCTGCCGCTCCTGGGTCGGGTACCACCACCTTTACGCATCGTGCACTCTCTGCAACGCCAGGGCGAAGGGAGCCGGGACGCAGTTCATCATTTTCACCGTGGCTTTGCACTCGCTCACTTTCCTCCTCACTCTGATCGTGTTGTGTGTAACGTATCTGAAAGTGCTGAAAGTTGCCAGGTTTCACTGTAAACGCATCGACGTGATCACAATGCAGACGCTGGTGCTGCTTGTGGACATTCACCCCAGGTAAACAATCACCAGAGATGTCTTAACTCTTATTAATTTGTTCATTTTTTAATATTTTTCTTTGTCTCAAATGTTTGTGTCTTTCCTTTTCATGTTATCCAGTATGTGAAGCATTTCAGAGGGAGCATGTTGATCCATTCTATGGAACATTTATCAAAATGATAAGAAAATACAATTTCCAGGTTCCACTTTCAGGATTTGCTATTTTTCTCTGCTTTATATGACGTTACATTAAATATTTTAGGGGATTTGGTAGCAGCTCTATACTGTCAAAAGTAGAGTTTTAAGTAAAGATCTTCCCTATGGCTGACTTCACATGAATTCAAAATGCTTCTGATGATGACTTGACTCTGTCAAGCCCGCTGTCAGTCTGTGTTTACATGATCATGTCTCATTAAGGTCAGCAAGGCCTTCCTCAATTTTGCCTCTCCATCAATTGCTATGCGCCCTTATTTCTACCCAATTAAACTTTGAACTGCTGTCCATTTACATAATTGATATCTGTGCAGTGTGAAATTTCTCCAGTGTAATCCCCAGAGATAACGGCACACATTTCAGTGGTTCCTTCAAACCCATCCCACGTGCTTTCTCTGTTTTCATTATGTCTGCATGTTTCTGATCATGCCTCCTGGGTAGATAATGGTACCTGTGTGCTTTGGCAGTGTACGACAGAAATGCTTGGATGAGCAGAAGCGGAGGAGGCAGAGGGCCACCAAGAAGATCAGTACATTCATCGGCACATTTGTGGTGTGCTTCACCCCTTATGTCATTACAAGGTGAGCAGAGATTTATAATATTGCTTAAGGATCTCTGTATGTGTGTGTGTGTGTGTGTGTGTGTGAGAGAGAGAGTGATATGATAGGTATTTAACACCATTTACCCTGTTATCAAAAGATGCGAAGGTTTCTTGCCTTTTCCTGTCTTTTTAATCTCACTTAATTGAGGGGACAGACTTGTGAGCTACATTTGAATTCTACACATTTTGTCTTTGCTCAGCTATGAAATATAAGATTTCAAATTATCTTCCTCACCGCGCTGAATAAGGATAACAACTCTCCCAAGGTTTAATCTGTTTGTCGGAGAGATTCTGAATCTTCACTTACCTTGTTGTGAAGGTATACTGAGCTTATACTGAGCTTACTGTGTTAATACACATGGCGACAATTATTTTCAGTGCTGTCTTGTTATCTGCTAAGATATGAAACATTTTTAACTGCTTCCTTTTCATAATGTCAGAGCTTATTGGTTATACACACATTTCTAATCCTTGTCATGGAGCCTTTATATCTGAGGAGATGAGAGGGAGATAGACGGAGAAAGGGAGAGATAGCAAATGAGTCAGTGATCGTAGCACTGGCTCTCATTAGTATTAGCCCCAGTATTAGTGGTGGCAACCTGTCAGAAGCTGTTATATTTGTGGCATGGAAATAAAAAGGAAGCACATTAGGAGCTGTGTATTGGTGAGACATGTTAGACTTAAGGAGATCACACTAATTAAGAAGACAGATTAACAACAACACAATACTCCAGTTGGTATTCACTTTGTCTTGGCTGTAACTTGATTTATTAGGACAAAATAAGGGTCCGGCACTGGATTCAGTTTAAATTGATTTTTATCAGGAAGAAGTCCAGAAGCAGCATGACTTGACACCCATCAGTTCAAATTGCCCAACACAGTGATGACATTTCAGTGAAGTGAAATGATGACATTTTCACAATATTAAAGCACTGGGGGAGGTTCATTTGCTTTGGATGTCTTCCACTCCAGTTACACTAAGAAATGGCTCAACTGCTGCGTTTTGCTCATTGATGGTGTGTGACTTTTTTTCCCTCCTCTCTTTGCTTTATTTGAGGTAGAATTGTAGAACTCTACTGTCCAGGGCCCATAAGCCCTCACTGGGGTGTGCTGTCCAAATGTTTGGCCTACAGCAAGGCAGCAAGTGACCCATTTGTCTACTCGCTGTTGCGCCACCAGTACAGGAAGACCTGCAGCCTCCTGGCAAACAAAGTCCTCAAGAGGAGTCCGCTCAACTCCTCCCCCCTCAGGATGGAGAACAATGCAGGGAGAAGCGATAATAACATCAACACAACTAACAACATCCAGCCAACAACCAACAAGCCACTCGACCAGTGAAGGTCATCAGTTTCAGAGACAGTTAGGGTATTTAACAAGCTAAAGGTGGCTTTGATCTGACGTGTTACTTTGAGGTTAACACTCATGAGATGAGGGGTTTGACCATAGAGTGACCTCTCTGTGATGGTGTGACATCAGAGTGATTAAGCTTGTCACCTACTTACTTGTGGAAGTACAAGGCTGGCAATATTCTGTATTTTTCTTACACTCAACAATCCTCGTGAAAAGGCCCGAACCAACAATTGTTAATCCGTCTTTCAATACTCTCCTACTTTCCCAGCCAGTGTAAGGCACTCTGCCTTGAGCCCATTTGTTCCTACCAAGGACATAAGTTTGAAAAATAGGTCACAAATTAATACTTTTATTTTAAAAAGGTAAAATAATTTGCTTACTGGGTACTGCAGTTTTTTGTTTTTTTTTTGCAAATGTTCCTTGAACAGGAGTAGAAAGCATTTGTATGGGACTATTTGTAGATTTGGTGCGTTAGGGAATATTTGCAGCTGCAGGACTGTGTACATGGGGTTAACTCACAATTATCTACAGTGTCCATGTTCATAGAGATTACGGAACATGGCATCCTGTGCAGTGGTAAGGCTCACAGATGTGTTCGTAATAGTTTTTGGACAACAACGGAGCTCTGTGGCACATTGAAAAATATAGAATATCACTGGCCTTATTGTTCATAAAAGAATAAACCTTTTGTAGGTTGTGTGTGTGTAGGTTGTAATGGCATTAAGTATTTCAAAACAAGTGTAACACAGTCGTTTGGATTAGAATGGCAACTTCTAATGAGATAGTTTGTAGCACACTCGTAAATTTGTGTCAACTGGCCTGTGTAACATGGATGGTGACTAATTTGTTAATTGTGTCATTAGTGGCAAAAACTGTATTCCAAATGTGAACTAGAAAAAAAAACAAAACTATGAACAAAATTCAGAATACATGAGCCTGTTATCATTGTCTTAAATATGGACTAACTAGACAACAACAACTAAATTGAAAGTATTAAGCTCTGCTGATGCGGTTTGGTCAATTACAAAAGCAAAGTAAGACCAAGTCTATTTTCATTACCACAACTTGGTGTAGTTATAATCTCTATGTTAAAAAACAGATTGGGCCTTTCAGTGTAAGAACTTTTACATTCCACCTGAACTGAAAGGCTGAATTTCTTTTTTGAAATTCAAGCATAACTTCTGACCTCAATGCTGATTCTCTACCTGGTTAAAGTACTGTAAATGTTCAAGGAATGATTTAAAACAGATGGTTTTAACAGTGCAGTCATGTTGTAGAGAGTAGAGCAGTGCACTGCACTGATGGTTCAATCAAAATTACTGTATGTTGTAGCTGTGAGGCCTGAGTTCTAAAGTGCCTTTTAGACTATGAACTCTCTTATTTAATCAAAACACAACAGAGGAAATGTTTCACATTCTGTCATTTTCTTGGTATTCTGTGGTGTGGTTAGGTGTGATGATAGAGCCTGTTATACAGTTTGGTCACATTGTGGGAAAATTTTAAGTCATGTTTATTTTGTAATGCCACCACATTGTATTGTTGCATCTGGCAAAACAGGGTGAAATATTATTTGAATGTGGTAGCCACTGTTCAGTGATGTGTAATTAACATTCCAGCTCATGACATATGAGTGGCTATGTGACGTCTGAGTTATAAAAATGATTCATTTTGACAACACTGGCAAATCAGGATGTTGTACTTTTACTTTACTGTGACAGTATGAAGCCTTTAAAAGGCATAAAATCTATTTATTTTTGTCAAAACTGTGTCTGATTTTTGCTAAATACGTTTGTGATTATATTGAAATAAATGCTGTGCATTTTGACATTTTAAAACCTGAACAAGTGTCTTCTTACACGTTTAATAATATCTGTATTTACTGATGTATGATGTGAAGTGATGCGTGGATAGTTCCGAAATTTTTTACTTTAACAATGCTTTACCAAAAGACTGTCTGGCAAATCTTAGCACCTTTATTCACCCACGCTGATTAAGTCAAGGAGAAGGAATAATTAATTTGAAAAATCATTTAAGATGTGTTCCACCCACTGCTGCTCCTGTTGATGTGGCAGCAGAACAAAGACTTTTTACAAAAGCATCAGGGCTGAGCATTTAAGGCTTTCTTAATTGCAGAGCTGCTAGAGGAAGTGGGAAAAGAAGAAAAGGAGCCCAGAAAAAGAGAGGAAAGAAGGCACTACCTATCCAAGTTTGTGCAGCTGTGACAGTACTAAAAGATTAGATGAATCTGCATCTTCCATCCTCCTCACCTTTGTCTGGAACCACATTTTTATCATCTATCCTGCACAAACTCTCTGGTTAACCTCCTTCTTTCCTCTCACCCTCTTTGATAACAAGTGCCTGAAACAATATCCATTCTGTCTCTGTCAAAAACTTAAAACAATCATGACTTGTCACCCATCAAAGCTGCTTTCACTGGTTTTTATTATTCACCAAGGGGCCAAAAGCTGCATTTACCATAACACTGTATTCACACAGCACGACAACCAAGGGCAATTAGTGGAACATATTCAGAAAGTTTGGAAGGATACCCAGTCTGGAGGTGTGCGTGTACCTCATCTCCCTGGGAGACTCAGTGAGTGGGTGAGAGGCAGACACAAACCTGCCATACTCAAAACGCTGTGTACAGGCCTTGTGATTAAGCCACAGTGCGTGGGAAGTACAAGAAAGCAGAGGAGGATGGAAGGGAAGACGAGTGCACTGGCTGACTTCACACCACCCTGATGTCAGGGCACAAGTGGCTCTGCTAGACTCACAAAGTAAAATTTGTCTCTGTAAAACATCATCAAAGACTGTATCAAGTAAAATTTCTCATTGGAGATCTGAGATGTTAAAGGCTTGTTGTTGTGTTTCATGAGCTTTAAATGCAGAAATGTGTAAAAATGCATATTTTATGCTTTACCGTATACTGAGGAGATTCCATCTTGTTCTTTAACTCACCATGCAGCCGCTGGCTTTACAGAGTCACTGATTTAGAGCAAGCAAATACACTTCATTGTGTCAAATACGGATTTCAAGGCCAAACAGAAAGTGAAGTATGCCCAAATGTGGCCTAAAGGAAGTAGATGACTAAAATTCAGATGTAAAACCTTCAACCTGATAGACACACAAAAATACCCTGGCTAGACCATTAAATAAATATACTGAAATTCCACACAGCTGAGATAAATTTGGGAACTCACTTGAGACATAGGGATTTAAGAAGCACCAGAGTCACCAGAAAGCTATGGATGGATGTATGAGATACATGTATTTTTTAACTCAGCGTAATTAAAGAAAGTGGCCGTCAAATTGTGTGAAAAAATATCCAGGGCAACTAGAGTCACCCATGCACAGCAACTCCTTTTAATCAGTGACAGTAACACTGAGCTGCATAAGTAATGAATCATCCACCACACACTGAGCCAACTTAACTGATCTTTTTAATTTCTTTATACCAACAAAAGACCAAAAGCGCGTTTTTCACTGTACGCTCCCTCAGGTTTGCTCATTAGTCATACAAATGCATGGCAGGTGTTACACATCAGTGGGTGTTCAGACATCACAAATCACTTGATCACAGCAAATTAAACATGAAGTGATAATGAATACATATAGATAGGCCTTTCCATTATGTCTTATTGTCTCACTTTCTGTCAGTCCCTTGTTGTCTTTGCCCTCAACCAGGCTGACAGGCTCGTCCATAACTCTGCCAGCGGAACTGCAGGACTGATCGAACACTGGCATATACATAGAATATGAATCATGGGAATGTTGGATCCAAATGTCATGGTATTCCCCATGCCCTTAAGCAAACAGCCTGGACTGCTCACAGAAGTAATAAAAAAAGAGCATCTATTTCTGTCCAGGAATGCTGTATTTGTTTTTACTGTGGGCTGTGAAATGATTTTTTTTTTTTTTTGTCTCAAACGCTTTTGCAGCAGTATTTAAAGAGTATCACTAACTATTACTAACTGTTATGAAAATCAACAGAGGCTATTTTAGAAGGCTTCCACAGAAGAACAGCAAAACTGGGAGCTGTTTCTTTGTTTTTATATCATTTGTAATCCATCATTACGGCAAGGCCTGCTCCATATGTCTTTGTCTACAGCAAAAATAATTTAACAAAAAATGTATAATGTTGCAGCTGGTAAACATTTACTCTGCTTTAAAGTGTGTATCTATGTATTCGCTTATCTGTGTGTGCATGCGTTAAACAGATAAACCAAAAGTATTGAACACACTTAAAATCTGACTGATGATGGCATTAGATTAAAAGGCTTCAGCCTCTGGGGACCATGAACTTATGCATGAAATTCATGGCAGTCTACCTGATAGTTGTTTGATTTTTAAGTCTGGACCAAAGTGTGGACCAACCACCAAACCAACAGAATGGCTAAAAATAAAAATCATTAAATGGAGTTTTGATGATGAACATAACCAACACATTTTCCATTCACATGTGCAAGATATGCGTATCTTCTTCAAATCTTCAAATCAAATTTTCGGCAAATTTCTGAATGATGCATGAGAAAAGAAAAAGAGAGACACATTTGTAAGGTAAAGAAAAGCTGAGGCTGTACAAAGGCACCTCACTCACAGACAAATGCACACACCATCCCTTCTTATGCAGCTCCATCATATCTTTCAGGTGAAGCACCGACTGCTCCTAGAAGTGTAGTTTCATGTCTGAGTCACACCCGTAGCTGAGTAATGCTGCTCTGAACCAAACAACAGCAAAACTCCGGAGGAGGGAATTCTGCTACACCGTGTGCTCAAAAATAGATTAAAGGGTAAGAAGTGCTCTGTTTTTTCCATTCCTAATCAAAATTCAAGACAGCTGCCACGTTAAGGTGTAACCACAAGGCTTTTATCTGCACATGAATACCGAGCGAGTCGATTTGCATTTATATGCTTGCTACAGTGCGTTTTAAAGAATACTCAAGAGTACTCAATGACATCCTGCGTGGCCACTTTTACTAGGCCTAGTGTAGATATGTCGATGTTTTGGTGACTTTAACTGCGACAGCTGCTCTGAGATCTGCACTGCTGACAGTTAATGAGAGGATAATGTATGTGGCTTCAGTTTTTCAGACCGAGTCATTTCCAACCATCTGTTTAATGATCACAAGATACAATAACTGGAGAAAGTTTGGGGGAATACGTGGTCTGGGCGTACAACAGATGGCTCCCAGTGAAACTTCTGATTGGTATCAAATTTTCAAAACCCCATGATCACCACGTTCTGAGAAAATCAAGACCCAAAAGCACAACAGTCTTCACTGAAATGTTTAAAACACAGCAAACAAAGCAAGCAGACAACAGCACAAAGGGGTGGCAGGCAGAATCATAGTCAAGCAGGCAGACAAACAGTCAGGAGCAGGAATCAGATAGGTATGCAAACTAAGGTCTAGAGAGTTTGGCAATGAGCACAAATATGATCTGACAACTGGTGTGTGGAAACAGGGAGGTATATATACTCAGTGGATGTTTAGGTAAATGGGAACAGGTGTGTGTAGGGGCGGAGCGGCCAGACGGCGGGAAACTGGGCAGAGGGGAGTGGCTGGGTCTGAACCGACATGAGAGTTAGTGACTATGAAAACACTGAACTGGCAGAAACACTGGATGGAATGTGAGAACCATGACAATGAGACATGGGCGGGACTTTCTGATTTATTTATTGAGTCATTTCTCTTTTGACAGTGTAGGCTAGCTAGAAGGAACAGTAGCAAATATAATAGAGTTAATGACATGTGACTTACTTTGTATTATTCACACGGTATGACTCTCCCTGCTGAAAGATAGATCTCCTTAAGAAAAAAGGCTTTGCTGTTTCATTTATCTCACTCAGTGTTTGCAGGGCTTGTGTGGGAGGCAGAAAGATAAATATTCTGCTGTAGCATGCAGCATACAGAAGGATAAATAATGCACTATAGATTATAATTTGGTGAGGCCAGTTTGGTCAGATGACTCACTACAATAAATCAAAATCAGATTGTCCTGAGATGAGTCTTTTTGAAAGCCTTTTTCAAAAAGTGCTCCAAGCAGCAGCATGTTCACGTAATGCAAAGTGAGCTGAGGACATGCAATACAACACTATAACACAGCTGTATCTGAATGCCTTGTTTAAGTCAGAATCAAACAAACTGATACCAAGCTAAGTGTGACAAATGCTGTGTCTCCAGTTAGCATGCTGCCCATGTTTACCAGTGCTGCCCAGTACACAAGGCACATATTCAGCTGCCTCCCACTTCATTGATGGAGCGCTGCACGCAGACTCTCAGCATGCTAAAATCCATTACCTTGACTTGGCAGTGTGTAAGTTTAAATCTGCTGGAATCCATTTCTTTTGCCCAATACTCATGTTTAAAGTCTTTGACTTTATTTGTCACAGGCAATTATTGGAGTAATCAGTGCTACAGTGGCACTACACTGATGTGATTATGCTATGAAAAGTGCTGTTTTCAATCTCATATCCATTCACTGTCACTCTACTGATTTCTCCAATGTCAAATAAACACACCATTGCACCTTTGCCTTGTGTCATTTTGCTATAAAACCCTCAGATAAACCTCAGGCTATGAGCTGATGCTATGAAATACATCTGACAGGTGATTCCCTGTTTTTCATTACCCTGCTGTCAGCTGCAGTGAAGTGTGTGTGTGTGTGTGTGTGTCATAAAAATGTGCCCAAAAAGACCCTCTCTGACATGAGGTACCATTAGAAATCCCATCAGACAATAATTGAGACCAAAGAGGGGCACATCTAAACTGACACAGGGAGGAAATATCCTTTTTTTAAGGTGAAAAAAGAGCTCAGAGAAGGTTAAAGGTAAAGCAGAAGTGAAGACACCACTCATGATTGTGTTACATTTCAACAGATAGCGTTCACGGTTTCATGCCCTGGGAGAAAAAACAGAATATCAGCTAATGCTGAGTGGCACAATGTGGTGAGGAGAGTGTGACGTTCAAATGCAACAGGATGTGACTGTGGCTCAGGGACCATATTTGTCTTTTTCCAGCCCTGTTCCAGTCAATAACCTCAACCACACCGGAAATCTGAAAGAGAAATGTAAGGAGATTGCCATTATTAGGGGCAGAGAAAACCCATTGGGAGGGATTGGGAATCTATCAGAAGGACAGAGAACAAAAGTGATCCACGCAATCATTGTTTCAGCCAGCTAAGAGCCCATGGCTTAGGGAAAATCCATCAAGTCATTTCATTAGGAGAGACCTCAGCAGTGAAAAGATCTGGAGACAATGGAGCCCCTTTCTGGAGAACGGTGGTTACACATGAATAAGCCTCTCTCACAGAGTTCAAATGAACAAGCAAGCTCATGTCCTGTGAAAAGGAGAATTACTGTCAAGTGAAAACACTTGATAACAATGACCAAGGGAGAGCTGGAATTGCTTAGGCCTTTCTTGTAATTTCCTTGAAAAGGCAAAGAACAAACAAGAAAAATGTTTGAATCAATGTATTTTTTCTTTGCACATTGTTGTTGAGAAATTACGCAAGGCACATGTTGATCTATAGCAGCTTAAGTTAAATGTTTTTAACACTAGTGGAACCAAGTGGAACAGTGGTTGGCGCTGTCCCTTCACAACAAGAAGATCCTGGGTTCAGGCCAGGTGAAGTGGAGACTGCAGTTTAGATTGCTTGTCTGTCTCCATGTGTAAACCGTGTTAGGTTGCCAGCCTGTCCAGAGAATAGACTGTCTCTCACCCAGTGTGATCCTACTGACTCTGGTGATTCCCTGACCTTTCCTCTAGCGCCACCAGCAGGTTGACATTTGTGGTTTTGAGTGAAGTGTTTCGACAGCTGTTGGATGGACTGCCATAAAATTTGATTCTGACATTCATGGCTCCCTGATGAATTCTAATCACTTTAGTGATCTCCTCACTTTTCATCTAATACCATCGGGTCCAAATTTCAGTTTTTCCAATACTTTATGTCAAAATATCTGCAAAACCACTGACATCCCCATCAACCTCAGCTGCATGTTGTGTTTACTGCTAATTGGACAGTGTTAGTAGCCTATGCTAACATGCTAAACTAAGATGATGAACATGGTAAACATTATGCCTGATATGAAAATGGAAAATAGTGCAAGTCTGTGGCTGGAGAGCACAGACTATAGTGGTTATGGAGCATTAAAGGTGTGTGTCTTTGTAAAACAAAGACACACACAACAGTGAGTCTCCAGTCAGTTAATACAAGCAACATCATCACTGACAGCAGTGAGCATTCATAAGCAGACATGTGTGAATGCATGTTCATGTTTGTGTGGATGTGTAGAGAGAGAGAAATAAAAAGGAAACGGAATAACTGGGCTGGCATGACATGTAACCTGACAGAAGGGAAACATCATTACCTGCTGTGAACTATGGAGGCTACTCATCCATTTCCCCTGGTCTACTGGCCACATTTCTCACTAATAAGGAGAGAGAGGGGGAAATGAAGGTATGTATGTTAGCACGTGTATGAGAGAGATTTGACCTGATCTGTACTTGTTAACCGTAAGGCAAGAAAAAGACAACACACAGAATGCATGTTTATGTGAGAAGTTGTTTACACAGTACAGGATTTTTCTATAAATCGTCTCCTTGTACATTTTAATGTTCTTCAGCTATTATGCTGGACATGAAATGTGATAAATTCAGAATTAATCACGGTGTCATTACCAAATGTCAAAACATAAATGCAAAAGTGAAAACAGCAACAAAAAGATTACACAACTTAGCACATTATCACAATACAAATGAGACTATCATTGCATTTTAAGTCTGACATTATTATGGATGAATGAGTCAGAAGTAAATCTACACAGTGGCTCATATGACAGATGCAGATTAATATTGACAGATACTCAGATGAGACACACACAAGCGTGTTATGAAATCTGTATGGTAGATAATGATTCAGTGCTGCACGACACCAAAGAACAAAACATAACCTGAGTTGGGAAATGTAACTTTTTGAAATATGCTGAGTGTGTTTAAAGGGAGTTGTTGGAGTGGAGAGTGAGCAGCAATGGTGCAGAACAGCGTATTACGTGGAGGGCAGCCGGGTGACTTCAGAAATGGCAAAGACAAAATGAAGAGGGAAATCTGGGTTCAAACAGCAGAGTTTCTTAAATGAAACGTCTGTGCTCCTGTGCCTTGTTCTTAATCATGGCGTAGGCTGGACCACAATCTTAAAGTGGTATGATCAAGATGTCATGCTGACCTCATGTTAAAGTAAAATGATAAATGGCTGTAAGAGAGGTTTTGTTCTTGTTTCTGTATTAGTTTTAGTGTATTGGTAATTGTGCTTTGCTGTAAAATTAATTGTAAGAAGACTTGTTCGTGTTGACACGTGGGACTTTTTAAATGTTGTCATGTGTAGCATGTTTTTTTTTATTATAAAAAAAAATTGAAACACTGTCAAAAAAAACAAACATTCACAAAAAGTAGCATTTCTCCATTTTATCAGAATGTATTCCCAGCAGTGGGCCTTTCTATTGTGCAATCAAATGAGATAGCAGGATGAGCTTCCTCTCTCTGAAATTGAAGTCATAGCACAGTTCAGCCATGACTGATTGCCTCTGCTCAGGCCCAGAAGTAGACAGAGATTTATCTCTATCATTCTTTTACTCTGTTTGTCTCCGCAAGCGTAAAACAAACAATGCCGCCTTTAGATGTAGCCAGCTGTTGTTGCTGCTGATGGGTGGTCATGAGGAAACAGATCCACACACAGAGTAGAGCTGAGCCTTATTCACAGCATTCAAACTAAATTCCTTTGAAAGTCACATTTACATTTGGTGTGATATTTCACCCCCCTTAACACAGTTTTCTCTTTTTGTTTCCCCTTATGATAAAATAATTCTACACTGCTTTGCACATCATTTTATACACATTCATAACTGGTCTCTTTGGAAAATTTTAGGTGTCCACTAAAATTTCAAACTAAGTTACATGAGTTTGAACAATGTTTGGCTTTGTAAGGACTGACCACGAGCAGGCTGCTGCCTGTTGAATTAAACATAAGTTGTATTGACTGAATTGAGCCTCTGGAGTCAGTCATTAACACAGTATCAGTGGACCAATACATAAAAGATGCTCCCTGAGAACATGATCAATTCATGTGTTGATGCTCTTCTTTCAGGCAGAGGGAGATTTTTATATTTTTGTTGATATTGACTAGGGTAGCACAATACAAATTGTATTTTAAGGTGGACTTTTTTTCTTTCAGGTTTTGTTTGCCAAGTAGGGGTTTTGGGGTTGGTGTTAGGGATGGGTTTAATACAGGCTACTGTGGTCCAACGTGTTTCCCTAAGTCTTGTGTTGGTTCATATTGTTCTGTGCTGCCATTTCATTTTGTCTTTGCTTTTTAGAGAAAGATGCATTTGTGGTTTTTAGTTGCATCTGTCAACTATTAGGACAGTCACTCAGCTCCAACAGCTGACACAAACACTTCCTGTAAGTCCTCTACATTCTCTACTTTCGTCACACAGTGACGTTTGTTAACATCAGAGCCTGACAGAAGTGAACTTCTGTTCCAAATCATATCTATGACACATATGACTAACATTAACATAGAAACTGGTGAAATGTTCTTTTAATAGTAGCCGCCTTTTTTCTTACGCATTGCATTTAAATCATAAAGATTTCAAAACTGTCTTTTAAGGATTAATGTAATGACAGAGGACGTATTGTAAGTCATAATCATGGACCAATTCAACAAATTACCATAAGAATCTGAGAAAGTGTGTGGTGTTACAATTGTGAGAACGATTCAGAATTAGGTCGGATTCTCTGATCGGAGTGCAGATGAAGCGTCATATAATTGGATTAATTGGGCTGAGTACTATCTGAATCATAGTGCCAGATGTGTGCAATTTGCTGTTCTCATACGACTGATGTCGCAACAAAACCATAGATGATTGATAGAGCACATTAATGTGTTCCCCTCAAAAGTGAATACTCACTTCCTATTTTTATATCACAGTAATCAACATGCAGTGGACGTTTAAAAAAATTGTTACTTACAACTTCAGCGGAGAACAAACAGAATATACAAGTAAACAACAGAAAATTAAGGTGCAGAAGTTAACAACCTGGTTTCTTCCTACTACCTGTCCTGTACCATACTTATTTTCCAGTCAAGCTCTCACTTTTTTGTGGATTGTTTTTCACTAGACACTGATGTAGCTCCAGGGTTATCAGTGTTGTCTACAGGTATAAAGTTAATCCTGCACACAGTCCTTGTAATGTTAGAATTTTTGGTAAAAGCATGTGCACGCTGAACCTATCATAAAGCTTTTCACAGATTTTTTTTCCCATCTTGTTTCCATCACAGGCTGCTTGGTTGAAACCCAAAGGACAGCCTTTTTTATACATCATTTGTTTATTTTGCTAAAAAGAAGTTGTGGTTTTATGGGAGGTTAAAGGTGCTGGACTATTTCTTGGCTGGGGCAGTGAGTTCCTGGAGTTTCTGCTGGTTGTGTGGCAGTCTCACAGTGACAACAAGAGTCCTGGTGAGCTGTTTGTTCTGCTTTCAGTATTTATGCTAAGCTAAGCTACCAGCTGCTGGATGCAGCCTTACATTTAACAGACAAACACGAGAGTGGTATGATTCTCCTTCTTTGTACAGTTGGTAATAGGTTGGTCATTTTCAGTGTTGTGCACAAAAACACATGGATGTTCATGAATTTTTTAAATTTGTTTGTTAAACATCAAGGAATAATTGATTCAAGAAACAGATTAAAGTCATTTAAAAAGCCTATGGCCCTATGCAAAAATCAGTATTCAGAATTTAGCTGAAGACAGCTTTAAATTACTATTCTAATAACATCCTTTTGGATGTTGTTTCTCGTTTCTTTCTACTAAAGACAGAAACTCTACACTAACTCTGTGTCTCCCTCGGTAGCTTTGAGCTTCTGGTGCTCTAGGTCTAGGCAAATTATTTTTATTCATTGTATTCACTGATTCACTAATCAATGAGTTGAGGATGCCCCAAAGCTTCAATTACCTTTTTACTCTCCAACATGTCTAATTTACCCCAGTTCAACACAGATGGGCCGTACAGAAGTGCCAAACAAAACCAAGCAGAAGATCAGATATACGAATACAAGATACACTGTATAAATTAAAAACTAGCCTGTCAGTTATTGTTAGTAAATGCTACACACCAAAGCAGACTCTCCCATCAGTAAAACTTGATGAAAAGAAATATCAAAATAAGAAAGAAACAAACACAAAATAGTCGAAAAAATTAAAGATTTAAAACGACTAAAATCAGTAAATGCTTGTATGAAATCAACACTGTCAACCCATCGCAACAGACCTGACAAAAACATGTCACTAATAACATTAACAAGCTCTGTTCTATTCAAGTGTCACAGAGAGCCAGCAAGCACAATACCAGGACCCTGAAAATGAAGCAGCTAAATTGAATTTAGTCATTTTTAATGTTATTATTTACACCAGTGCTTCTCCTCCTGTAATATGGCTAAATATGTTCTCTAAAAAAGGACTGCAGAAGATTCATAGCTGATTGTTTGGCCACCAAAAATGTCTTCTTCTCACTTTTCTTGCCACGTTAGAACCTACAGTTGACGGATGATGTTGCATTAGTGCACATTTTCAGGAGATCTGAAATAGAAAATATTTTAATGTATTACTGATAATGTTTTTATATTGCTTTAAGAGTTCACCTTGTCCTGAAAGACTCATGCTGTCCACAGTCCTTTGGGCTTCAGCACAGGCCCCTAGATGGACCAGACGGCTGAAGCGAAGCTGCTCAGTAGATAGTAGATGTTGGGGATGGTGATGGTTTTTCTCGTCAGTTTCCAGGTGTGAATGTTGAAGCTGTGAAACTGGGTGTGAAAATGGATGATGCAAGCAAAAGGCATGGGTGCTCAGTTGACTCTCACATTATTTTAGCTCCAAAATTAGCATACATCCACACACACACACACACACACACACACACACACACACACACACACACATGCACACTCGCCCATGTGCCCAGTCTGATGTCCTGATGTCTTATGTGCACGCAATCAAACGTCTCACGTCCTTGACAAAATGAAGGAATGTCAAAAGACACCTTATTGGTTTCTTCCGCCTTTGAAAATCCTGGAGAAGATTACCATCAATATCCCATGAAGAGGGCAATCAGCCATGCCTGACTACCTTTCTCTGACCAAAGCACCAGTGCTTCAGTCCTGAGGCTCCTGAGACTCTGCTGTCATCCATGAGACCAATCACATTGTAAATGCACATAAACATAGAACTAAACAAGGTGGTTCTCTTCTATAGGCCCTCCTCAGTCTCTGATCTTTGATTTTCTTTCCTCAGTAAGTGCATGTTGACAGTGCCAGAGGGAAAATGTCACCTGTAACCTGAATGGCATTACATATAATGGGTAGTCAACCTATCAAGCACAAGCAATGACAGCCAGCACATGAATAAAACAACATCTGGCAATAGCGTTCCATATAAAACAAAATCAAAAAAAAGAAATGTGAATGACTTTCTGGGTTAATGCCAAAAAAATGCATTTAATCTGTTTTGCTCTCAGTAGAAATGACTGACTGACTGAGAGAGATTAAAAATGTCTTTCTTGAAAATTGTTTCAGGGTGCCTGCACACAAAATTGTTTTCCCACAATGTCTATTTAGCACATCTAGAAAATTTCAACTGTGCGTTTGTGTATGTATGTGGATGTATAGATATACTTCTGTAGACGAGACAGGGCGTTTTCACATAGCACTCTTTGGAATAGATTTTTGTGTTTATGTCATTTTCTGTGCAAATATTTGTGACTGATTGTAAATACATATGATTACTATGGGCCGCCCGGTCAGTTGGTAGAGCACAAGTCTCTCGGGGTAGTGGGTTTGAGCCCTACTCTGGGCGGCACCGCCTCCCATGGACCCACCACCTGTGGGAGGTGCTGTAGGACTTCGGTGCATTGTGGACTGAGCAGCAGTCGCCCACGACCTGGGTCCTGACCCAGATAAACGGCAGATGATGACATGACATGATTACTATGGTTACCTGCAGAGGATTGATTGTGGGATTGAGTTTGACTTCTGGAGGGTGGAGTTGTGTCATCAGTGAGATGGAGTTCATCTGGTCTGACTGCCTCCTACACTATTAAACACCCTCTCACCCCCCTGGATTTGATTCTTTTGGTTTGGTATATTTAGTTTGTTTGATGTTCCATACATCACCTTTATATTTTTATTATTACAATGATCAAGCAACTATGATAAGATGCACCTTAAAATTCCCATGACTAAGAAAGGAAAACTTGACTAATGACTAATTCTATATGGAGAGGCTTAAACACATTTTGAGTGGGACTGTTTCCTGCATGTCACACTGAAATATCACAGTATTACAGAATATCTGTGCAACGAACTGCTGTTGTAGGTCATACTGGAGTTATGATCTGTGTTTTAGTGCCCTCTTGTGACTATTCTCTGAATATGAACATCAGAATCACAATCAGAAAACTTTATTGATCCCTGCGGAGATATTTTGTTACAATTGCTCATATTAAAAAAAATAATAAAA
>JBBMJY010000003.1:8334578-8345403 GCA_037833715.1 Toxotes lorentzi
TATATATATATAAATTTTTTTTGTGTGTCTATCTTTCTGGCTAATTGTTTTGCTGTATAAAATCAAATCACAGTTTAATGACCATATGATATTCAATCTATCCTTTTGGGCCATAAATGAGATGAAAATTTTATTAAGATGTATAGATTAATGAATCTGTGGTGATTGTAACTGCGTGTTATGGACTTTTAGTTGGAAGTGGAAGTGGTTATTCTCAACTTCTCTGCACTGCTAAACACACTGTGCTGCTCAACAATTCAAAAGCATCAAATTGAAACACAAAGTCAGATTCTTTTATTATCATCTTTGATGAGTTGCTCACATTCTTTCAAAAGCAAATAAATATCACAAACAAAGCCCATACACCTCATATAATTCCATATACAACTAGTTCTTATACTTTAAATTCATTTCTTTCAAAAGGTATTCCTGCCTTAGCTTCAGGTTCTGGTCCTTAATTCGCATCCATCCACATTTTGTCCATGCTCATGTCCCCTTCAGGTGTTGCTCCAGAGAAAGGCCTTGTTGTCCAGCACACTGGCAAGTTTATGGTTGAAGGGCTGGTGAAATTCCCTGAGGAGGTATCTGGTGGCTGGAAGCATAGGACCCAGGTTCCTGTCTGCCGCCCGCCGGGTGTTAGACATGGGCCGTTTGGTCAGTGCTGCCTCCACCTGCTCCGACAGAGGGCCTGCACGGAAGATGGGAGACAGCATGTCTGAGACCTTAACAAGGATACAGAAAGCTCATGGCGGAAACAACCAGATAAATACACAGCCAGGATGACAAAATACATGTCCTTTTCTCCTGATATTTAAAATATTTTAATGTACAAAGAGCTTTTAGGATACGCACCTACACTCAGAAAATCAAAGACTTTCTTGATTGTCACTTTAAGGTTGGCTGCATAGTCTTCTAGTCGCAGAACTAGAATCTGCTCCCTATGGAAAACTGTCAGCCAGTCCAGTAAGAAGACGATGTACATCCCCAAATTTAGCCTCACCTGTAGGGCAAACATCAGACAAAGTCAATACCCTGAGTCTCACAGGTGGTGGACAAAATTATGTAAACAACAGATGGTGATCAACTTTAAAGGATAAAGCAAGTGAAATCATTTTTTAAACTGTCAATAAATCCACTGAAAACACCACAAAAAAAGCCTGTCATAGCTTATCTCTCTGTGCTGCAGACCTCCACCGTTATCCAACAACAAAAAACATGTTCCTTCATTATAATGCCATAAACACTCACACATTCATATCTGAAAATAGTTGCACACAAATGCACCATTTGCTCCTGTTTGTGTAACTTTTGTGATAAACTACAGTGACCAGCTTACTTAGGAAATGATGAGATGGATGATGGAGATGAGTTTTTTATTTTCCTTTGAATGGCAAAGTTAAGAGTGAGACACTTTATCATTTACTCCAGATGCACAGACACTCTGAGTCCTCAAGAGGGCACCACAGTACAACTCCACCCACTGAGACTAAGACACTGCTCTGACTCAAAAGCAAATTGGCACAAGCTTTAACATATTTTGAAACCCCCTTATCATCATCTCATCTGTAACAGAAGAGACATGCAAACAAAGAACCTCAGTGTGTTTTTCTGAATATTTTTCTTAGATTTGAGACCGATTCTGTTTTTCTCCCAGTGGTTTCGGGTCGAGCCGACTGCTGCTTTTACTGTAGTAAATCTCCCAGATAACAGTGCTGTCACCTGCATGTTGTGATTAGGGGTGTCCAGCCGACAGAACTCATAACTCAGGCTATTCCTGAGGGAACACTGCCTGACAGGATATACGCTGAAGTGACACTGGGCAGTTAGTTGGCGATATTTTTCCCTGCACAGAACGGAAAACGCTTTAGTGCAGTTACATCTATTTACAACCACTTAGAGGAAATTTTTGTGTTTTCTGTCAGGTATTATTAAATATAGTTATAAATAAAAACTGCAACCATTTTCATGGTAACTGGTATTCAGAGAGTTAATAGAGAGGACATGATTTCAGCTAACCGGCATGGCATTGGAGAGGCTGGTGTTGTAGGCGCAAGAACGAAGCGACCTCTCAGACAGGCAAGACTGAAACAGCTGCACAGACTCTGCGACCTTCAGATGGAAGTCCTCTGCTGACTTGTTGGCCATCTTAAAATACAGGTAGTCAGAGTAAAGCCTGGGAACACAGTGATAGAGTTGTAAGCCAGATGGATTTATGAAGAAATTTTGCTGGATGTATATTAGAGCTCTGATTTAAAACAAATACGTTTTGAACAATGATAAATTACTGGAAAACCCCTTTAGAAGCAACCAAAACTGCTTGACATTGTTCCACCACTGAAAATCACATCTATAAAGGCAGATGTGAAGACAGATTGCTCTGCAGTACCTCTCTACTGGATCTCTAAGCATGATGATGATTTTTGCACTAGGCTGGATGGCATGGATGAAGTCCTGGGCCAGGAAGGGGGGCTCTGTATCCTCCCTGCCATCGTGGAGGTAGCTCCAGGCTTGGTTGTCCCACATAGTGGATGCACTGGCTTCACCTGTCAAGACATTGACAGTCTTAGCATCACCTTGGTTAACAACAGTTCATTTAAAATGCAGCAAGTAGTGCAGAGACTCAGGTATAATGTGGCAAAGTTGAGCAGAATTTCAGGCCAAAATATTCAAGACATGTTGTGGATACTTCCCTTATCTGGGAACATTAGGCCTCACAAATCCGTGCTTGAACAGCTTTGAAACAGCACAGTGCTAACGTTTTAGATTTTAAAAATGAACTGTGTAATTTATTATCAAAATCCAACTGGGGAGTCACTTTCACTTCAGCAACCAAAGCCAATTAAGCAGAGCCTTCCTGACTGCAAGACTTCAAAGAAAAAAAGATCACTTTAGAAAACCAAGCTAATATTAAAGATTGTCCTTCAAATGATCAATACCGCTTCATTCTGTGAATAGAATTTTTATTTCCATGTTTATTTGTGGTTATTCTCAACTTCTCTGCACTGCTAAACACAATGTGCTGCTCTTTTTAGACGACAGACTATCTAGAATAATGTGAATGGTATTCCCCTCCCCCTCCCTTCACGAGCACAGTAGTGCTACTGAGTTCAGAGCCAAAGTGAGGCTTGACAATAAAGGAAGAGGAGACAAAGCAGACCTGTAATCTGAACCATGGTCAGGCTTCAATTGTTTGGCTGTTCCAAGGTCTTCAGAAAATAGCAAATGAAAACTATAAAAACAAGGGATTCTTCCATCTGATGCCCAATTGACACTAACAATATCAAACCATACCCATCCACACGCGCGCACACACACACACACACACACACACACACACACACACACACACACACACACACACTGACATGTGTTCACCTGTAATGAGCTGGAGTTGTCTGGGGTCTCCAGATGAATTTCCACTGATTCTTGCTTGGATGTTGTGGGCTGCCAAGTCAAACAGATCCAGGTAGTCTTCAACAGGAAAACTTTCCTGGAAGCCATCTTTGAAACGGATATAACCTGAATGCCGAGGTACACCAAAACAGCTTTATTTATATCTCATTTATTCTTCGCCATGACAGAAATGTAATGGATTGTGTAAGTTTTGAATTACGCTGAACAAACAAGCAAAAAATAAATAAATAAATAATCAAATCAAAGAATCTGAATCCATTTCAATGTACATAAACAACACACAAACAACAAACATACAGCAATTACATACAAACAAATATAAAGAGCGCGCTTCCTGCAGGCAGCTCACAGTGAAAGCCCTCCAGGGAGGAGAATGAATGGAGCCTTTTATCACAACACAAAGCAGCTGCAGAAGGTCCTCAGTTATAGCCAGCAGTAGTAGTAGTTTAGCTCAAACTTGTTTTTGTTTGCAAACTAGCAGTTTATATTCACATTTGGACATTTTTTTGCACTGATGAAGTACAAAAAAATGTACTTCATCACTTCCAAAAAACACAATGAGGTCAGGCCATTTCATCTGCTACATATTATGGGATGTATGTAGAGGTAAATTAGGAACTGACCAACTGACTAAATTTTCAATCAGCTTAGAGGTTTAGAAGTAATGGGTTTGTCTACTAAGAACAATAATATTATTTACTGTTCACTGTTTTGTGACTATGCATATTCACTTTCTTGCCTAGAGGTAGATGAGAAGATTGATACCACTCTCGTATCTGTCCTTATGCTTATCTTAGCTCAGCATAAAGACTGAACACAGGGGAAACTGGCTCTGCCACTAAGGACACATCCAGCACATAGACCATTTTCCATTTTCTGTACTGTTTTTGTTGAAAACGTCAGAGGGGACTCCTGTCATTCCTGCTAAAATCTCACTATTTACCACATTACAGTACACCTCATTTGTTTAAAAAGCACAAAAACAGAAGAGTGAAAAACAAATTGTGGTTTTACAGGTTGCTATGGTTGCTGTTACCAAACAACTTCTTGGCCCGGGATCAGGGACTTACTGCACTCTCCGCTGGTTGACCAGCAACCTCACGGTGTCTACAAGACTTACGGAAGGCACTTTCTGCGGTCAAAGAAATAGTCCAGCAGCCCCCACCCCCCCATCCCCCCACAGGCTAAGTACCGCCTCGTTTTAGCTTCATATGGTATTGATCAAACTCTTTGCAAGAAAGTGATGAACTGTTCCTTCAAGATACATCTAATCTATGATCCTGAGTGAGTCCTAGTCAGCTTAAAGTTCAAATAAAAGTTTCACAACTCAGACTTCACACCACAGGTCCTTTAAAACTGTTCATTTTTCTGCCATCTGTTCTGTCTTTTCTTTTATCTGTATTTAATTATCAGCCAAAATGATCTCTTAATCATCAGCTGCCCTCTACAAACTTAGCCAAAGTTATTAAAAACATTATAAAATACCAGCCATCTCCTTATGCCTGATGACTTACCAAAGCGTTTCCTGGTCCACCAGTGTGGCTCCTTCATGGTGTTGAACTTGACCTCTGGGTGCAGCAGCAGTCTGTGAAACAAGTCTGTTGTGCCACACTTTGGTTGGCCGATGATGTAGAAGTACGGCAAGCAGCGCAGGCGAAACTGCTTGCCGTCTCTGTGGTATAAATGCTGGTGGAAGTCGGTCCTCAGGTGGTCACACACAGTCTTGAAGCTCTTTGAGCGCAGACTAAAGAGGTTCCTCCTGTACGGATCAGTGTTGAGTTCACCGGAGAACTCCTCATACCAGCAAGGGCTCTTGATGCTGGGCAGGAAACGGCGAGGAATTACAGAAAACAACTGCAGAGAGGAACACAGGGCATGGACAAAATAACTGAAATACTGTATAATACACTGTAGGCCATCCGTAAATCATAATCTGGAGACGGATATCATGTTTCATTTGTGCTGAAACTGTCAGAGGTAACATTTGTCATTCTTGAGAAGCTTGCAGCTACAAAACAAGTCCCTCAGCAGTGTACTCCTTTAGTATCTCTGGGCTCGAAATGAGGCTGGTAAAACATGGTAGCTTCTACTTTCACAGAGAACAGCAGTTGTTTTCACCTTCAGTTCATGTGATTTTTCACTGCATGCCAGTGGATACAGGTTCTCACAACATAAAAATGATCAAAACCTGCATGAGATGTTTTTACAGCTTCACAAGTTATGCATCATCGCCCTCTTGGCCTCTTTGTACGACAGTGTTGCATTATGTTGCTTTGAAAACTCAGATATTCACGCTGTATGTCTAAGGCTGACACACACCCATAATAGTGATAGTCGGCTTACTGACTCACTTGTGTTACTACCCCTGCAATTGTCATTTACAGTGTAGCTGCCAGAATTGCTTATTATGTACGGTAACGTGGTATGATGAGAACATGCACCAAACACAGGAGAATTATAGATCATTAGCACAGACAGAAGTAACAGCGGTCAGTAGGCCTTTAGCAACACTTAGTGAGACATGAAACCTGATATTTACACCTCTGACTGACTCAACAAACACTGGTCATTATGAGCTTCACCAAACAGGCGTTTACTGCAGGGTTGATTTTAAAGTGTTTGTTATTTCTTGCTCTCCTATAACTCACATTTGTCCACAAAAAAGAAAGCAATAATAGAGGCCACTTATTAACATTTTCCAGTGTAGACTGAATCATCACTTGCCAGTATATTTTTGTTAAGTTGGGTGAAACCATTGCATCATGGCAGCCTGGTACTATAACAAAAACAGCCTTTATCATTGCTGGTCTACTGATGTACAGCAAAAATGAGTCAGACTGTTTTTTCCACACACTTACATGGGAGTCAGTTTCAACGACGTCCTTTTCATCAGGCACCCTCCTGGGTGTGTATTCCAGTTTGGAGCCAATGATCTTCGCCAGCAGTTTCACGTCCATTAAATTCTTTTCCGAGGAAACTCCAGCTGCTGCTCTGCTTGTCGGGACAACCACAGGTCTGAGCGGATAGGGTGCGGGGGTGAACAAAAGACCTTTCTTGTCCCACGACAGGATGTAAGAAGCCATGACGAGAAACGTCATTGTCAACCCCAGGAGGAAACTGACCAGTCTGACTTTGGAGATGCTCCGCAGGTTAGCCAGCAGCAACAGGGGAACCCACTTGACATCCAGATTTTCAGGCGCATTTGAGGGCCTGAAATGAAACGTCCTGACAGGCCTTTGCTCATAGCTCTCAGGTATGGGCAGGCCATGGAGGCTGCAACTGTGGTCCCTTTGGGTGTTGTTCTCATATTTGCAGTCTGATAGTGACATACTGACATAGAGTCAGAGCAGGCATGTAGAAAGAGGAGCTGGGAAATTATTCTCTCTCTCTCTCTCTCTCTCTCAAAAAAAAAGTTCAAACTTCACCTACAAGAGGTTACGTGTCATGGTGTGTCCATTCATCATAGTTTTTAATGTGCAGATCATTATTTGTCTTCATTTCTTACACACTCTCCAGTCTTCAGCAGGGCCTCCTATAAATCAGAAACAGTTGTTAAAACATAACGCATGGGCTTCTTTTTTTTTTTTATATGACTTCAGTTTTCTTTTCACCAAAAGTGCAGCAGTTCAGTTTCCTTTGAAGTATTTCAGTCATCTCCCATAATTCCAAGGAAGGTGGTATGAGCACTTTTAATATTAGGGTATCTGAGGGAACTTTATTCCCCTTCTCGGGCATCAGTATGTGAATTTCAAACTATACTCCCTTCTATAGCACGAAAAAATGTGTAAGGAAATAAAAGGTTTGAGGTCAGCTGCAGAGTGTGTGTGGTCCGTTGGATGGAGAACCCCAGTTTTAAGATGAGGGCTATATAGCACATGCAAAGACAAGCTCTACTAAGAGACTTTTTCAAGGTCAGAATAATAGTTCCTCCGTAATTCAAAACTAAAAATACACGATTATTCTCTGTGTGCTACAAGCGTGCTGAGAGACTTATTTTGTTAACCTGAAAATGTAATTCTCAAAATCGAGGTTTTTCCACACTGAGAGTGAAGTTAGCTATTGATGCAGGTGGACACGCAGTGTGGCGAAAGCACTCGTTGTTTTCTTTCCCCGCCACATGTATTATAAGAAAGTAGCATTTTTATTTCAAGGGTCCAGTCCAAATAAATTCCAGATATTGAGGTGTAAAATGTTTTTAAAACACTTCCTCAGCCAGTAATGTATTTATCTTTCTTTTGTTGCAGAGTTTGTGAGATTTAACAATCCCACTGGACCAGGAAATGAAATCCAGCATCAGCTCCAGCAAACTTCATGAAGCATTCTGTAATTTTGCAGTATTTTCTTTCTTACTGCACAACAGGGGCCTGTTAAAGTGCAGCCACAAAAAACATTATGTGCTTCAATATGTTCACACTTACATCATTAAGGTGCAAATTCAGAGTATGAAGAAACCCCGCTCCACCTCAGTCACCCCAGACAACATCACTTCATTTTGTGAAAGTAATTCTAGCAATATTGAAATGTCATCACTGTAAGAAAATGAGAAACTCCATTCAGATATTGCACAGATAGTGCCGTCACCCGCAGAAGTTACTGGCAGGTTGCCATCATAAGGCAGGACAAGGCTCTCCTTTAACGCACTGTAGCTGTTATTGATAACATTAAAACATTAGGCCAAACTGTGAACTATACACTGTACATGCCTGAAGAGGTTTCCAAAGGTCACTGGCTATGTTGAGTGAGAGTGACTCTGTTATAGAAGGCGACCAGAACTCAAATTTTCACACCCAGAAAGCTCACAGGAGTTTTTGAGATGTAATTGCATAACTGCAGTTGGGAACTTGATAATAAGAGGACGGGACATCAAAATTGTCCACAGGGCAAAGGGAATTTTGTTGTTCATGCTGTGTTTATATGAGAAACAGTTATAATGCTGTTGGATCAAATCAGATTAGAGGGGCCACCCACTGATTTTACACAACACAAACGCAGTTTAATCATTGCGGGGATTATTACCCAGCCTGTAAAAACAGGCAAATCATGTCGGAGGGAGTCATAGCGATGTTATCGGGGTTATCTCAACCTGGTCTTTGAAACTACAGATTTTTAATAGAGATCCTGCACTGCAAACTGGGGGCACGGTAGGCAGAGAGAGCCTGAAAGACAAGTTCTATCAAAACTACCATGCTGCATAATGAGAAAAGAGGGATGCAGTGTTTTTGTAGCTAGATGCATAAGAGAAAGTAAAGTTGGGATATCACACATGACCAATATTTTTTTTTTCTTTTAATCTTCTCTCTTGTGAGTACCTCAACTTTATGGAAATGCCATACTAAACCACTGGGGTGCCCCTTTAAGACATTTAAAAAGAAAAATCATAATCATATCATGACAGGGACTCAGATCACCACATTGCTTTCTTGTGACCTGTGTACAAATACATTTTGATGCTTACAACCTTCCTCTCATCCCTGTTTTAATTGTGGGTTACTTGAGAACAGCCTGCATCGGTGTGGACTTGCTGAATATGTGCACAAAGGGCTAGAAAAGTCCACGAGAAAGCCCTCACACACTTTCAGATTTCATAATGGGACAGCTGAGCCCTTGCAGATTTATCAGGAATGCATGGCATTATCTGCAAGCCTGTGTGGATAAACGCAGGATTGGGCAAATGACTTATTTTTCATCCTTCTTGAGGTGTTATGGGCCTTAATTAATTAAATATTAATAGATGGAGGAGGCTTTTTAAAATGCCAATGACACCACTCACTAAATGCACCTCTGTTTTTTGTGAATGATGATGCTTTTGATTCCAATTCTGATTCCCGCCTTTCCTTTATATGTCATGTGTTTCCATGTTTTGATGTTGTCTGGGTGATTTTTAATGATGTGTAAATCCTTTTCTGGCTGCGTTTTGAAAAGTATCACCTTAATGCATAGAATTCTCTGGTCTTATTTAATTCATGTCTCTGAATATCTCTATTTCTACACATTCAGGTAATTGTTATCTGCTCTGTTCTCTGTAACTATTAATGTATTATTGGCATTAAAGATTCATGTCTGGGTGGACCAAAATTTCAAAGTGTGAGAGAAGAGAGAGATTTGGAAATGTGACAGAGCATAAAGAGGACAGTGGGAGCCAAGGGTAAAGCATGGAGTGGGAAAGGGAAGCAGCAGAGATGAAAAAAAAAAAAAACAGTGTGAGAACGAGCAGAAAAGACAGCCTTTGGACCTCTTTGGTCTAAAAATCGATCTGTGGTGGGAAACAAACAGCAGGTGGGATTGACTGAGGTGAAACCACCATCAAGAGCCTGCTGACTCAAAATAAAAACCCACATTCATCATTGCATTAGATGCCTTTGTTGTCCTAAGTGCACAAAATGTCAAGACTGATCTGGTATCACAGCCGGAATGGGATATTACTCATGTTGTTGGTAGCAATGCATTGGGTTGATGTTGTTTGTCGGATTGTCTGAAATCTTGCAGACTTAAGGCTGCTTTTTCTGAAGTGGAGAGCCATGATATAATTTCACCCATCACCTCACAAAGTGCAGTAAATATAAGCTATATACATCTGAAATATACCCAGCTACTACATATTATCATCTATCTTAGTGTGTTCCTTTTTTCGCTTTATCCTCTGTATCTTCTATATTCTGTATTACTCTATATTCTCCAAGATTCCCACACCAACTTTTTTTTCCTGTATTGACAAAAACTGTCTACAAACACAGATCTGATGTCTGGAATTTTTGGAAACATAAGTGGAATTCAGCACTCGAGTGGTTTTGTGAAGTGACAGAGATAGAGGAAAATCACTATTTTTCTGTAAACATAAGAACTATTTTCGTAAGAAACCACTGTGTAATCTGTAAAAAATTCTTTGGCTTTGTGCATAATGAATACTGGTTTATCATGTCCCCACACACACACATACACACACATTTCATTCTTCTCACCTTAACAGTGATTTCAAACCCTGAGGAGTGGTGGTTGGTCAGGCAGTTATTTAGTCCATCCCACACTCTGGATCAAATCAATATATTACAACACTTGTTGGCTAGATTTCCTGCTGGCTTGGATATCCACAGACATTAGAGAATTAATGCTAATATTTCCAGTGAGCTCCTGACCTTTCTGTTTGTGCCACTGTGAGTCCAAGATTTCCCATTTGTCGTAAAGAAATGTCAGAAATTAATGGGCAGATTACCATGGAGTTGAAAGAGCACATCTATGATCCCACAGGATGAATTCCTTCCATTTTGGACACTTCCTCTTGTTCAACCAATAAACTATTGAGCAGATTTCCATGAAATGTATTTAATCCATTCAGGCTAAGTGAGTAAAACCATTTGATTTAATTGACTTGGTGGAGTTTCTTCTAACACCACCCATGAGGTCAAGGATGATA
>JBBMJY010000003.1:8353965-8371394 GCA_037833715.1 Toxotes lorentzi
GTGTGTGTGTGTGTGTGTGTGTGTGTGCGTGTGTGTGTGTGTGTGTGTGTGTGTGTGTGTGCGTGTGTGTGTGTGTGGAGGACGAACTCTCTTCCAGCACTACGGTCTTTGACTTTAAGACAGACTGTAATTAACAGCACTCTGTCCCTTTTGTGTTATTAGTGCAGCTGACCTTTCAATGCATCAGATCAGATCAGTGAAACAACATAAGCTGCAGCGTTGCAGTGTTCGGGGAGAGGAGAGGTGAAGAGAATATTAAACAATGATCGTCAGGGAAGCGAGAGGAAGTTTCACCAATTATTGCAGGAGTCTTAACCATTGCTGCATTGTTTTGACCAGAGGGCTCATCAATTCCCAGATTCTGCTTGAGCCTCCACTTTTTTTCAATATTTATCATCACTGAACACCAAAAGTCTTCATAGAAAATTCTCAGAACATTTTTTTTTTTTTTGCAGTGCCTTCACCAGAGGATTTAACTAATGACATCTCTGTTACTCATCCAAGCTGATCAGACAGAAGAATAATTTTATAAGAAAGCTCCCTGTGCTGTTATGAGAGTTAAGAACAGCCTCCTCTAAGAGTTTCAATTTGACACACACTCATGTCAGTTCAGCTCCGAGTTCATGTTGATTCAAGAATCTGGAATCTCCCCTCATCTCACTCACGATTGAATCACATTACACTCATTCCCCAAACCATAAAGCCTTTTCCCTGGAAAATCTGTTTTCGTCCACGGCTTGACTCCTGTGCCAGTGGTCTTGTAATCACATCAGCGTGTCCACGTCGGTCTGTGTGCAAGGATTAGTACACATGAAGTCAAAAGATTTGTGAGGAAGGGGAAAAGATGGACCAGATGAACTTAATCGTAATAGCCTGCCAGAGATTTATCCAAGACATCGCTCACACACTGGCATGCCATTTCCGGACCGTCTTGAGCAAAACCCAAAATGGGAAGTTATCCAAACATTTCCCCTAAAGTGAGATTAAGCCTGAAGTTTAACTCTAAATCATAATCCTTCTTTCTGCAGCTCAGTTGGACTGCTTTAATTGTTTTGCCAATTTGAATTTTCTGCCTTTCACAGGGAACTTTTTCATTTTACGAAGCACTAGAAACATAGAAATAGCTTTAAAACCACATTGCTCATCATAAAAGGAACAAATCAATGAGGGAGGGCAAACCCGGACTGAAAGAGACAAAATATTGACTTTTTCTGGAAATCTGAACACACTGTACTCCCTCTGGCAAACACAAAGACAAAGACCTGTCAGAACAGAACCTGTTACACCAAACAGATTTAATGAGGAATACAGAAAAGAGGATACTTACTTACTTTTAACACTTGCAGATTTCATGGCTGGTAACATCTGGCAAAGACAGCTGAAATGATGACAGACTGCAGGCAAACAGAAGGGAGCATTTGGATTGTCAAGTATTTTGCATTCCCTTCCTTCTCCAGCACAGTAACTGTCTGACATTTGGGTAATTTGTGTTTTAGCTTCGAGGATTTAAACAGGGTTTAACCAAAGGAAACAGCTGGTGTAACGATTATAATGTCAGTATTCTGCATGCAGCTTTAAACAACTGAGCAAAGATGTTCATCAAGTTTTGTTTTTGGTAATAGGGCTGTTTAAGTTTTTATGACTTCCTCTTAGTGTCATGGAACTGACCCAGAGATGAAGAAGTGGTACAGCACAGTTTATGTCTGACAGTCAAAGCCCTAAACCTCACGGGACCCCCGCATACCAGCCAACCCCCCCTCCCTTTAAACCACAACCTGACTTTCACTTTCTGCAGCTGATTAAAAGACCATTATGAGCTGGCTCCCCTTGCCGACTGACTGCTGCTTGGTGCTGAAGAAATCAGTTTTATGTCCTCCTGCCTTGGCTGGGGCCCCTGCTGCATTAACAGATACACATAAAGTATAAGTTCTTGATTTTCCAGTATTACACCTCTTGATTCATGGGTTGATACAATAAAATTTACAAAAGCCAGAGCTTACAGACAACCAGCTGCAGGTAAACATTAGGAGTAAAAAAGCTGGGGCTGTCTTCAGGAGTGAGGTCTTAATCTTTCAACCATAGCAGATCTGTTAAACTTACTTACCCACTGTATGCTGCACTTTATTCTGCAGCCTGTAGAAGAATCCATTTTAGTTCAGTCTCACTGTTCTTATTGGTGTTGCTTCCAACAGACAGCTGCTTTCAGGGAAAAACCTCAGATAAACCCATTGTACACTCCATGCCCAGGATTAATTGGCAGACAAAGTCAGACTAAAGAGCCAGGTATTGCTTCTGGAGCTCGTGCAGACCAAAAAATGATGCTCCATACCTGCTGGATGCATAAATAGTCAACTGTTTGCTCACATGTTCACCATAGGGTGATAAGGTGTTGGTGTTGATGCAGGTTTTAGGTCATTTACATAATAAATTCAAAAAGAAACCATTAAGGCACTTGACCTTTTTTTGGTATTAAATTAGCATGAAAGTCTATTTTCTGGTAGCTGAGTCAAGGACTAATTGCTGATTTATGTACAAGTAAGGAAAATATCAAGATAGAGAAAAGAAAGTATGCCGTGTGCTTTGATTTAATAAATTATTAGAGGGAATCAGAAACTGTCCATTTTCAGTGTGTATATATGGTTGTATCCTTAAAAAACACACTAACACAGTGTTCCACCTGGAAACCTCTGTCTTTTCCTCTTTCTTTTTCTCTTTTCACCCACCACAGGCTCTTCCCATCTGACCTGTGAACCTCAGTGGAAATGATGCCGGTCCCTGTGGACCGCCAAGGCTGAAGATAGCACACACACACACACATCAGGAAATCCTCAGCTCCATTTTATTTATTCAAGCCTCCTACTCGTTTCACTGTGAAAGATAAGTACAGCGAACAGGGGCTGTGGATGGAATTTACACACATGCACACATACGCACAGGCATGAAAGCGCTGTTACTATGAGCATCTGACCTTGTCCCAGAGCATTCTCCAGCATGAATTTTAAACACGCGCCCTCTTCGCCCAGACCTAAATGACTCCCCTCAGAAACCTCGCAAAATTATTCATCACATTGTCGTATAACAGTTGCCTCAAGCCAAAATATGGGATGGGTTCCTCATGCCTGATTTCCCAGAGTATTGATCAAAACTGCTGCATGCCAGGCCTTGTTGGAATGAAAAAATATCACTGAACCTAAAGGAGGGGGCATTAATTTGCACTGGTCTGAACAAACAAATCTAAATGGAAGGACACCAAATTTTTTATTAATGTGTGTGTGTGGACAAAGGTATGCGTATGTGAAAGAGGGGGAAAAAAAAGAACTAAGAAAAAATTGCTGCACCACTAACACCAGCACCTTAGCGACAGGTTGACGTTGGCCAGGCTTTGACAGCAATGAGAGAATTCTGTCTAATTGAAGGATGTTTGTCATCCCTCTCACCATCAAACTGATGTCAGGAGAAAATTGCCTACCAACCATTCTCAGTCTGCTCTCCTCCTGTCTCTTCCTCCTGCAGAGCACTCACTGTCTGCAGGTATAGACAGAAGCCTCTTATTCAACCAGTGTATTGCAGATCAAAGTAGTGACAGCACAACACACGTTTGAAAGATGTCAAGTAATGACACTGGCTCGACGGGAGATTTGAACCCAGTCCTCTCCTGTGGGACTGCACTTCATCACCCTGGCTGTAGCTGCTGTATAAAATATTTCTTTCGTCTATCCTGCTCTGTTGGCTTCTTTCAACTCAGTGCTTCTTCTTTCAGCTCAGTGTGTGATACATTACATCAGTCGTGCACACCTGCTGTGCATCAAGGCAGAAAAGCATCTAAATGAAGTGTAATGGAAGAGTCAGTGTCAATCAACTGTGAATCAGTTACACCTATGGTGCAGTGAATTTAATGGAGGTCTGAAATTAACTGCAGCTGCATTGTTCTATTCCTCTCATTTCATTTCAGTAAATAATATACTGTATGTGCATATGAAGCCCCCTGAAAATGCTCCTCTACGAATTTGCCATTTCTCACTCCTATACTGTGTTTCAGTCACATACTGTTCCCAAAGCAGCAATGAATGATTGGAATATGACAAAGATAATCAAGATTCACAACACAAATAAGACCAGCACGTTAAAGTAAAAAAACATACAATAAAAAACAAATAAGTGGTAAATTCATTGTTTTAAAAAATTACTACATGAAATACATGAAGATGAGACAGGTGATCATAACATGTCCTGAATTTCAATAAGTAGTTCAGGGTGTGAGTTAGTGTGTAATCATGATTCTAGTGTCCCCACACACTGTGAACTGGAATCATGTTGGAAGAAAGAAATGAAATACTGACACCGTGTGGTTGCAGTGTGTAAGTGGATTTAGACTATGTACAGTAAAACCAGTAGTGGATTAGTCATAGTCAAATGTCCTGTATTCGAACAAAATTCACTTAGTAGATTATATTATTAAATATACATACAGTATAATGGCACCCTGGACATACAGGCATAGATCAAGGGGCACAGGTTTCTCAGGTTCTAATTGGCTATCGGTGAACGATGGTCAGTTACCTGGACAACCTGCCTCACTATTGTAGTTGAGGGTGTGTATTTAATGATTTTCCACCACTGTATTGAATGTATTAGAGCTGCTTTAAAGTTGAATTAATTTGTTCTTGAATGTGTCACTGTTAAGATTTAAATACTGAACCTGCTCCGACAGAGGCACCAGTCTCTGGTGATACAGCAATTAGTGACTTTTCTGGATTTACTTTCAGTAAAGGTACAGCCTTGTTGCCCAGGATATAGCAGCGTGAATCTCCAAGGGCCCCTTTAACAAGGACACGATCCACCTTTATTATCAACCTATTACGTTTGGCTCTATTTGCCAAATTAAAGTTAAGAGGGACACAAAATGTCTCGCAATTCATCTTCATTTGAAATGTTTTACTTTGCAATACACGAGCCACACACAGATGTTTTCTCTCTCTCTTTTTTTTAAATTAAGTTACACTGATGGTGTTGTACTAACGACAACAGAGGTGAGTCTGTGCAAGCCTCTGAGAGGTAGAAACACAGCTGGGTATCGGATGGTTGCAATATGGCACAGTTTGAAGACACATCGATGCAGAAAATGACAGTCTGAGAAGGTGTTTCAGCAAACAGTGACAGACAATCAGTGCATAGAGGTGCAGGTTTGACAGAACTATAAGGAACACTGTTAAATGCTTAGATAATTGTAGGGCTCAGTCACAGATCACTCATTTGGTCTTTTGTTGTCATGTTGAAGTACTGGAAAGACAGTCAATAACACACTTGGACTTTAATAAGATTTAAACTCCCTTCAAAATAAACCAGTTGGACAACATCGTAATGGAAACGAGAAACCTTGTACAAACAGGTGCCTTTTTTTCCTCCTCATTTTGTAGAGAATGATATGGCATCAATGCAATAGTTACAGGGATCCTGGGCAGTAAAAGTTCAGCTGATTACAGTTTGTCACTTTGTCCAAGTAAAAATTTGCCCAGAAGTATCACCAGCTGCAACACGTCAGTCTTGGCTTCTTTCATAGATGTGGATTAAAATACGTCGGCTGGACGAACCCACTGGACATGAAGGGATGCAGGAGTCCTCCAGTGGATGAAAGTGGAACAGCACCGGCCGTGTGGAAGATCACATTCCCAGAGCTGAAGTTCGGGAAAGTTTGGTGGAAGCCGCCCGGGCTGGACGCACAGGCGGTCTGGTTTGGGCTGACACTGACGAGGGAGTTGGAGCCGGGCTGCAAAGTACTGTCCGCCCCTGGGTTCTGCTTTTTCCACTTGGTCCTCCTGTTCTGGAACCAAATTTTCACCTGGGTTTCGGTCAGACTCAAGGACAAGGCCAGGTTTAGTCTCTCACACACAGACAGGTACCGAGTTGCGCGGAACTTGTTTTCCAGAGCCACCAGTTGCTCGTAAGTGAACGCCGTTCTGGCGCGCCGTGGTTTGGCGCAGGCCTGGTCCGGGCGCCGGCGCTTTGGTGCCTCATAGGAGGGGACCTGTAGGGTGACAGCTGACTCTCCATCGTCCCTTTCCTCTGTGAGACAGTGCTCCGTGTCAGCCGGCGGGGAGAGCAGAAGGGGATCAACAGCAACCGTATGATGCCTGGAAGCTGCAGAGTGTTCATCTCTAGTCTCTTCCCCTGTAAATAAAAAAAGAAGAATTAGTTGATATCCTGCAGCAAGTATCTAATGTCAACATCTAACGGATCGTGTAAGAATCTCTAGGTGCCAGAGAAATTATTAATATTTAATTTCCAGGTCAAATTGGAGTTGTTGGAGAAGCCATTTAAGGGTGAAGGTTTAGGCCCTGTGATTCATCTTGAGGTGGTAAACGCTTTTTCACTGAAATTTATTCAGAGCTTTGATTAACTGTTAAAGGTGGCAGCAGCTTTTGACAGCAACATTTCGGTTTTACTGGTCGATTGTGAAAATGTGGAATAGGCCGAATTTTCAAGGTGAAGAAACCCATGTTTTGTAGGAGGTAGTGATGGTCCTGTCTTAATAAAGTTCCTAAATTATGTGCTTTGTTTTGAATAATAGTCCAAAAAGGAAATGTGCTGAACTGAGCGTGGTGCTGCAGCTGCTGAGGACAGAGGTCTTGTGTCAAATCTAAAAGCTGACAGCCCCACACCTGATTAGGACATTTTTCTTCATCGTGCAATGATGTCCATCTTTGCCCAGTTTGAACTGCAGCTTGAATATCAAACACAGGAAGCCTATGGTTGACATCTGCGAGGTGTTTGATTAGGATCCTGAGGTCCTTCGAGCGGAACGGAGCAAAGACTCGGAGGAGGGGGAGACTTGGTCACTAATCCTTAAATAATTTATAAACCACACAGCGCCTCAAATGTCATGTTGCGGAAAGAAATCCCGTCTAAATCCAGCTCCGCCACCTCAGCCATGACGTGCTAATGGAGTTTCATATTTGCGGGTGGATCGATAAATGTCATCTATTTAAAGGGAAGTTTTAATCGAACGATATTTAGGATCAGACATGGATGGGGTGTGAAGTTTGTACCTGCAAGGTGCTAGAGGGAGATATGCAGGATGCAGTAATGGGATATCGATCAAAGCTCGCAGAGGCATCCTCAATGGGACGATTTAAACAATTATCTAGCCTGCCTGTCCCAGTGCCAATCACACGCTGGGGCTCTGGGAGCAAGCCTTTGTGGCTTCCTTGAAAGGAAGCGCAGCCTTGGAAATTAAGGGAAGGTCATACAGAGATAAATAAATCTGATAGAAAATAGCGTCTCATTTGCTGATGTTAAGTCTCGACCCAACATTTTTATTTTTTATTTTTTGGAAAATCCCCCCAAAATATTTATTTTATTCATGCTCTCTTATTTTACAGTGTTTTAGATATGACGATTTATGGATACGTGTTTCTTGATAAGTCTGGATGTTTTTAAATAGTTGGCATATCCAATAAAAAAGAATCCTAAACAATATATTACAAGTGAATAGTTGATGTATAGGCCGAATAACAATTCTTTAATTGTTTGTTTTCTTTACCTGCTTTCGTGCGCTCAACTCTGAGGTCTCCACCTGCAGTGCTGTCCGACTCCAAACTTGTTCCCTCTGCGTTTGGCACAGGAAACTTCTCCTTGGCTATGGAAAGTTCGTTTACCCTTTTGCTGTTGAATTTGTTGGGATCCAATATATCAATTATAGAAAAGGAAATCTTATGACTGGCCGTCATTGTCACTCCACAGTCCTTGGGGTCCAGCATCCTTTATACAGAAAGACCTTTAAAGAAGGAAAATGACTGACGTGCGTAATTACGCGCGAGGAGAGGAACTTCTCATAGTTTAGCCTACTTCTTGTCTTCAGGCTTTATCAAACCGGATTAGTGGTGATGATCCCTCGAAGTGTGGACTTCGCTCCTCTGCTTCCGTCTGTCAGTCTTGCGAGCGTGAGTGAGATGACCGGAGCGCGGTCTTTAAAGCGTCTGTCCCCCCACTCTCTCAGCCAGACACGTGACACAAACACTATTAGTGTTTCACACGACCACCTAATGGGCTCAAAGCATTCGTCGATAATCACCCATATCATTAAATTCAATAATCCACGACCTGAAAGTAAATTGGGCACAGATGGCACTTGATCCATATCAGAGATCGCCCTGTCTCACTAAATTGGACACTTTTAGAGGCGTTTCTGTCAGGAAGGGGATTTTCGTGTCCCCTGAGCAAAAGAAAAACTTTCTCCTAATCGAAACCAAACGGTTTCTGCTTATAAACTGCTGCCGACTATTTATGGAAATGTTGCAGCACCGCGCATCCTATAAGTACAAATCATAACGGTTTTTTTTATGTAAAAATATAAACGCATTGGCATGTCACTCTCTCCATATATAAGTAATCAATGAGCACAGATGTTAGTAGATGGGCAGTAACTGAAAAAAGAAAATCAAACACCTTGATATCTACATATAATGCATCCAGGTGGCGTTTAGGTGTTGATATAATATTTTAGGAGTACACAGATGACGATTGTTTCCAGATACTGTGAAGATATTTTGTTTCACTAACTGATGTGATGCTGTAGCAGCTTAAATTGGCATAATTAAAAATATGTATATAAATACAGGTCGGAAGTAATAATGATTATACTCCTCCATCCCCTTTCTTTTGCCTATTCATAATTACAGGAGTATTCTGCTATGAATTTCATAATTTGTTGTTGTTGTTGTTGTTTTTATTTCCATGATGATAATATTCCCAGTATAGAATTTCTAGTGTCATTTACACTGCATTGCAGTACACTGCAGCACGTTTCATACAGTTTAATGGCAGAAAATCATGCTTGGGATGGCGAGTGTTCTTGTTGCACTAGTATGGTAATAGTCTATGCTAAAAGACAGTAACTGTTGGCTTATTAGAGAAAACTAAATGAGGATGTGTGTTTTGAACAGACTTAAAGGATCCCTGATGAATCACTATTCTTGGTGCATCTTTAAAGCATTCAAAGCTAAATTGCAGCCATACAATGAATATGGGCAATTGTTTTCTCACCTAAGGTGATAGATTTATATTCACAATCAATCAGCTCCCTAGTCTTTACCATTAGTATTCGATATAAAGTGACATAGGGTTGTTTAAAGCTTGATGCCTGGTGATGGCTAAAATGGTGAAACCAGCACAGGATCAATATTCTCAGCAGGTGTCCAATACAGATAAACCCTGATGGCTACAGACAGTCATTTTGGATACTGGAAGTCCAAACCAGTAACTGTAACAGCACAGCAGAGCTTGTTTGAAGCTTCCTTTAACTCCTCAGCCCTGGAATGACCCAAATAATTTTCATTTTCAATCACTGCTTTTCCTATTAATTATTTTAAATGAATGATTTGTGTTTTTCTTAGAATTCGAAAAGGTTGAAATTGGTGATAAAAAAATCTTTTTTCCTCTGCCAGGTTTAGCTTGGTGTTACTGTTTTGCTCCACTTGTTTATGCATTAACATATTTTACCATCTAAACCTGTGAGGTCTACATTGTAGGAGCCACCTCTCTGTTTTTAGCTCTGTCCAGTGTTAGTGACATGGGGGATCAGATCATGTTTACACACTGTTAAAGGTCTCTCAAATTCCTCCCTACACAATTTCCTGTGTTACTTACACAGTTCAGGGTGATTACTCTGCTACATGGAGGTTTCATTGCTACCCAGACATAGTGTGGTGGACTGGCATGGTTTGTAGGAGTTACATAGTCAAACATTTGTTAAAGCCGCCCCAACAGGGTGTCTGCATGTCGACATTTGCATGTGTATGGCACTTGCACAGCCATTACTGTAGTGCCTCCATATGAATAGGGCCCGCTGCACACTGGAGGTTTACAACTTCCTACGAGAAAGCCCAGTGGCTGGACATCTGTTTGTGTGGGTCAGCAGGACAAAGGGACGAGCCCTGGGGACAAAGAGGCCCTCAGGTAGACTTCAGACAGCGGGAACAGCAGCTGGCTCAGCTCTGAGTCTGTACGGGCTAGAGCAAGACTTCAGAGAGGAGGAGTGTTCCCTGTCAGACACCGCAGGGAGCCAAAGAGACACACTTCCATCCAAGACCCCCCTCCAGGGTCAATAAAGTCATCACTTCACAGGAAGGCTGCCCCCAGTCTGCTAAATGTCAGATAATTTGTCTAATGGCAGGAGCGGCATTATGAGCTCACAGCCTGTAGTGTCTATTGTTTTCTCCAAAGTCCTCCACTGTCTCCCCAACTCTCCTGTAAAGTGGGACTCAAACAAAGGACCAGAAAGTGTCTGGTGGACCACTAAGGGAGGCTGTTTGAGCCTCAGTATCAGATTCCTAAACTTTGAAGTTGTTGTGGTTTCTAAAATTCAGAAATGTTATTGAACAACATTCTAATAACTAACTAAGCATTTTAGGTCTTTATTACAGACATGACAGCAGAGAGATGACAGGAAATGAGAGGAGAGATGGGGGATGATTCCAACAAAGATTCACAACCGGACATGACCTGTGATGAATCCTAGTAACTTTGGTGATCCTCTGACTTTTTCTCTGGTGCCACTAGTAGGTCTAAGTTTTCATTTTTCCAGTGAAATATCTCAATATCTGTAAGACAGCCTGGCAAAAGATTTGATATGGACCACAATGTGTGAGGATGAATCCTACTGACTGTGATGATCCTGTGATGATCTTCTCTGCTCTTTTCTCATCGTGAGATTGAAATTAGTGGTTTTAAGAGAAATGTCATGGATTCAGTGCCATATTCAGGTCAAATATTTAACTTGTCCAGTACTTTGGTTTTTAACCAAACACCTGCAAATCTAATGACATTCCCATCATCCTCAGGTGTGCTTTACTTTTAGCACTAATTCACAAATGTCAGCCAGCTAACATGCCAAACTAAGATGGTGAACATAGTAAACACTGTACCTGCTAAACATCATAGTGTTAGCGTCAATATGAGCATATGAGCACATTAGCATTTTGCTCGTAGCACCACTGTGCCTGTAAGTACCACCTTACACAGCTGCTAACATGGCCATAGACTCTAAGTCTTGTTTACATTAATGTCACATTATCCTCCTGTGGTAACACGTTTGCTAGCAGGAATTATTCTGAATGCTCTTTTCCAAATCCACATCATTCTTTTCACAGCATAGTTTGTTTTTGGCAGCTGATTTGGAGATCCTGCAGGCAACACCTGCTACTGATCAATGTAACTTTGACAAAAAACAGATACTACTAAGTGATCCCTGATGTGTCACACAACTCAAACAGCTTTAAAGCCTCTACAAATTAATTTTCCTACTCTGCTGACATGAAATCAACCTCACAATTTATGGTATTATTTGGAGAACTGTCAGGTTAAACTGATGGTTAATGGGCTACAACATGCAAAACTTCCATGTTGTCCAACATGTAACACTACTTTTGTTTTTATTTTTTAACCTGACCATTTAGTGGCAGTTATCTCAGAGTATTGAATTCTGCTACTACCTACGTATCTACTTTATCTGCACTCAGAGGCATTTGGCATTGATGTGTGCCAGTATAGATCAATACGGTACAATCTTCCTTAACGGGCATAAAGCGTCCCTCATTTTGCCAGGTCTCTCCACTGCATGCCTGTGGGTTTTGCTGCCAGCCCTGCTTTCAGTTAGACCTCTGTGTTTGTTTGACTCTCTGACAACAAGGTCAGTGGCATTGCCCAGTAATTGTCCTAACGGCCTGTATACCTGTTGGGTGGAGGCGAGTAATGAGAGTTTTTCATTACGGGCGGGACGGGTGAGTGCGCCTGGCAGATGCTGACAGGCAGCAGATGTGTAAAGTTGGGGGTGATTTGTAAAGGGGTCAACTGCATCACAGAGGAGATGGAGGGCGATGTGGGGTGGGGGTAAATTATGCTGAGGGACACTGTCAGTCATACTGCACCCCTGTCACAACAAGGTAAAGGTCAGTTCAAACGCTGATGTTCTCAGCTAACGGTCCAGCACAGTGCGGCCATGTTGCCAAACTTTCTACCACATACAGACTGGAGGTGTTTAGTCCAAAGTGCTCCTTAAACAAATGAAACTTCAAATTCAGTCAGGCATTAATGCAACCAAACTTAAAAGAAGTGGAGAGCCTCTCCTAAGTTTGGTCTCCTAAAGCTTTAGTCATTTTCTGTTTCCATGTCATTTTTGTTTAGAGTCCATGAGGAAGGAAAACTGTCATTTGTCCTGAATCCTGTCTCATTAATGACACACACAATATGCACTGGTTTCCTCAGGCATTCACATGGCTTTGCAGGTATACATGGATTCAGAAATCAATGAAAATGATCCTCAGTTATGAGGTAGCTCTGGGTGACTGACCAAGGATCAGAGCATTTGATCTCATTCCCTTCCTTAAGCTCTCTCTGTTAATAGTATAATTAACAGCAAGAGCCTTAATTGCCTAACGTTTGGGCTAAATTAGGCTACACAGGTATTTTGGTGGGCTTGACTTGTCCACGCAAAACGTGCAATTACAGCCACAGGGATGTGAGTGTTGTGGTGAGTGGAGCAGAGTGTACATAATAAGAAAGACCAAGAGAAAATGGACGGAAAGAGCTGCATCTGCCTGTTTTCCACAAGGCTGAGGCCCGCCAGTAATGACTTTGTGGTCCCTGGCATCTGCACAGAGCGTACTGTCACTCAACGTGAGCATTGATTAGCCATTGTTCTGAGAAGGTCACATCATAATTCATTAACAATAATTAGTCCCACAGTGCCACCTGCACTCCTTCTCCCGATTGCCCCGTTAAATTACGAGCAGCCATCACGGTTCACGCGTGGAACAATGAAGATGTATCAGCAAACGTAAAGGCAAGAGCTATTAGTTACATTATTTAAATGGACCCGTTTAAACCTGGAGAGCTGTCTTTATGAAGGGCAATTAGGCACTAACCGTAATTGATAATTCGTGCTAATTACAATTAGGAAATATAAATAGTGGGTGTAGGATTAATCATCATTGTGGTTAAGCAGGGAGCAGCCATGGTGCAGGCTGGGTAGGTGTGATGGAAGGCAATGGATTATGCTCCATTCATCTCCATCTAGGGCAGAAACAGATTGTGTTTGTCCCTTTATATTTCTCCATTGACCGTTATCTCTTTTTTGTTTCTGTGCCCTTGCCAAATAGTCCATGAGGTTGTGAAACTGTGAGGCTGTAGTTAGTGCGCTGCAGATTGAG
Organism: Toxotes lorentzi; assembly: GCA_037833715.1. Classification (NCBI taxonomy): domain Eukaryota; kingdom Metazoa; phylum Chordata; class Actinopteri; family Toxotidae; genus Toxotes; species Toxotes lorentzi. Next base: position 8,367,171 of record JBBMJY010000003.1, read on the forward strand.
AGAACAGAGACTCTGTAATGGAAGATATTACTGGGAGGACTGGTGTTTTTTTCCTCCATACCATAGAGGTGGTCCTTCTACTGCTGGATGAGTTTTCTTGTCAACTCAGCATTGGTAAATTATGAGCATAAATGTATTAGTTTTAGTTTTAATATAAATATTAAGTTGGCATTTATTTAATTTCTGGTTCAGTAGAGCAGGCATTTCGTGAAGATATATAAGTTTAAAAAAAAACAATATATATGCAATATATATGTGTGTGTTTTTTTGTTTTGTTTTGTGTAACCATAAAACTTCGCACTCAGCTGATTAGCTTTCATCACTGACTCATCATTGTTTTTTCTTGTTTTCCTTTGAAAGAAGTTAGAACTAAGTACATATTTTTTTATTTTTTCCTGATTTAATTTAATTTTAAATACACAAAATTCCCAAAAATGCTCTTTATCTTTGCTTTAATTTACTACCTTGACAACGGCCAGGAGGAGATGCTTTGTGAACACCATCACGCTGTTCACAGAGCAGCTCCAGGTCCCATTTCAGATTAAATCTTGGCCTTTCACCTCTAATTAGATGAAGGTTCCCCCAAGGTGATCTCATCTGACCTTTGAACTTGGTGTCTCGGCCACAGCGTTGAAGATGCTTGTTTTAACCCAGCACATGCACTTGCCTCACAGTGCATGATGACAATATATAATATGAGGCATGATGAGATGTAACCCATTCCCTTTCTTGTTGTCTTGTTGGCACGCAGCAGTCAGATTTACACAACATACAATTCAACACCATGCCAGGAGAAGACGCCACTTCAAGCCGCCAAGGGATGCGAGTGTCTGCAATCTAAACAACTGCACTGATAAGTCAACATACACATCAGTTGCCTAACAGCGTCTTTGGTCTTCGAAGAGACAACAGTCCGATTTAAATACAAATACCAAGCTGTCTTAGCTGAGCAAACAAACAAATGGAAGTGATCAGACTGGCCTCTGGTAGGTATGTAGGCATGTTTACTCAGATGTGCCCCCATTAGGCTTTATTGCTTTATTCACAAGGGATTTGAATTAATCATTGGTGTTTGTAGGTTTGTGTGTGTGTGTGTGTGTGTGTGTGTGTGTGTGTGTGTGTGTGTGTGTGAGTGAGTGAGTGAGAGACAAAAAGAGGAAGATGCGGCTTTATTCTGCACTGTCAAAAGCAGAGCTCAACCTGCTCTGCTGCATGTGCACACAGGGCTAAGGGTTTTGGTAAATGGTGAAATAAAGTAATAGGAAAAATGTATTAATTATGATAATGAAGAGCAGATTCTACTCAATAAAGATTTGTCAGTAAACACATCTTCTGAGCACAGATGTGCACCCATAACCATTTTGTCTCTATTATATATGCCACCTCTGCTCTTTCTAAACGGTGTTCTGTCGCTGTTTGGGGTATAACAGAATTTTCCATTTTAAAAAAACTGTTTTTCTTTAGTGCAAAAAAAAAAGAACTATTGATTTTTTTTAGAAGAGTTAGTGACATTCTTCTGCTTCAGTTTAATGTAAAGTTTAGCACAGGCTAATGTTCTCCCTTGCAGTTTTTTTTTTTAAATGTAGTCCAAATATGCTTCCTCAGTTCCTGTCTTTCATGTCATGGTCTTCAAATGGGGCCCCGCACTGTGAGGCCCCCACTGACAGCAGTGGCTGGTGGTAATTGCTACAGTGAGAGCTGGATCAGTGGAGCTACTCTAATCAATAAAGTCTTCATCACCCATTTCCCCAGATGATTCTCCCTCATTTCTCCCTTAATTGTTCTTTTTCATCAAACAAGGTCTGTGCCGTGAGCATGTGTGTGTTTGTGTGTGTGTATGTCTTTGTATGTTTGTGTGCTCCAGTCCTCCCTCTCAATGGACTGCGGCTAACAGATTGCTAATGGAAGTTGGGCTGCAAACAGCGGAGGGAACCTTTGCCTCCCATAACTAGACTGTGACCTCAATGAGAGGAGGATTACTGTTGATCCAGGCTCAAGCTTCCCCAGAGCTGCTTCACTCCTGACACTTAGCACGACCACTGACTCAAATAAAGACCTAAATATGTTCATGAGACAGGTCAGCTGTGTTGGGCTTTAATCTTGCACAATAAACAGGAATGTACTTTCAACCTTGATGCAGACACTGAGAACCAAAGCCAAAACAATGTAGTAACAAACTACACAGATTTCAGACTGGCACATGTGAAAGAGCAATTAAGCACTAGTGGAAAATAAAAGGCGTCAATTCCCTTAAAATATAAATCATACATTTTTTGCATACCCCTACTGGACTGCAAACATGCAAACAAATTTTAGCTGTAGTTTCCTGGTTGGTGAGACATGAACCACCAACATTTCTGCTGCCAGCCCTAAAAAACAATGGAGATATGTGGAACTTTGTTTATGGTGTTTTCCATCTCTTTCCAAACACAACATCCTGGTTATGCTGGAAAACATTTCTCCAGTACAAAGTATTTCCTTTGAAAACCTGAGGTATGTGGACGCTTCAGATTAATGGAGACACATTCGTGGAGGACATGTTGCTGATGAATTATTGGTGGACGAAAAGCAGAAAATATGTTCCTGTTTTTGGAATTTGAGTGAACTAATCCTTTAAGAAAGCATAACATTCTTCACTAGTTCCAAATATTTCTGTTTGTAAGTTTGACTTCTAAGGTTAACATGTTCAGCACGTTAGTCAGCATTCATGGTTGCTCTCTACTGCCCTGTAACCTTCATCCTCAGACTGCTTTGGCCCATGACTGCCAAAGAATCGGAAATGATTGTGGTATAATTGTTTTCCTTTAGCACTTATTGCCCTTCTGTGCTAGTAAAACGGTGTGGGTCCTCTCCTTCCCCGAGAGGGAGGAGTTGCTTGCTTTCATAAGGCGTCTCTCCTGGGTGTCTGGCTCTGCAGGCACCACTGCCCATGTGGAGCATCAGCAATCAAAGGACTGAGTGTAGCGGAATGGAAGAAAATGTGTGTGTGTGTTGGGAGGGGTTAATGACAAAAATGAGTAAAGTTATCCTTACAGTGTAATGTTGGCAGCTGTAGCCAAGGACATGAGGGAAACAGCAGAAACACAAACTCAGGAAAAACTCAAAAGTGTGTGTGTGTGTTGGGGGGTGTGGCCAAACAGGGCATAGATTAAAATCCAAAAGGTGACGAAGACGAAGATCAGCACAAGAGACAAAACCAGGAGGAAGGATCCAAGGTGCAGACAAGAGCTGAGGAACAAACACAGCCATAGGGACAAGTACAGGGACAACAACTGCACCTACAAACACAGCAAAAACACAACAGGGACAGACTAGGGCAGAAACACTGACTCAGGCTTTTCCACAGACAAATTGACAAAGAGACAGGAGAGCAATGAGACTTATACACCGGAGTAAATTAGCAACAGGTGATTCGCCTAAGAGCGGGGCAGACAATCAGCAAAGGCTGGAAACAAGACAAAGACAGGAAGTGATATAGGAGCAGACACACAAGGGCTAGGGCTACAAAAAAAACAGAAAATGCTGAAACCAAAACTCAAGAAACCAAAACAAGAGTCTTCAACAAGTCCAAAAAGGTCCGAAACAGTCCATATAGAGAAATCCACAAGTTAAAAAAAAAAAAGTTTTTTGACACTGATGATCCACATCAGTAACTTTTAATATGCAATAACTGAATGGGTCTCTGGAGTTCTTACTGTTCCGATTAATATAAAATGAAATACAGACAGATTGAAATAATAAATGCTGTTGGAGAGATCAAGAGAGGTTAAAGAGTTTACAGATTTTCAGAAGTCGATGCATATTAAGAATTCTTCACTAAATACTCAAAATTAGCTCTCACCAGTAAATCTGGAAAGCTGAACTGAGGATCATCTGTCAGAGGAGCTGTGGGTCATTAACTGCTCTTAATGAGATATGACCAGACATTCCCTGAAATTAAAATGGACTGCGATCACTTTAACCTTAATGATTTCACACCTGCAGTACAGAATAAGGAATAGCTCTATTTGAGGTCACTGTGTATGTCTTTCTGTGTATGACTGACGTGTCATCTCAGGTTCACTGTCATCAACATCACATTTTTTCCCACATGCTCATAATTATACTCGGGGGGAAGAGGCGAGGAAGGGGGGGGGGTGGGGGGGGAAGGGGGGGGGGGGGGGGGGGGGGGGGGGGGGGGGGGGGGGGGGGGGGGGGGGGGAGGGGGGGGGGGGGGGGGGGGGG
>JBBMJY010000003.1:8371486-8395618 GCA_037833715.1 Toxotes lorentzi
TTTTTGTGGGGGAAGGGAGGGGGAGCTGAGGGTTAATTGTAGCAAAAGCAAAGTTTTTCCCAAATGTTCAGAAGTGTACTCCCCCCCCCCCCCCCCCCTTCTTAATTTCACTGAGTTGGAATTAACTGTGGCATTAATACTTGAAGTCTTGAGTAATTGCAGAGCTAGAAAAAAAACTCTGATATTCTTCTCTGTAGGAAAATAGCAAATTTCACATAGTGATAGGATTAATGCTGCAGTGGTACTGTGCCATAACAGTAAATACGGTCTTGATGAATCTGTCCCATATTATGATTTGTGGAACCTTTAGGGTTGTTGACTTACAGGGCTTTATTCAGAAAATTAGATTTGAGTTGTCTAACAGCCGGGCCACTCATCTCCTCAGTAAACTGCCGTAGATTGTGCCGCTGTGGGTTTTATCGACATATCCCATTACTGAAGTCTTCGCGTTTTATGGCCATCTCCATAAATTCTGTTTGGGACTCTCTCTGCTTTCCGTGGGGCTGATGGAAAGATCATCTCGGGGGCCGTCGTTTGACGCTTCAGCACCCTCTCACATACTCATTTACGCACACAGACACACACACACGCATACACATCCATATACACTGTGAGCTGTGTGGCTCACTCTCTTCCCTCTCTCTATCTCATGATCAGAGATGCCTCCTGCTCAGTGATGGAAATGATTCAGACTCTCCCAGACGTCAAGGGAGAGGACGCAGAGTGTTGAATGAGTTTACAGATGATGAGAGTCTTGGTTCGGGTCAATCTGTATTTACAGCTCAATCACTTAACAGAGCAGGCCTCTCTATTAGACCTCTATCTATCTGGCTGGGTGACAGTCAGCAGCAAATAGGGCAATATAAGGGACAAGGAGGGCAAATGATAAGACCTCCGGGACACAGAGAGCACTCTTAGGGGGTGGTAACTCCATTTTCCTCCCATCCCCATCCCACTATTAATCCAAACATTAAGTTATTGATCAATCATTTCCCACGCCTTTAATTAAAAAGGATGGGTTGGTGTGGATTTTGCCAGTAGTTTCCTGTTCAGTTTTTTGGGGGAGGGGGGGCAAACTGAACCAAATCCTGCTTGGTTCAGTTTGTCTGAGTTAACACAACATGACAGGATGCTGAATCATACTTTTGAACACATATGGTATAATGTTTTATTGATTTCATCCAAACCCCATTAAAATCAGTGCAGAGTAAAAAGGGGATTTCAAACATTTATAAATACACACATGCGGACCACAAAACAGTTCAGTCCAGACAATTTAAAGGCCTGATTTATCCAGATTGTATATACCTGTAATTGTATATATAAAAACATATTATATAGGTTTCATATTGGTTTGGTGAACTAAGCCTGTACAGTCACTTCCACACCACCTATCAGTGGGTGAATTAATGTAATGTTGTCAACAAATTCACTGCAGAAAATAAACACATGTAAAGTCATTAAAAAGTAGTTAATTCGGCTGCTTGCTCACTGTTCTGCACAGTCTGCTGTTTGCTGTGGTATTTGTATATACTGTTTGATTAAACTCTGAACCTAACCTTTATTTGGGCTCTTGCTTTGGCTTTGGCAGTGGAGAGAGGTACATCATGTCCTGTCTGTTGTTTAATGTCAAACAAGCAATTTCATACTTTAACTCATCGGTGTTCCTCTCACCACCAGCAGTTTTCTAGAGACAAAAATTATTGCTCAATCATTTTGATTCAACACAACTTGCTTGTGGAGACTAATGTTAGAAAAGCTATTACTGATTTTGTCCATCTGTCAGATTGTAGAGTCATTTTAGTGCCACTGTTTTAACTCTTAGTTTTCCAGTGAGTCCACAGTAATTTTCTCTCTCCTCACCCACTTTAAAACTTCTCATTTCACGTTATTGCACGATTTGTAAGAAAAGTCACAGCACATTCATTTTCTTCTCACACAGCGATAGTGAGCTGCTGTTTGAGATTTTTATAGTGTCAGAAGAGGGAGCTGTGAGCTCAGAGATCTCACCCTGAACTTCCCTCAAAGGAGTCTGACTTGCACGGGTTAAAAAGCTAATTACAAACAAAAACAATAAAATTATATGTGCAAGAAGAGGGGAAAAAAGGCTAAAAAGAATAAATGACCACTGCCACCCAAATAAAGAATAAATGAAGACTTTAAGGAAGCTTTAGAAAGCTTTCTGTAAGTTATGCCACTGTCTCTGATTGATGATTAACCTCTGTTTATAAGATGTTTGGGACGATCTCTCTGGAGATCTGCGTGTGTTTTATGATTGCAATATAACAGAATTAATGAAATGATAATAATATGAGGTTCAATATTTTTAGTGCAGCATACCAAAAAAAACAAACAAAAACAAAACATAAATAACTATTTATGATAAGTACACAGTTTTTAATTGATTTAAAGAGTACCGTCTGTCACAATACAACTAAAATCAGGCTGTGCAGTCATGTGAATTCATCGCCTCTGAACATATAAAAGTGAAATGGTGCCATCTGCTGGCTCTGCCCGGTGATGAGGTGTTACAGTCTGTGTTGCCTGGAGTGTTTTCCCACAAATTATCAGATTTTTACGTTGTGGCTTATGCATTTAGGTCACTGGATTTAGCCTTTACATGCCCAGTGTTACTTGGAGACAAAAAACTCACCAAGCCCAAATATTGCCTAAACATGTGTGATGGTTTGCGTGTGTGTGTGTGTGTGTGTGTATGTGTGTGTGTGTGTGAGGCACAGGGAGGCTACTGGATGCCTTTATTAAGTATGAGCGTCACTGGCAGCACAGTTTGTTCCTTCAAGCTGATGAAAGGTGTTGTGCAACAGTCTGTGAAATGATTAGTGACCCTGACCAGCAGGACTGTTGAAGATGAGCCCATGATAGAAAGGTCAGGAAGAGGTTATCGAAGGATACAAACACACACATATTCACACCCTGTCACGTGTGTTTGTTAAACATTAGCCGTGTTGTTCTGTGTCATTTCAGCTGGTAGCTGAATGAAGGTTAACTGCCATATTGTTGCCAAAGCTGCATACACACATGCACACACCCACATCTTGGCGTGACACTGCGTTGCATGCTGAAGTCAGAGCTGTGTAGCTCTCCACCCTGCTCCATTTATCTTCCCCCATGAAGGGTCTGCCCAGGTTCAAAGCCATGGGGAGAGTTTGACTACATATCCCTGACAGCTGCCTCTCAGCCAGGGTGTTAAATAATCATCGCTGGGATTATTGGTTTGGTTATGGCTTCTCAAATTTCCTGTCCTTCTGCCAGATAGGCATCTAGATAGATTTTAACAGGAGCACAGTGTAATCGAATGGCATTTCAGGAAGGGACATTACATTAACTGTAAATACATTGCATTTCTGTGCGCATTAACATTGCACTTGAACACAGTTCATAATGTGTTTCTTATTTGTTCAAGACCAGATGCTAAAGCTTTGGATCTGTGCATGAATAGTTACGTACTCCCGTAGTCAAACCTGTTTATGCCTCGCTGTATTTCCCAACACTGTTCTACTCTCTCAATTACCTTCAGTGTGTTTACAAACCCTGGAGGAGCAGACAGGCTGATTAGCTCAGACTGCTTCACCAAGTCAGCAACTCGCTTATTCAGTTTAATTCTCCCAACATGCAGAAACTATCAGCTCATATTAGCACCATTACACAGCTTCTCAAGTTAATGGTGGAACCATTTTGCCTAGTGAAAGTAGATCTTGGGGGACTGTTTGGGAGTTCAGAGACATCTGCTGTTCCCTCTCTGTATCAGATTACCTGATGCTCAGGGAGCTTTGGGATGAACTGACCTCGTACTCAGTGTCACTCTGAATTAAAGTTATTGTCCAAATGTGAATCTGGGGGAAACAGTTTGGTTTGGGAGGAGGGTGGTCCTGCACTGTTTGTGTACATAATGTAAACAGGAAGAGAGAATCTGAAGTAACACGTAGGCCCTGCTGATTCTCTTTTTCTCTCTCTACCTATTTTTTCCATTTTTTTTGCAAGGTTTTTTTCTTATAAAAATCAGGAGTCTAAGCAAAGAGGATGTCGTATGCTGTACAGGTTGTAAAGCATGTAAAGAATGGTTGGATGGATACCCATTCACAGTGCTGAGATCCAAAAACTGAAGCAGAATATAATGCTCACGATATTTCATGTGTATCTCGTGCATGGCTAAATGGGAAAACTGTTTTTCCCATCAACAGTTCTACATGTCATTGTTTAGAGTGCCATCAAGAGAATCCATCTGTCTGTTGATGTTTCCCAGGCCCATCTACAAAAAGTTGCACAAGGCAAAGCTATTCAGCAGGTTTTCTTATCTGAGAAGAGCTCGTACGGAGTTCAGATTTAGCGGTAAAGGCACAACCATGGGTCAGCACTCATCTGATTCACACAGTATGCCTGGTTGGGAACAATCTTATAAAACTTGTCGCTAACATTTAAAGCAGAATTACAAGCCAAGTGCATAGGAAGTTATTCCAACTATTAAAGATCATGTCAGTGCGATTTATAGCCTGTTAAATCATTTCCACTAATGATTGCTTAATTCTTCTTTAATCATGTTTCAGCATCACCTGGAGCTTAACCTCAACACAGAGGAGTTAACTAGATTATTGGCTCATTTAATTTCATACTTTCAGAGAGTGTTGAACTCTTGACCAGGATCTGTGTCTGCTCTGTGAGTGAGCAAACAACCACCAAATAAAATGACACTGAAACTCATTAACAGTGGAAAATGTAATGGGTTGTTCCCTGGCAAACTCTTAAAGTGTAAATTTAACACTGTGCTGATGTATGTGGTGTAAATTCACTGCAGAGTTAACTTGATTCAGAAACAAACAAAGACGGGGCCTGAATTCATATATATTTTTGGGGAAATCTTGTATAGTTTTTGACTTGTCTGCTGTGTCCTCCTCCACATCCCTTCCAGATAAGTACCAACTTCCTGTGTTGTTGTGCCAGCCTTTCAGGCAAACAGCCACAGGGTCCCAGACCACTCTGCCAATTAGCCTGCACACACGCAACCACACGGAGAGAGAAATGGAGGGTGAGGAATGCTAAGAAAAGCCAGAAAGTGAAAACATGAATGGTTTGTTTTTTGTTTTCTGCCACTATCGCCCTCATCGCAAAACATTTTTCTGCACTCGCACACCACGACATTTCTGAATACGTGTAATCACTGAACAGTAGCCCCGAAAATAGGAACACAGGGGAGACTCAAAAGGTAGGTCTGTGTCACTTCCCTGAGTGAATGGGTTGTTCTGTGCACGTTGAGTGGGAATTCTTTCTATGCCTTTGTTTGTCTTATTTGAACTGTTTTGTGTTTTGATTGCCATCAGTTTAGCTCCCTATGCAGCCATCACATCAAAATCTTTCAGTCAGTGAAAAGAAAGAGATTCAAATGCAGACAGTAATCAGCTGCTAATTATGACAGGGGCTTTTCTCTGTGATGACAGCCCTGTTGCTGTAGTGAACACAGACAGCCAGACAGACAGTGGTAGAACTAGATTGTGCAGTAGCGTTACCTGATGCCAGTTATGAGAGTCTGCCAAAGGTCGAGAATGTGCACACAACTAACTCCTAGAAAAACACTCTGGGTGTCACACAGTCACGCTTAGATGTGTGTACTATTGAAGACGTGTTACCTCTGCTGCAGCGTATGACTTTCACAAAGTAAACATTCAGGGAGTATAATCTCTCTCATGCACAGATGCGCACAAGCTCAACTACTGTACACAAATACAAGTAGTGAACGCAACGTTACCACAGGACATTCCGTGTCATGTGTCTCTAACGTGAGTGTTTGTTTTATTGTACTAGCAGAGGCCAAGATGCCCCTGCAGGGAAATTGTCAGGACTCAGGGCTCAGTGTTGGTGACAGCGGCTGTGAAAGCATGAGAAGGAGGCTTTAGTAAACCCTACTTCCACCATCATTTTTGTGCCAGTTTTAAACATCTTGCTTCGTCAAGCTTGACTTTCCACATTCCTAAAAAACACTCGTATCTTTGGCAAAGTTATATCGAGTCTTACCGTCTTCTTCTCATAACGTAACTCGTCCCTCTGATCCATCCAGCTCTGGTCTAGAAACACCCATTTCCCCCTCCCTACACCCCTTCTCCCACGACAGACCTTGACTCATGCACCCCAAGGGGCCACCCAATGTGAGAAGTCAGACACCCCACCCCCACATCTATTCGCCCATGACCCCCTAAGACCACAACAGGAACCAAATTCTTTCCTTTGTGGCTGGCCTTTCATCCTTCGCCACCATCGGGCACCAGAAATAACCTGCAAGGAGTATTGTGTGGCAAAAAACAGGGCCTTTTGTTCTGGCTGTGCCGTAACGTGCTGATAAAAAAAACACTGTCTTTCTCAGTTTCTTTCTGTGCATTTCTGTTTAACACACGGAACATTAAAGCTCTCTTTTTTTGGACATATAATGGACTGAAGCTGACCTGATACGTAGTCTCATTAAGGAAATGCTTCGCAAAGAATCATGATATAATGTGTTTATAGGCATGAGTATACTTAAGGAGTGTCAGTTAGTCAGTGCATCTTTCTTCTGTGAGCACAAGCTGTTCCACTGAAACTGAGATAATTGTGTGCACTGAACACACCTAGTTTCATATTTTTTCTTAGCAGTTTGCACATGGATATACTATTCCCTTCAGAGAAGAGTGCTGCAACAGATTTGATGATTTTGGGTCAAGCTAGGCCTTGTAGCGATTTATAAAGTCACGTATATGCAGCTGCCGCTCCTGTTGACCCGGAGGCAGCAGTGGCAGTAGCAGTCTGACAGAGTGAGACAGGATCTGACAGGACAAGACAGTACGAGGTGTGGTGTGTTTATCTTTTAGTTAGGCTTCCTTCATTACACACACACACACTTCCTGCATTACAGATAACCCCTATGAATTGTGGTAAAAATCAACCTACTTTTGCACAGTGTATTCATGCACATGTTTAAGGATGTGTCTTTTACATAATTATTTATAACAATAGAAATAATTATCATTTGCACATAGTGATTTCACACAATCACTACATAAATAGGTAAATACATAAACTCAGAACAATACTCCCAGACTTTCTAACACAGGAGTAATGATGCCAAATATTCGTAATAGCCATTCCACTTTCTCTGTAACTTGTTTAACCTTGATTAAGTGTTAGCTTAACTGGGTTATTCTAACAGATTTATGACATTTGTTTGTGTCAAACCAGGTGAATGGAGAGCATGAGTTGGAAAGACATCTCTTGTACATGTAGATTTCTACTGAACACAATCATTAGTGGAAAAAAAGCCAGGGGGCGGGGGAGACTTGCAGTCAGACAGATGGAAGGCAGAAACCACCAAACTGTGCACGAGGAAGGCAGGAAGGCAGGAAGGCATCCCTCTGAAGTGTTTAAAGTAGGACAAGTAAGATCAACCTGTTTACTTTCAACCCCTCATCATCAGTACTGTATTTATCAGAAAAACAAATTTAGGATTACTTTGATATGATCTGACTAACGAATGATAGTTTAAAGTTAGCACTATGCAGGGGAACTTCCCTTTAGGATTTCACAAAAGAAGGAAGAGTGATGTTTGTTTTGCATCCCGGATCACTCCCTCTCTCATAAACCCACAATTTCCATGTCAGCACTGAGTGCTTTTCCCTGTCTGACACTCTCTGTTGGACAAACACCCTCAGTAATCCAAAGGCCTTTATGCCAGTAACTAGACAGTGTTCAGGTAAGTCCAAACAAAACAAAGAGAACAGTGATGGCAGCACTTACAAGGAGAGAAAAAGTCATCCAGAAAAACAAGCTGTGTCACAAGCCTGGAGCCCATCCAGTAAAGGAATCGTAGATTAAAACTGACAAAGGAGGACAAAATGCTGTTCTATAGGTGTATATACTTACAGGATCACCTTCCACAACAACTGTTTCAATGACTGGCTGCCCTCCAAAATATGATGCATGGGAGGAGTTTTACCTAACATCCTGAAGATGAAATCCTCTGAATAGAAGGAAGCTTCCAGTAAATATTTGCATACAGCTAAATTACAGACATGTAAAGATCAGAAAGCAGATCAACTGTATTTATACATTCATCTCTCTAAACAAAGAGTGTACACGCTGTTGTTAAACATCCACTGCATTCCGCCTTTATGTTACTGTGGCTGCACTTTTTTAAGTGGTGAGGCCACGGGGAGAGCAAAGCAGAGACAGGCCATATGACACAGATTTGAAAGCACTTTGTGGCCGGTTTTGGCAGCTGGAAACACCACTATAGCTTCCATGGTATGCACCAGGGGAAGATAAAATGGAGTGAATAAAAGGAAAAAAGGGAAATTGCTTTAAATGAAACCTGCGAAACCTGTGTTTGCGTCTACCAAGAGCTGCGGATGGTTCCATATGCGCTCAGACTGGTGAATATACGTTTACCATTCTTCCCCAGTGGAGGATATTAGAACAGGAAAGAAAAACTGATAATCTCACTTCACAAAGGTCAAGCAGGATGTCTGGGACTGTGGAGAAAAATGGGAAAACCCAATTATGTCACACTTCACGTGAAAAGCGCACTAATTTTCCAAACAAACACAAGTACCCTTTGATTCTTAAAAAGATCTGTCTGGTTATCACAGGCACACAGATACTTTACATATGAGGTTTTACTCAGTCAACACTGAGACCTTCCATGTTTTTATCACTAGAGTTATGATGAGAGAAAGAAGAGAAGTTAGTGGGAAACAGAGAGAGACAGAGTGACTAATGCTGAAAACAGAAACTGGAGCTCAAAGCTCATAAAGCTCCTTCCTCTTACTCTCCTGACACCCAATCAATCTGTCCCTGACTCCCTGTTCGCTGCACAGGTCCACCCACAAACGCGGGCCTTTTCACATGGTACCACTTTGTTCTGCACAGGTTATGTAACATGTTGTTATAACACTGGGCCTGGATGTCATAAGCTGTCATAATAACACAATAACTTTCATTGTTAACAGTGAACACACATACTGACGTCAGAGTGATTTTAAGTCAGAGTGATTAACTAGTATAGGCATATTCATCAAACAGCCATGTGTTGTAACTGAAATTTAGCTGTCATCCTAGAAAAGCAATTCACGTCATGATTATTCCTTGAGATTTATTATGATTCAGTCATTTAAAGTTAACAGGCCTAAAAGCTGTAGTTATGTATAGTGTTCATAAGATGAAAAGCACCAAGCCAGTGCTTTAAAATGTTGTTGCCCATGGACAACAACTCATGTATATACTTTACACTACCACAAACTATTTTCCGCAGCAGACCACAAGTTTGTGGATTAATTATCTACCATCCATGCGAGCGTTTTTATTAGAGATTAATTTCTTGCCAGCTCTGCCTATAAATCAAGTCAGAGATGGAACCGTGCTTGAGGTTGGTACACCATCACAAAAATGTTGTCTTCTTAATGTTTTCTTTCAAATGTTTTCATCAGCTGGCAAAGCAAATGTAAGCAGGGACCACATTAAAATCTCTCCCTTCTGGATGTGTTCAAGTTCCTTTGGGAAACTCCCAAAGGATCTTCACACAATACCCACATGTCCATCATATGTAACTGTACTATAAATGATGGAGGACAAAAACCCACAATCATTCTAAAGTTAATCAAAATCTAACATAATGAGGCTTTTGCATCTAAATTTTTTAGATTATTTTTTAGACGATATAACATTTTTGGTTTTATTTTTTAAATAAGTGAAAAATTCATCTTCTTATGGCAGGAGACGGAACACCACTCATTGATTTTTCCTTGTGTTTTGCAGGTGATTAGCGTTTTAATAAAGTATAATGTAAATATTAGTTTTGGTCTCCTAAATCATCAAATCAAAAATCTTTGTCCTGCAGCTGTTGTGCACCAGGGTTTAATTGCTGTGTGTCATAGGCTTCATGGACAGTCCTCTCTGTGCCAGTGTGTCTGGAAGCCAGCTTTTGTTGCCTGCATGTGTTTTTTGTCTCAGTGTCTGGCAGCCGTACCAGTAAATGAGCTGGTGACTTGTATCTCACGACTCATGCCAAGATATGTTTTGCCTGCTGACTGTTTCTTCTCTCCTCCCTCGCCTCCTCTTGTATTTTTCTCCAGTCTGCCGGTGTTTTTCTCTTTCATGTCATTGTTTGTTTACATTCACAGTGGAGGGAAATCACAGACTCAGGAAGATGCAGCCTGGAACAAGGCTGTTCTCTCCTTTTCTTCATCCTTTCCTTCCCATTTATTTCTCGCTGAAATGCAGGCGGTCAGGCATGCTTGGGGTTTCTAAACTAGCGTCTGTGTTGGGGGTCCCTGGAGAACAACCCCGCCATAATAGCCGGGTGGAGTGGGCTGGCGAGCGCAGGGGAGGGAAAATGAATAGCATGCTATGGGGCTTTCCAAACCCAAACTCCTTACAAGGCCTTTGTAAACTACATTGTGCTGAATTTACCCAAATTTACTCCAGCTGACAAACCATCCAGCCTGTGCTGAAGGACAAAGGTTGAAAAATGTTTTGTGGCCTGAGTGGCTTTCTCACACTCATGCTCGGTGAATAATACTGTGGTCAGGCTTGTAACAACTTCTCCTCTGCAAATTTGCAGAGGAGAAGTTGTTTAAGTCTTGGCCATTTGTGTTACATTGCTACAGTCTTGGTTCAGTCCTTGATTCAACTCTCCCCTACATTTCACAACTCATCTTCTTCTCCTTCCCTTTCCTCTTTTCTCACAGACAGAAGTATGCTGAGTGAGTGCTCACATGTACGTACGCCGATATGATGGAGTGCCTGTGGTATGCGTGCATGTCACTGCCTATGCACGTGTGCACGTAAGTCCCTCTCTGTGTGTGTACGTGTGTGCGCCTCACTCTCCGTGGTAGCCTGTGGATTCTTGTGCAGAGGAGTAGTCCACGACAGGGCTGTAAATCTTAAAGGGAAGCTGATAAATTGGAGCACAGCTGACACTTCGACTTCCTCCCTTCAGAACGGACTTTGCTCCCTAACCCTGGGAGAGAACTGCCACGTGCTCCAGAGAGGTGGGATCAGACAGCTCAGTGATGGAGTACAGAGAAAGAGAAAAAAAAACTGAAGAAGAAGAGACCCCCCATCTCTGGTCCATCCTCCCATCGCACTCCTCCCATCCCTTCATCTTACTGATTATGAGTGTATGTCAAAGGAAGGGAGGAGTGATAACAATAAAAAACCAGAACAGGGGGAAACATCCAAATCTCAGATTGGCATGAAGTGCATCAACTGACTCATTCAGTGCGACACACAAACACTGACTGACTCCCACACACTGACCACACAGTTTGATCGCTGAAAGGCGTACATAGACTGTACACAAACAGTACAGAAGCAGGGCGAGCACTTGGAAAGCACACACTGTGCAAACATGGGAAGAGGCCTTTCTCTTTTGTCACAGACATGCAAACCTGCAGGGAGGCAGAAATAACAGACACCAGCTGTGTCTTTACTTATCCATAGAACTCTATTGTCCTCTCTCTCTCTCTGATCTACTCATATCTTTATGACAATACAACGTACTTTGTAAAGACACCCACCGTTTGCACTTGATCATCCTGCAGAGCTTTTACACAATGGCCGAGTCAGCTTGTGTTTCTGTGTGCATCACTTAGACCGGGGATGTAAGAAGTGAAAACATGAGAAGACAGACAGGACCTGACAACAGTCAGAAAGAAAGTTAAAGCCCTCAACAAAGAAGAAAAAAACGTTACAGACAGATGAATGTACACATACAGTAAGCCTCCCTATCTGCCAGTACAGGTTTAACCTTTCCCTCTTTCCAAAGAACAGATTGAAAGAAACCTTATTTACTTTAACCTTGAAGGCAACTTTGCATGGCTGGGAAAAGAGTATAACACATGATGTATTACTTCTACAAAAAAAAAAAAAAAAAAAAAAGGCAAGCTGCTGATGCTTTACCAAGGATTTTCTAAGCACTCTAATTTTCTCTCTTCCCAGCTAGATCAAACAGAACTATCTGTGCCTATCCTTGACAGAGACCCACACCAAAGCAGCAACACTGGCTCACGCAGATTAGTAATCTGTCAGTAGTTGGTGGGAACCTGAAACACTGAAAGCAGCCGCATCAAGAATATCTTCTCCCACAGGATTTGATGGCATACCAAGATCCTGTTTGTTCCTCCTCCCTTCAGATTTTGGGAAACAAAGTGAAAACATTTATCAAACATTTGTCACGCAGCCACAGTTGCTTCGTGAGCACTTTGCTAAGTCAAATATGGGAGTTGTTCTAATTGATTAGACAAAAACTTACCAACCAGGGACTTCATTTCAGGCTAATTAGCATTTTCATGTCCATTTACTGTCTGCCCAGCAGCTAATCTGTGGTGATAACATCGGCGACTGCTGCCTACCCGTCTGCCCATGTTTACAGATGTGTGACTGTGGCAGGCGCCTTTCCTGTGTGCACCCACAGGACCCAGCTGAAGGGTGGTAGAGTAGATCGGATGGATGTCAGACATGTTATTCTGACAGTGCAATCTACACAAAATACCTCTACAGAACTGGAATCTATAGGCTACCTGTAATAAGTTCATTTCAAGTCATCGACACATTTCTTTTCTTTTTTTATTTACTAATATCCATGCGAACTCTATCAATATATGTCATGCAAATGTGTATTTTGGTCATTGCTTGCACTGTTTTGAGAAACACGAAGGTAACAGTCAGCAAGCTACTCTGCAAAATTATGTCAGTAGAAACACCACCACCTACGCAAATCATTCAAACATTGAGGTGTCATGTTGTAAGAGGGACCACAGCTACACATTTTACATTAGTCGCCACCATTATATTAAAATGAATTTCAGTATATGTCAGTCTGGGTTTTAATCTTATTTTTTTGTCTATTATGACTATAATGTCATGACAATACTTTGCTCAACATTTAGATTAACTATGACAGGGATGTACGTTTTGGTAAGGAGTGCGAGGTTGCTATCCTGGTTCTAGTCCTCTGAACTGAAGCCCACATCTCAGATTTTTTATCAGTTCAAATAGGTCTAGTATTGTACCTGTTGATGGCATGTCACTCAAAACTGTGGCTACATATCTCCTGATTACTTTTCTCCCTGATATATTTACTGTATCTCATGGTTACACTGTGCAATATATTCTGAGTGAGAGATGGCTACAGGAGGGGCCATCTCTTCTGCGTGAAGTTTCCCTGACGAAGACGGATTGTGAAATGGTATCTGAGAATAAGAGCAGAGGCTCCATGTACAAGTTCATACTGGGTTTCACGGACACGTGGCAACACAAACCGTAAGGGTGAGGCATCAGGAAACCAATGTTTACACTCTGTGATTGCACATGTGCACGTGTAAAATGTACAAAATTATATTTTGCACAGGTAGATCGTACATAATTCCCATCCCATCCTGCCAGATGCACCCATTTGGGATTTATTTAGTTCTCATCATTCACCTAAACTTAGAAGTCAAACTCAAAGTTCCTCAAAGAGCAGCTGCAGGTTGCAAAGGTCAAAGGTCAAAGGTGAAATGTTGCAGTTGCTGCGTTATTATCCAGGAGACAGGCCATAAAATGTGTTAACAGCCAGGTGTTTTTCCTGCATGGAGTCTTTTCATAGCAAACACAGACTTTGAAAATTGATCAATTTTTTCTTTTATCCATTAAAATATATTTATTCACTGATCACTAAACCAGTGGTCTTTGTATTTACACAACCAGCAGCCAAAACTTTAACTTATTATAATTAACTGAAGTATTATCTCACAAATGCATGTGAACAATTCTTGTTAAACAAAATTATGCTGTCAAACCAGGGGTCATTTCACATCCATTATCACCCCAGTTGGGAGTCACACCAATTCAACTTCTATTAGCCATGACCAAGCAAGACTCCTGCAAGGCCACAGCACCCCAAATCAGCTACCTTTATACCCAAGGTCAAAGGTAAGCTAGCAGGCTTCCTCTGTGCTGGCTGTGTTCTTGCTCCTGAAGTTGTTTCTAGTAGTCACCCATGAATAATCGCTGATTTCAGTTTGATTACAGCTTCAGTGTCCTGACTGAAACCTGTCTGCTTTGGTCACTGACATGACAAAATGGAGCTGGAAAACAAACATTAGCAATTTAAACTGACAGGGCCTCTGAGCACCGGAAGCCAGATTATAAATCAGAGCACAGTATAGTGACCCTGATCTGTCTACTCTTCTTTTTTCATGATCCAGGGATTTAATTCTGTGTGCCATGTGTATTGCAGTTTTATTTAAAGGGCAATTTTATATTAACTGTTCACTGACAGACAGATCAAAGCCATATTTGTCACAGAGCAGTTCTGTTAATTTGTTTTATGTTTCTCCCTGAGGAGTTACTAATTATTTTCAGCAGATATTAACTGACTTGAACTTCCAGCACATGGCTGATGTTTTGTCTTGACTCATAAGAAGCAGCCAGTCTGGATTTGGGGCAGGAGGAAGGCGCTCCAGGCAGCACTAGTCGACCCAGATGTGACTGGTGTGATAGATGGATGTGGACCAGCCGCTGCAACAACATGTCTATTTCAGTCCTCCATTGTTTGGCACTCAGTCATCACTGTGTATGTAACAAGCCAACAGCCAGTCTCCTGTGCGTACTACCCTTTTGCTCACAAAAGAAAAAAGATTCATAGAAAAAAAGGGGCATGTGTTTCCTCTCTCTCAGCACGTGTCCTTCCACTGAGTAAAACTGCCCTTCTCCCACTTTCCTCTCTCTAATATTCTATAATACACAAACTCCATTGCAGCATACACAGAATGGGAAATGTTTGGGTGGCATGGCAACACATTTCCAAAATGGAATAAACGCTTGGCAGCATATGTGTTGTCAAATAGTCTGTGGCTCAATGGCACTCCTTTTTCTTGTAATATGAGAGCTCTTGACGGGGCTGGCAGCATCAGTCCTTTGAGAAACACTTGATTTGAAAGAGCCGCTGTGAATATAGCAAAGCACATCAATGCCGAACAATGTCACCATCTGCTCCCCATAAACTGAGCGAGATTTACGAGCTGTGCTACAACGTGAAGTCTGGGTTTTGCAGGGTTTATCTCGGTCAAGTCAACAACATGTACTGTTCAGGTGACGCCTATCAGCTGCCCATCGCTATCTCGCTCTCTCTTCCTCTAACTAACAGCTGCAAGGAAAAACCTGCTCTTAGTACAGTTATTAATTACACAACACACCCTCAAGCAAACGTTTTAAAGTGTTTATGGCAGGTTAGTTAAAAAGCATGACTGTCTGCTGTTCTACTGACTAATACTTTCCCTTATTCACTCCCTTATTAACTTTAATGTTTATTGTTATTTGATTGTTTTTCAGACCATTAAGCCAACTGAAGACTCCTCATGAGATTTCAGCTCTTCACAGGATTCAGTGTCTAGTTTCTACAAGAATAACTGTTAGAGTGCTGTGAGCATACAGGGGTAGCAGCTTAAACATATGTGATTTACTTATGTCAGAATCATCTTTAAAAAAAAAAGAAAAGAAAAGAAAAGAAAAGAAAAGAAAAGAAAAGATCCAAGCCTGTACTACAGGGATTTCCAGGTACTCTTGGGTGGCTGGCGTTTAACAAAACCAGTCATTACAGCGTATTATGAAGATGTAAATCACACTGAGATGCAGAAGTGGAGGGGAGGGCACAGCATTCATGGGAACCATGGTGACAAAGTGTTGTGTTGCACCCTGTCACCTTTGCGTGGAGAACTAGTCAATCAGTGACATGTGACACTGCCGGCCACCTGTCTAACCACGATAGGCGTCTACTAACACACGTATGCACTTACAAGCATACATATATACCCAGATAAACGCAGCTGTCCTGGACAGGAAGATTAATTTGTCCAACCTAAAGCACAACCTTCAGTAAACTGGGGGAGCAGTTCTCAGCATTTTTGTCTCATGAATTGTCAACAAAGAAGCAATGGCTACTTCAGAACAGCTTTCATTTAATCTTCACGTTGTTCAACTTTCTTTTTCTTTTGTTTATAACAAAATTTACTATTTACTAACTCATTTATCAGTTCACTCAACTGTAAATTTTCTTACACAATATCTAATGTAATAATATATTATTACATTAATTATATAATGTACAGAATATATATGTACTGTAATTCTCAGATAATTTATAAAACTTATATACAGACTCCCTGATAAGGATACACAGTACCACAACATTTGCATTTGCTTTGCATGTTTAAAAGCACCTAATATATTATCATACAGCAGAAAGTCACGCATTACCACCAACTTATGTCATTATTTATAAATACTCATATTTAACAATGAGTATTTCTTTTTTATATTCTCTGATAATTACTCTACCACATGCAGGTTAAACCCCAAGAAATTAAAATTACCCGAATCAACTCCGATATCAATAACTCCAAACAAAACATAGTGTGAGTAAGATAAAGACTTTAGGTTTCAATCCACCCACACCAACCCCTTGATCTATACACGATACCTTTCTTACTCATATAAGAAGGGTATCATAGTCACTATGTCTTCCTGTAATATCTTGCTTTTGCATGTTACCTTTTTCTGTTTTTGTATTGTTCTTCATTTCTTTGGTTCTCTATTTGCTCTTTTTTCCTGTTTTTCTTAACCTCACTTACTGTATTTACACGTCTTGCCTCCCCTGTTGTTACGTAGTTGTTCTATTTTTGACTACACATCTGCACTATGTAAATTTTTCTCTGAACAAAAAAGAACAATCTTCACCCCAAACACAAATACACACACTAAAGTTCAACTAGCGTAGGAGAAGAGGCGCCAAACGGATCAGTATCTCATAAGAGCATAAAGAAACATTCTTCTAAAGCTAAGCATGATTCCCACTCAGCTAGACATAAACACTAGATTCCTACGCCTTAAAAGGCTGAAAAAAAAGTGATGTCATTATTCTGACCTCCTCTGAAGTTTGCAGAGGACAGTTGAAGTGATTTTGCTGACAGCGTAAAACACAGCTTTCTCTGAAGACGCAGCCAATGTTTTCTCACATGTAATCGAGGCCAAGCAGTCCGGGACGCTGTAAATTTGTGTAATGTGGCCTTTCCTCTCTGCCTCGCTCCTATGTCTACATTTGCCAGCCGCAACTACAATGCTCCCTATTTATAGCCTTTTACCTCAGATATTAACTCTCTCCCCTGCTTAGCCTGCCACTTCCTGCCAGAGAGGAAACGTGTGTTTGTGTGTGTGTGTGTGTGTGTATGGCTTACTGACCTTTGGGAGCAGCCAGACTGCTGTTGATAGCAACAGGATTTTGTGTTTCCAGCCTTTTGTGTCAAGTTAAAGAAGTGACGTGTGAACAGATGTCTGAGCCTTTCACCAGCTTGAGCCCGTTTTTGTTTTCCATCCTCTAAATTTGAACCCTCTGCCTTCCATTCACCGACTCATCCCTATTCTAGCAACAACTAGAGACAGACACACAAACTCTCACCCACTGGGAAGGATAAAGAAGGAAAAGTAATAGCTAATCCAGGTTTCCAGGCCAGGTGACAGATTTTTCTGCGTATATGAGCATATCACACTCGGTATCTATTTCAGAGCCTTTGAATGAGAGTGTGTGTTGTATGTGTTCGGCTGTGTGTTTGTGTAAGCCAACACCTCTGAGCTGGGATGTCAGGGTTCACCTTTCTTCAAGGCTACGACTGAAGGAAAGGCTGCAACAGGCTGGAACATCCTGTTTTGGACGTAAACACTGTTATGCAGCCAGGGCTTTCCTCTCTGTGTTGGAAAAACAATCTGTCCTCTCACTTTATTTCAGCAATCAGCCTCCCCGGTGGCCAGTAATAATGACGATGCAAGCCAGTAATGTAGTTTAAAGAGAGAGACCCCCACATATCTAAGTCTTATAAAAAAAAAAAAATAATAAAAAAAAGGTAGGCAGGTGCTTTCAGTTTGTTTTAGCAACTTGGACAGACATAAGAGAGGCATGATAGGAAATCCCAGGGAGGAACAAACTTGCCCGGCCGACGTGTCTGTCTGCCTCGCGGGTCCAGGGACATTTTCTCCTGACATCACCTCCTCTGGTCACTGCTGGGTTACTGGCCAGTGATGTTCCCCGTCTAGACTTCCTGCCATTTTGTTTGGGACCGGTGGACAGCATAAGGGCATTTACACAGACGTTTACCTAACTTACTGAGATGTAAATATCTTTAGGTAGACACTGTGGAAAAAAAATAGCACATTAATTTACTCCATAAACAAAGGACATCAAAAGTGGATCTATTCATGTTCAAAACAATGAAGTGTGAATGAGTGTGCTTCAATAAAATGGTTCTGAAATGTGATGCAGGAAGTGAGTGTGGGGGAGCAAGTACAACTTCTAAAGAGTATCTGGAAACTTTGCAGCTTATTTAGACTTTTGATCTGTCAAACTGAAATCTGTCTTCCACAGCAACCTTGCTTCTTGTACAAAGCAGTGATTAATAAGATTAAATTAAACCAGACGTATGAGTGCAGGTTGTAAATTTATTTCATGTCCATTCTGTTAAAAGAAAGACCTTGCATTCTTGCTCCGTCAAAAACAGCTCATAAAAAACAGTTATTTAGAAAAATATACATTGTTATTAGAACTGAAAACTTGAGATTCAGTGTTTAATTCAAATATACAATTTGCATATTAAGAAACTACAAAAAAAGGTCAGAAATGGTGGCTTCGATTGAGGCTAGTTTCTTGAAGAGAAGTAGGAGAGCAAGCATCCAAAAAAAGGCACTGTCGTTTTCCAAACTCCTCATAAAGCTTATTGAGTCTACATTCAGCAAAAAAAAAAAAAAAAAATCTTGATTTTTTTTATGTGTGCACAAAAGATGCAGAAGAAGGTCAAGGGCAAGTGTGTGAGAAGATACCTCTTCCTGTTGTTTACCCCTCTCTGTTTCACCCCATCCTTCCCCTACTTTCTCTGAAAAACAAACTCGAGCTAAATACAGGAGAGCCCAGCTACTGCTACAGTACTATAAACCTAAGGTTAGCTGACTTTGGAAAGGTCATCAGGTTGAAAAGACAGTGGGGGCTGGGAGGTTTTCTTAAGACTAACCCTCACTTTCCCACTCCTGAGTTAAGCTGTACACCCCACAAGGAAAAAAAAAAACACCTAAGGTCACTGCTTTTTGATTCAAACAGTAAGAATGTTCAAGGCAAATGTGTCATTAAGAAGCCATACTTAATCCTTTATCATCTTTATCACTTCCCTAATCTTTCCCTCGTCTTTTCCTTTCAAAAAACTCCTCCCCTCTGTTTCTCATAGCACGTCTTAATCACCATCTTTTGGTACATCATCAATGTCCATGAACCTTTTACAACAGTCCAGACAC
Organism: Toxotes lorentzi; assembly: GCA_037833715.1. NCBI lineage: Eukaryota > Metazoa > Chordata > Actinopteri > Toxotidae > Toxotes > Toxotes lorentzi. The sequence goes on from JBBMJY010000003.1 coordinate 8,390,837, forward strand.
AGTGTTCTAAAATCTCCTATAAAATGTTCAGTTTCTTTCAATCTGGTCAAGATCAAGCTCTTCCCCCAGCTGGAAAATGTCCATCTGTGTCCCACAATCACCCTTCCAGAGGGTGTGTTTACCGCCCACGATGCCAACAGGAGACCCGGGCCGCGAGTCCACGCTACAAGCTGAATCGCTATCAAGCTCTTCATAGGAGGAATCCTCCTCCTCATCATCTCCTGCCCCTTCCTGCCGTGATTCCAGTCCCAGCTCGGACACAGCAGTGAAGTCTGAATCTGGTTGGCTGGAGGTCTCACAGGAGGGCGGCGGCAGGCTTGATTGGCAGCTGTCAGTGGCTGAGAATCCGGGGCAGCTCAAGCTCTGAAAAGTCTGAAGTTTCTGAACAGAGGAGACACAGAGAAATAAATAAATGTTGGTTTGCACCTTAGCTCATGTTCCCATTCTGGCTATAAAAGTAGCAGGATTTGTCGGGGAATTCGAGCTCAGGGTTTTCCAGAATGTCGGTCTGAGATTCGGTTTCAGCTTGGGCTGCCAAGAGCATGCCTTCCCTTTCATTGATGGCATGTGAACATGTAAACACACAAGCACATGAGTACACACACACACACAAACCATCGAAGAACATACACAGAAAATAAAACTTTCTGGGTTTGTTTGAGAAAAACAGACAAAACACTGAGATGAGTTGCAAACCACAAAAGGTATCTTGTTTCAAACTGTGCCCTGGGCCTATTTATCACTGTGGAAGCCACTGTGACACACACACGGCATAACTGGAAACCCAACCCTGTATAGTGGAGGACATTGTGATTCATAGTTGTTATGATGTTTTGTAGTTCTGTACTCTGAGGGACAGCATATGTACAATTACATGTGGTCGGGATTTTGCTCTCAACACTTGACCTTTAAGGGATTTAATTCACTAAGAAGCTGTCTCCCCTTTTGCTTTCATGCTCTGTTTCCATCCTGAATTCCTCTCAACAAAGACATGCAGCCATGCAGCGCAGTGAAGGGGTTAATGATCTCTGGAGCGCCCCAGCAGCAGATGTTGGAGGCATGGAGGTGAATAGAGATGAGGTTTTCTCTATAGAGCCTCGGCTTACATGACGGACACCTCTAATGTTCCCGAGCATGTGTTAGGACATTGCTTTTCCTGTTACAATGAGCTGGGAGTCTCCCTTTCTTATGTCTAGGCTCACTTTTTTTGTTTTCCTTCCCTGATTTGGCACAGTTTAAAAGAAAACTATAACGCAAAATTTTGGCAATCTGAGTTTAAAGCTTTGCTCACTTTTGCTGCATTAACTTTATGTGTTAGCTACTAAAACACAGGATACTGCATCTGCAAATGCTTGAGGTGATTGTGTGAGGAGTGGGAGGTCTTTTGCTGTAGTTACCCCACTGGACTGGAAAAGGGGATTTCTGAACCCTTGCTTTCTCTGTTCAAACCCCAGTATTACCCCACTACTAATTATCACAGCAGAGGAGGAGACGAAAGGAAGAAAGAAAGGAGGGGGCAGAGGCAGTTTCTCCACAATATGCTTTCTATAAAACCTACTGAGGCTGACTGGGATTTAGGTGGGTGTGGTGGTAGGTTGGGGGACCAGGGTAAGATGTCTGCTGTGTACCCAACTTTGCCTGTGTTTCTTTTTTTCTTTCTTTCTTTCACTTGAGCCTACACCCACCCAGATGGAACACATACATACACACACACACACACGTATGCTCGCTAAGCTCATGCCGTCACGTCTCACATAACTCACTGCTATAACTAGGAGTGGGGTTTTCTCGATCTAATTATTTTCAGACTAAAAAATTAAAACGTTAAAGTTGTGGTCCTTAAAGGGATATGCCACCGCTTTAGTGTTGCACAATAAACATTTAAGAAAGAACGGTCAAACAGATATCCTGAATTTTAGTCTTGAGTATTAAGCATCAAACTCCAGAAAAACTGGATACTGCATTCCCCAGAATGCAATTTGATAGAATCTTTAATTAAATGCTCCCAGGGTTTTTTTTTTCAAACTTAGAAAAGCTCCTCCAAAGCCACAGAGATTATTATAAAATTGTTTTCACAGGCCGAGTAATACATCTCATGACGAGTAAACCGAACTTCATGCGTAAGCTTGGTGGAGTGCTCCTTTTTTTTAGTTTTAGGTTACGTGACAAGTGAGCTGTAATAGCACAGGTCCCACAGCTTCTGTATCTGTTTAACACAGCCAAACAGGGGACCGAGATGACTCACTGTGTCACATTGTTTTAATAAAGAAGACAGTCAACAATACTGTTTGACACAGTAATACTACATTCATGACTGAAAGTTGACATGGCTTTTGTCCTCTCATTTATATATGTATATATATATATATATATGCACATCACACATTATTTCCGTGGGTATACGTAGTTTGAGACTTGAGTGGGATAGGTGGAGTCTGCTAGTAGCAATGAAACAAAGGGAGGCAAAGACAGAAGGCAAATATATTAAAAGAGCTATTTCTGCTAAAATACAGGCCATAAATAGCATCAAAACTGATATAATGAAATGAATCTACTGGATTTCATTATAGCCACAAGCCTATTTTTCTCCATTTTTATAAAATTATTCACCATTCTTACAATAAAATACTCTTTCAGACACATAACTGATAATCTGGTAGGCATTACCCTTTATTCCTTACCATGATCAACACAACCAAAGCTTCCACTGTATTTACTTTATCTACAACATGGGTTTGAATGGCAGCTGACCTGGCAGAAGCACAAGTACAAGCCAAAAGGTTAGGCAAATATTCCCCTGATGATTAGGGCAAACAACAAAAAACACCCTGCTAAGTACTATGACAAAGGTCCTGAAGGCATAAATAAGCACATCTATACAGAGAGGTGTACAGAAAAACAACAGAAAGAGTTATGCAGGCACTTTACTTTTAACTACAGATTCAAAATGTGAGTACATATCTTTGGAAATGCTGAATTGAGGTCAGATAAACAACATCCAGCAACACACTGCTCTGAGGAAGACGGGCAAACAGACCTCCAACGGCAAACAAATGTAAAACAAAAGAGAGAGCAGAGGTGCAAGCAAAGGCAAGAGAACTTAACTCATTCCTAACATCCAGACCACATAGTTGCACACCTCTGCATCAGTTATTTGTGTTGGTGTCTGTGTGTGAAGGCTTTCGTCTGGTATTCACTGTACTACAGAGCCTGACCCTCACATAAGATGGAAAACAGATAAATGTTAGGTTTGAGCAAAAGTTGAACAAGCAGAGGTAATTTGTGTGACTGATCTTTGGGACGAGTCCCAACATGTCGTTATACATGGAGAGCACCGCACCTCGCGACACCCACCTAGGTGTTCCCACAGGCCTGCGGGGCTTCACGCTCAGCTATGATCACTATGTCTGCCATCCCAGGAATGGAGTGAGATGGAGAGAGGAGGGGAAGAGCGGAGCAGCTCAAACTTGGGCCAGCAAGAAGATATTAATAGAGAGGAGTGAGGAGTTCATCTGCCAGCTTCCCTGCAGAAATAATAGCCCCTTTCTTTGCCCTGCTTCTTCTCTCCTGAATGCACAGGCAACCGCACACACTCACACTTTCAAGCTCTTGCTCAGCACGCCCCCTTTTACCACCTCTACTGCTAACACGGCCAAGCCGAAGACAGCCTGTAATTTTTTCTTCAAAATGTACAACGACCCAAGTGAAGTTGTCAACTGGGACAGCGAAGACAACACACATCCCAATGAAACCGGCCAGGCAGGTCTCACGCAGGTCTTTTCCTCAAAAGCAAAGTGTGATCTGCATCAACAATCAATCAGCAAGCGACCTAGAATCAAAAGATAACATTCCCAGTCTGACAGCTCGGTACGGCTGCTATGCAGACGAAAAAACAAGGAAGAGCCAAGGTGGGAGGGCATCCAGGGATAAAAACGAGACAGCGGACAGCGGAGTGAAATGATATACATAGCTGACAGGGATTATATTCGAGGAATTTTGGGGGTGACTGGACGTAAATCCCTACGGTAGTCGAGTTATAGCCGATTAGCATGACATGAATCCCCAGAATTCACACCCTCCTTCACTGACGTGGTCAAGGAATCCAGAGGCCAAATTACACCATGTTCCACTGACAACACACACTGGGGACTTGTTATGTGTTGAACCTCACAATACTCCGCCCCCCTGAACCTCTGGCAGACTTAATAACAACTTCTTGCTTTTATTGTCTGGTAATTAAGAAAATAAATGTCTCTTCTGTCCAGCAAATGTCGCTTGAAAATTACAAAGTTTGCCCTGATACATATGCACTGAATCCTTTTTTTTTTCTTTAACTTGGACTTTGGACTGTATTACTCATCCACACAGCTATATAATGGAGGAAGTATAGTGGCAAGTGTGTGTAGGAGTGAGAAGAAGTAATAAGTCTCAACTGACACCCTAAGGCATGGCCGAGTGGGACGCCTTTTCAGCCTGAGAGTGTTGTGATGAGACTCACATACTTCTTGGGAAGGAGTGGGTTGCTGAAATCCCACGGTGGCCAGCTCACAAATCAAGTCTGCCCTAAAACGGCTGAAATTAAATTGTCAAATGCCAGATATACAATATGATGTGATTCTGACATTTATAACTGCAGGTACAAATCCTTCTTAGAAAAAAAAAAAAAAAAAAAAAAAAAAAAAAACCCCCCCCAACAAAAGGCAAACCGAAACCCCCCCCCACCCCCACACTTGTTCCCCCCTTTCCTCTTCCTTCAACCTCACAAAACTTCTCACCCCCCCC
>JBBMJY010000003.1:8405258-8416292 GCA_037833715.1 Toxotes lorentzi
CCCCCCCCCCCCCCCCCCCCCCCCCCCCCCCCCCCCCCCCCCCCCCCCCCCCCCCCCCCCCCCCCCCCCCACCCACAAAAATAACTGCAGTAACCTTGGGTTTGCGCCTCTCTCCTTCATTAGCCAACCACCAAACACACTGACACATTGAATTAGAGAGTACCAGCATGGTTCAGATCCCCCAATCAACTGCTGGCTAATGGCAGCTTTCTGCTGTGGAGCAACACATGAGGCTAATGGATGTTCCAGGCCTACTATGTTATCCTGCCTGTATAACATGTGGTTTCATGTTAAGTAAGGGTTGTTGCACTTATATAACATGCTTTAGAGAGAAGGATGCAATCGAGCACTGGATTATGAAGTAGTTTTGTTGGACACAAACTTGTGGGTAGTAAAAAGGGACATACGATAAAAGAAAAGAGAGGGGGGTTGATAAAGCAATTTTACCCCAGTCTAGTCATGTTTTTTTTTTTTTTTGCTTCACTGTCATCTCTATTTCTTCCCTCTTCCCCAGCCCCATGACTACATGAAGACCTTAAATGTTTCATGTAGGCCTGCCCCAAACCAACTGCTAGCATATGACTCCCATTATCTCCATTTATCCTGGAGAATCATTGGAGCACAACTGGGCCTCCACAGGCAAGAGGGGCTGGTATTGGTGGTGCGAGTCAGAGGAGAAGGTAATGTTCTTCTTGATCAGTTTTGCAGATTACTTTACTGATTAGAACCGACACAGAGTAATGGGTGCGGCAATGAAACAGGGTTCGTGTGTTGAGGAGTAGGAGTTGAGGAGCATGACGGTTGTGTGTAAAGGTCGTTACAGTGTGCTGTTTGACTGATGCAGTTAGGCAGAGCGACATGTTCCACCAGGGCTGAAACAGCACCTCGACAGTGAGAACAAGACTGTGTATGTGTGTCTGTACATGCATGTCTGTTTATGCTAACCTGCGCTTGTGTGCGCGTGTAGTGACTGGCAAGTGAGGTCATGGGAGAGGGCAGACCGAGTGTGAATTCAACCCTGAATCCATGCTTACTTAATGAACCGGCTCCTCACGATGGGGAAACCAGAGCTTAATGGAGAGAGAACTGTGGAGCACTTGTGTAGAGCCTACTGATCAGATAAGACTTTCACTGCTTAAAGTGAGTCTCCTCGTTGTCTACATATCACTGTATGGAAAAACCTTTATTGTTAGACTTGCTGTCACACCACAGAAAATCAAGGCAGAAATCAATTTGCAAGACTCCTAATGTATAAGTTTGATGGGTCACACTCAGGACAGCCTAAATCTTTCAAGCTCAGTTTTACACCCTTCACTAAAAAATCATTTGATACTGGTATCTTGAAGCCGTAGCAACCAGCAAACGAAAGGGAGTGGTTTAAATGATGATTTGATTCACTTCCTCCCAACAGTCCCCAACGTGGTGTACAATAATTTAAACAAGGCCCTTAAATATCAAATGATTCATGACCCTGCAACTTGATGTGCTACTTCTGCCTTCACATTAGTTAAATTACAAGAAACCTGACATTTCCAAGACAGCTGCCATGCTTTTCCGCTTTGATAAATCAGCAGCACAAATCAATGACAGCCCAGCAAGTAGTGATAAGGAGTAAGACAGACCCATGTAATCATAGTCATCCTACTTTTAATCAAGCCTGCCCAAAGCAAATGTCTACTGAGCCTTTCTAGACAAGAGGGAGCATTATATATCTTTGCAGTGTTGTGTCAAATCTGGTTTCTGTAATTGTGCAATAAGTCATATAACATTTGATAAGAACTAAACTGAGGGAAAGCTTTATAATTAAATGGAAACATTGCTATTGTTTGGGCCTTACAAAACATTGTAGGTCCATGTAACTAAATTTGACCTCCACACTGGACTACAATCTGATGGTAATTCTGGTCAGATCTGTGTACGCTGGGGTGCAGACAGCAGCTCTTGGCTCACTATAACCAGTGACTCAGGCGGGCACTAGAAAGGGCAGCTAAGATAATATGGCTCTTTGCCCAGGCTGTGATTTGTACAGGCAGATGAATAGAAGCCTCTTTGGGGCCCCTTAAAGTTCTGTGACGGGGTGTTTGGTGTCCATCACCAATTGGCTCTGGTTACTGCATACTTGTGCAGAGCGCGTCTGGTGTCAAGACTTTGATCGGTGGCTGCAGCTGAAAGAAAGCAAATCATTTCATACTAATGAAACGATGTGGACCAAACAAACAAAACACTGCATGGGTGGGTGACACAAGTGAAAGCCTTCAGATTCTTATTGTGAAAAAAAAATTAAATGTTGTCTTCTCTAATCAGACTGGCATTGCTATAACATGTTTCATGGTGCAAGAATCTGGACGCTGACATTTGCTTTACGTAGTCGATATAGCCATGGGAAACAAAATTAAAACATCAAAAAGAAAAGTTTTGCACACTTAGGATTTTGCAGTTGGGGGTGAATAAAAGTAAAAGCCATTCTTTTGTGAAAGTCTGCAGTGTGGATTGTTAATTCAGGGTGAACACACAGCCACCCCTCTTTCATATAATGCAGCCGAGGTCGTAAAAATGGTCCTAGGGAGGTCAAGACATACCACTGAATCCTCTGGCCATCACCCTAGTACCCACTGGCAGGGGAACACTGGCCAAAAACAACACGCCATCACACCACTAGATCTTCAGAAGTACATAAACAATGAAGTGCTCATTCAGTCAAACTTTATGCGTTGTCAGTAGTCTTTCTGGTTCTGGCCTCCTCCTGCAGATTTCCCTGATCGTTTCTCTAACGATAGTGACCATCAACCAGTGCATAAACACAGCCAGTTCCTACTTAATGAGCAATTTCAAAAGATCATTCGCTTTATTTTTTACTTTGGAACAGGAGCTGTTAAACAACAGCTCTGCAGCCATAATTCAAAGAACTTGCTGAGCCGTTTTTCGAAAGACAGTCCAGTTAACACTGGTGTTCTTCTCATTGCATAGCTGGCGTGAAGACACATTAGCCTAACACCCATACAAAAGCACACTTCCCTTTGCAGTATACGGGTGCTGCTTCCCTTGTGGTCACATGCAACTGCTCGGTTGGGTGTGGAGCTCATGGACTTTATTACTAAATACACGGTGAAAGAAAAACCCAAGTGATACTCTCAAAGCATTGTGACACAGAGTCATCTTCACTTGTAATGCCTCACTGACCCCGCCTGCTTTTAAAAAAGGAAGAACGCGCTGGTGCAACAAACATATCACACCATAATTTTAGATTAATATTTACTGTAAGTAAGCTGCATCATGAAGTAAGTAGTGACTTGTCTCACTGCCAACACGTCTACTTACATGTGATAGTTTTACAATAAGGCTAACTTAACGTGTCTGCTATTGTATTGGACCAGTTTCTCTCTGACTTACTTCATAAAACAGTTGCTAAGTAGTACAATGTTTCAGGGAATTTAATGGGTAGCCATAGCAACCAAACACAAAACAGAGGATAACAGTGACAACTGTTGATACAAAGAAAGGCAGACATCACCCTGCTAGTAAAGAATAATATTGGGACAGATCTTCATGTCTTTATCAGTGAGTATGTTTGTTATAGGAAACTGGACCATTGAGTAAGGCCAGTTAACTAAGCTGCAAGGTGGCATGCAACCTGAAAACACAACACAGCTTCTCTATTTATGCAGTCTGAAATTTATTCAGGGTCAATGGCTGTGTCTCAGACCAGGACCTAGTTAGCTGAAATCTTAAGAAGTTTGACAGCCATAGCATCAGGTATTTCAGTTTGAGTAAAGGAAGGTATGGGGCCTCTTGCCCCCTGGAATGACCCTCACATGCCACGACTCTCCATACATCAGGTACCCCTCTAATTACACTACCCCCCACCCCCCCACCCAATAATCCGTGCCTTCCTGCCTGTGGTTTCTTCCATTATCCATGAGTGCCTGTTCTGTTCTTTGCACACTAACCAGAGCCCTAATCCATCAGGGATACATTACATGGGAGCCTCCAGTGCTGCTAGCAATCCCCTGCAATTGCTCAGCTCAATAAGAGGAACCACTCCTATGTTGTGTAAGCAAGTGATGTTATACAGGTCATCACTACCAATCAACCAATAAAGTGACATTACTGCCGTTACATAATACGGTCATTCCATGCCACCTCACCCAGAATTCAGAACCTTTCCCAGTTCGTGTCATGGATTTTGGAAAAACAAAATCACGTAAAACTTTTATTAAATTCATGGGACCTTGCAAAATCACACAGCTCTACTCCAGATACTTTTGTAGTTATGAAATATCAGTTTGGCCCTCCGGGCTAAATTTCATCATTTTTGCATTTCTTTGTATTCTTAGCCTCACTTATTAAACACTTATTTTTCACTGATTGGCTTGAAATTTGCTCTGAACATCCACGAGACCCAAAGGATAATTTGTAACATGCATTCATGGAAATAGCTGTTGCTGAATGTTTTACAATAATCAAATTAATAGAAATTGCAACCAAATTTTTGATTGTGTGTAGTATTAATGTAGTTCTATCACATGTAGAAGTTATTTGGTCCTGCATGAAAAAAAAAGTGCCACAGATCTTGCTAAATATGGCTTCAGAAATTAAAAACTCACTTTACTTCAATTTCATTGAAAGCTTTTTTATGGGAAAGTGCTAATGTTCAAGTTGTGGAGGTGTTTTATAGGTGACTTGAGAGCGTGTATGGGTGGGAAAATTCCTTCGGTCCATTCATTCATTCATTCACGAGGGGTCTCAGCTCACTATATGGACCCTCTGACTGCTAAGCATGTATATGTAGTAGGGTGCAAAACCTTGCATTGCACCGATTCAAGATTTGAAAGCCAACTGAAGGTGTACCATTTTGGGTGTTTTCACTGAAACACCACGTACACACTACTGTTTCCACAGCTAAAAATAGTGCAAAAACATTTTTTTTTGCGTTCTCCATTCTGTAGAACTGAACGGGAAGAAAGAGTTTGTTGTGTTTTACATTTTATATTTATGGCACTGTTATATTTGTGGGAACTATTTAAGTGTATCAAACAAATATAAATATCAAATATCAAATCAAATTGTGGGGAGAATTTGTGATTTGATCTAATCGTAGATTACTGTAGCGCAAAAACCAAACTCTTGTTTGAATGAATTTTACACCACCACCGCTATATAGTGATATGGTCCACATGCTGGGCAAGCAGCACCAGTATCCATCTTTTACTTTTACCACACTGTGACTTGTAATAAGGGTTGAAATTGACTCACTTACACACAAACTAAAGACTGGCAAAAACTATTCTGTCAGATCTCCATCTGCACCATCCTAAATATACTTCCCGACGAATCAGCTGGTCCTCTGCCAGTATGCTAAGTGGCTAGCTGCTTGCTGGCGTTCAGCCTTGTGCTGTTGTTTGGAATGACCTGCAGGCGTACGTCGTAGGTGATCTGATCACAAGTGGACAGCTCCAAGTACAAGTGTGAATGCATCCAGGATGGATCAAGATCAGGTTGCTCAGGCTTGGGAGGTGCATCGCAGCCTCCCTCCAGTTAAAAACAACATATTTGGTCTTTGCAAATGGAATTGATGTACGTGTTTATTTGCATACAGAGCAGAGAGGTGAGATCCACTTGATTGCCAAGTGTGGACTGACGGACTTAGAGTGATCCACATGTGATGGGATCACCTGAGAGCGGGGAGTTATGACATATTTTGCTACGATAATTGGTTTTCTTTGTGCAGGCAGAATTGTCAGGACACACTGGCTCTGTTCTCAAGCCTAGGATTGCACAAAGAGACACTTTTGTAGGATTTAACACATTAAGTGTCAGGTTCGTATAAAGAAAAGATTTTGCGGTTAACCGTAGAAGTCCTATATTGTCGAGGGGAAGCTGGATGGTTGTCACAACTATGGAAAACCAGTTCTCAAAATACAACAAATTAGGCTGTCTGTGCCAAACACCAACACAAGCTTTCATTTCTCTTTTTTCTAGGGACCCAATTGGGGGATTGTTTCACCAGACTGGTGGTCCACACCACATGATTCAGACAGGAGCTATGTGATAGCTGACATTTTGAGGAGAAGCCAATCCAAAGCAGCTGAGGAAAAAGAACAGAAGAATGCCAACCACTGTCACTCATAACAGAGGTATTATGATGCCACAAGGAAACAAAAGACAAAACATTAGCTCATCTGGACTAATACACACACACACACGCACACGCAAAACAACTTTTGCATGCAACACTTGCAACACCAACAGACACGGGATGTGCAAACAAATCGCAGAGCAAATCTATGCAAGTGAAGTGCCTATTTTGCTAGACAGAGATAAAAGACCCCAAGGGTATAGTCCCTCATTTGAGAGTCAAACACGAGAGACAACAACAAAAACAAAACACAAAAAAAAAATTAAATAAATAAAAAATAAAACTAAAGATGATTCCTAACTATCACAGTTGGATATGTTGATGGGAGCATTCCTATTGCATCCCAGAATGCTTTTCATCTCTAAGTAGAGTCTGGTGCCTTTCTTGGGGGGTTGAGGGAGTGTTTCTCTGGTGTATGTGAGAATGCCTCTTTTCTTTTCAGCTGCAGGTCTTTGGCTCTGTGGGAGTCGAGACGCCAGACTTACAAATCTATCATGTTAATGAGGAAGGAATATACAAAACGAGGTATAACAACATTTAAACAAATACTCTGAGAAACAAACGAGGTAGTTGTTTTTAACTCCCTGAAGCCAAGAGTTTCAGTGCGTTTGAGGCAGCAGCAGTTATGACTGCAGGTCACAGAGAAGAAAGGGAAGCTTCTGAAATGAGTAGCATGGAGGCACAGACAGGCATGGCTAACAATCCTTTTCTGATAGCTTTGCATAATGCCTCAGGCCAGAGAACGAGTGAAAGAAAGAGAGCCACAGTATTAGAGGAACAGAAAGACAAACAGCAGTGAAAAACAGGAAAAAAGTGAGACTGAAATACACAGAAGGCAAAAACAGAGAAACTGACGGAGGGAGGAAAGTGGCAGCATGTGCGTCAGTGCGTGTACTGAGTGAGAGTTGTACACACAGACGGAGAATGGACCAGTGGCTAGCACACAGGCACACAGCTGCGCACTGACAGAATGGAGCTCTAATAGGGCCTTTTGCCTGCAACACAAAGACACTGCAAATGTGTGCGTCTTAAGCACACACTGGAGCGCAGAGCGATCCCCTTTAAAAACCCACCGGCCTTAATTGCTTCCATAAATTATGTCCAACACAAGTGTACAGACTAACAATGCCAGAGCTGTTGTCGAGTACAATTGCAGTGAATCAAGTTGTGCTTCACTAAAAAGAGAGGAAAAAAAAAATTACCAGCAACTGATGAAAATGTTACTTGCTTCTTCCTGTTTAGTCAGATATTGGTTTGCGAGTCAGCAGCCAGATATTTCCACATTTAAATAAGAATTTTGCTAATATTAGAATGTATTTATTCAAAGTTCTTGTTTGTGTTATTGTATTAGACACTAATGCATAATCAATTTAAAGCTTGGCTCATTTTAAATGATGAAGGTTTTCAGAAAAGAAAACTTTGTATTTGTCAAAGTAAGGTATCAAAAGACAAATTGTTTTTGTACAGCTACAGAAACTATGATATTGGTACCAGTATAGAACATTTTCAAGCCAGTCCTTGCTTGGCAAAACCAACAGGTACTGTAAACACCACATTTGAAGGTTCACATGATGAATTTGATAGATATAAATGCTTGTTCACACCAAACTGTGACATTCCAGCGCTGGCTTATTTTGGAAATCAAAGCAAGATCTAGTCATCATAATGTTCCCAAAACTGGAAAAGCAGAATCGAAGTGCTCAGAACAGGTTTCCTCTGAGCCTAACCAGTATTTGTGAGGCAGCCTTATCAACATCCCCTTTGTAATTAGACACTAGAGCTGACTTGTAGTGAAATCTTTGCCAAGCTTTCTGCTTCCCTTCCAACTTGAGTTTCAGCTACACTTTGCATTTGTGAGAGCATTTTCTCAGCAAGATTCTTGAGACAACTCCTGACATTTCCTGTTTAGTTAACCAAACTAGCCATCCGTCCCTGCGAGTCAAGGACAACTGCTGCTATGGTGGTAGCAAGACACATTTCCAGGTATTTTCAATTAGGGTACCCTGTTAACAAACCAGTTCTTCATGGTACTGTGTTTATGGTGTCCACAAAGACCAACCGACTGCCAGACAATATTAGAAAGGGCAAAACATAAGCACCAACATTTACCACCTAACCCACAAAGGAAAGGAAACAGCAGTTTAAGGCAGCCATGGTGCTCCATTTTCACAGGGGAATTGGCTTTCATTTTGAACTAAGCAGGCAATAAACTAGTTGCAAAATGAGCATGAACCCTGCCCTGTGATTAAGACACACAGCCACCAATACAACCACATATGAATAGATATTGTAAGAAGAGAATTGAATTTATCAGCTTGACAATAAAACATATTAGGCACAGGGAGGGCAGACTCTTCTGTATGCCAAGATGTAATGAATTTGTTTTACAGATGCTCTTATCAGTTCTTACCAATGTGACTAAGCTCAGTTTCATTAATATGTCATAACATAAATTCAGTGTAAGTGACTCTGTACCGTAGTCATAACAACAAACAATAACAGTGTATATTTGGATTGGCCTCTAAGGATGCAGCCGTATGTCTTAGCTGTGACAAGAGAAACGAAATTGAGGAAGAACAAAGCGGCTCATAGTTTCAACCTCTTCAGCATAAAAACAGATGCTCTGAAAAGCACAGAATTACTTATTGCGGCTCACTATCTCAAGAGGAAACAAAACCCTAAATGTGTGGTGGAGATTGGTGAGAGATATGCAACCAGGCCTTAAGACTCAAAGCACTCAAGCGCCTCTCAATCTCCTCTCACAGACTGTGGTGAGGAGCTGTGTGTCAGCACGAGCTGCAGCGCAACCACACTGCCTCCCCACTTACAGGTACTGTATCTGACAACAGCCTGAACTTTATCAGGCTGATAGATGGAGGGGGGTTTGGCACATAGAGCTTGTGTGCAGCAAGCAAAGCAAGTTATTAAGCAGAAACGGTTAATGCAGCAACAGGTTGTTCTGGCTGGGCGAGCGAATACAGCAGATTTTCACATATTCAGATGCTGAAACTCACTTGTGAATTCAACAGCAGCTGATTTGGTCCAGAAACGTTGTAATAATTAAGCTGGAGTCAATAATTTAACATCCGCAAAGAGCGCAACATGCCCCAAGCTGAACTTTTTTTTTGTTTTGTGCCTAACTTGATTTAAAGGTAGCAGAGAGTGACGCGATTAAAAGTTATTCAACAGGTAATTCAACCTAACAATGTTGGCATCAGATGTTTCAGTCACGGAGGAAACCCAGCACGAGCAGACAAAGTAAACTTCACACGAGTGGAACATGATGTTGCATGCCTGAACACAGTTACAGTTATCACGAATCTGAACAAATGCCCTACTACCTGGCCAGCAGAGGCTCTTTCGAAGTTAGGTCATCTTCAAGCGAAAAACAGACACACACACACACACACACACACACACACACACACACACACACACACACACAAAAATACAAAATAAAAAAATCAATTAGGTTTCTCGTAGTAGCAGCCGCCAGTTCGGCGTCACCAGCGCAGGACTGAGCAGGACTGCGAGCAGCTGAGAGCTCGCTGCTGCTTTCAGCCTACAGCGGTGATTGTAACAATATCCGCGTACAGACAAACCACGTCGACGGGGAGAGGGAGGGAGGAGGGAGACGAGGAGGAAACTCACCGACTGGCAGATTTATTTACCGAGGAGAACACCTGGTCAGTGAACAACCAAATCCTAATGATTTAATTATTAGTTGAAAACCTACTCAGTATGTAATTACACACAGCTCGAAGTTTTACTTACACCTAACACCCCTTCCGAGTTGGTATGTTCCACTGCGGTCCTCCCCAAGGCATTTACAATACTCATGTGCTCCTTTTTATTACTACGATTTTCATTGATGTTAATGATGCAAATAGCTGTTGACATCTCAGTTCTACAAGGAAAAGATAAACTTACTCTAATTAACTAACCAAGAAAAGTTGCCAGTATTCAATGCCTCTCGCTCTTTCCTTTCTCTGTTGGACTTTGAACAATGACCCATAAGAAACATTATATTAACTTTAAGGCGTAAATGGACTTGTGTACTGTGTTGTAACATAGACATGGTAGTTCTTACTGAAAAGGCAGAGTGTGAAAAAGTATGAAAGGCTTTGAAAGAGTGGAAGTCTTTCCCACTTCCACATTGGCTCTCCTGCCATGGAAAACTTCACTGCTACATGGTGGAGTAATTCAATCAATCCACGAAAATCCTATTAGGAGACCTTCAAACGTGTTTCCAGGGAGATGGAGTGAAAAAAACATAAATATTTGCAGTATCACACTTGAAAGGTTAAAATGAAAGCATGTTATTCATGCTGGTACGGCAGCCAGTGGGCTATGGCATCAAGTTTAAAACCTTATGGGTTAACGTTACGAGTGGAATAAAAGTGCAGCTTCAAATATGTGCCAGCCCGAAAGCCATGAAAGTGCTGACAGTGGTAAATGTTCTGTATGGCTCAGTTCAGCCCAGTAAGATCCAAAGTTTTATGTTTTATTTTACTTCATGGTGGACAATAATAAAATACTTTTAAAGATCACCATATGAAATAGTTCCAACTTCCCTTTTGATTAAAATGGATATTTTTAAAATAGGAAAGCCAGTTTGACTTCCTGAATAAGTCTACAGTACGCCGTGGCACATGTCTCAGACACAAGGTCAAAATATATCCACAGTTTCAAAATAACAGACACACATGTAACTGTCAGCACATTATTCAGGCAGATTTTGCATACCAATATCTGCAGGACACTGTGATTTCTTAATGACTGTGCATGATCTTTATAAATACCAAGTATCAAATTACTTCTTGGAAAGAGAGTTTTCTGAAAATTGAATTGTTGTAATAGTGCAGGATCCACTATTTGGAATAATACTTCATGAAAAA
>JBBMJY010000003.1:8416358-8463102 GCA_037833715.1 Toxotes lorentzi
TATATATTCAAGATGGTGAGATCACTTCTTGATCCTCATTTTAAAGACAGTGAAAGCTGATAAAGGTAAAGACGAGGGCATAGAACTGAGCTGGAGCTCAATGGAGGAGATTTCACTTCATGGGAAAATCTCAGAGAGTTGTAAACTTGGGCATAATATGTAGATCCAGGCAGGATATCCAGAGCCTTGTAAAATTCCAGGCAGTAATTCTTGTAAAGCTTGCATGTGTTTACTCAACAGGGTGCCTCAACATCGACAGCTCCCATTGGGCCACTGGCCCAGCTTGCAATTAGGATCCAGAGTTTGGCGGTTATTAATGATGCCATTGAGAAAGAAAATGGCAGAGTAGCTCCTCTGCTCACAGAAGCCATGGCCTCGTGTTTATTCATTATGTCAGAAGTTCTTAATCATGGTCCTCGGGACCCCAGGCTCTGCTGGTTTCCAGTTTAGCCAATTAGGTAGGGGCTATTTTTCACATGACATGAAAGATGGATGCAATTAACTACCTGGTAAGACAGAACAGTGGTTGTCAAAGCTGTGGGTCAGGACACCCAACATGATCCTTGTGAAGTCATTTGAGTGGTTATAAGATAATTTATAAAACAGGGAAACATGTTCAGTACAAATTATCACATACTTACCCCCCTGTTTTTGGCCCCTGGGCCTGCGTTAATCAAATCAAACACACAAAGCCAGAATCACTGTTTGGCTGACATATTACCACAAATATCCCGAGGAAAGCAATGTTACACTCAAATAAGTGTCAGTGGGTGCACAAGAGTGAAGAGTTCACATATGAAAGGCTCCTGATGCCACAAAACATGGGAACCTACATTACATCAAGGGCCAGAGAGAACTCATTTTAATCAGAAGCAAAAGGTTTCACGTGAAAGCATTTCTTATTATCTAAAATCAAACTGTAGGTTATCTTAGTATGAGCTGTTTGTGTTATTCATCTTTTTACATTAGTTTACATCATGCAATTTTGAAACACCCCCAAAGTGAGATGAATAATATTCAGTAACAGAGTATGCTTTTATTAGGTGTTAATAGGTATTTCTGCATATGCACTAAAACAGTTTCGAAAGCAAAGGTCATTTGATAGAAAATGACTTCAGTGCTATTTCTGGAATCCTACGTGAGACACTGCTCAGTGAATTCCAACATGCAACAACATTTTTAATGTATATAATACTGAAACATAAAATGGATGAAACATATAATCTTAATTGTCTGCATAACTGTGTTACAAACATTACAGAATAATTTTACATTAACATATTTAACAGATGTCTTCAGCACCGTGGATCAGTATAAAATGAATAGGACAGAACCATAACAATGCCTGATTTATTTATATTGAGACAACCGACCCACTCAAGTGCACTGCATCATTACACAATTTTTTTTTTAATAAGAATCCACCATAATCTGATCTTGTATAAAAAAATGTCTTAATGTACACAGACAGTATGAATTTCTGTGATAAACAGAAAATAACCTACAGAACTGATTGTACAAAAAAAAGACACAATAAAAATTTACCCCAGATATCCTCTGGGGTCATGGCAATCAATGTACTCGCTTGAAAATGAGTGCTGTCACACTGTTGCCCGTCTTGCCTCCAAATTGGAAACTGGGTGTAGGCAACTCCTGAACAAACTCGAATCCTGCGAAGCAACACAGAGAGCAGACATGCAGGTTAAGATGAACTACCAGATCACAGACCCCTACAATCTCTTCTTGTGGACTATGGCTACAGAGCATTAGGGTGAAGAACTATGAAGTGACTACACTGAGATGAGTGACAGTTAATGGAAGGTTGCCGAAATTCTGACTTTACAAGGCTGTTGTTGACTGCAGCTTAACCCATAAGAACCCACGGTGACACCAGTGTAACAAGCACTTTGAATGCCCCAGTCTCTTCCTTATAAAGCTTCATGTCTGACCTTAACTCATTAAGTCCCTAAGCAACATATACTAAACATCATGGTGTGATGACCATGTGACAGTCATGTGACTCTGACAGGAAGTGGCCTCTCCAAAATGCTGGTATGGCCTGTGTGCAAATTTCAAGGAAGCAGCTAATTTCAAAAAACTTTTTTTTTTTTTTATACCACTGGTAATTTCAAACACATTTAACAGTTCCAATGCTTTGATAACTATATTACATTCATCCTGGTCTGACCATATTTGTTGAAGAAAGTAATATCAAACCAGTTACTGAAATATTGCTGTAACATATATGTAACAGCACAGATCTTTGGTATTAAAAAGTGTTATTCTAAAAAAAGCATCAGAAATGTGTTCTATGTGGTCCACTTGGTCTGTGGTATATCCCACATAATTTTCCTTTAAGGAAAAATGGGTCTGGGTTGGGTCTGACCCTCACCCAGATCTATAAAGATCTTACATGCCAGAGAAACTGCTATAAATCACACTGATGCACACCTAAAGGATCACCAGTGTTTTACCCTTTTTACAACACTGGAAACATGCATTTAATTATATTAACAAATATGCCATATATTTAGGTTCAGGATCAAAGCAGAATCAAATAGAAATTACTAGAAATTACAAAGAAATTAATGACATTTTTAAATGTTTAATTAGAGCGGCCCATTTGTATGGTGAAAAAGTGCTTCAGAGTTGTTTAGGGAAGTTAGGAGAACATCTCACCAACAAGCAAGTTCTGAAACAGAATTTATCAAAATAAACTATTAGGCATAATCACAAAACAAAAGACAGTGGTTGATTTCTCCTCACCTTCACTGAATCTGTCTAGCAGCTGCTCTTTTGTCCAGTTACAGGAAGTGATAGCAAAGAATCCTCTGTCCTTAAGAGTATCTTTTAAAGCTTGGACATAGAGTTTTTTGCCCTCCTCTGTGTTGTGTGGGTTCAGACTTATAGCATCAAATGTTCCTTTGTCAATGCAGACGTTGAAGTCCTTTAGCTCCCCTTGACAGTTTAAGAAATCCATCTCCTAAAATAAAGACAAGAGTGAGAGGGTAAGGAAAAGTTTACCTGTTGATCAGCCCTGCGGTGCATGAGAAATATGATGCCTAATGTTTAATCTCTAAGTCTTTTTAGCTGTAGGGCAAACTATATAGTTACCTGCAGAAGAAATCTTTCAGCATCATCCAAGATGAAACGTGTTATACCTCACTGGTTCACTTTAAAACTAAATTCCAGCTGCTGACATGACAGTAGTTAATTCTGAGAAGGTTGCTGACCTACCATACCACCAGTGAAAGGAGCCCTTTATATGGACAGAGGGCAGAACACCAGATCTCTTGGGTGAGCTCAAGAGCCACATACCCACAAACCGTTGGCTACAAAATTTGAGATTTATGAAGGAGGATCAGTGATTCATTGGAGACAGAAATGCTCATATATTGTTGCAACTGACCTGAGTTCAATTTGAGTATGAACCTAAAAAATAGAAGAAAAAAAAAAACAAAAACTGGGAATACGTTGAAGAAATGCATGGAGGGGAAGTGTCAAAGCAGGAATAGACAGTGACGTGACGAAATTAGAAATGACCTTTGAGGTAAGGCCTGACAAGGAAGCTTTTTTACCATGTGGCTACATATACACACAAACACAAGCACATTCACGCAAATTATTTTGGCATTCTGCAGTACTGAAAAAAAAAACATCAACAAGATGCCAACATACCATTTCTCAGTCTTTCTCTCTCTCTCTCTCTCTCTCACACACATACACACACACACACACACACACACACACACACTCATATAACAACTGTGCTTCCCCTGTCTGGCTAAGGTCAATATTGACTTCAATGGCAGGCATTATGCCCAAGCAAATAAAAAAAAAAAAACACTGTCATAGTTGTGTTATGCATATAACATATATTCAACCGTATTATGCACAGGAAGGGGAAACTCACTCATCACATCCCTTATTGACTAACCAGCATTTCTAACCTGTTTTTCTTGCATATATATGTTAGAAGATGTGTTAAATCTTGCCAATTCATTTGGGGTTTGGGGTGGGTAAATCTGGATGGTGGGCAGACTTCCATCACTTGCAGGCTTCCTTACTGTCCAACTCTCCCACATGGTAAACACAGGCGAGTATCCTCTAACCTTCCCAAGCCCAAGCTCACAGTATGCTGAAAGCTATATATTGTATCCTTGGCATTTAGGAATGAATTGGATTCATTTTGTATCAACGGGTGATTTATGCATGGCATTAAATCCACCAGATAAACCTGAAGAACTTGGAGTGAACTTAATTTTTGCAAAAACATGTTGATTTGTGCTATTCACCTGGTCCCACAAATACTCATATAGAATACAAGTGATCAATTAAAAGTGGAAATGCCATCATCATCAGTGTACTGTTGGGCACTGTCATATAAAAACACAAAATTTGCTACAAAACCCACAACTCTTCAAATCCTGTTTAGAAAGTATGTCCGGTACATTTACATTTCCAACTGTCAGTCACTTGTTAAAACAATGAACATGCACACCTGTAGCTCCTATAGCGGCTAAATGTATTATAATACTGTTGTAACTTAACTGTACAGTAATATATAGTTTTAATGATAACCCACCTTTACAGTGACATCCAGCAAGTCCTCCGCCTGCAGAACATTTCTGGCCAATTCTACAGACGCTGGAGAATAATCTATACCCACCAGATTCCTGTATCCGTGTTTAGCCTTGATGCAAAAAAGACACAGAAAATGAAGAACAAAGTTTATCAACTGTTACAGAAATGTCTGAGAAAACTTAAAGTAGTTTGTTAACAAAGTCGTCAAAGTAGACCTTGGTGTTTAGTCATGCAGATAGTGTTTGGCAAAGTTTGGCATTCAGATTGGACCTTTCTAAGCCTTGAAAAATACAACAAGTATTTTCATTAACAATTTCCCCGTTACCCTAGATAATCCACAGATGTTGCTATATTTTTGTGACTTGTGATTGTCGTAAAATGACCCTTTGAGAAATGAAGTACCCCTAAAAATAAAATCATAATAGCGTTAAAATTTATTTTCACTCTGTTCACACCAGTTCAACTAAAAATGCTCCATTTCCAGTGCCAATATCCAGAATGGAAGCATCTTCTGGGATCTTAGCTTTGTCCATCCATCGCAGCACACGGCTCATGCTTTCCTCTCCAAACCTTACAAAGACAGAAAAACAAGATAAGACAGAGAGAAAGACGGAAACATGCAGACTTTAGCAACAAGACAGGACATTGTCAGAAACTAAAAATGATGCATTGAACAAATCCCCTTTTATGTATCACATGAATCACCAAATTGCGGCCTGATAAATAATCATGTCATCTGTAAGCATCAGTGTAAATGTTGGGTTAATTCTGGCAATGAGCATATCAGTGTGTTAGTACTCTGTATGCTTACCATATCTCACCAACATCCCCAATGTCTCTGAATGTCTCAAGTTCTTTGTGGTAGCATTCTTCCCAACTGCAGATAAAAACAGTCACTGACGATTAGTTAAATAACTACTTTAGACAAAGATGACACAGTGCTATGCTAGAAACATGACATTGTGCAGTGCAGAAAATAAAAATAATACGTGAGCAAGCAGCCTGATGTTAGGTTTTTATAAACTGCTAATGTCTTATGAAATCTGTGTTTTTCTTGCAAGCTCCCATGAAGCCTGCTGCTCTTCCTTATTCAGGATGACAACAAACACCACCCCAAAACAGCTGCAGACAAACAGTTACAGGCACCCTAATGTTACATTTCTCTATTGTGGGCCACAACAGAGATGAGAGGGGGGGGGGGAAGCCTGTTAAGTTTTTATGTGTCTTGTGGAGTCTGGTCAAGAATCCAATACCTAAAGACATTCAGTCATGTATGACCAAGGAAAGGATCAAATCCTCACATCTGAGAAGCTGGTGCTGCTAATCTGTGGCTTTTTTCTTAAAGAAATTATCCTACACCAAAATGCTCGCAGATTAATTTGCTGTCAATCGACTAATCGACGAATCTTTGCAGCTCTACACCATTTATCTGTCTAATAGCACATATCCAGCTCACACCTCAACTGTCATCTTGCTCTTGACATGACAAGCTGGGAATGTAGGCCTCGTTAAAAATCAGCAGGGGGACAATGCTCAGATAAGTGGTGGCTTAGATAAAAAGTACTAGATCATATTTTTGGAAGAGCTGATGTTAGCATTGTTGTTATCTCGTAGCTGTAGAGCCTGGCGAGAATCAAAATCAATCAATCAACTTAACGTTAGCAGCGGATCACAACACTCACTATTCTTTCGTTCCGAGTTTTGAAGGTCCAAAATCGCTATCTGAGCATCTGTCTTCCTCCGTGTCTGAGGTCTTTCCACAGCCATGTGTGCCTTCTGTGGAGTCCTCCATGCTTGTTGGTCAAGTCCCCGCCTACACTTCCCAGATGACCTTGCGTTTGAGGAGCGTGCCTGCAACCGCGGGGGGCATCGGGATTGATAGGGATGTTTCCATCATGGCGGCATCCATTTCAGGTTATACTTTTAGTTCTGTGTGTTATCACAGCGCCAACAGCAACTCAGATCATGTAAGTATTTGGAATTATGTTGACAAAATATTGTGCTGTGGTTGCTAAATTGCGCGTAGCTCGGTGATGTGTCTGATCGTTCATCAGCGTCATTAGTTTGTGTTGTTTTCCAGTGTCATCATCCTGTTGCTGGCTAGCTAGCACTGGTCCCGTCTATCCACCGGCGAATAGGGTGTAATCAGACTGTAGCTACGGGAACATAAAGACAGGACTAGTCATCTTAAGATGATCTAATGTGTTACAACTGCACCGGTGTTAAGTACCATGTTATAACACTAGCCACTAAGAGCCATGTTAATGAAGACCTGCCATATCAATATGGGAACGTTTCTGGGAAAGTTTGAGATCCAGGAAATACTCAGTAGTTAGCTACTTAGCATGTTGGCTAAGCTACCAAGTCAAGTGATTTCGTGTGTCGGTGCTGTTATTCTACAGTCACCTCGACCTGATATCTGATGGCAGTGTAGTGTTTCATCAAAAATATGACTCCAAAGCAGTAAATCTTCAACATTAACATTAACCCTTTTTGGTTTTCCCGTTTCCGCATTGCTAGATTAGCTTCTTAGCCACCTAGCTAATGTGAGTTGCATTGAAGTCATCCCAGTCCAACAAAGTGACTGTCGTCTGTAACAATATTTTTTTTATTTGGCTTTAGCTTGCTCGTTGTAAAGGTTCACCGAAAAAGAAATGCTTTGTGGTTAATGCAAAGAAACCTTTTAACGCAAGCGTTAGTGCAAACTAAGCTGACGTCAGGGCTGTTTACATGTTTTCCTCCTCACAAGACTTTAAAGTCGACTTGAGCAGGTGCCTAGTTGTTGCTTACGAGTTTGCCTGCATTCCTGAGTCCTGACATAAGTCGAAGGAGCTAGGCAGTGCTGTGTACCAGCTGTTGTCACTTGTCACTCAATGATTTAATTGACTCCCAGCACAGAAAGCTGATTTGTTGTTTTGCGTTATACGAAGAAATGTCTTGATCATGATTCAGAGACTCTGATATTTATGTTTCTGCTCTTTGTGAACTGAATCACATCCAAAACATTATTAATAATCTGATTGACCTTTATTCTTTTGGTGCAACTACAGAATAAAGGCCAGATATCTGCATGTTTTGGTTAGTCATAAATTATTCAGTCTATAAAATCTCCAAAAACAGTGAAAATATCCAGCACAATTTCCCAGAACCCAATGTGACATCTCCAAAGTGCATGTTTTGTTTGACTGACATACATATTCAGTTTATATCACACATTTGGATTTGAAAGTTATAACTGAAATATGTTTGGCTTTTCTTGTTGCTTGAAACAAGTAACCGATTAGAAAATTTGTTGTTGGTTAATTTTCTGTTTATCAAATAGAATTGTTTCATATAGTAATTGTTTCAGGTGTACATTAGTGTCCTAACCACAGTTCTTTTATAAATTTGCACAGGAGGGCTTCCTGTTAGGAGAAGTAAGACAAGAAGAGACTGTCAGCATCAGTGACACACAGATCAGCAGTGCAGAATTGCTCCAAGTAGTAGGTAAGCCCTGAATAAGACAAAACACAAACTTTGTGGCATCTTGAGCAAGAAGTAGCAACGGATTAATAACAGTCTGTGACGACAGACAGACAGTTAAGAACTTTACAGGATCACAAAGTCATAGACCTTTTCATTGAAGACATTTTGACATGCCAACGCAAGAGAAGCACAAGTGTAAGATAAGATAAGACTTTATTGATCCCACAGCGGGGACATTTACTTGTTAGGCAGCTCACAAGAAAAACAGGAGAATAGGATAAAGTGCAGAAAAACAAGAAGTGTGCATGCATAAATTCAAGTACAAAAAATGTGCAAAAAATAGCGTATTTACAGTCTAAAAAAGTTAAGTTAAAGATACAAAACAGTGAAAAACTGGCTATATATAAATGTACATGATGATGGAGGAGTGATGAGTAAGATACTGTGAGAAAAAGTGTAAATAATAAAATTAATCAGAAAAATCAGAATCAGAAAAACTTGGGACATTGTTGATGAACATCTGCTCCTTTACTATGTCAAGTCAGAATGTGTGCTGTGAAAAAGCCTGTTTTGCACCACTTTCAAAAAGGCATGGCTTATTAGAACAACATGTAATACAAGTTCTTTTTAAACCTAGTATACACTCATGGGCTGCCCACACAGTTGTTTTCACTTATTTTGCTTCTTAAATGCTTTTCTTAAGATTGAGCAGGCACATGCAGATTGACATCTCCCTCCCTCCTCTGTTAATTCAGTTGCATTTATTAGAGGGAGCTTTTATCATACCTTATGAGGGCGCCCCACATATCACTGCCCAGCCTTTACCTAAGGAGAAGTTTAAGATTAGCATTTCTTTGACCTTTCAATTTAAAATGGGCGATCAGTCTCAGGAGAGCCACATGAATCAGTATTATTATCTGCCAAAATATGGCAGTAAATTAGAAATATTAACAATGGATTATAAATTATTTCTGTCGTGTGGGTTTTACTGCTTCCTGAATTTCTCCTCTGGCCCCTCAGTCCTAGTAGCTTTGCTTTGATGTATCTGAATGTGAAATGTAACAGGGAAAGAAATTATGCCAGTAAGCAGCTTTTTGCTGAGCACTTATCCCTCAGCTCCAGTTTACTCTGCCACAGAAGTGTGCAGATTTATGTTAATGACCCCTTTTCAAAGTGGTTGGGATAAGAGTCTGTGTGGCCAATGTAACATAATCAGTATCAATTGTCCATAAAAATTGCAGGTGTCTTCATGAATATTAGAAAGATACCAGTGTAAATGGCAGCAAGTTGCAGTCCTGTATTGGGAGTTTTGGTTGTTGGGCCACTCTTTGATTTACATTTGGATTATGCCTTTAAATATTTACATTTGTAATGCTTTGTAATTGAAACTATCTGTCACTATTTCTTCCCAACAGAAATCCATAATCATGACCCTTGTGCACAGTTGTTTAGGTAAGATATGAACTTTTTATTCTCAGACTTTTATTATCATCAGTCATCATCAGTGCACATGGTATTATGTACCAGAATTTCATCATGTGCTCCATTGTAAATCAGAAGCTGGTTTAGGGAGACAAAACTGGTCAATCAACAGAATTGGCCTTGACTGTCTAATTTAAGAAATCCTCACATAAAACTTAGTTGTAACACATGCATAAGAAGGTAAGGTAGGTTGATCTGGCAGTTCATAAGAGTACTTGAGATCTCTAAGCATTCACTTACTTTAAGGTAAAAAGAGTAGCAGAGTAGCTTGTGGCAACTTTGTGTTAGGTCACATTAATGTTGACTGTTTACATGGATAATTCAGTTACCTTATATCCATTTCAGCACAGGCTGAATTAATTTGACATTGGACAGCAGATGGCCCCATTTGACAAGACTGGTTAACAGAAGTAGGTTGAGGCAGGAAGAGTAGGAACGTGATGAATCAGTTTGAACTTACTTGTTTTTTTTCTCCTCTCATCAGCTTTTACGACTACGCAGGCAAAGTCAGTGAAGAAAATCTCAACAGCATTCTTAAAGATAGGCGGAAAGTGAGTGAATCTTTTTAAAAAAATTGTCATTTCAACATACATTGAGACTGGTGTTCTGAAAATTTCTGGTGTTGCCATATAGTTACCTTTAAATCAAGGCAGCACAAAAATTAATTCTAAGAAATCAGACATGAATTTTATATTTTAATTTAAGGTTTATTGTAAACTAAAAGTGGGATTGATTGATGCATTTCAAAATGCAAATTGAGTTTAGCCTTGTGGAAATTACCTTCAAAGTCCAGATTTCAGCACTTAACAGTTGACATCAAATATAACATTGTTCAACAAAATGTGCCATTGTATTGAAATTGATACCTTACCTTTCCATATTGAAGCATTTTTGTAGGTGGTTACACAGGTTTCATAATGATGTGGGCAGTTTTTTTTTTTCTTTTCCAGATACTGTATATTATGTTTCAGTGGCCAAGGCACTTGTTGTTAATTTGTCCTAAATGGGGTTTGGTCAGCAGTGCTTTATTTGATCAAAGACATTCAAAAAGATTTCTTTTTTCGGTCACGCAGAACGTCATTGGTTGGTACCGGTTCCGGAGGAACACGCAGCAGCAGATGTCGTTCAGGGAACAGATCATCCACAAACAGCTGACTCAGCTGCTTGGTGTGCCCGACCTCGTCTTCCTTCTTTTCAGCTTCATCTCCACTGCCAACAGCTCCACGCACGCACTGGAGTATGTGCTCTTCAGGCCTAACCGCAGGTAATAATGATCAAACACACACAAACACACACACACACTCTCGTGGTATCTTCTGAAACTACTGTCTGATCCATAAATATTCACTACTGTCCAAATTTTTGATTTACATGGAGATAGTTCCCACCCTGTATGTTTTTTCCTGTAACTAAGTTCCTTTTGCACAGAGCTGCTGCAATCTAATTGCTATCTGGGCTGATAATTACTTTATGTGTATATATTTGTTACTGGATTTAATACATTTGTAAATGATTATCAACTCTTTACAAAATGGTATCTATGGGGAGAGATTTGCTTTTCTTGTTATTTCAGCTTCACAAATAACCAAAGTCTGTTAAACTAAATGAACAAGTATATAATAAGATGGATCCCTGAACGCAAAAAAATGTTTGGTTTGCAAATAGCTATATGTAGTATCGTAACAGATCATCTCTACTCAGTAGGTACAACCAGAGGATCACCCTCACAATCCCAAACCTTGGCAATACAAGCCAGCAGGAATACAAAGTCTCCTCAGTGCCCAACACCTCACTCAACTACGCCAAGGTCATCAAAGAGCATGGGTAAGGTTTGGACTCCCACCTTTTTGTTTTTATTGCACTGCACCCATGTCACTGCATGACTCCCATTTTTGGCTCAGAGAGGGTTTAGACAGCTGTATGTCTCCTCTGATATGCGTGGAGCTGCAGCAGCCACCTGTTTTCTTCTGACAGCATACTACGACTTCACCTTGACTGCATAATGTGCAGCTCCCTCCCACCCCCCCATGCTGGTGCCTGAACTAATCAGTGGGAGCTGATTCTCTGCCACAGACACTTTCCTGTTAGATGGTCTCTGTGGTGGTGTGTAACCCCAGCACCCTAGTCCTAGTTTACACTTGACACCGTGTGTTAGTAATACCAGCATACATTTGCAGATGACTGACTGCAGTGGAAAGCTGGTATGTGACAGGCTGTACATGCTTCTGCTTGTATTTATGTGTCTTTGTGTCCAAACTTAGGCCCACTTTTTCTGTCATAGATGGACTGAGTACTGTGCATCAGGACCGTCTAGACTGCAGGGGCTTTAGCCAGGCTTAGTCTATCTAGCCTCTGATAAGATCACTCTATTTTCACCTCAGCTGATATTTATGTGTGGCAGCCAGTGGATTATTGTTTGATTTAGCTTTAATACATAAGGCATTCATAATTTAACCACTACACCTTTACTGTTCTACTGCTTTTGTGATGTGTGATCTGAATTAGGCGAGCTTGTACTGTGTGATACAGTTTATTATGTTTTAATGATGGATCTGTTTATTTGTAAATATGTCTCCAGGGCTGAATTCTTTGACAAAGATGGTGTGATGAAGGATATCCGTACAATATTCCAAGTCTACAGTGCACTACAAGATAAAGTGCAGGTGAGCCAGATGACGGGTAGCTGGTGTACTTTGCCTAAGATGTTGCTCACCAAATGACTAAGAGGAAGTTTTTTTGTTTTTCCCTTGTGTGAGTTCTTCACCTGCTTGCCTTTTTTTAGGCTGTGTGTGGGGAAGTAGAACAAAGTGAACGTGTGAAGGAGAAAATTCAAGGGGACGTTAACAAACTCAAACAACAAATTGCTCTCAGGAAACGCAAAACCGCAGAAGAGGAGAGGAGTACGTACCTGTTTTGGATTCTGTAAACTGGAATTATGTCATCAAATTTCAAATGCAGTCTGATTTAAAATTTTGAGAAAAATAATACGGCTTATGATTGATAGCAAACAGCAAAACCAGAGGGCTAAGAGTACACTGCATTTCAGTTCTCCTCAGTAGCTCCATATGCCTCAGGCCTTCTTTTTTTTTAAATATTTGATCATTCAACCAGTCAGAATTGATTTCCTCTGATTTTATGTGCTAACACCTTGCAAAAACCTCCACGTGCTTTATCCTATAACACTGACTTCTTTTTTTTTTTTTTTTTTTTTAAACCAGTTAAATCTTTCTCTTTGTTCCGCAGGGCTCCGTGAGGCCCAGAATGCAGATTCCCATTCCACTCCAGAGGAGAACACAGAACCTTCCGAGGCTCCCCTTCTGTCCAGCAGGATAACCTTCCACGCACCCTCTGCCCCGGAGCGGCCCAGTACCTCACCTAACCCACCATCTTATGCTGACCTCTTGACCCAGGATGACTCTCTGCCCTCCTCTTCTTCCCCACCTACCAGTGCTGCTTTACTTCCCCGACCCCAAGCTGTGGGCTCTCCAGGACACCCTACTCCTGGCCCACTGGGGATAGGCCTGGGCCTGGGCCTCGGGCTGGGCCTTGGCCTCAGCGCCAGCTCCAATCCTGTTACCACTCCCAGCACCCCATACCTTGGCAATGGTGATGGATCAAGCTCTGACTCATTAGATAGACAAGCTGCAGGGCAGGAAGATGATGAGGATGATGAGGATGACGACGACGAAGAAGAAGATGAAGACAGTAGCGAATATGAGAACTTAGTGAGCGAAGCCGCTCATCTGCCAATGGTCGCTGCCAGTGTTTTAACTCAAGGCCGACCAGCTGCCCTCAGTCCTGATGGGGACGCTCGTGGCTCACAGACCACATAGAAACATGCCACAGGGTGTGTAAGGGACACACATAAGTGACACACCTTGAGAGGTGGACATCTCAAGCAATCAAAGATAGACAAATATAGACAAAAGAAGTGCCAGTCCTGGAAGTGAACGGCATGCGCTGGTGATGTCCCGCTGTGTGTATTTCTTGTCTTAGTCTGATCTCCATTTTATGGGGAAACCTTGCTAGGCTTTGCAGGCTTAACAGGTGTCTCACGGGGGGAAAAGTCGTTTTCATTTTTTCTTTTTGGAATGGGGTCAGTCTGGGTCCTTCAGTGTGGATTTGTCTGGTTTCGGGGTCGGAGGGGGGGTATGCCAACTGGTTGGCATGCCGACTCCCAAAAAGACAGGCCCTACTCCACGCTTTCTTTCTTCGTTTCACATTTTTATCGCAAACTCTGAGCACCCACTTTTGCATTACCTCTTGCACTATTTTTTTTTTTTTTTTTTTTTTTCCATCTTTTAAACAAACCACCTAAGAAAAGCAAAGGGAAAATATTCTGCGGCCTTCAAACAATTTTTTAAATGAATTAGGCAAATGGTTGTTAACTTTTTCTTTTTTTTTTTTGAAGAAAGAAATATGTAACTACACATTTCTCTCATTTGATTTTGGACTTATTACATTTTATTTTTCATGTTTCAGTCTTTAATCATACAGTTGCCTATTTAAATGATGAAGAATAGATTTCAAACAAAATTTACTCTGCCACTTCAATAATGGGTGCTTTATATATACATATATATATTTTGTCAGATTAACAGTTAATCTAATTTGATTGACAAGAATGTCAATGTCTAGTTCTTCTTGGATAACACTGAAATTGTATGCGCTTTGCTGCACTTAACACAACTTAAGATTTCTTTATTATTGTGCTATACCAATGCTGTCATGTTGTGCCACTTGAGTAGTCCTCTTTGACCACCCTGAGCCAAACTCAGCTCAGCTTTTGTGCGTTGTACGGGGTTCACAGGGCAAACAAGATGTACTGTAGCTTTACTAACCAGATGCTTAAGGTTCCCTCCTGCTGCTGCTGCAACACAGAGAGCTACCACTAAAAAACTGCATCTGTCTGTTCTTCTTCATATAAAAACCTGGCTGCTACTTCCACTTCACAGTTCTGGTTGTCTAATACTACTGACCGTGATCATAACCACTTCAAGCACACTTCTCGCTGATTTGTTCTCTATTAAAGTCATAACGGAAGGCTGACACCCCCTGTAGTGTTTGAATTGTAACCTTGGGAACAGACAGGGAGCGACCACCTTCCTGTCTCAGCATAGTTGACAGCAGACCTCATGTATTCTGGCCTGGTTGGGTCAATGTTGTGTGTATGGACCTGGATAATGTGATGAAAACATCATGACCTTGCTTTAGTATACAGTGCCTTCCACTCAGGGCAGGTTCTCTCTGCACACAGAACACATTTACAGATCTCTCTTGAGAGGTAAAATTATAACAAACGGTGTTGTGTTTGCAATAAGTGACTACCAGCTTTTTTTTTTTTTTTTCAATCATGCGTTTATATGCCTCCCTCTTCCTTTCCTTTCTATGCTGTTGTGTTTTGTTTACCTGAAACAATCATCACTACTTCCTAAAGTTATTTTCCCTTTTTAATTTTACTGACAGCTTCAAATTGGACCTGGATCTCATGGTTGCAACTGTGACTTTGTTTGCTTTATTATTTGAAACTGGAACTATAACCGTAAAGTCAGAGGGAATCTGTTTAGTAACTGAACACCCTGCAAGGCAAAGATGGCAGGATGAGCATAACTTTTTTTTTAAACATCTGGCACATTTGAAAACAGCTGAGGTGTGGATTGATTGGGTGCTGGATGTAGGACACCCTCCTTGCATGAACTGGTCAGTTTTAGACATTTGTTATATTCAGCATGGGCAGATGCTTGCACTTCACATGGAGGGTGTCTAACATCGTGATCAGCAGGTCGCAGGCAGTGTGGAAATTAAGACATTATGTGTTGGGAGAAGCTTTGCCTTGTGAACAAGCTCCGCTTTATTTACACAGCCTGTTTGTACGTCATGTTTTTTGCCTTAGGGTCATTTGATTTGCCCTGATGTGTAATGCTAATGCATCACTGATCGGGAACTGGCACTCAAAATGTAACTTAATAATCACCCAGAATAACACAATCACGCAATGTTAAAAGAAATGAGAAAATCAGTTTGTTAGGAGTATGGTTTCCTTTGAGTACTGGAATACTATAAGGAAATAAATAATGAATGTATAGTAGACAAGCGGGGTGGGGTGGGGGGGTAGCATTTAAACAGCACTTACTGTATAAGCTTGTCTCAGTTGAGTGTTGTGGTATAGAGCAGCAATTCTCAGTGTTGGTCCTCACTCTTAATCCTGGTCCTCAGGCCCTAGGTGATGTTTTTTTAGTCTTACTTTCTGGCTTTCCCAGGTGTTACCCTGACGTGAGGGCCAGAATGAAAACCAGCAGGGTTACAGTGCTGAGAACCACTGGTATAATGTGTCAGAGGACTACCATTGTTAGAATCCTATACCTATCAAGCTCCAACATAATACAAATATGTACTCTTACTGTATGGGGTGACCCTTCCCTTCCTTCCCCATGTGGGCCATTGCAACATCAACACCTCCCTGAAGCACAAAGTCCAGTGCACAGCTTAGATCTTCTAGGCTTTTATCTGGATTTGTGTACTTGACAAAAGTAGACAAAGGACTTGGTTGGATGAGCACAGAGAATACGGTTCTTAAACTGGGGGATAATAAATGAAACATGCATATGTGATATGATGTGCCTTTGCTTTCTTATTGTGGTATATTGAGTACCACTTGAAAAGTGCTTGCTTTAAAAATGAATGTGGTTAGATCCATACTTGTATTTACTTTTTTTTTTTTTGGACAAAATTTGTTTTGCAAAATAATCGCTAGAATGTTTTAGTTTCTGTCCAAGACCTGTGCAAAATATAACTCGCACATTTATTTTGCATGTGTATCTCTATGCGCAAAACCTACTGGTGCCCATGTCAATGACATCACATTAGAGTAGGACGGCCTTTCCTGTCAACGAGTTGCATGCGTGCATACATTTTCTCTGATGAACAAATGACCGAGTAAAGCGTTAATTCTGGTGCAAATTAATTTTGGACTTCGAATTGTGTAGATGCCAGTCAACACCAATTATAATAACAATAATTCAGTATCTCAGCGCTGAGAAGTGAGAAGTGCTCCAGCTGTCATGCATTACTGCAGACTGCTTGCTGCAGTATTTTTACGATGACATCATCCCCTGATCCCCTTTGAAGGGATACCACGTGGTTGCTTTCCAGAAATGCAACAAATTACGATGGGTCGACTTAAAAACAAACATGTTTAACTATAGTTAACTGGGCGCATCGACTAAATGAAAATCATCTCTGAACGGAGTTATTATTACTGTGAAATTCGAGCCCGTTTTGATTTCATGGAGCCTTTTAACGGCTGGAATGAGAGACGTAGAATCTGATTGGTCGGTGTCAGGGGATACACAAAAATCAACCAATCAGCGTGGTTGGCAGATTCAGGTGGTAGATCCTGATCCTGCCTCTAACTGTAACACGGCCCGGAGCTCTCTGCTCTCCCTCGTAGTGTATTTTTCAGCCCTGCCTCGGCTGTTTCTCTTTCCCTGTGCCGCCATTAAAATCCGTCAGCTTGGTGTTTGGAAACTGGGAAGAGGATGAAAATGATTTAAAGCGTCAAAGCAGTCGACCGAGGGACGGGACTGGGGGGGGGGTTTCTTTCTCCATGGTATGTATGGACCTTCAACTGCCAACTAAACGGCGCCCCAAAGAAGTAAATATGCAGCTGGTGTCGGCCAAGTGAGAGAAGACTGAGTTCGGATTGGAGTGGGTTTCTATGGTGGGGTGGGGGGGGGAAGCTTGGGGAAGCTCCATTTGTTTTGGCTGCAGTGTGAAACTAAGGAGTGTAAACACAGCAAAGCAAAGGTAAGGCTTTCTACGACCCTCTGGTAGAGTTGATAAGGGCCTATCAAACGGTTACAGGCAGAGACAGGCAAAACATTATCCCGTAATGTTAGCGAACAGCCAGCTAGCTTGACTGTAATTCCTGGCTGCTAAGCGAACGAACGCTGCCTAATTTTCATGTGAGATAACTTAACAGCTAGCTCGCTCCGTGGCTCTGTTTACACATGCTACAGCTGTAGTAGCTAGTTTGTTAAGTAATGATGGCTGCAAATACACATGACAAAGTCAACTTGTTCTTTATTTCAGCCGAATTCTTGAATGTATGGGTTTTATGCACGAAACGATTTGTCACAAGTATGAACTGCTTGAATGTGACTACCTTAGCTGTCAAGAATGGGCAAGGTCCATGTGTTTTGAAATAAAAGTCTTGTTCGCTTTGCCTGCACGACCCGCAGCTCTCTTCTCGCAAATGTGTTGAATTTCTCACGGCGTGTTGGTAAACTTGGAGGCGTGGTGTAAACACTGTACAACCGACCCTTCTCTGAGCTGCCCAAGCGGGCTAACAATAACTTTATCTTATTGTCTTTGGTAAATAATGTTAGGAATTTAACATAGCAGTTTGGATTATTCCGTTTCATATGAAGGTAATAGGCTTTGGGGGCGAATTCAATTTCAATGCATCAGTAAGTGTCTTAACCAGTCACGCGCCTCCCTGCTGGGTGTCTGGTTTCATCTGCCCTTGTCTCTTGTTACCCAGCTCGGCTGTAGGGCACATTTGCCCGGTGTATATAGCTTACTGTATGTTTTTAAAGCCACTGTCAGGTTTTCACACAAGCGCGGAGGTTCAGTGTTGCACTCATCGTCCTGGCCCTTTCGGCACTTTGTGGATCTTTTAAACATTGCTGCCTTTGATTCTTTTTCAACAGATCAGACGCAGATCAAGAGCAGTAGATTTGTTCAAGTGTCTGACAGTGAACGATCCAAGGGCTGAGTGACATAGGTGGTTGTAATAAAGAAGCTT
The DNA here is from genome assembly GCA_037833715.1 of Toxotes lorentzi. Lineage (NCBI taxonomy): Eukaryota > Metazoa > Chordata > Actinopteri > Toxotidae > Toxotes > Toxotes lorentzi. Next base: position 8,434,696 of record JBBMJY010000003.1, read on the forward strand.
TGTCTGCGTCTGGTGTAACAATTCATTACTGGAGAAATTTACCACTGGAAACTTTAAAAAAAGTTAAGCACCCTGTTTTGCCTCTTTGAGCGCAGACACATTTCTTTCAAGTGCATTGTTAATCTTTTCACCTTTGGGAATTGTCTGGAAGTTTTTGCCTTTATAAGAAATTTTGTTTTGTGTTTTCTGATTATGTAGTGTGGTCAAGTTCAATATGTTGATTTGCCATAACATAAAAATGTTTTGCTTACATGCCCTGTGTTTTTTTTCTCTTTTCGTACCCTAGTGTACTGCTTGCTGTGTGATCTCCTTAAGAGTGGATCTGCCGAGCTGAGAGCCCCTCTGAACGGCAGGAAACCTCCCTTAGCGGCAGCGCGACGATGACTGAGCTGGTTGCCAAGTGGGCCTGTGAATACTGCACATACGAGAACTGGCCGTCAGCCATCAAGTGCACCATGTGCCGCGCTCAGAGGCCCAGTGGGGGTGCCATCATTACTGAGGAGCCCTTCAAGAGCAGCCCTGCTCTGGATGCCAGTTTGCACCAATGGGACCCTGCAGACCTCAGCAACAGCCCTCCCCAGGGGGGATCCAGCTTACTTATTTGCCCAGACTCCAGTGCCCGACCCCGTGTCCGCATTGCTGATGTTCCTGAGACTACTAGCAAGTGGTCATGCCACATGTGCACCTACCTGAACTGGCCTCGGGCCATCCGTTGCACCCAGTGCCTGTGCCAGAGGCAGCACGTTCAACAACAACAGCATGGGCAACATGCAACCCATCAAGGACATCATACCCAGCAGCCACACAGCCCCACAGAGTCACCCCAGACCTCAGGATCTGGATGCCGCCCTACTCCCCTGGTCACCACGACAGACCCCTGTGAGGAATATAATGACCGTAACAGGCTCAACACTCACTCGCAGCACTGGACCTGCACTGCCTGCACTTACGAGAACTGGGCCAAGGCACAAAAGTGTGTGGTGTGCGACCACCCCAGGCCAAATAGTCTGCTGACCGAACCCATTGAACTGGCATCAGAGCCTGATAGCCAACAGCCTTCCTCAAAACTTAATGAACGGGACAGGGACAACAGGAGGGGTGTTGTTGGGCATGTTGTAGGGCAAGGAGTAGGGAGTGTGGTAGGTGGGGTGGGGGGTTGTAGCAGCAGCCAAAGGAGGTCTCCCCCGACTTCAAAACGGGAGTCGGAGATGAAAATGGACTTTCAGAGGATTGAATTGGCGTCAGGGGCTGGAATTGGGAGCAAAGAGGAGCTGGAGGTGGATTTCAAAAAACTGAAACAGATTAAGAACAGGATGAGAAGGACTGATTGGCTCTTCCTCAATGCCTGTGTTGGTGAGTTTCAGGAATATATGATTTTATTGAAGCTTACATTACTTGTTTTCCTTGTATTTTGTTGTATTATGAGGTGGGCAATGACTCAACTGAATGATGAAAGCCAAAGTAACACTGTGAAATGGGATTTCCCCAAATTTGTCAGACTGATTCATATAGTTTTACCATCTGCAAGGTAATGTGCAATCCAGTTTCTATATCCAAGTCCAGATGATTCTGAGTCACATCCTACTAATACTGATATGCTATATGTGCTTAGAAATCCTCTGCATTCAGCTAGAGTAAAACTTCCCCACACAAGCAGCAAGTGTCCGGCCACCCACACTGTAGACTGGTGAATGTGGAGTGGGAGGGAGGATGAGCATTTTAAGAACAACTAGCGATTGCTTTTTTTTTTCCCTCTCTCACACCACTGTCTCACTCTTTCTCCTGCCTTTGCCATGGTTACATAGGGTTTGTTCTACACACCTACTCAGTCCTTCCTCCAGTCCTTTTTCCATATCTGTCTCTTTGACATATAATTTTTCAGATTTTACACTCATCACAATTTGTACAGGTAGAGATGTATTTGATATCCCAGTGACACCCTTGTAGTGATTAATAGTTACACAGTTTTTCATGCTGTTACATTCCTCAAAGGAGAGGAATCACTGGGTCTGAATGTCAAAGAAATTTCACTGTAGTTGGTTTGCCTCTGGTCCTACACAGGGTCTCTTACTGCATGTGACATGGTGAATTCCCTCATGTCTGTGTAGCTTGTCCCTTTGAGGCCAAGTCTCATCTGTTCAGAACGTTTGATGTGAGTGGGTGTGATTTCTTTTAGCACATTCAAGTGTTCACTCTCCTTATCTGATTGGAAGTGCCTCCTCATTTCTCCATTGTCCCTTGAAGGAAATTAAATCCACGACTGAAATCACTTCCTATTTGCCACCAAGTTCGTTACATCTACTTTGGAAGATTTTAGGTCGTCAGCTAACAATTATTTTCATCATCATTATCTGCCTTTTATTTGCTCGATTAATCAGTTTTTGATTTGGGGAGAAATGCCCATTACAGTTTCCTTGAGCTCAAGTGACCATATGTATCTTGCTTATGCAGAAATATTTAGTTTACTATCATAGAAAATGACAAGCATAAAATATTCACATTTGAAGAGCTAAAACAAAAATCATTTTGGTATTTTTGCTTGATGAATGACTTAAATGATTATTCAGCAATTTAAGTTGTCTAGTCTATTGACTAACAGATTAATTGACTAATTGTTTCAACTGTAGAAAATTTGAGATTCTGAATTCTTGTGCCCTCAGATATTCCCACAATGGAACAAAAATGTAGTGTCCACACTGCTTTTTTGCCAATAAACCCCCAATGCACTGCTTTGCCTTTGTTCCTGAGATGACAGACATGCAAGTTACACCAGTGTCTCACCACATCTGTCAGCAGTGAAACAAAATGATAATTAGCAAGTCTTTGATATCTTAGTGTAATGCTCGCTGTGTAGTAAACCACCAAATGTTAATTGTGTAGGTAGGGAATAGTGAGTGAGTGAATGAGGTATGACCTAGCTGCAGTCTCAGAGGACGACGCGTGCATAGCTTAGTTGTGTTGAGGAAAGGCAAGTGAGTCTGTCCTCTGTTGCTAGGTAGGTTTCCTTGTCATCGACGTAGAGACATCAGTGTTTGCAAACAGTGGCCCCAAAGTTCTGATAGAAGCTCCTGTTTCCTAAGGGACACTCTGCACTAAAAATAGCATGACCCATGCAGCAGAAGTCAAAAATAAAGGACTCTTGGTCAACAGCAGTGACCTTTGCCCCCACATTGTGCCCAAGGACAACTACCTAAACTCAACTGATGTTGGTTACATGTGTAGTGTTTGTGTGGTCATTGCTCCTTTCAACCCAGTGCCAAGGCATTACATTCTTATCCTGTTTATGGGGCTACAAACAGATTTGTGATTGTTCATCTGTTTTCAGAGGAGTGGCTTTCATGATGTTGCTTTTGAGGGCAAACACTGACATTGCATGTTGACTCTCCGCTGTTCTGCAAAGGTTTCTTTCGGGAACAGCGTTATGCGCTCGTCATTCTCGAAGCCAGACACTTGGGACTATTTAAGTATTTTAAAGACCCACATGTTGCCTTTTTTCACCAGGTTCTCTCTTTAAGTGCCCATTTGTTTGTGTTTGTGCAGTTTTATTGGCCCACTGTCCCATGTTGTAGTGATTAAAGAGACTTCACATGATGATCATGGTCAGTTGCGTTCACTATGCTAGCCTCTCTTGCCAAAAAAGAATAGATTACTCAAACCTAGTAACTGTTTTGGATAAACATAGTTCTGCAATATATCCAAAAATAAGTTTTATTTAGAAAACAGTGGTCAGTGTTTCCAGTCTAAATATTGATCATGCACATAGTTAGACATGTATGTTTCAAAGATAGACTCACAGTCACTCATGTTTATTAATACCATCATACAGATCAAAGTATCCAATGTTCCTGCCTTAAGAATGTGAAAGGAAACACGAGCACAGTCAAAGGATGTGAACATGTGGGAATGTGCAAACACCAAACAGTCCTGTGTCTCAGTGTCCCTGTGTGACAGTATTAACCAGGGCTGAGTGATACATGAAAAAAAGTCATATCTCAGTAGTTTTGGCTATGGGCCTAGTAGTTATACATTCTCTGTGAAAGAAGTCTGTTTTTCAGATATGAACAGGAGAACAATAAATGATGCAAACATACTTAAAATAGTTAATTATTTCAGCCAATGTTTATAAAAAGATAACAAAATAAGGTTAAATTAAATACACAGATTAACGACTCTGAATATATAAAAACTTGTCAAGTCAGAATTAGGCAAGGAGTGATTTCCCTCAACACAATAAATAGTATACAGTCAAATTTGTACTAATGTGGCATGGAAAAGACAAAAAAAAGGTTTTTTAAAAAGTGTTAATGATATTTGTGAAATTCTCTGCTATTACTGTGATGTGAAAAATTCTACATTCCTCTTTAATTAATTTGTGTTACTGTAAATTGGGAAATCCCTGAAGCCTGTTTTCTTTTGAGAGCTTCTATAAAAGGTTGGGACTGAGTTCACTGTAGCACCCATCCTCACAACTAGTAATGAGTCAGATTCAGTCTTCAGTACTTTTTTAAACAGTTCTGCCAAAAGGGTGAGATGATTTCACTTGTCTCCAGTGCAAGCTTCCTTGTTTCAGTAAGTTTCTAGAAATGAGTGTCAGTATCCTGAAACACGACAAAGTGAGGCAGATTACTACGCTATGATAAATAAAGTTATCCTGGCAAAACATGCACATTTATTCATTCAGTCATGGAAGCTGATGGAATTATCTCACCTTATTTGCACATTATTTTGCTTGTTTTAAGAAATTAAAGGTCAAATGACTTGGTAAAAAGTTGAGTTTTGTGGTCAGGGCAAAAAAGAAGGCAGATGAAGGAGATTCTGATGTGGAGAAGACACAGTAAGCAGCGTGGTTTACCATGTTTCTTTTAGCTAAATGTGGTAGACATACTAAGTGGTAGACATACATGTTCTAGGGCTGCAGCTAATGACTTACTGTACCAATACTTTTTTGATTAATCATTTGTCTATAATTGCCAGAATATAAAAAAAAAAAAAAATGCCAACTCTAATTTCCCACTGAAGTTCAGCCAACGTTTTTAGGCCACTGCCAGAATACGCCTTTGGAGCATGAAAGAAACTCCAGATTGTTTTTATCATCCCAAAATCTGTCAGTCTTATTCACTTATTTAACCAATAAGAAATTGAGAGAGAACCTTACATGGTGGCGTATCACAAACAGACTTTAAAGTACCAACATTTATCTGATGGCCACCGTTCATTTTACTCTGATAAAATTATTTTTCCTTCCACATTATTGAAAGGAAAGAACATTTACTGTGTGGGGGGAAAAGGACCGGCACCGGTCTGTCTTGAAGTGTACGCCTGTTTGCGATTTTGCACCTTTTTGTGTTGTCTAAAGGATCTGTGAGTACAGTACTGACTGTAGGGCTACAGACACGCCCGCACTAATGGAGTGTTTTGTGGAAAGTGGTTGTGATCCCTCTCACACTGCACTACCATTGTGTAGTTTCTCTCTTCATCTATCGCACTGCTAGCCAGCTCCACATGGCACAGCGAGTCCTTCCACCCACTCCATGTCTCTCTCACTCTCTGTCTCACTCACACACAGATTATGCAGCTGAGCATTGTGTGTGGTCCTTTGACATGAGAACAAAAGCTCAACAGTGTTTAATGCTGTCAAATGTACGAGAGAATACTACACGGGCATTTACTGTATATGCTAGAAATGGAAAGAGAAATTTTGTGTAGCTGTGTAGTGTTGAAATGAATGTATTTTCCGGTTTGATTTGATTTTATTCTGTTATATTAACACACTTGTCCAAATAGTTTTTTCTCCTTGAAAAGCTAATAACTTTGGCTTTATCTCACTGTGTTGCTGTTGGTGCTGAAACTTAAAACAGACAGCTTTTTTGTGTTGAGCTGATCATGCAACCATTCACATACTATTGCTTTGATTTAGGAGTTGGACAAAAAATACCCCCATCCTCTAGCCTTTCAGGACAGTTCATTATTTTGCACTCACACTACATTCACATCAACTCACCTTTTTTCTCACTCCTTCCTACATTAAAACACAGAACTGATGTGAAATTATTTACTTTTCTGAGCATCAAATGTGCTCTAAAATGTCAAAGTTTACAGCTAACTAGTTTGTTTATCAGGGGGCAGGTTTTAGTGCTGGATCACTCTAACTATTACCTCTCAATAACTTCAAAGCAAAAGAGTGTAGACTATTGTCTGTTTTCTGCTGTACACAGTCAGATGTGTTTGTATAGTTTGACTGTCTTGGTGAGTTGGCCAGTAGTTTATTTTGTGTGCCAGTGGTTGACATAAATTGTCCCTGAGAGCTAGCAGTAGTTGGTAGTTGTTAATATTTGCACCTTGTCTCAAAAAAGCAAACACTTGCATCTGTCTGATCCAGCACATCCTTTAACCCCTTTCTGTAAGATCTACGGATGATGATAAAGAAGGCATAAAATTACTGAAGGATTAGAAAGTGGCCCCCTATCGTCTTTTCCCCTTGACTTTAAAGACGATGGAGTCTCAAAGCTGTTCCAGCTGTGATAGATAAAGCACGTTTTGATCTCTAATATTTTATACTTTTTAGTTGACCACAGAATGTCCCCTGCACAAGATTGTTCTGAAGATAAGTCATTTTTGTATCTGCTGCACCAAGTCATGATGTGATTCTAACCTCACTGCTCAACATGTTTGCCACTCACTTATTTGATTTGGCCACAAAGCACAATCATTTAAGTTACATGATACAAACAAAAAGTAAACAGATGAGCTGCTTTTTATTTGAGAGATTTGTTGATTTATATAAATCCTTACGCTGATAAATCTGTTTGAAAAGTGAAAAGTAACACACTTTTTAAAGGTGAACTTGTGCTGACATTTAATTAAAAGCAAAATATTCTCTTTGTTCAAACTGTACACTGTGTAATTGGTTCTACCATGGTAAATTTCTTCCACTTAAAATTATCTAAAGAAGACATCTTCACTTTAATTTTCCTTAATGTGACCTTTCCCTTCTCCCTCTTTGTCTGACAGGTGTGGTGGAAGGCGACCTGGCGGCTGTGGAGGCCTACAAGTCATCTGGAGGTGACATTGCACGACAGCTAACATCAGATGAAGTGCGCCTATTAAATCGGCCCTCAGCATTTGATGATGGCTTCACGCTGGTTCACCTAGCCATCCGCTTCCAGAGACAGGACATGCTGGCTGTGTTACTCACAGAGGTCAGTCATTGTGGAACCGATACAGATTTTCTCATTAGTCATGCTATATCTAGAAAGAGACTATATAGTCATTTTTATTTAAGAGTGGCTGCATGGCCAGGTGTGAGTCATATGTTAACTGTAGAAAAAAAAATACTTTAAAATGTTAAAAAAACAACAACAGTATTATAAAAATTGGAGGGTATTCGGTGGAAATTACACCCTTGAATCATGGTATGACTACAGCAGTGTTTGTTTATGAGTCAGAGTTGATGCAGCTTTTTCAGGTGAAGTCTGTTAATCTCAACATCCAGATCAGATGTTGATCAGCCAAGAGGAATCACAAGGGCAGAGGGTTTGCAGAGAGAAAAGAGGCTGGAATTCAGCCACACACTCATGTCTCTGTGCCTCCTTTTCTGTCAGCCTTACAGAAAACCAGATTTAGATGTAATAGCCGTCCTATGTTAGCGATTTTTATGTTCGGTGTTTTGTTATAAATATGAGTTACCTGGTGTGGGTGTGTAACCAGAAGGCTCACTGAGCTAATATGTGTTTGTGTGTATGTCTGCCCTGTGCATGTACTGAGGTTGATAGCTGCTTGCTTGCCGTCAGCACTGTGATCCCAGATTATCTGTATACACACCTCCCCTCCCACGATCAGTCACTGTCCCAGTTTCTTTTCTTAGGAGGTCAATGAGCAACCACTGGATCAACTGCTTGAACGCAGGAACACGGAAACCTCTCTTTTCACCCTCTTGCCCCAGAGGCAACTTAGATTAGTGAAAGTAAAATTAGCTCAGATCACAGTCACCTGCCTAAACACACAAAACAAGTAATGGCTTCAACTGCGCTCGAGTATCAGCTTTACTTGTAGAAAACATCTCTTCAGCTAAATATATTCTCATGTTCCCCAGTGTACAAAACCTTTACAAAGTTTCCTTTGTTCCACTGAACAGTCCCTTGACCTCTGGTATTGATTTCTTCTATGCTTTAAACATTCAGTGATGTAACCTCTACCTCCACTACTACTGCCTTTTTATTTAAATGTTTTAGACAAAGTGATTTTGTCACAGATGATTTCTTTAAGTTTCCATTGTACAAATAACACCTTTAATCAGATCTCACCACTTGCACCGAATGCAGCTGAACTACCCCAAAAAGCTGGTTTTGCACCACACTGCTATTTGGTTTTGTGGTTATTTACAAAATACCACCCTCTGCAACTGTCAGATTTGGTCTTGCTCACTTGTTATCCTCTGTCTTATATACTCTTCTTATATCTCTATTATTCTTCCTTTCTTTCTGCAGGTGTCCCAACAGGCAGCAAAGTGTATTCCAGCCATGGTGTGTCCCGAGTTAACGGAGCAGATCCGTCGTGAGGTAGCGGCCTCTCTTCACCAGCGCAAGGGAGACTTCACCTGCTATTTCCTCACTGATTTGGTGACCTTCACCCTGCCTGCAGGTCAGCAACTCTTCAGCAAACAAACAAACAAAGAGGACCAAAACCACCACAGGCTATGCACTCACAAATTGATGGATGTCATACCATGAATTCCACAAGTTGGCAGAGTTTACTTTCAGTGTTTTGTAAAAAGAGAAGTTAAAACTCTGTAGCTGAAGAAACCCAGTCTAGCCATCCCCTCCGGCCTGCCAAGTGTGTGATAGAATGCTTGTTTTGTTTACTTGTGGCATATGAAATTGCTTGTTGTTCGGATGCTGAGGGGACATAATGCTACGGTTGTCTGTTTCCAGCTGCCAGAAGATGGAGGCTACTTCTGGCTCACTGTTTGAGCATTGTTCTTACATACTGAGTATACCAGCCCGCCAACAGTGCATGTCTCTCGTTCATCACAAAGCTATATTTAGCATTTTTGACAGTGTCTTTTTGTAAAATTGCATGCATTTAATGCTATTTCTATTGAATTTCATTGTGTAGAATAGCTATTATGGTTCAGTCTGTTGCTGGTAGCTAAGCTAAAGTTTTCTTTTTTTTTTTTTTGTTATGCTAAGTGTTCAGGACAATGCAGACCTTGGCTTCTGGCTACTATAGAAAGTCATTCTGTTCAGTTCCACAAAGTCAATGCATTCATTTAGTTTAGCTAAAGAATGAGCTACTGTGTTGACAGGAGCTCGGAGCATGCAGTGAAAGCCAGAGGCTATTGTGGGAAGAACAAAACATGGTGGCTTGAGTTAAAACCAGCCACGGCAGAAAAAAATTCTAGTTGTCCTTTTCAGTCATTTCAATAAAGCATTACAGCTAGTAGAGATGAAAGCATTCATCAGATAAAATACGGTTAAAAGCAAGACTTGGCTTTCCCTGCACCTGTGTGCTCTGTGTCTCCTCTAATAACCCCCTTTTTTGATTTTTCTCATTCAGTTCTCTTTGTTTATTGTTGCTTTTTTGTTTCAGACATCGAGGACTTGCCCCCAGCAGTCCAGGAAAAACTGTTTGACGAGGTGCTGGACCGAGACGTACAGAAAGGTGAAATCTTTTCTCTATCAGCTTCATGACTTAGTGTTGCAGTAACACCTATCTCATGCTGTGCGCTTACGCAACTACAGTGAGAGAGAAAGAGAGAACGATGGTCTGGCAGCTTGGCAAACACAGGGAGCCCCCTCACAAACTGTACACTATAACGGGAAGGCTGCCGAGTAGTGGTAGTGTTATATTACTTGTATTTTCCAGCTTGCCAACGCAGCGTTTTGCCTGCCTGCTTGTCACTCTGCCAGGAGGCCTGTCTTTATCGTGTGTACCAGTTGTGTCTACCCTAATCAGCCTAATTGAGTTTTAGGGATTTCTCTGATCCCCATTGAATGATTGTACTTCCCCTCAGCCCACACACACACACAAATATAAACACACATTTAAAAGGCATCTCTTTTCTGCAACACTTTTTCTTTGATTCAGCTTGTTTGTGTGTCCTGTTTAATCAGCCCAGGGTGTGAGATATTTGAGACTACTTTTTGAGGCAAAAGAGAGACAGAAATCCTCATTTCACCTTCAAGATAATTTCTGTGTGTTTGCTTGTACTTAAGTAAGGAGTTTTGGCAGAAACATGAAATGCCCAGGTGAACAGAAAACCTTGTCTCCTTGTTAAGAGATTAAGACTAGACCAGCTAACACTGCTTAAAACCTGATTACCTGACCATGTAAACCCTTCGCCTTTCTTAATCGTGCGTGATGTGTATGGATTTCCAGGGGAAAAAAATAGGGAAAGTGTCACACATGTAGCAGCAATGTAGTGTAATGAAAGGAAAGCTAATTGCTAGAGGTTTGTGCATGGTTGTGTTCAAAACAATTCAATACACAGTGTGATTTAAATTGAACATAGCCATATTGATCTTGTTTTGTTTTTGTTTCTACAAACTAGAAAGCTCAACTACAAAATAAATCACTTTCCACAGCTAAACAAAAGGTCATTTGTAAATTTCAAACACATGGTCATGGTAGGAAAAGACTGTGTGCTCTTCCACTACAGAGCTCATTTGTCTCAGTGCTCCACCAGTCCAAAAACTCCATCCCCCCCAAAAATCTGTTAAAGTGGTTGTGTCATATCATTTACAAGTTTCTATTAACAAATGACTGTAAATACATTTAAATATACCAGTACTGGTACAACAAATATTGTGGATAGTTGGATAGAAATCTGATAACTGACAATGTACACTTATTTATACTCAACAGTCAATTTCAGTTTCAAGGCACTGAACCATCACTGACTTCCCTTGCATTTTAAAAACAACGTACTGTTTTGTGATTGGCCAGTAGCATCACAATAACGCTAAACAGAAGAAAAGATCAGACAGTGTTCTGTCTGTTCAGCTGCAAGCAGCAGTGCAGCTTAAAGAGACTGGTCTTCACAAGGCAACAGTTGATGCTTTCACTTGCACTTTGCAACATGTTTCCGCTATAAATATTTACTCAAACACTCAGACGTATGTGTATATGTATATCTTCTTCTGACTTATCGCAGTCATCAGGTTTTGTGGTGTACATGCAGATCTATTTAGAGGCTGTTAAGTCATATCTATTTTGACAGGTGCAAGTAGCCATTAACACTCTCCCAAACAGTCATTTCAAATGCCATCACCTGTCTTGCCACCTGGGAAAAAACACTTAGGCCTTTGTACAACCCCAGATCGTCCTCACTGTTGAGTTTTTAGTACAGTGTGTGTTCTCTTTGAGGTCAAATATTTAGTACAAATGACAGGTTTTAAGGCATAGAGAGATACAGCACTCAACTTTTCCTCCTTCTCTTGTTCAGAACTTGAAGAGGAGTCTCCCATTATCAACTGGTCCCTGGAGCTTGGGACTAGGTTAGACAGTCGGCTGTATGCCCTGTGGAACCGCACAGCTGGGGATTGTCTGCTTGACTCCGTGCTGCAGGCTACATGGGGCATCTATGACAAGGACTCTGTGCTCCGCAAGACCCTCCATGACAGCCTGCACGACTGTTCTCACTGGTAAGGCCTGCAGACCGGAGACTAACAATACAAATTATACTGTGTTATAGTCCTTTAAAACACAATCTGTCAGCAGTGTAGCATGCTGATTTGCATCTAGTCTCAGGCATATTCAAACTGTGTTTAGCAGAGTGAATGATGCACCACACCTCAATAATTCATGAAGTATTGACAGGAATTTCAGCTCGTACAGATGAGTTGGTGTTTGGTGCTTTTCAGGAGAATGATTTTAATCAGCTGGAATGTTAATTTGGCCAGACAAGGTGAATATGGTGCATTTTTTCTAAAGATATGTCGCAGACAGAATAAACACATCTATTTTTACACTACATTCTTGACCAGTGAAGCATTAGGTTCCAATAACAAAACATCCATGTCATGTTTATCTTTATACTGTGCTTCAAGCATTTAGCTGAGCGTTTTACAGAGAAATGTTTACAAGAAGTGAGCAGGTTAAGTTTTAGCGTCTTGCTCAAGGACACGAAAACAGATGAAACAGGATTCAACAGTTTCATGTTAAATTTTGTTTTCCTTTGGCATTGCATGACTATGTCAGAAATTGGGTCATGTGGTTTAGAGTTTGGAATATATACCCAAAATCCAAAGCTAGGATTGTCGGCTCATACAGAGATGTCAGACTTTGAACTGGGAACTCTTGCTCCAGTTTAAAGTTGAAACAATTTGAAGGCCTGAGACTTATTCTACATGAACAAAACAGCCCAGTGTGACTCATGTCTGTTTCTAAGAAACTGTGGGTTTTTCTGTGAGAAAATTACTATTAGATATAATGAGTAATTGCCATCCAACCTAAACCTCAACAGAGATGGAGGAATACAGTGAATAGTGATCACGTGGGTTTCTGCACAGAGAGGTCAAATAATGTCATAAACAAAACAGTATATATATATATATATATATGTGTGTATGCCTGTGTGTGGTCTGTAGGTTTTACACGCGCTGGAAGGAGTGGGAGTCATGGTATTCCCAAAGCTTCGGCCTGCACTTTTCACTCCGGGAGGAACAGTGGCAGGAAGACTGGGCTTTCATCCTTTCCTTAGCTAGTCAGGTATGCGTACATGAAAGCAAACACACATTAAAATGGAGGACAGGAGCTTGATGTGCTTAAAATGTGACACACTAATGATGTATGAATTATGCAAGAAGCCTTACTGCTCTTACCACACTATACTTAATCTGTAATGCTGTCTGAAAGTGCATCCTGGCTGTCATCAGCACTTCTGTGCTTCTCACTGCTCTGTGTGACCTCACAGACTAAGCATCTGGGCGGGTTGTTATTATATCTGGGTGTGAAAGTGCAGTAATTGTTGAGTGTTTTTCATGTTTGAACGCTTGGAGTATGCTGCTGCAACTTGGCAGAGGGAATGTGCAGCATTCCAGAATCATGGTTTTGTAGTGTCACCGGCCTTGGCTTTCTAACTGTTTTTCCCTTTGTGTCCTGTTTTCTTTTACAGCCAGGATCCAGCTTGGAGCAGACCCACATTTTCGTTCTTGCACACATACTTCGTAGGCCTATTATCGTCTACGGAGTGAAGTATTACAAAAGTTTCCGTGGCGAAACACTCGGGTACACCCGTTTTCAAGGTGAGCAGTGAGTTGACTGATGTTGGACTGATGTTGTGCTGGTCAGTTATCATTAAACGTTGAGTGCAGCTCTGTTCCAGTGGGCGGAGGAGGACTAGACTTCCTTTGTGAAATAGCTCCGGCCTACATGTGTCTGCATAGCTGACATAGCTGACATAACTGCCCCTCTGATCTGTCAGTAATTGCTATTTACAACATGCATCAGTCTAGTGTCTTTCATTAAAGGGGTATTTTCGTACCGTGGGACTCAAAATAACATTAACAACAAAACAAAACACCCTCTTTGTCTTAGGAGCACATTTAGGAGTGCGTTGTGGTGCAGGAAAATGTTCCACACACACATCCAGACACATTTGAACATATGTAAACCATCAGAACCCCCGAGTCAAACAATCCTATGGTCCACCTTTATTGCTAGCAGTAAAAACAGTCTGGATTCAATTTGCCTGCTGAGTGATGCTGTACGGGGGATGATGAAAGCGCTCTGCGAGGGCCAACTGCTTGTGGTAAAGCCTGTCTGATGGATCAGTGATTTACTGTTGCCAGGAGCCAATGTAAAACACACTGAGGGAGGCGTGCGTATGGGCGCCTATAGAGAGGCGAGGGGAGCTCGGTTAAAGTGGTGACCAAGTGAACCCAGTAAAAACACAATGGTTACTGGGAGAGAAGAGTAGCTTTATAGAGGCTTTTCAATTGTGGTGTCAGGTTGTCAGAGGTATTCAGGAGGTGTGAGAGCTGCTCTGTGTATTATGGACCTCAAGAAATACAAGACACTGTATTTATGTATTGTGCTTTCTGCATTGTTGTGGTAGGACACTGCCAGTGGTGGAAAGTAACTAAGTACATTTATTCAAGTACTGTCCTTAATTCTGTGATGCTTGTACGTAACTTGAATATTTACATTTTCTGCTACACTTGAATGTAAAAGTACACTTAACTCATCTTCTGTACATTTTTCTTTTTCTTGGATCACCCAGCAGTGTAGACATATAGTACTGCATCCGTTACAGCATTAAAGTGATCAGTTCTATAAAATCAGTGAACCACTCATCTGGAATGTACCCTGCCCCAGCTACACCCCGAACAGACATGGAGAAGTTGCTGTGGCTGCTGCAAAATGTGGGTGTATCTGAGGATGAGCTCCAGCTTTGTGAAAGACATAATAGATATACATGTGGAGAAGACAAATAAGGAAATTTTTTTGTCTTACGGAGGATGCTCACAGGATGATCAGAGCTCAAGGAAAAAAACAGAATTTCTTACCAGTTTTACTGACACCTCTGTCGCACAGACCTAACGAATTGCAGATCTAAATTCCTCTGCTATCCATAGAAATAATGTACCAGACATACAGTCAAACCAGTCCTGTGTTGGCCCAGCTCCAGCCGGGATGCTCTCTGATTCTGTGTCTCTGGAAGCAACAGTTCCTTGGCTTCTCTCCACTTGTGTAGCCCTTGCTCCCCATCCTGCAGCAGGTTTAATGAACCGAATGAACAAACTCCTTGGTTCAGGCAGCGGCAGAGCATGAGACACTGCCCTGTTCAGTTCCCTTGTATCCTGACCGCTGGACCCTGGTTCGAAACAGAAATCGAGACAGGCGCTCTTCCCATCTACCTGCCTCACAGCTGCGGTTGAGCAACAGGTTTACTGTCCAGGGTGATCTTGGCAGCTCCATCTCGTTTCTGCAAAGCTTGCCAGCCAGCTGGTAATCTAGTACATCCTGACAAGAGCCCAGGGAAACAAGCTCCTGCTGCTCAGCTGCCTTCTTCTTCTTCCACCTTGATCATAAGTGACTCAGTCATCAGAGACTTTAAGGAGATATCAGTAAAAAACTTCTCGCTTCCTGGGTCCAAAAGTTCAGGATAACAGTTAAATTTCTGACAATTCTATAATTTTATAATTCCACTTCACATGATAAATTCTCCAAAGAGTCTGAGATATGTTCTGTAAACCTCACTCCTCATCCTCACTCCACTCCTATTCCCACCAGCACAGCTGCTGCTTCCAATGTATGTAACCCAATCTATTTATTTAATCTATTTTTTCCAGTCACAGGCTCCACAGGCTTTTAAAAGTCTTTTGTAAATGACTTTATTTTAACCCATAAATTAGATTTTTTTTATCTCTCACTGAAACCTGGCAAAGAACTGGTGAAAACAGCTTTTCCTTCTTTTTCGTTGTAAATCAACAGTGGACATCTTTTTCCTTTACCTATATTCATCTTTGGGAAAATAACTTTAAACAAATTCTCTTCGTCCCCGTCCTCCTCTCCTTCCAGGTGTGTACTTGCCCCTTTTGTGGGAGCAGAGTTTCTGCTGGAAGAGCCCCATCGCTCTGGGCTACACGCGGGGCCACTTCTCAGCACTGGTGGCCATGGAGAACGACGGCTTCGACAATCGCGGCGCGGGCGCCAACCTCAACACAGACGATGACGTGACCGTCACGTTCCTGCCGCTGGTTGACAGCGAGAGGAAGCTGCTTCACATTCACTTCCTCTCAGCGCAGGAAGTAAGCACCTCCCCCGCTGTGTCTATAGATTTCTTATTTGTCTTTTTAAATTTAGCCTATAATTGATGTTTTTTGTTATGAGTAAGAACGTTGTCTGTGTCAGTACTAGTAAAAGAGAATATATTACATCCTGAATTTACACTAGTGATATGTCTAAATTGTTATATTTGTTTCCTCTCGTTCCCTCAGATGGGAAATGAAGAGCAGCAGGAGAAGCTGCTGCGGGAGTGGTTGGACTGCTGTGTGACCGAGGGTGGAGTCCTGGTGGCTCTTCAGAAAAGCTCCCGCCGCCGCAACCACCCACTTGTCACTCAGATGGTTGAGAAGTGGCTGGATGGCTACCGACAGATCCGACCCTGCGCTTCTTTGTCTGACGGCGAAGAGGAGGAGGACGACGAGGACGAGTGACAAAACTGAAGCAGGGAGAGGCGATCTGCAGGGGGGGGGCAGGACTCCTCTCCCTCCTCTCTCTAACACTTTGTCTTTATTATTGATTTGTTTTTTTCCTTTCCTGACACGGACAAACTGTGAAAGTCTTCAGGAGAGGACAGGGAGTCACAAGTCCCCACCAACCTTTCACCTGACAAAAGACACTGCTACTGTTCTGGCACACAGAAGACATAAAACGCATTCAACACTTTACTCAGACAAACCTGAGACTGACAGATTTGGGGAGAGGTTTACGAATGCTAATGACCTTTTTTGATTTCTTTTGAGTTTCAAAATGTAAAGGAAAAAAAGGAATCTTTATCAATAGATGTAAATGCATGTGGTTGTTTAAAAAAAAAAAAGAATATAAGGAAATATACCAGCATTGATTCAAATCAACACTTTATATCCGTTCAGTATGGGCACTGACAAAAGCACACTTCCAAATTGATTTTATGATGTGTTTTCCAGTTGTTTAAGAGTTGGCTTGTTTAGCATTTTGTTTTTGAACGGGCAGGGACAAAGCCAATAAATATCGTTATCTTTAGAGAACCAGAGATTGTGTAATAATAAATGACTTTAATCCTTATTACTAAGCACTGCACATTTATTAAAACATTTCTATATAAATACAGTATCATTGCTTGAATTAAGGTCATTATATGAAGCTCTTGAAAAGGGAGATTTTTCCCTTTACAAGTCAAATCTACACTCACTAAGGTTTAGCACACAAACATTCATGTTGGATCTTTGGTTTACCTTTTTTTCAGACTGACTGAACTGAGAAGTTGTATGTGAGTGTGTGTGTGTGTGTGAGCGCGTGTTTTTTCTTCTCTGAACTTACTCTACATATTTATTGTTTGAAAACTTATTTGAGCGAATAAGAGCTTTCTGTATATTTTATTTTCTCCTTTTTGTGGTTTCGTTAATTATTCTTTCAATCTTGATGAAGACATGTTGCACAGAAACATTTTTGCTGTGAGGAAAGAACCAACTTCAGTGAACCATCAGTGAAAAGTTTACCTATGTTGCGTGCGATTTAGTACCTCATTTGGATGCCTAAAATCTGGTGCTTTTGTGTTTTTGGGGGGGACAGACGAGAGAGACGCATTAAATGTCGACATAAACAGAGTCACGCTTGTCTCGTTGTCTCCTACTTCCTCTTTGTCCCTTCTTTCCTTATAGCGTTTGTTGTCACGGTCACCCTCACGGTACATGTAAGCTCACCTCCTCTGTATCGCCTGTTTGTTGTCATTATGTGAAAACATCTTTAAGTTTTTGATCAAGGTTGTTGTGAGAGACTGCAACATATAAAACCAAAGCTGACAGAAAAAAACAAAACAAAAACAGAGTTTTCGTTATTTTGCTGTGAATGTTTGCATTTTGTTTTTTTCTTGCCATTGCGTACTGTAACCTCTTTCGTGTTTCATTCGCGTCATACACGTTTTGAGCATCACCTGTATGTTGCTTTGTATTTATGCAATAGTTGCAGTTGTGACTATGATGGTTTGTGGATTTAGGCCTGACTTCACTATACAGAGTGTAACGCAAAGAACAGGTAAAATAAGGAAAAAATAAATAAATAAAGGAAAACCTTTTTGAATGTCTCAACAGTTTCCTGGTCTGATATTCTTGCTTATTAATTCTGTTATTTCACGTGTCAGTTAATGCTGTTTTTACATGTTTTCAGATTAGAAACACTTGACACAACTCAAGCCCTTGTGCAGCACCTTTCTAACCTTCTAGTGGAGTTAAAATTTGTGACAGTACAAACAGGTCAAATGAAGGTCAATTAGTATGAAAACTTCACTTCAAACTCCCACTAAAAATATTAAAAATGACTGATTTATCATTACCAAAATAGTTGCTTATTACTTTTCTAATTGATTAATCAACTAATCATTTAAGATCAAGTACTTTGAAAAAAAAAATCCACTTGCTAGATTTCTTCCACAGCTTTCAGCCACATAGCATAACACTTTCTGAGGATATCACTGTCTATGAGGTCCATCCCAAATAAATGGCCACTGATCAAAGTAATCCAGAGATAGCTGTCTTTACATCCATGGGAACACTGCATACAGGAACCACTAATAGCTAATTCGATGTACTTTTTATGATGCCAAGTTGCCAAAATGTAAACAAATATTGGCTGAAAGGTAGGGCTCATGTAGCTCACAGCCTTAACTGAAGGAATCCCTAACACACAAGCATTATGGGAAATGTATTTCCAAACTTCAGAGACGATCATCTAATAGCCAAGGAATAACAGCAGTGACAAAATTAATATAAACTATGGGGTTTATATATATATACAAAAAAAAAACTTCTTTCAAACAACAGTGTCCAGGAAGAGCAAAATCCCACAAACGTTCCACAGAGCCAATCATCAATCAGAACAGCAAGTTTTATTTATTGTTTCCAGCTGCACTGTATACTATATGTTCACCTTGTACAAGAAACAAATACAAATACTCACACTAAAAACCAAACAAACTGCTAGCAGCCGTCTCTTGCTATTATCATGGAGCTAAAGGGATGGATGTGGCTGCTGTTATTCACAGAGGGCACGGTGCCTCCGAGAGCCACAGCTGGCTTTCATTAGAGCAGAAAAACAGAAGAAGAAGAAGAAACTATATGGAGGAAAGGGTGGGGTCGGTCACATAAGACTATGATTATAAGAACATTTAACAAGGCAATACAAATCTAACAGGACTGAAAACCTTGCACATCAAAAAACATACATTTGATAATATAAAAAAATACTACAATGGAGAAAGAGGTGGAGACATGAAAAGCCGTAATCCAGACTTGTTTTTCTTTTTCTTTTCTGTTCAGATTTGGACAGATTTGAAGGTTAATCTTTTTTTTTTTCCTGAGTCAGTAAGAAATATACTGTTTTTTTTTCTACCTCGGTAACCAGTGCTGTGATGTACTGTAGGTCCTTTGGGTGCAAACAGATAATATTTGGGACACTGTTCATGACAATAACCAAATATTGTAGGTACCTCAGTTCAGCAGA
Source organism: Toxotes lorentzi (assembly GCA_037833715.1). Classification (NCBI taxonomy): domain Eukaryota; kingdom Metazoa; phylum Chordata; class Actinopteri; family Toxotidae; genus Toxotes; species Toxotes lorentzi. The sequence continues at coordinate 8,453,899 of JBBMJY010000003.1, forward strand.
GGTGGAAAGATTACAACAGCACTATGTAAACTGAGGTGACACACTCAATGTATAATATCTAACCACGAATGGCAGTCTCTTTTTTTTCTTACCTTTTATTTTTTTTTGGTTTAAAAAGATTTTTACCTCATAAGCCGAAATATCCTTCCTGGAAGTAGGAACCACATCTACTGCCCCGCATCTTGTCTCTACATTCAGGGGCCACCAGTCACGGCGACTAGAAAAGGGCAAAGACAGAGTCCAGATTTCTGATGGAGACGGCAGATGCTGCTGTTGTCATCAGCTGACTTTTCTGGTCTGCCAAAACATACGCGTAACTGTAAATCCATTCATTTTCACACACTGAAGAACAGAAGAACAGATATTCACTTGCAACAGAAACACAGAATACAGGATAAACAGAAGAAAGTAAAAAAAAAAAACAAACAAAAACAAAACAAAAAAATAAAACAAAATAACACAAGACTGAAATGGGTGAAACTGTGGAGGAAGGAGGGGAAAAAGAAGGCTTGATGAAGTCATTGTCATTTCAAGCTCTTCTTTTAAACCAAGGGAGGGAGGGTCAGATTTCCGTCCTGCACATGGTAGTGTCAACGTGTCCCAGAAGTCAGGAGGAATCTCCCTAAAATCTACTCGAAATAAAACAAAAAGATCACTCAAATCAATGAAGAACAAGGACAGATATGGAGGGACGAGAGGTTTCAGATCTTCGGCGCATGAGTCTGACGGTCAGTCCCATCTCAGTGTGGCCACTCACATGTGTGTGTGTGTGTATTAACATCCACTGTCCTCACTTGGGCTTAGTGGTTTCATACAAAAAAGAAAGAGTGTGAAACGTCGCCCGGCAGGCAGTCTGCTGGTAGGTTCAGATGGCTGAAGTCAAGCGTACAGTTGGATGGTTGAGTTGGTAGGTTGCTGGGTTTTTAGTATACATCGGTTTTTAGCCCCCTGCTCAGTCACAGCGGCAGTCCTACGGCTCAGTCATGTGCTCTCTCATGGGGTCGCCATGTTTGGAGGGTTGGTTGGGGGAGGTGGCCTGTGAAGGATGGGTACCGGGGGGCAGGGTGTGGGTGATGGGAACACCCCCGGGCACCAACCCCTCCATAGGTCCAGGAATCCCACCGGGGGCGACGCCCACCACACCAGGAGGGAATCTGGAGATGGACAGGAGGTGATCAACAGACACGAAAAGGAGCAAAGGAAAACTGTTTAACTGAAAGTAACTTTGCAAAATGACAGAAACAAATCCAGGAAAAAGTCTGCTGCTGCTGCTGCTGCTGCTCAGTGGATGATCCTCACTATAAAGCTGAAACTACTATTTGTGTAAGGTTAAAGGTGGAAAGGAGAACTGCAGCATGGAGGCAATAAACATGGATGTTAGGGGTCTTAATCTGGTGTAGGAGAGGACTTTAAAGGGCCATTCACCCAGATTACAAAGAAAAAACATTATTTCTCACTTTCCCACCCCTATGGTATTTAGGGCATTCAGCCACTCAGACAGGTTTGGTTTTAATGCAGATAGTTTTGGTTTTATTTGCTCAGGTTTTAAGATACCCATCTCTGAGATATCTGCTGCCAACCTAACACAGTGGAGGTCAATGGATCCATTTGTTTCTTTCAGGTGTTGAGAAAATACATTAACATAATTAATCAACAACACCTCTTCCCAGAAAGTGTCCTAAAAAAGTGAGAAAAAAAACATATCTCTTTTATAATTTGGGTGAATCGATCCTTTATTACAGGGAGTTGAAAGGGGAAAGTGTGGAGGGAAACTCTTATTGTACATAAAGCAACTGATAATATCTGAGGTTTGTTGATAGGGGTTTCACAAATGTTTAAGATTTGTCTTGATGAGATGCTGGGTAATGTGGGTACAGTCACAGGACATGAGTGTGAGGCAGGCTACAGATTTCACTGGGATTTGGTTTAATCAATGATGCTTTTCATTTGCTTTGGCCTGTGGGCCAGCAGTGGTAGTATTCATTTACCTGGTTGAGATTTAGGTATATAATTTGTCCTGCATTCCCCCCGTTGCTATGGCCTGTACCATGGTTTGGTTCACTCGGCTGTGTGAGAGAAGCAGTTCAGTCTGGTTGAGACAATATAGAGACTGAGAAACCAAGGGATAAATTCAATTGGGCCAAGATCTATGTATAAATACGCCACACAAACTAGGACCCAGCCTAATATTCAGGAAAAGAAAGTCAGAATTGTGACAAACACACATATGAACATCTAGACTACCCCTCCCCACATGTGTTAAGCCTCATTTACTGCAGGTGTTGAGATGCCGCAGGTGACCTCTGTGGGATGTGAGGGGCCTGCTGGGTTCACATAAAATCCACCTCCTACCTGTAGGCGGCGCCATTGATCTCAGGGTGAACTTGAGGCTGCTGCTGATCCATCACTCCCCAGGGTGCTGTGGTGACAAAGAACTCCTTGTTGACACAGTTTCGGAGGCTGTCGGGAATACGGCCTGTGTTTGGGGAGGGGAGGAGGGGGCGAGATTGAACATTGGTGAGCTCAGAAAAAGATAAATGTGGGAATTCAGTGCATTCAAAGACGTTTCCATACCAGTGATGGCTCTGCGTATTTCTGTGGCGGCGGCCTCTCTCATCTCCAGTGACGCTTGCTCGCTGTACCAGGCGGTGTGTGGCGTGCAGATCAAGTTGGGGGCGTCTTTCAGAGGACCTTGGGAAAAACTTTAAGAAGGAAACAAAGAGATTAAGAGGTGTCCGAGGAAGAAAACAGATACAACTTTCTTCTAATTGCAACTTAGCTATTTCTATCTATCTATTTCCATCACTTCACATTAGTGGGGTGCATTAGCAGTCATTATAGATCATGTGTACAGACAATGGTTGAACAATGAGCTGTCAATTTATGAAGAAGGTTAAAAGCTGTTTCAATAAGAAACACCTGAAAGGCTCTGACTCGTGGACGTCCAAGGCGGCTCCCCGTATCCTGCCTTCTTTCAGGGCCTGAGCCAAAGCTTTCTCATCGACCAGACCTCCCCGTGCAGAGTTGACCAGAAAAGCACCTTGACGCATCTATGCACACACAACACACACAGCATATATTTTTATTCTCTCATTAATAACTTCAGCATTAAACATATCAAAATGCTTTGAGATTGCACCCCCAGGAGGTGTTGGCATTGGGAAGCGTGGGAAGATTAAAAAAAAAAAAAAACAACACGCGGAAACATATGCTTTTTAAATAAAGAGCGACAAGATAACAAAAGGCTTTTAAAAGAAAGGGGACATTTAAGTGACACTAATCCCTCCATCGTCACACAAGCTATTATTCAGGGTCTGTGAGAAACTATCCTAACAGTGAGGAAGTAAGATGTCAATTTCAGCAGCCAAGTATGGTTCAAATAGTTAATGAATCACTGAATTTAACACAACTTGCAAGTCAGTGCATGTCCTCTGGGTGGCAGCAGAGATCAGGAGAAGAGGATTACAGTTCCATTTGCAGTAACTGAAGAGGGGGTTCTTGTATTTCTCATGTTAGAGGGAAAGAAATCTGTTCACACAGACACATTAAGGGAACCCGCGTCCCGTTTGGAGGCAAAAAGCATTACATTCTGGGGTTAAAGAGCATGCCGTGGTCAGCTTAGCTGCTGATTCACAGAGGCTGGTTAACTTGAATGCCTGGACTGGCAGATCGCTCATGCTGGCAGCTGCGACCTGGCTGGTCAGTGACATTCTTTGGTTTGTCACTGACTGCTTTCTTGGCAGCTGACGATAGGTGTGGCGTGCTGCTCAGAAAGCACACGGTCGAAATACAGTGTGCTGGATTATACTGCAGGGGAACTGAATACATTTACACCATGAGGAGCAAATGTTTAAAGTTTTATGAAGTAAGAATGTCAGATTACCATGTTACCGTGTATTTTTTGGCTCAATATTTTTTGGCTCATTTTCAGATAAGAACATGCACAAGAATGGTGCGCACGCTCCTACACCTACTAGACAAAGACACACACACACACACACAGTGACTGGGAGTTATGAAAGAGCAGAAACTGTGAGGATGAACAGACTGATTACAGTGAATGTCCCCTGCCCACCACAGTATAAACAATAATGCAAAGAGATGCCTCACCCCCATATGTACATGCCTCTTTTTCTGGGTCCACAGAGATCCTCCAAACACCTGTGTTTCTTTGCATGTGCTTGTTCCGAGGATCTTACCACTCATTAAAAGGTTGTTTAAACAACCTATAATTGGAAGTTGCCGACAAAGGATCGCTGGCAGCCAAGGAATGCCGGTTGCTGGCCAAGGCAGCTGCCAGCCCGCTGGGTTAAAGCTGTTCTACCAACCTCGGAGAATCATTAGCTTAGTCAAGAGAATGTGCGGCCTGCTTTGTAAGGTAATGAAAAAGAGCTTCTGCCAAAATCGAGGCATCTCTTATTTTTCCGATAAGTTGCAGGCTCTGTCAGCTTCTCAGACCATGTCACGTGTTTAATGTGAGACAGCAAATCCAGTTTCCTTTATTTTCCATCACCTGAGGCTCATAACAGAAAGATATATAATCAATTTCTGGTGCTTCCTCAGCTCTTAAGGCCCCTGACCTGTTTGATGGTGAAGTCGTTGATGAGGTGGTGGTTGTGTTCGTTCAGGTTGCAGTGTAGGGAGACGCAGTCGCTCTGGTACAGCAGATCCTGGAGCGTGTAGACTCGCTGAACGCCCAGCGAGCGCTCCAAGCCGTCCTGGAGGTAGGGGTCATAGAAGATCACGTTGAAGCCAAACACCTTGGCCCGCATTGCCACCGCCTGGCCTGAGCGACCTAAGGGGGAAAGAAAGGAAGAGAGGATTCAGATTCTAGTAGCTTAGATTTTATACTCAGTCTGCAGACAGCATATTCATCCCTTTCTTGAACAGAATGCATGAGTATGAGTGTGCATGAGCACTAACGCTGAAAGGATTCACTGTTTAATCTACTGGTTGTTGGACAGATGAATCACAGCAATTCGGATTATTGATTGATCATTTAAAGAGCAAATATGTTGATTCTCTAGCTCAAGGCACTCATGATCTCCAGAGGAAACCTCTGACTTTTCCTCTACTGCCACCAGCAGGTCAAACTTTTCACTCATCCTGTATAAGATCTCAGCATCCACTGGATGGATTGGCACAAAATTTGGTACAAACATTCATGGTTTCCAGACGATGTGATGTCTCCTCATGACAAATAAAATAAATAATAATAAATAAAATAAAATAAAATATATATACATGTATGTATGAAAATGGGCAGGAGAAATCTAGTGTCTGAGTAAGATCCTGCTGGTCATACAGTTACTGACCACGTACAAGTGCTGTCAATCTAACAATCCACTGCTTGAGGATGATTGCCCACTCTCCTCCGAGTATAAACAAAACAATAAGCAGGTCAGGTCTGGACATTCATTCTGAACCTCTGCCTCAAGCACAAACACGCCCACACATGCTGCCATTTGCTCTCACACACTCCGAACTTGACCTGATGGAGATTCAGAAACTAAATGCGTCACTTCTTGCAGTAAAACCCCAAAGAAAGAGGCTCACCAAAGCCGATGAGGCCAAGTGTCTCTCCTCGGATCCTGGCTGCCCCCGATGCCACCTCCCGGATCTGCTCCACGCTCTGGACCCGCGTGCCCTCCCGGAGAGCCTGGTACAGCCAGGTGTTTCGCCGATACAGGTTGAGGATGTGACAAAGTGTTGAGTCTGCTGTTTCTTCTACAGCCGCTGAGGGAATGTTACACACTGCAATGCCTGGAAAAAAGTAAAACAATAACAGATAGTTGAAATTACTAGTAACATAACTCCCTCACAGATTTAACAGTTATAATAGTTTGTTATAATTACTGTAGCTGTTTTGAGGAGAGATTCATCTGTAGTTCTTTTTTTCACAAAATAATTGGCAAGAAATTTCTTTTCTTTATGACCTTGTTCAAAATAAAAATGCATTGTGTATGAAACCAAACTGTAAAGGATAAGAGGATAATTATAAGAGCTAATTATGCCCATGAAAAGAACAAAAAAAAGAACAAAAAGAAAAAAAAAATCCATGTCAGCACACTGGAATGTATTAGCACAAATGACAATAATTAGGATATCACACTAAATCCTGCTCTCATACCAAGCATATGCCGAAGGGGCCAAATGGGAATCTAAGGGAGAGTTTCACATCAGTTGGAGCATCTGCTCTGCATATGCAATCAGCTCCATTACATATTGTGTTTACAGTATGTAATAATTCTTGTTACATATGTTGTTTATTTTAAGTCAATATAGCAAGCTGAGATAGGTTTGGCCCCTGTCCAAAGGTTCACTATCCTTATCCATAATGCATAATTTCTCTTTTTCTTTAATTCTTCTCATGTGGTAGTGAGTGAATGAGCCATATGGGCAGACACGACCTGCCTTGTTCATTATTCTCAGCACATGCTAACTGTCTTCTTCTGAACGACCTCACTTTTTATATCTTTCTTCCTCCTCTTTTGTCTCCATCTGTCCCTCAGCCTCACCGAGCTCCCCGGCAGCCTTGATGTCGATGTTGTCGTAGCCGCTGCCGATGCGGATGATGATGCGCAGCGCCTTGAACTTCTCCAGGTCCTCTCTGGTCAGGGTGATGGTGTGGTACATCATGGCTCCTACTGCCTCATTCAGCACCTGAGGGACATTAGAGATCATCGTCACCGTCTTATTGCTTCAGCGTTTCCTCGACAACCAGTCGCTTTGTTAGAGACGGAATGAAAATGGAACATTTTCATCTTAATCATTATCATCCCCACATTGATATTCAGATTGTTTTTTCCGTAACAATATGTCTGAGCAACTTGTTGCGACCACCATGAATAAGAGTGCTTTCACCACCTCCCATTTTCCTGGACCTAAGTTTATGCCTGCTATTCTTCATCTAAATGCAAATGAATTGTTTATGTGTGCTCTAAAATATGAGTGGTTGTCTGTGTGTTTATTATGAGTGCTTGCCAAAGCTGGTTTTCGTCACAATCCATTCATTCAGACTGTATGCAAACAAGCTTAGAGTGGATGCAGGCAGCACCATAAAGTAAACTGACAGCTGCTGAGGAACCCAGAGAGCATAAGCAAGTAGCTGCTGCAATCCACGGCTCTTAAATAACAGGTTTTAAATTCACAACCCGCTAACTGAATTAACCTAACCGAGCAAGATTAGCATAGCCATGAATTTTCATACTACATTTTTATTGGAGCTAGCCGTAGTGGGAGCTGGATCCTAAATTCAAGGTTAAAGCTCTCCTCGTGCATTAATCTCATTACTTGAGCGAAGCAGGCCAGTAGCAGGCTTGGCTGGAGACGACGCTGGAAAACGACAGACAATCACGGCGGACTGTTAAGCAACAGGAATATAAGCTGAGAGCAAGCTTACATGAAGTGGAAAAAAAGAGTAAATGGGTTTCGTATAGTGCTAATTAGTTAAAGTACTCTTCTGCAGTTTGAGCTGGCATGGCACAGTACATGTGCAACTTCACATTGTTTAGCACAGGGCTCTTTTACCTACAGCATGGAATCATGAATACTGCAAAGAAGCCACACAAAGCCCTTAACAATGGCAACACTCTACACTAATTGTACACCAGTGCAATGGCACATTTACAAAGCTTTTAAGAAAAACATGAGTATGGATATTCATTCGTGGTTTAAAAGCAATTTACATAGCACAAACAAAAGCAATAACTATAAAATAATGAGCTTTATAGGTGTTGGTAGGAGTGTTTTTAAACTTTGGAGTGAGCCAGGCTACCCCCCCCCCCCCACCACCACCCTCAGAGAACTGACACGCTCCATCTCTCCTTATATGTTCTGTTGTCCTGATTGATGCAGTGTTTTCAGAAATAAGGAGATACTGGCAATTGTCTCAGTTACATTCTCCACTGTGGTTGAGCATTAACCAGGTTTGCTTTGTAGTGGAACAGCAGCACTTCATCACTTCAGCGGTGGTTACAGATACAGTGATGTCAAAGACACTTGAAAAACACACCACTTTGTATCTTTCTGCAATTCAAAGGCCCTTTTTTTTGTCTTTCCAAGGACAGTGCTGTATTATAGTAGGTAATAGACCATGAGTGCTTTCCAATAAATTTCTTTCAACGTGTACTCAACAGGGGCCACAAATTTTCACAGTTCACCACCGGTTACAGTTTCCTCTGATTCCTTAAGTGACAGATTCTGGAATCGATGCATCTGCTCATTTCCAGGCAGCGCATGCAAAAAGACAGCAGCGCGCTTTTGTTTGCTTGCTTGATGTGTGAGTTTGTTTATATACTGGTGTGTGAACAGTACTTCACTACTGAAACTTGCAGGGAGGTTATTAGCTACTGAGTGTGTGTGTGTGTGTGTGTGTGTGTGTGTGTGTGTGTGTGTGTGTAGAGTGCCCCATCTGTACCCTCTGCTGTGCAGTTATAGTTGTGGGAATGATGCCAATACTCCCAGATGGGTCCTCTGTGTGTATAATGTATTCACTATGAGAACATCTTACTGGACAGGGATTTCTTGTGTGTATGTACGCGTGTGTGCATGTGTGTGAACCAGGAAAGCAAGAAAATACAGGAGAAATATGAAAAAAAAGACCAAAACTTTATTTAGTATTTCTTCCATTTAGCTTCTAAATTAATCTCATTAGTTTGGGATAAAGGTAAAACGACTACTCTTTGAATTGTCATGGAAAAACAATGGAGGTTTTGAGAATTTAATACACTGATATAACACTATAACTCCTCCTATGATCTTTTCAATGTAAAGACACAAACCTTCCAGCTTGGACTGTAAAATTTCTCCAAGTGTGTCTAGTGTATAGACACTAAAATAAGACAAATGTTTCACCCACTCTGGCTCAGAACAATTATACTGCATTTCTATTACCAGACTACTCCTCCTCCTCCTCCTTATTTAACAAAGCAGCACTTCAGCACCCACTGGGATTAGAGTCAGTGATGAAACCATTATGGCTGAACTGGGAGAGTGGAACAGGCAGTGGGCTGAAATATTATTAAAACATTACAGAGGAGGGGACACAGAAGAAGGAAAGGGATGATTCTTCTCCACTCAGCTTAAGGCAAATTTAACAGTCACATTCAAAGTTCATACTATGTGAGTATCAGTGTCTGTCTGCTTCTGCTTCTGAGTCCCTCCAGATACTGCCAACACTAAAGGTGTTAGCAATCAGCACGG
>JBBMJY010000003.1:8474775-8496793 GCA_037833715.1 Toxotes lorentzi
CACACACACACACACACACACACACACACACACACACACACACACACACACACACACACACACACACACACTTCAGAGTGCTGTTTGTGTGCAGACACAAGCACAGTTGATTCCTACATGTGAACTTAACGTCTACTTGATTCTGAGATTTAAACCGAAGCAAAGGAGAAACAGATTAGCAGGTTTTACCACTACACCTGTCTGAGAGGGCAGGACAACACGGAGCCACTTTGACTCTGACAGACACCTTTAAAGGATTTTGATAATGAAGGTTAAGAAGTCTTCGCTTCCAGGTCAACATATGTAGACACAACACTTCTGCAGAAGGAACACACATCCTGAAATTGTGCCATCTGGTGATAAGTTCTACTTTTTACAGCTGAAACAAATTAGTCAATCATCAGAAATTTAATTTGATAATCAATTAATCAAGTGTAAAATTTTAAGCAAAAATGCCAAATCTCATTCTGTTTCAAGATTTGTTTCCTTACCCCACATGACCATGACCTGAAAAGGTTTAGGTTTTCACTGTGGGTTAGGCAGAAAAGGCAATTTGGAGAAATCACCTTGAAAATGTCACCTCAGGACTTTACAATGGACATTGTTCAGATTTTATAGACCAGGCAGTTCATCAGTTAATCAATAAATCATCCAATAAAGAGTTACTGCAGATATATGCATGGTATAGTACAGATACTGTGACAGATATTATCTATTATTAGGGATCTTTGCTAAAAAGTGACAAATATGTAAAAATAAATATTAGTTGATATTTGATTTCCAGTTGCTCTTTTTATTTATTTATTTATGTATTTTTACATATTAGTACTGCTTCAAAAATCCAGTATCCATTGGGCTTTAGTAGACATGAATTTTGATTTTGAGTCAGTTAACCTCTCAAGTCATTAATGAAGCAGAAAGGCCAAACAAATTACTGGTTCTAGATTCACTGACAACCTACTTGATAAATTTATCAGCAGTGAAAATAACCGTTGAAAACCTCAGTCGTATGAACAAAAACACACCATGCATTGTAGCATGCTGCCGAATTGTGTCTGACGTACTGCATGTACTTACTGTAAGCTCAGCAGGAGTGTAGTGAGTTTAAAGAGCTCCACTGAAGAGGTTTGGTTACAACATGTAACCAGAGCCCACAAACCAGGCCTGGAGTAAAAAAGCCTCATTCATGAAAAGAGTGCACTGGAGGGAGAAGGGCCTACTGTATAATCTGACCTCTAAAATTCACCATCCCATCTGTCTCCTGTGATCTGCATGGCACGCTGTTGCCAAATGATTGAAGCACAAACGAGATTCTGGGGAGAAGGGCGGGAGGAGAAGAAGGGCAGTGAAAAAGAAACAAGGGAGAAAGAGAGATGGCACAGCTGCAGGTGGACAGCAGATGTTGAGGGATTTTTTTGTTTTCATTTCTTTTTTTTGTAGGTAGGCCATCTCAGCACTCAAATGCTTTCTCTCCTATTCATACCCTGCATCGCTCCATCTCTCCAACATCTTCTCCTCCACCTTTTACTCTCTCTGTGGCATGAGCCAACTGCCCTGGTTAGAGAGATGTAAAGAGGATGTGAGTGTGTGAGAGAGAGGATGGAGGATGAATGGGGGAAGGCACTGCTTTTTTACATCCCTCATGTATGCTGCAGGCTTAGACAAACAGAGTGTGAACACGCAGCCATGAACACGACTGACATGCCTACTGAGAAATGTGTAATATTTTCTCTGGGTGAAAATGAAATTCATCTGCACCTCTAAACATATCTACAACTCGCTTAAGTTAATGCAATGCCTGGCCACACACACAATGTATACAGAGAACATAGCTCGGCGTCCTCTTCGCTCTGGTTTAACACCCGTGAACATTTCATTTTCTCAAAATGAATAATTCAGGGTGACTCCCTGGTTGGCACTGAGAGAAGAGTTGGGGAGAGGAGAAGAGAGAGCAGAAGAAGAAGAAGAGCTAGAAGAAGGTAGAAGGAGGCAGGACTTTTGATGAGGAGAATAGGAGTCAGCAGCTTTTTAGCTTCTCATTTTACGGCTTTATTTTTTATTCTTCCTCATCTTTAAAGAAAGAAAGGAGAGGGGAGAAAAGAAAAGGAAAGGAAAATTGAGAAGAGGAAAGGAAAGGAGAAGAAGCAGGACTTGATGAGGAGAATAGGAGTCAGGGGCTTTCAGCTTCTCATTTCATTGCTTTCATTTTTCTTCTTTTTTTTTTCTTTTGAGCTGCAAATGTTTGAGCATGTGACCTCTTCTGTCCTTTCTTTGCCTCTGCTCCCACAACAGCAGTTAATCACTTCAAGTCTCTCTGAAAGGATGCAGCAAACTGGCCAGAAAGAGCTTTTTGCCTCCGTGGTTGGACTTTGCCTTTCAAGGTCCACTCTCTTTTAAAGGCACCTGTACAGTTTATTATCTGTAGCTGGTAGACACTACTAAATCTGCAAACAGACCAGCATAAAAATAGATACTGTGTCTTGGACAGGTGTTGTCCTCTTTCAGAGGCAATATGCTGCAGATATGCTGCTAATTATATTTCTAATAGTGTTTCTAAAAAAAATTCAGGAGAGAGCAGCAGGTTGGGAGTTAGACTTACAACTATGGACTAAACAAAATGAGAGCCAATAGTTAATTACAGCAAATGATAATTTATTGTTTGCTTAAAGGACCAGTGCATAGGATTTAGGGGGATCAATGGCAGAAATGGAATAAAATGTTCATAATTATGTTTTCATTAGTGTATAATAATAATGATATAAGAATCGTTATATTTACCTTAGAATAAGCCTTTTGTATACACATGGAGCGCATCCTCTTCCTTGCCATGTTGCACCGCCATATTTGTACAGTAGCCCAGAATGGACAAACCAAACACTGGCTCTAGAGAGGGCCTTTCACATTTTTACATTACCTGAAGGCCACTGTAGATTCTCCTACACGCTTGTAAAGGGGAGGGGTGAGGTGGAGGGGTATTCAGTTGGTTGCAATTTGCAACCTCAAAGCAAGATGCTACTAAATCCTACTAAACATTTTCCGTTTCATTTGTAATTTGCAAGTTTGTTTTTATCTTCCATCTTCTATGAATTTGTGTCAAGATGGCATGACATGGTTTCCAGTCAGATAATCTCCCATTTGCACTCCTCCACCCATTTTTAGAGACTCTCTCTAAAGCAGTCTGTCTTTTGCTATCTAATCTAAAGCAGCCCTCTATGCATTTAACTCCACTTCTTGATCTTTCTTGCTCAGTCTTCTCCTCTGTTCTGCTGTCTCTGGCTGGGTTTAATCACCTCCCATTTTCGCTTTCCATGTTTCCCTCATTTTCCTGCCGACGGGCTCTGTAACCCACAACCACTGTCATGAATGAATGTGCTGAGCTGAGTATGACGTTTGTTTAGAAACATATTTCTCGCATTACTTCTAACTTATTTTTCCCCAACTCACTCCGCTGAGTGTGGAGGGTGTCATAGGAGAATCATTTCCTGCAAAGATGACTTTTCTACTAAGAGAGGGAGGAAGAGAGAGAGACCAAGAGTCAAAAAGAGACAATGGGAGACAAAGGGAAACTGGGATTGATTTAAGCAAAGAGAAAAAGCTAGGGAATAAGTGATGAAGAGAAAATGAGTACTGAAGATTTACAATTCCTGGCATGGTGAGAGAAAGACAGGGACTGGGGACTATATTTACTCATGAGGGAAAAGGAAATCACTGCCTGATATTAAGAGGAACATCTGGTGGGGAGAGCAGCTCTGCACTGTGCCTTAACAGACGCCACCCCTACCACCTGCCAACGCCAGTCTAACGCTCACATGCAAACACACACACACACACACACACACACACACACACACACACACACACACACACCATCCTACATACAGTAAAACACAGGAGTCTCCTGGATAATTAAACAGTACTATAGAGTTATGTTATGGCCATCAGCTTTAATTATTTCAACTTCACTTTTGGAGAATTGGCAAATGGTTCTACCATGAAACTCAGCTGGAAATGTTAAGGAATAGAAGCCAGTCAGGCTATGACTTTCTAATCAAACAACCAGGTATGTTCTAACACAGCTGATAGGAGTTTCATATCCATCTAGAACTGGGAATCAGTGCTACATCTGCCAGTCACCTATTATTGTCTATGCAAAAAATTAGCAGTGATTTTACATTCAGGAAGGTGAAGTCAGACTTTCACAGATTGAACCAGCAGAGACTTCAGATGTTCAAAGGCACAATTAAGATAATGTCTCCGTATATCCCTTGTTGCTCTGAAAAAATCCCAATTTAATCCAGTGGTTGAGGTACTCAGGGCCGTGTGGGACACACAGAGAGACCATCAGCATAATAAAGACAACCTTTGACTGTCAGTCCAGATTAAGGCCAAATGTTTAACTCTCACAAAGTCTTGCTGCAACATTTGACAGCCAGCCTCATCTCCACGGAGAGAGTCCAAGGTTGACCGACAGCTGTAGCTGTCAAGGCCTTGTTTCCCCTCCCCCACTCTGCAGCCAGCAATCATCATCTAACAGTAGCAGTTGGACTATATCTCGTTCTGTCCGTCCCTCTCTTCCTTAATCCCTTACTCTGTGTAACAACTGCCTGTAGCTTTGATCTGGACCCCGTTAATACATAATCTGCCATCTCCAGATCTAATACGCCATAACCCTCCCCCACCGTCATCGTCACGCTAGGCCCGAGCATAGAGGATATTGCGGCTAGTGTGTCACATAGAGCAGAACTGACCTGAGTCAGTCCATGGACGGGAGGGTGGAAGTAAAGAAGTCCAAGTCCCACAGTGTCATATACAGTGATTATGCTGGTGTGGGGGAAGGGGGGTGAGTCCTAGTTACTCATGTAGAGGCGGGGTCTTGCTCAAGGGTATTCCACAAAGCATCATATACTGACGTGGGCGGGGGCATGCCATCTGTATTTACACTAGGGCTCTAAGTTCAGAGGGAAATTCTTTCTGGATGTGGGTGTAACTGCTGTAACTAATGAATTGTCTGAGGTTGTCAGAAATATCAGGGGGTATCATAAACTCATAACTAATTGGATTTTAAGGAATGCAAAATGTGTTATTGCTGCTATTACAATATCATTTGTCTTCCAGACAAAATATAAATATGAAATTTTAGAGGCTGAATCACATTTTGCTGTGCATATAATGTCTCCCAAGCAAAGCCTAATTTATGCCACACGAAAAGAATGAACATGTCATGTTCATTCACTTCTTTCTTCTTGATGCATTAGCTCAGCCAGCCATTTTGTTAAAGAAAAAAAAAAAAGTAAGGAGTAAATTTGTCATGTTTTCTGACAATGGGCCGACCCTTTAACCAGAAGCAAATCTGCCTACGATTACCACCAAAATCCACGTTGCCTAGCAACGTACAATTTAGGAATATGCTTTCAGAGCAGCTTTGCGGCCGTGTCCATTAACAGATGAAATTACCAAAGCAACAAATGTCACCCACATGCAAATGAGGTCTACTCTGATGACTGTGTGTGTACTAACAATGCGATGTATGTGTACTGTATGTGGCAGACTTGAAGAAATCCTTTCCAAAGCATGTGTCTGTCTGTGTTAAGAACTGCAGCCTGTTATGACAGCCAAGCAATGGAGATTGTTTAATATCTGTTCTCTCGGGCCTAAAAATCACAGAGACGCCAACAAAACTGCCTCAGTTAAATCATTTGTTCCCAGTCTGCCTTGGCCCCCATTAAAGTCCATTTCAACCTCAGTCTCATAGGAAGCCAGGAGGCTGGTCTGAACAGAATGAGAGTATCTGTGGATTAGTGCAGCAGTGGAAATGGAGGATCTGAAGGATTAAATACCCCCCCCCCCCTTCTCATTACAACCTGCACAGAGAAATTGACACAATCACACATTGGCCATCAGCACTGTAATTCGATTTTATATGTCCAGTGATGCTGCTAGTCAGCCTCCGGCGAGCAGGTGCTGATGGAGAAATCGGCCCTTATTGCCAAAAATGCCTGAAATTTACTTTTATCAGGTCACAGGTGTGAAAGATGGTGAAGATAATTTTATGTAGCAGCTTTTATGCTGCTGAATTAAAGCTTCTGTGTGACGTGTGTATCCAAATAAATGATTAGGTCGATTACAAAATAAGGATGCACGGTCTGAATGCACTTCATTTTGAACTGGAATCAAGACATGAATTTGGGCCACAAATCACAATCAAATACATTCAGCTGAAAAAAAAAATCAAAAATCAAAAATCAACCATAAAGTTTGGCAGTCACCACCATACACCAGTTCACATGTAAACCAGACAAAGCTAATTGCTATTCCATGCAGTTCAGTGGTCCACCTTGACAGGAGCAGGACTGAAGGAAGGCTGTGTAGTCCAAGTGGCTACAAAGCCTTCCCAGGCTACACTGATTCACCCTCATTATCATAATGCACTAAGACATCTGTGTTTACAACACCAAAGGCTTGGGGGGCTGTAGGGAGATGGTGCGTAGCAAAGCAAAAAGGACTTCATCAGAAACAGTTGCAGTTACAATGATACCACAGCTGGAGAGCCGCTATAACCATTATGCAACTCTCTGAATGTTGTATAGCTGTCACAGATTATTTGATTTTAACAAGTGGCTTGTGCTTTTGCTTACCAAGGGCATCCCATACAGCCGATGAGAGCTAAATAAAACCTCTGCAAAGAGACTGTGGTAAACACAGTTACACATATTGTACAAAGATGCACACCACTGCAAAATAATGTGCATGCATGTCTGGACACCTCATGTTCCAAAACAGTTAACACTACTGCACACAATATCTGACTTTTCTGGTCAGAGAAGTCTTAATGTGAACTGTTCACACATGAATGCAGTGACTGATAGACTGTAACATGAACACCGCGCACAGTTGTTAAAATTTAAAAGGTATCAGAAAGCCTGCTGACAGCTGTTCCTCCCAAATCCTCTATACAGCGCCTCGTCAGTGCCATTTTGTGTTGTATTTAATGAGGCGATATGTCATTCTGACAAAAGAACTGCATGAGATTACTGAAATAATAAAAGGACTTCACACAAAGTATAAGGAATTCTGACAAATCTGGCTCTCACAGAGATAAGTAGACAAGAAAGCGAGATGTAAGCATCATTTTGGAATCATGGCAAATGCAGAAACGAAAAGTAGGACAGGGGATGGATTGCCAGAATGGCAAAAGTTATCCTTTTATGGTATTAATTCAACAGTTTTGGAAAAGAGATAGGCAGCAACATTTAGATTTCACTGTGCTAGCCTAGATAAGAAGAAAAGACCCACCATTTATCTATTGTTGATGTAATGAGAAGAAACACAGGGCAGCAAACAAATGACAGCACTGACCAGAAAGATAAAAGGATTCAAAAAATATTCTATAAACATTCCCATTGTGTTTGGACTTTCTTAAGGTCAAACACCATGCATCACACACCAGTAACCACACTCAGCTAAATAGATCTCACATGCCCCATAGCTGAATGATCGTTACACAACCCAGAACGCAAAAAAACAAAAAAACAAACTCTACTTATTTGACAGAGATGGTTTTCACATACCAATGATTCATCACAATGAAGGCTGAAAACAGATTTTCAATGCCTTTGTTTTTGTTTTGTTTTGTTTTCAAAGAAATGCCTGCAATCTAATACTCAGGTTGTTGCTTTCAATATACTGAATGGCTCTTAGATGTATGAACCAAATTGTGAAAACATGATATGATTCTGAACAATGCAGCAACACTGCTTTGTGGAGCTATTCAAAACTATGAGAGGGATGGGAAATGCTGTCTTACATAAACCATGCAAAAAATGATGAGCTCCAGCACAAACAGATTTTCTTATCTATTAAAAACATGTGAAACGCCAAAAGAAAGCAAAACCAGATGTATCAAGAAATCAGACAAAGAGCATATGATGAGGATGGAAGGAGAGAAAAAAAAGGATTTACTTGTATCTGGAGACGCCATAGTGGACACGATGACTGGTGGCCCTGTGCGTCGACTTAGCTTCTGGTTAGCAATCAGGGCACCTTGACCTTGAACAGGTGCTCCCACAGGGACGAGGGCACTGTCTGATGCAGGTCCGCCACCCTTACGCATCAGCTGAGGGCTAGGGTGAGGGCTGTGCATGGGTGACAATGGCATTAAGTTCCTATCCCTCTTCATCAGCTCCATGGGCACTGTGTAATTGGTAGAGTATGCTTTCGGCACCTGTTGCGGTGGCTGCGGTAAAGCTGGCATGGACACGGGCATCTGCTGTGGCATACCTGGCATGGAGTGCATAGACCCTGGTATGGCAGGCATTGACCCAGTCATATGCTGGGGCATTATCTGCATACCCTGCATGGGCATCCCTGACATTGTCACGCCAGCAGAATAGGCTGACATGGGTCTTGACTGAACAGGCATAATGGCTCCTGTATATGGCCCCGGCGAGCGAGGTGGTTGGCCTGGGTAGCCTCCAGAGGCTTCCAGTAGGTGCTGAGAAGGAGCACTGCTGGGCCTTCTACCAATTACCTCTCCCATTCTTGGGGAGATGGTCTGCATGGCGCCAGGTGTCGGCGGGGGTATCAGCTGGGGGTCCACAGTTAAAGCCTGTGGAGGGTGTGGTGGATGGTGTTGCTGCTGATGGTGGTAAATGTCTGAGCGATGGCTAAAGCTATTAGAGCGGCCTCTCATGGGTGTCTGAGGTTGGGAGAGGGCTGGTGGAGCCTCAGCAGGCCGCTTGCAGTTGGTGACCAAGCGAGACAGTACACGAGCTTGACCCAGGTTGGGGGCAACGGTACGGACATCATTCTCCTCCATAACAGCCAGCATGCTAGTGGAGTCAAATCCCTGCTGGATAACAGAGGAGATGGTGCTCTCTGAGAGACCCTCATTTCGCAACAGGGCGAGGAACTCAGGATCAGCTATTTTCTTGGGGTCCACAGGCAAAGGCATCTGTGGGGCAGTGGGGGGAGGAGCAGGAAGAGGAGCAGGAAGTGGAGTGGCTGGGGGAGGAGGGGCTGGAGCTGGGACAGGCTCCACTGGAACAGGTACAGCTGTGGCAACTGCTGCGGTCTGCACCGGGGCAGGTGGAGCAGGAAGTAGAGCTGCCATAGAAAGGTTAGGATCAGAGATGGGCATGGTGGGTGGAGGTGGCACGGACTGTTGCTGTAGATGCTGCTGCAACTGTTCTTGCTGAAGTTGCTGTTGCTGTAGCTGCTGGTGCTGTAATTGCTGCTGCTGAAGTTGTTGCTGCTGTATCTGTTGTTGCTGAAGTTGCTGTTGCTGTAACTGCTGCTGCTGAAGTTGCTGCTGTTGTAACTTTTGCTGCTGAAGTTGCTGCTGTTGTAATTGCTGCTGCTGTATTTGTTGCTGCTGTTGTAGCTGCTGCTGTTGCTGGATGGTGTAGGGTGAGGCTGTCTCTTGCCTTATAATCATACCTTGACTGGCAGGATCTACAACTAGACAGGTAGCAGCCTGCTGCTGCGGATCCAGTGGGCGCCCATTGACATCAGTATAAACCGACTGAGGTGGAGGCTCACTGGCATACCGAGGAGACATGTGCTCCATACCGTAGTGAGCAGGAGATGGGTCTCGGGAGGGTATGTGCTGTTGGCCATCTGGCATCATCTTGGCAGCAGTTACAGCACCAGGTTCCCTATAAGCCCGATTCAACTCATGAGCGGTTGGAGGAGGTGGAGGAGGAGGCAGGGGCGATGAGGGGGCTTGAGGTCCTGCTCTCCCTCCCTGACCTTGATCCCATGCAGCACGAGCACCAGGTGTTATCCCAAAATGAGAGCCTGACCTACTGAGTGGATGAGGGTGAGGCGGCGGGGGCTGGTGTTCTGGCCGGTAAAAGCCCTCAGGTGGTCGAGGAGTCATGGCTGGGTCATGGGAATAGTAATCCTGATGTGGAATGGATCCTCGGTGAGCCATGGACGCTCGTTCGTAGTGGTTTAGATCCGGTACCGAGCCTTTCCTCAACCCCCGTGGGTCGTGCCGCTCTGAGTAAACCTGTCCGTAGGGAGAGTCTTGGTAGGAATACAGGTCTCGTTTCAAATCCAGGTCAGGGGGACGCACCCCTGGTGGAGGCTCGTACCACCCTCCTCCCTCTCCGTATGAAAGAGAGCTCCGCCGGCCCGCTACTCTTGCCTGCTGCTCGTACACGCTCTCAGCCCTGTCCCACTGACCCTCATTCCCCCCTAATGTGTCCCAACTGTGGGAGCGACCAAGACTCAACTGCTTGTTAGTGACAAGCATTGGCAAAAAAAGGAGAAAGCTGAGAAAGTGTTAATGGAGGAAAAAAAAGAAAAAACACAAAACAGGAAAAATGTTCCACTCGTAGCAGTGTTTATCAAAGTTCTCCTTCAAAAATCGTCATCTAGTGTAGCATCACAAAATGAATAGAAGACAGGACGGAGGAGATGAAAAAGCAGCAAAGAAGATGAAGCAGGGTCTACCGCTTCACCTGATATCAGGTTGTAATATTGTAAGTCCGTGCTATCAGGTGACTCTCCCTTTGGCTTGCAGTCCTTGAATAATTAATCTCTGGTCATGCTGGCTTGTTGTGCACGAGGAAAGAGGACACCACACACAAACACATCACACCAAACCACACAAACACAGTTCAATGCAGAGGGAGAACAGCTACTCCATGAAAGACAGGATGCATCGGTGAGATGGCCACCAAACGTTCATAAAAAAAAAAAGAAAAAAAACATGAAAAGAGGGGATAGGTTGGGTTATAGGTTGGGATGGGCAGGGGCTTGTACTAATCCAATAGGGTTTATCTCTCTCTTCTCTTGGACATTTTACTCGCTCTGCCGATTGCTCTGAGGGATTACATCTAAATAAAGCCTGTTTAATTCCACTTCCCACTGTGACGTCATGTGAACCAGATACAAGCATATCTGGTGATGATGATGATGATGGTGATGATGATGCCAATGATTAAGAGTCCACCCCCAAACTCCTCACCCTCTGCCTGCAGAGTCACCTACCTGAGGTTGTTGATGTGTGCTGTCCTCAACAGGTCTCAGCTTTTAGTTTGCCAGATTCACAGCGCAGGGAGGGGAGGCCCGGCAAGGCGCACAGCTCCATTGAATACAAATGAAATACAGTTCTGTCAGCTAAGTCCCATGTGCTGTCAGTAAACATCAAATCCACTGTGATTGGACACTAATCCTCCAGGCCCCATGCTTGCAGCAGAGCCACCACGCAACTGCTGCCCAACTCACTCCGAAATGTCCTTGATGCCTCCGAGGTGCTCGCTGTCACTGCCCCGCTCTCCTCAATTCGAGATCACTCAGACCTGCGGTGTGTATGTTAACGGGAGGACACTGAAAGATTGCAGAATGCTTAATGAAATCCACCTGCAATGTTTGCCCAATCTGCTCTCCCACTGATTGTCATTTCAAGCAAAGGCCCACTTGATTATCAATACTACTGCCTCTCTAGTTGGGTGTAAAGATAAATGTGTTAAATGCATCACTTGTTCAGAAAGTTAGAATTTCAATATTGTTTCATTTGGCCATTTATGTTACTGCAAGAACTCTGACCATATGCATCTTACTGTTAGCAAATATACAGCACCTTCCCCTCGTTCCCAAAGCTCCTCTGATCTCCTTCACTTTGAGAGGCTCTGTAATCTGGATTTGCCCCTTTGCAGAGAAAAGTAAAACACTGGGGGAGTGTGGTGTGTGGGCATCTGAGTGTGTGTGTGTGTGTGTGTGTGTAAGCGGGGGAGGGTTCTTTTTGTAACAGGAGTTAATCCAAAGCACCTACGACCTCCGGCTTGCAAGAACACTATGCTTGAGCTGCAACACATTCATTCCACGTCATAGTGGAAAAAAATCTATTTGTTATAATGCTGCAGAATTATTTATGAAGCCATGGCCATGAACCATATGTGAAAATGTAATTAATGGTATATATTTAACGAAGGTGATGTTCAGTACAGTGTAAGGATCTGAGGGTGTGGCAGAAACCTGATCCCTTCTGCAGAAGATCCCTGTTTATTAATGCATGAAAACAGATGTAAGGTGAGGAAGAGTCCATTTCCATCCAAAACTAATCTCAGATCTAACCATAGCGAGGGGTAGTAATACATATTTCACATGGTGAGGAAAAGTCTCTGTTAACGTCAGCATATTGAGAAAAGTTGCTGAATATCTCGCAGAGGGCATGTGGAAACTGTGCAGGCATGTCCGTCGTCGGCACTAATATCTTGTTTAATCACGGCTGTGTAATTAGAGTAGGAAGAGATCAGAGAGGCAGCGGAGTAGTCTGCTGTTTGCTCGAGATGACAGGAAAAAGCTGATGACAGTGGCTCCAAAACTAATTGTGCAGATGACTGAAAACTTTTTTTTTTTTTTTGGTGAGGTCAGAGGAACATTAGTCAGCTTGATTTAAAAAGGAAATTAAAATGGGAAGGAGCAGACGCGAGAGCGAGCCGTCACAGAGATCTAAAACCGACTGTAAAGATGAATTATTAAATCAAAGCTGAGAGTTGGAAAAAAAAAATCACTTTTGAAGACCATTTTGAGTATGAGTGTCATTCATCACCTAAATGCACAGAGTCTTTCCTGTGTTTTTATTCTCATATTATGTATGGGCTCAAATTAGGGTCAAAAAGATTTTGAGCTTCCAAAGTGATGTTCGCAATAATTAAAAACTGTAATTGTAAATCAACCTGTGTAAACCTATAAAATAAATCTGCAGGAGAAATTCAAGTTTGTACATATGTAGAAAATAATTATATTTGTAAAAAAAAAAAAAATGATGTGAACAACAAAAAGATGTTCACAGAATTATTTGTGAACATCACTTCAAAGGTTCAAAATATTTTTGACCCTAATTTGAACCCATACATACCTTCTTAGTTATAAATGATTTGTAAATGAGAAAATGTTTCAAGCTTTCTGCAAATATACTCATACACACATAAACATCCATGTCAAGGGCAAAAGCCAGTACAGTGTATGTGATCCCTTGGTTTCTTTCCCCAACCTTATCCACTCCTCATTACTTCTTCCAGACTGGCTCTCAAGAGACTCTGGCTCTCAGTACAGCAGAGCAGATCACACATCCCCATAAAGTCAACCTCAAACAGAGAGACGGGGGCAGAGGTGTGTACTCAGGGTTTGCAGATCTAATCCTGACAGGAAAGTAAATCACGGTTCTGTTTGTCTCAAACTAAACAATGTCTGACTTTCAAATTCTAATGCTCCTCCATTTGCCATACTTGCCAGACTGTGCATACAACGCCAAATTCACTGTAACAGAGGGATTTAGGAATTAAGCCGGGGATTTTAGAACAAATATAATACCACCCCAGCAGAAGCTTATAAAGACCTTACATTGAATAAGACTTGACTGAGGAAAATTTTAAAACGACCAAAACATACAGAAACCTCAAGTAAATGAACCTCATGTATGGATGCAATTATTTAGTTCAGAGTTCTTTTACTGCTAATAGGTTTCACAGAAAGCTTTACTACAGCCAGATATACTGCATTTATATTGTATTGTCTTACAGGATTATACTTCTTTGAGTATTAGAGAAAATTTCATTAAGTAGCAAGTAACAAGACGGACATGATGTGTAACTGTCCGATTTATACTTAAACTGTTAAACAAGACGTTTGCAATTATTTAATAAAGACTCTAAATCTCCCTGTCACTCAGCCCTCTCAGTCCCCGCCTCCACATTAATAGTGCAGCTAAACCAGCAGGAGAATGTAAAATGTTTGCATGCTTTACCAAACGTTGGAATCAGAAGGTTCACATGCAACAAGCCCATATGAAAATCTGCTGTCACTCACACTCATCCCTCCATCTATCCATCCACCAACTCTCACACACACACTTACAGCACACACACACACACATTCAGCTTACATGATCCTGGATCCCCACTCAGCCTCTGGATCCCTGCTCGTCTTCTGACGTGCAGCAGAGACAGCAGCGGCCACGGTGCTTCGTTAATGTCCCTTTTCATTCGCACACGCAAAACACCGCTAAAGCCTTGGCCTTGGTCTGACGTGCATACATGAATAAAAATCACCCGCTAACTCAAAGTGAATGCTGCACTGCAACAGAAATAAAAACAACTGTCTCCCATACTGTGACACGTCACGTACTCATGGCATGGTTTGAATGTTAAACACACATTGACTTATGCATGAGCGTAGGGCAAGAGGCACTAACTGGAAATGGGATTACAATGCCGGTACCGCTGCAAAGAATAATGCTGTCAGATGAATTGTAATGCACACTTGACAGACATTATGTACATGGCTGCCTCGTATGTGATTCCACTGGGATTATTTGTCTCTAAAAGCATCTCCATAGGGACTAAATGGACTGTAAAACGCAGGTCGATGGCAACAATGCTAGTACTTATCTAAATGACAATCATATACTTGCGTGGTGTAACATTCTGGAATGATACGCAGGTTTGTGCTAGTGTACATGCACTACACACACATAACAGCAAAAGCCCACAAATTCTCCAGAATAACCTATATGCCAGCTATGTCATGGAGAGATCCCTTCACCAACAATCCATCTCCCTAGGGTGCATCCCATCACGCCACCTCCCTGACCCATCTTTAATCCAGTCTCCAGCCGTTTCCAGAAAAGCCACAGATCATTAGAAGACCTAGTGTCGGAGCTGGAGAGTTCATTTTGAAATTAGATATTTTCCAGGAACTCATTTCAAACTTTTAACAACCACTAAGATACACGCCAGCTCAAACAAAGGCAAATGCAGACATATGAACATTTTATTCAGGAGGCAGCTGCACTATTAATAAAAACACACATGCCGGTTTGGTGCGAGTGATTATAAGAATTTTCCTCTGAAAACAACCCATTCTACCATTTTTCTATCTGCTCTCTTCCTTCTCCTCCTCCCAGTTTTCTATACCCCTCCCTGCCTCTCCACAGAGCCTGTAAGTAAAGGGGTCGTGGGTTTTGGTGAGGAGCCTGGAACAAGCCCAAAGGGGGGTGGGGGGTCAGACTCACACACCGCTACAATGACCTCATACCAGAGCTGGATGCCAGAGCGAGGGGCAGAGTGGGGGTGTGAAAGCAAAGAGGTGGGTGCAATAGAGCCCTGAGTCTGAGTCCACCCCCACCCCCCTGCAGGGAGAGGATGACATCAGGACAACACTTTCCTTTTCCTGCACAGCCTCCCTGATTGTCCTCTCTGTTTAATATGAAGCGTTTTGTTATAGTCATACTGTTGCATGAACAATTCATAGGCTAAAATTTTATGGTATTTCGGCCTGAACCGTTCACTGTTTAAACATTTCCTCCTGTTGTACACGTGACAAAACAAGAGGCGAGCATTAACATGTTTGTTCAACTGCCAACTAAAACACTTGGAATCACCATGACAAATTCCACTACCCCACCTTGTGGTGTTTGCATCCAAGCACAGATTCACAACTTGTAAATCAACATTCAGGAACATGCTGTCACTGCGACCTAGTTCACGTCGCAGCACTGCTCACATCCCATCCCTGCCCAGATCAGTCAGCTAGCGCTGGCTAAACGGCAATGGCAACGACTTGCGCTGCTGCCCAAGCCAATGCATGCTGGGTACACAGATGGAGCAGACAGAAGGAGACATAGAGAAAGAGAGAGAGTCAGAGAGTGAGAGAGAGAAAAAGGGGGATTGAGAGAAGGAGGATGGGAACTGATGCTCACAACAGATGTTTGCCACAGTTCCCTTATTGCAGTTAAACTCCTCTTGGCAATTTCTTAAACCCACACCAGAAGGAACAGTTGCACCATATACATTTTGAAAGCTGATATCTAAACTAAACAATGCTGTTAGGCTTAATAGAGAAATAAATGATAAATGGAGTCCTATCTGTAATCAATTAAAACTGACTTTTCTCATGGAAAAAAAAAATCTAACAAAATCCTTCTGTGTTTTGACAAATGTTGCAACAGTTGATTAATCGATGTGTTTACTTTAAATTCACCGTATTTCTTAACAACAGAAATGTATACAGTTTCACAGGGCTGCAACTAACCATTACTCTGATTACTGATTAATCTGCTAAATATTTTCTAGATTAACCGATCGATTCATTTCTTTGCACATAAGATGGTAATGTTTTTTTGGTAATGTTTTTTGAATATCTTCAGGATTTTGACTGTGGGTTGGAAAAAACAAAAAAATGTGTCACCTTGGACTCTAGCAAACCGGTATAAGCATGTTTCTGACACACTAAATGATAAACAGTTAAATAAAATAATAACTGATAGACGAGTTTTGACCTTGCATGTCTAATTTGAAAACCACAGAAATCCAACATGAAATCAAAGGGTAGTGAATCACATCAGATATCCTCAATGGTAAAACATCCACCGTTACGGTAAAATCTACATTCCTGCACTGTGACTACTTTTGATGGGAATAAACAGCCACACTTGATCAGGGATTTCGAATTCGATTTAGGCCACAGGCACGGCGCGGTTAGCCACTCATCACAATGAGTAAAGATGTAATCAATGCACTCTGCTGTGAAACAAGTATTGGATTGACACAGTTACCCTCAGAAGATAAATGGAGATTAGGGAGGCTTCTCCCGCTGTCTCGCCAAGTGCAACCCACGACAGCCGCGCAATCACAATCACTCCATAACATTCTTGTTTTTGTCAATACACATAATATGAACTTTGATTTCTATTTCACGCCTCAGTCCCAACACTCTGTTTATAGATAATAGTGGGTGGCTTTAACATTATGGCGCAGAACACCCCATGCCTCTGGTTTTTGGAATACTCTTTTTATACGGTTGAACAGATGTAACGCTACCGTGAAAACGGTGTGATTCACCAACCTCTGATCTTTTAACTTCCTTGATGTGAATCACCCTCTTCTACACATTTTTTTTTAAAGAGCAGCTGTGGTGACTAACCACATCAGAAAAAAAAAATCCCCCACTCTTCTTTGGAAGAGTGACTTCATTGCTGATAAGCAGAGGAGACATGGACATGGCTGAAGATGTCTGTGGGACAAATGCTGCAGATCAGAAGATATTGTTGTATGATGTTTGCCATTTTGCCCCCTTAGAGAGTACACATTCATTTGCCATATGTAAAAAAAAAAATAAATAATAATAAAAAAAAATTAATAAATAAATAAGAGAGAGAAAAAATGTTTCCAAGCAAGCAGAGTTGGTGGTTTGGAGAGGTTTGAGATGCCACATGTGGCTCTCATTCTGAGGGTGGAAACAGACAGAATCACTGCTTCATTTAGGAATCTATTATATTTTGTTTCTCAATCTCAGCAGGATTTTCCTCAGACGGGAACAAACAGAAATGATGAATAGAGTTTTAATGTAAAGTCACTCCATCTTGGCAAGAAAAGCCAATGGTTTCACTTATTCAGAGCTGAAGTGAAACTGAAACATCTATGTACGTCTACATGAGCAAGAATATCCGACGTAAAATCACACACACATTAGAAATAATGCAAAATGACCAAAAAATACAACCCTGTAACAAAACCTTTCTCATGTGATTCACTCCCTTCGGAATGTTAAAGTGATTTGTTTTTATATATATAATCATTGGTTATGTTCTGTTTCTTTAACACCACTTCCCATGAGTTTGACAGACCGAGGTCGGTTGAGTGGTGAGAAGTGCCACACTCAAAAGGCAGGGTGAAGACGTTATAATGTTTGGACAGTCTCTCCTTGAAGGCATTCAACGCATGGTGTTGTACTTGTTTGTACACACCAGTAGTTATAGTGTGAATTTTATTTACTTCATTTTTTTTAAGAAGTTCAAATCCTACATCCTGTCTTAATGCAGAAATGGTAATGAACACCAGAAAATTACACAGTTGTGTTGTGGAGGGAGTTTGACCATCTGACAAGTCCTTCATTTGAAGCTTAGTGACCCCTTTACAATTCTGTATATCACAGTTGAAATGTCATGGGAGCTGTTGAAGTAAAATCACAAAGGGTTTAAATTCTAATAGCAAATGCTGTAGCAGAGACTCACTTACCTTAAAATATGGATAATAAACCTTAGGAAGGCAGAAATACCTGCAGTGCATGTCTTAATGGTGCATGAGCATGGAGTGCGTATGAATGTGGAAATACACACACACTAAATAAACACTCAGAGATTCAGTGGCTCCAGTTGGTGGTTAAGCAAAGAATAAGTAAGCAAAAACAAAAGGAAAATCTCTTGCTTTGGCTTTGTCTTCCTCTGTTTCTTAAGCGCACACACACACACACACACACACACACACATAAATGCACATCTGCACGCAAATCAATCCCACTACCCCCTACCCAGGGCTCTGTGGTGTGCTTCAATTTATTACAAACTCCCTACTTCATCTCTCCAGCAATCTGGAAACATCAAACTCAAGTCTCATTCAGCCATCAACCCAAACTCCTCTACACACACACACACACACACACACACACACACACACACACACAAGCCTTCTCTCTCTTCGACAGCCTTCAAAGCCGAAGTTTGGAGCCTCGGCTGGTCCCAAGGCTCCCTTTTGACACACACAAACACACTTACGCAAATGATCCCACTGGCTTTTTGCTGAATTTGTAGCAGCAGGCTGAAAAGCTTAAATACTGGTGGAAACTTCATTTCCATATAACAGTGGGGGGAATCTTTTTTTATGGATACAACATAAACCTGTGGAACTAATGCACACACTCAAAGTCACATGCACACACACACACACACACACACACACACACAAAGACACAAGCATCCCACAACTTCAATAATCAACTTCCAGTGACCTGCAAATGTGTAGCCAGCATCTCAAATCCACATGTACACAAAAAGCAGAGAGAAGAGAGATAAAGAGAGGGGCAAACAAGTCTGTCTCACCCTCACAGATCCTGTCCAGCCGCTGGCGTTTCACTTTATGTTTGTCAATCAGAGCCATCCTGTCACAGCTTGGAATGTGCTCTCCCTTCTTGATTTTGTATCCACCTCTCCTCCTCAAAGTCTCCAATCCTCAGGAAGTTTGCTAGCTGATGTTTTATTCCTGAAATTCAAGAAAGCAGGGACAAAGATATCCATTAAAATCAGTGTGGTAGTAATGCATATTGAGTCTATCTAATTATCTATTTTTCACTGACTGATGAGTTGATTGATTCATGAGGGTTCAGGCAATATTTTTAATATAACTGCTGCCATATGATGTATTGCACAAGAGGTATCTTAAAGTTAATTTACACCTGCATTCACTTTGCAGGTCACACTTAAAGCACACTGTATATACAGTGACTTACAACAATATACAGGAAACAGGACATGGCACAGGTATAAAAGTGTTTATTATGCTAACTAAAAACACGAGAAGGTGTACACAATACAAAAACCGATGAAATGCAGAGTCAGAGTAGTCCACTAAAATTTGGCTTTATTTTTAACTCCACGCTCATTTAGAAGCTGAGCAAGTTAGATATATATTTTAGTCACTGTTGCATGACTTAGCATCATGATAATCTGTAATATAATCAGATAAAGGTATAGTCACGATTTCCCAAAAGTGCATCACGAGAATCTGACACCAATCACGCACAGTTGCTTCCACCTCAAAACCTTGGCAGAGACACTGAATTTGTCCTTGCAAAGTGAGACATTTGCCTTGCGGAGCCCACTGTCCACTAGAGGGAGCCTCATGTCAGAGAGCACTATTTGTTTAATGTGATGAAGAAATGTCACTTCTGAAGCCAGTGCCCCAACACAGCAGAGGCAGACAAGCACGGAGTGAGTGAGTGAGTAAATGAGGCTTTTTACCAATCAGTTACGTTCAGTGACTGACGGTCCTCTAAAGGGCAATCTTCTAACTGGTTCCTGCTGAAGCCAGAGGGACATGACACAGTTTTTTGGGGGAAAGGCAGGCAGACAGAGATAGAGACACACACACACACACAGAGTCAACTAGGTAAACACACACGAAAAGACACACAAGATGACAAGCAGAAATGCAGGCTCGCGCGCGCTCAATTTAAGGGCAGCGAGTCACACAGAGGAATGTGGGTCAGTTAGTCAGCAGACGGGAGGAGGTTGTATCAGCAGAATAAAGACATAAAAGGGGGTTGGTGGGAGGGAGAGGAAAGTACTAGAAAAACATCATCTAACAGGATGAGTTCAGTGTGACACCATCCTCCTCCTACATTTTAACTGGATCTTTTTTAGTGCTTTCGCCTTTATAACTCCTCTGTTTTTTTCCATACTCGATTCTGGGCCCAGTCCTGGAGTGCTGCACTTTGAGAATGGCTCTCACTTGACTATTTATATGACGACATATTGATATTTGCGCTGTAACTGCAATTATAACCGTTATGTTCTGGTGGGGTGGAGGGCAGGCTAGGCAGTGAGGCTGAGAGATGAATTGATCCATTGCATTTTTATTTGGCCAGCTGCTGGGGCATTTTCCCAGCTGCAGGGACAGGAGGAGGAGGTGGTGCACTGCAGCTTAAGTGAATTTAAAAGACACTTTACTGTAGGTGTTTCATTCTTCCTGCATTCAACACACTTTGGGCTCCTCTCTTTCTCAGACATGGCAAACACACTGCGTGTTTTTCTTTAACCGAAAACATGGCGGCTTGTTTCACCAGTCAGCTGTGCTACAGCTTCCCTCCTCCACAAGGTAAGCCTTCCTGCCAAAGAGCTGAAGACCCACATGTGGGAGTCAGAGGAGAAGTAATTGAGCAAGAAGGAAAGCAGGAAACAGTCAGTCAGAGGCATGGGAGTCACACCGCCTTGGCTATGAATAGAATGGAGGAGACGTGCATCGGCATCTCTGACTCTGTGCTGCAGAGCAGCAACACTACAGGTCATGAGTGCATCTGGCCATGTTCTGATTATTAGGGATGGGAATTGATGAGACTTTATTGATACCAGTGCAATTATCGATTCTGCTTTTTGGTCCAATTCTTTATCAGTTCCCTGAATGATTCCTGATCAATTATCTGTGCAGAAAAAAGGAGGCCTATCCAGGTTTTCAGTGTCAACACAACTGTTCTCTTATCTCTGAGTCAGAACACAGTGTAGAAACAGAACAGGAAAGAGGCATGCTAGTGAATTAGCTGTAGCAATAATCTGTCATTTTCCATTGAAGTTACCATTTC
Source organism: Toxotes lorentzi (assembly GCA_037833715.1). NCBI lineage: Eukaryota > Metazoa > Chordata > Actinopteri > Toxotidae > Toxotes > Toxotes lorentzi. The sequence goes on from JBBMJY010000003.1 coordinate 8,495,917, forward strand.
ACATACATAGCAACTACCACTCTCTCTCCATCATCCTCTCTTGCTGCAAGTTTCCAGTAGCGTAGATGCGTGAGTGTGACGTCACTGTTTTGAAATGCTCAACTAGCAGCAAAACATGCCAGCATCTATAAAAGGAATCGATAAGCACGAAGGCATATGATTGTGTTGGTTCAGACATTTTGGAACCAGTTCCCAACTGGAACCAGTTCTCGATCCCCATCCTTTGTCATTATAAACTCTCCTGATACACACTTCACTTCACTGACAATGGCCTCACAATACATGTTTTCTTAAGTCATCAGTTTTTAGATAAGCTGTATCTAAGATGATTTGGCTCTCTGCTCAGTAGTTTTAATACAAAGCATTCACTTTCATTAGATCATAAGGTGAGACCAGGCAATGAATCAATATAAAGATTCTCTTTACCAACATGTGATGATAGGATCATAACATGCTATCTGTTCCTGTGATGTTTTTATTATTCATTCGTTATTATATGTTTCATTAATTCATCAAAGTGTAACAATTACCTGACCTATTATGATATATTGTATTCATTTTAGGATGATGATTTTGACTTTATCATTGAGCACTATAATGAGGTGTTCAAGTTATTTTGTCCACTACACATAATTCAGGAACACATGTTCATTATCAACTGAGTCACTGAATAAGAAAAAAAATAGAAAAAAATATCCCTAAAGGTACTATTAAAAAAATACATCATACTTTTTGATAAACTGAAACACTAAATATCAGTTGTACAATTTATCACATACTGTACTCGTAAAAGTAACTTAGGGTGTGTGGGGGGGGGGGGGGGGGGGGGGGGGGGGGGGGGGGGGGGGGGGGGGGGGGGGGGGGGGGGGGGGGGGGG
>JBBMJY010000003.1:8496893-8512671 GCA_037833715.1 Toxotes lorentzi
GGTCCCTAAAGGTGCGGGGAAAAAAAGGAAGCATACTTTTGGGGAAACGGAAACACTAAAGGGGAGGTGGAAAAGTTAGCAAAGAAGGGGCTTGGAAAAGGAACGTGGGAAAGGGACCCCCCCCCCCCCCCCAAAACCCACACATTCACTCAGAATAACAACTATCATCTACACCTGGAATCATTTCAAACACGCCATTTCATCACTTCTCACTGGTGGTCTCAACTGATGGGATGGCAAACCCCGCCGGCTCAGAGGAACGGCCTCCTCAGCAGTTTGAGAGCTGTGTTTTACCAAAAAAAAAACAAAGCTGTGGTATACATGACTTCATTTCCATAAATTAATTCCAGAGATTTGACTCATGTAAGAAGGAGATCCACTCCATTCCCAGAGAAAAAAAAAAGTCGACTCCACTAAGTGGGTTGAAATGTCAACAATTTTGAGCAGAGCTCTCCACCAGAGGAGTGCCACAGAGGAAGTACAGTTATCCTGCAGCCCTTAGCACCATCACTGCTGGATTGTTACTTGACTAAGTGCTGTTATGTAACTTAACAATAAGGGGATTGACCTGAGAGAAAATACGTGCTCAGTGCTGGAGGAGAGGAAGAGAAACAGAGGAGAAAGTCACACACGCATGGAAATGACAGAAATACACAACTCCAGGGATTGTCTGGCTCGGCGAAGCGAGGGCAGGCGCCCCGCTCAACACACACACCGCAGTGTGTTACATGTGGCTGGGTAGTCGTGTTCACAGGTTCTCTGACAAGTCTGTGAATGTTATCAAGTCAGATCGTGACCAAAGTAACTGTTGTCAGATCTGACGGGTGATGCAAACCTCGCAATATTCTTGGAAATAAAAGATTTTTTGTGTTTGCTGTACCAGAATTTTGACTTTGTGGGCTGAGAAAAACACAAATTATAACAATAAAAAATTCTGACATTTATGAGCTATGGTGTGATTTATGACAAAGACATCTGTGTGCACCATTTCTGCAGTATAGCCAGTCTGCAAATGTTATTCTGTAATCACATCTTATCTTTCTACTTAGATGCATTTCATACACTGCTGGACTCTCCATTGTGACTACAATCTGCAGCATGCCATAATACCTGAATGAAACCATTTTCAAGGTACATATATATATATGTATATACACACATTGTTTATCTACACTAATGTACTATATGTTCATCAGTTTATCCTGCAGTGTCCTGTGCAATAAATGCCACATCATGTTGTTACTGTGCTACTTACATACCAGTTAGTGTTTCTATTTTTAACACAAGCTTACTTGTGCATCAGCGTCACTTAAACAAATTTCTGCAGGTTCTCTGGAGAGTAAAAATTAAAATGGAATATATGTTTATATGATCAACCTAAGCACCAACGGAGGGAAATAATCACATTGTTGATTAACCTTTTATTTAATTTATCAGCAACTATTTTTAAACTTTATAGAAATTGTATTTTCACACATGCATGTTTGTGCTGCAGAAGCGTGAAGTTGCCCTGTAAAGTTGTAACTTAGGTGTTAATTTTAACAAGTAATTTAAATGCCACTCACACAAGGGACCTCAAAATACAGCTCTTTGTACACCTCTTTCTGTACTGGTGGATAAATTAGTGGCACAGAGTTCAAGTGGTGTTCAAAGATAAGAGCTTTGCAAAACTTGTGAACTATGAATGGCAGATGTAAACCACAGATGTGCTACCACAGCTTCTCTACTGCATCTCACAGAGACACAAACAGAAGTAAAAATTTCATCAAAATGCCACAAAATAATTGAGCGCCAGCACCAGGCATTACACGGCATTGTTGCAGCTGTTGCATCACTCAAAGAGGTTATGAATTCACATAGCGCTTCTCCATCTGACACCCTCTACATCAAGAAATTTCACAAGCAGAAAGAGCCAGTTTCACACTTTAGAAACATATCTATTTCAGCTCTTTATGTTACATCGCTTTCACTTGCGTTCATTCTTTTCTACTCCTTATGTGAAGTAAAGTACATAAAAAGCCAGGCAGCCCAGGAGATCTTGTTTAGGTTCGTAATAGCACAGAAGACAGAGAGAGAGAGAACAAGAAGAGAAAGTGAAAAAGAGAGGTCTTTTTCTGACTAAGGCCATACTTAGGAGCTCATAGGAGCTCTCTTACCAGAATAAGAAATCTGTGGGTTTGGCTAAAAGGTGAGAGGGCACACAACGTAAGTAAAGCTACAGCTTTAACTTTGACATAAAATGTGTTCGGCTGAATAATCTGTGGAGGTGTTCACTACAAGGGTGAATTTTCTTCTTGAAAAAAAGAACATGTTGCTCTTTCTTTTTTTACACCATCAACTGAGCTTCCAGTGCTTGACCTCAGTGAACTAGTTTAACTATGTGAACTTGATGACCACCAGCCAATACACACACACAAAAGGCAACTGAGCTACACAAGTGTGGGTTTGTAGTCAAAGAATCAAGCTGAAGAGAAACCTGCTGCCCTTTAGACAAATTGGAAATTTGTCTTCTTTTTTTTTACTTGTGATGCTGCGATGTTGCTTGTGCAGTAATCAAAGATCTGCCAGTTTACTTCCTCTACCATCTTTTGCAGTTATATAAATATCTTTGTTTTTAAGTGCAGCCTTATCTCTACATGTGACAGCCATGCACTTCACACATCATTTCCAACATTTCTGGGAAATATGCTTATTGGATTTCTTGCCAAGAGTAGGATGAGAACATAAATACCACTCTCATGTCTGTACATTTGGTATGAACCTATAATCAGCAGTCAGCTAGCTTGGCTTAGCAAAAAGACTGGAAACAGCTAACCTGGCTCCGTCTGAAAGCAAAATTAATTTATCTTTATTTATACAGATTAAACAAACAAGATTTACCAGAGCTTTAGAGTTTTTGTCAAGGCTAGTTTTTTTTTGCTTCCTGGTTTATGCTATGCTAGGCTAACCAGCTACTTGTTCTAGCTTTGTATTTACCACACAGACATGACAGTGGCATTGATTTTCTCTTGGCAAGACAGTGAACAAGCATATTTCCCATAATGTTGACTTTTCCCTTTAAGAAATGAAATGAATGTGGTTGAGAAACCAGGAATACTTGTAAGAGGTGTCATCTCAATGGACATTAGCTGCAGTAAAATCTCATTAGTGCAGCAGGTCACTGGACAGGGATACCTTACAGTCAACATTTTGAGGGAGAATTGTGTAGCAACCACCTAAAGTGACTGCTTAAGAGTCTATGATTTATGCCCCTGAAAGTGCAAGATAGCAGAAAAAGAAGCAGCAGAGAAGAGAAGGTGGTTAAGGTTTCTCTTCTCTCATTAATCTGATGGTAGGGGCTCCGAGGGGCCCGTAAAGTTGTCACTCAGACCTTTGATTTACACCTTCCTCCTCCCTGCCAGCCTCTTTCTTCCACCAGCCTTCCTCGTCTAAATACACCAGTTACTGACAATTACAGCTCTCGTCTTTCTACCTCTCCATCATCATCACGATCTCCCAAGTCTGTCAGTCCATCTGTGCCTCTCCGTGTATCCTTTTACCTCCTTTTGCATGTCCTGTCAGCCTCTGGCAGACAGCGTCCTTTTCATTCCCCTTTTCTCCTTTACATCGCCTTTTCTCTGAACCATTTTCCCGTCCTCCCCCCCTTCCCTCTCCTCTCACATTCTCTCCATCTTTCTCTCCTCTCAACTCTAAACGAAATGAGACTGCAGCAGTACTAACTGCTGACTTGGGCTAATGCACAATTTTGTAATAATGCCTATTCGTTTAAGTCACCCAGGAAACGCATAATGGTGACATTATTGTGCACGGCAGCCTGTTAGCCTAACCCACTGAGGCTTTCAGCTTGGCCTGCATTCCTCCTCTCTCCAGCTCCTTACATCTAATGAACTAAAACAAAGTCTGGCATAAAATCTCCACTGGGATAATTGGCAATTTCTTTTTCGAAACACCACTACACTACACAGATCACTGAAGAATAATACAGAGTCCACGTTTGAATTAAATTAAAAAAGCAATGTAAATATTATCCTGGTATTTTTTCCTTTACCTGACAGACTAGACACTGAACACATGCAGTATTTGCTCATCTCAAATCAGAGTACACACATACGCAATCACACTAAAACCAGAGGCACTTAAGCTGACAGGTAAAAGGCTGTATCAAAGATGCTTTTACTGTGGTAATAAATCTGTCTTTTCCACTTTTCTGTTGACATCCAACGTCACAAAACTGACCTCAAACCTTTTTCTCTGAGGGACCAGTACTGAGAGCTGAAATAAACACACTAACCTTACATAGATGAACAATACACTTATGAGAATTGAACTTCTTGTCAAGGTCTCCTGTAGTGCCAGAATACAGAGCCAGACATGACAATGAAAGTAAATTAAGGACACCTCACTGCTAAGTGGACACCTGACACACTTGGCAATTTCTGACATTATAAACACTAAACAATCAATCAATTAATCAATAAAATAATGAGCAGATTAATCAAAAATCTAAATAATTCATTATGGCACTACTGTTATTAAAATAAGTTTTCTGGCCATGAGCTGTCAAGAAAGTGATTTTATAAGAGATCTATATAAGGAACAAATATATACGTAAATCATTTGTAACTATGCTAACAATCAATTGGATCAGAATTAAAAAGAGTTAAAACAGAAGTGTGCTCTGCTTGTGTCCTAGGCTGTGTATTTTGGCAGTTCCTCTTTCATTCATTCATTCTTTTTTCATTCGTCCTTTTTCATAAATTAAGGCTGAGTTGGTCTCAACTAATAATCCTCCTCATCAATTATTTCTTCGCAAGCTCTCTGTGACACAACGGAAGATAAATAAACATACAAGGCGGTGCTGAGTGACTTCAGGCTTACAGCGCAAGGTTCCTTTGTAAAAACCAGTGTGAACGTGATACTGACCAGAACAAGGTCAATGACAATTTTTTTTTCTTTCTTGTGAACCACACCAAACGGACAAGATCTACAGTTGTCTCTGTCTTTCCAAACCTAAAATGCCTAAAATGAGTGGAAGTTTGTATTAGTGAGCAAAGCGTCTGAGGTTGGTGCCACGACTTCATCCAAAGGGTAAACAACATCTCAGCCAGCACAGACCAAAGATCATGTGTGTACTGACTTTTGTTCATAAGGTAAAAAGACAAGTCTTGCCAGTGATACACTGGAGTCTACAGGCTGTGTGAAACTAATCAGCTGGTGTCTTTGCCATCTCACCTTGTCTTTCTCTGCTCTTTAGTACCTTTCCATTCCTCAGCTAACAGCTCATTAACACAAGGCCAGAGCAAAAACAGAGACAAGGTGTCTGTTATTATTTAGCAAAAGTCTAAACAATTTAGCTCCATTTACTCAAAATATCTAACCTCACGCTCACTGATTTGTTACACCTCTCCAGAGTGAATTATTTAAAACAATTTAACTATAACACGATAGAAACCCAAAGGAACGAACAAAGACGAGCGACAAAAAAGGCAATTATATTTTAGGGCTCTGGAATAATTATGCATTGGGGAGATAGCCCCTCAAATTATTCTTACCAAAAAAAAAATTGAAGGCAAAAATGAATGTGTTGGAAAAGGGCCAATCTGTTAAATACCTGAGAAAGAAATTCCCATTTCAGCAGTAAATTTCAGATTTTCTGAGAAAAACAGCATGACTAATGAGCAGTGACTGTAAAAACTACTTGTCTCAGGAGCAAAGCGAAGGTTTGTGAAAGCACAAATACCAAAAGTATCTAGTTTTCCATGTCAGAAACTTTAGTCTCAACATAATACAGAATTGTAAATCATTTACACGAAATCCCCTCAGAATAGTTTTAGTCTAATTAGCTATTACACTTGTACATTTTTGCGTGTTGAGGTTGGCAAGTGCCCGTTTTAATTGTTGATCTTGATGATCTGTCTTTTCCCACCAATTAACAACTGAGCACCTGATGCATATGCAACAACTGTAAAAGCAATTAGAGAGCAAATTAACTCATCTCTAATTAAATTAGAGATGAGTTCACGACGTGAGTGCAAATGCTCACTTTGAATGAGCTTTGGTTCACAATTTCACACTTTCGGGTGAATCATGATACAGACTGGACTCTGCTTTGTTACTGGACTTTCATTGTCCAATCACAGGTGTAAGGACAGGGTCAAAATTTGTACGAGTAACTTCAGCGTCACACACAGCTGAGTTTTACACACAGTTTTCTGTCTCTACACAGACGTTCACAAAAGCACCTCTTTTTTCACATTATCACCACTGATATCATTTATTTGCAGATTTTATTCACACAGTCTCATTTTTTTATAATAAAAAAACCCTTTCTGCACATGCTCTGCTTTTTACAGGTTTACAAAGGTTTATTTTCAACAACTAACTTTGGAATTATTTGTGAACATCACTTTACAGGCTCAAAATCTCATTGGCCCTAATTTTAACCCGTCCACAACCAGCTAAACAAGAACTTTGATTCAATAAAATTCCAGCTAAAATTAGCAAAGTTATGATTTTCATCAGGAAATATTTGACCAAAGACTAAGACAACACAAAGAATCTTGCAAAACATTCCTAGCAAATCTTTAATTACCTCACAGCTTTGAGCACTCAAGGTTTCGATTCCCAGCCATACTGGCAGTGTTTCAGCTAATGTATGCTAGTGAGGTTGGCCAAACTCTGCTAGGCTTTTCACCGACTAGGCTGTGAGCTGAACATCTTGGAGTGTGTTATCAGAGGTCCAGGGGCTTCAATGGTATGAGCCATCTGGGCTGCCAGGAGGAATCACTGTGCTCCGATTGAAAAAGACCAGCTGAACCAGGTATAGCAGTAATCTGCCCAACACCACACAGCGCAAACATCTTGTTAGGTTCTTTAACTGCAAACTAAGTATAAGGTGAGTAGACTGTAAGGTGGCTGAGTAAACGGGGTTAAGTAAAGGCCAAGTTTGCCCCAGAGGCCGACACGCTGTGAACGCCACTGACCTAGATTAATACCAACCACAGCAGCGCCAGGACTATTAAAAACACCCAGGTTTCCTGTATCCTGCCTTTCTGTCTGTGTGTGAAATGATTCCATCTGTCAGTCTCAGCTGGGTTGTGAGAACACCACTGAATGCTGCTGCCCCCACACACACACACACAAATTATAGTTCTTATACACACATATACACACACAGACACCCAAAAACACAGACGTGTTGGCTGGGAACTGAGGCCAAGGTGGGTGTCTGGCTACATCCAGTCTCCAGGGAGGGGGCTCTGAGAAACTCTGCCCAGCCTGAAAGGCTTGATGATGGGGAGCGAGACATGAGATAGCGACTGTAGTCATCTCGGCAAACCATCACACAAAGCAGCGTTCGTTTACAGGCCTTTATAATTTCAGCTATGAACACTAACTGCACGAAACATTTTGTGTCACTGCAACCTGAAAAGACCTCCTTTCAATGACAGCAGGTTCTCTCTCTCTCTAGTCCACCTCTGAGTGCTGTGCTTGTGGTAATCTCTTTTCAGCCTCCTTGTTTAATTAATAGCTTGCTTATAATAAGGCTAATTCATCACCGAGTGCATGTGTGTGTATTTCTGTCTATGTCTGTGTGCAAGTATGTGTGTGTTTTCCTGCTTTTATGTATATGTATGCGTGTATCAGGCAGGTTTATTACAGTGGCATGCTTCCCTGACCAAGGACAGCAGCTGGTATTCAATAGATAACAAAGAGAAGAAACACAGACAGCCAGCAAAGAAAAGCCAGCATATCCCTCAGCCACCTGTGAGCAAGAACACACACAGATGAAACTAAAAAATAAAAAAATAAGAAAGACAAGACAAGGGCACAGAAGGATTACGAGGCACAACTGATATTCAGAGGAAAATAAGGGAAAGAGAGCTTAGTGGTAGAGAAAAAAAGCAAAAAGGTCAGGGATGAAGTTTATCCAAGGGAGAAAAGACATGGCCAAGTGGGTAAAAAGTGGAACAAAAAGCTATGTTCTGTGAGTTATATGAAATATTTCTTGTTCAAACTTCCCCTGAGGCTGAAAAGACTAGAAAACATATAACCTCTGTCCAAGTTGATTATCAGCTTGCTGTGTATAGTGAAATGAAAACAATTTTCTCATGGAACATTCCAGACAAGATTAAAGCAAAAATAGATGAATTAATTAAAAACCCATAAAAATGTGGAATATTAACAGTATCAAATGTGGCAATGCTGCTATTTTCAAAAAAACATCTTCAGTATTGCTGTAGGTAAATCATACGCCTCATGCATCAGAGAAATCCCTGACATGGCAACAGCAATGAACTGTAGGTCTGTTATCGTACTAATGCACCCTATCTCCTGATGGCACAAAACTTCTTTAGTGGAAAAAATGTTCACCTAAGGTCAAAAGATGCTGGAAGATAGATAAATAAAAAGCAGCACACACTTTAGTCTGGAGGCAAAATCCTGTTCAGTAAATGTTATATATTATAGAGAGTTATGTCTCTGCTTGATATGTCAAAAGATGGTGAAAAACTGCAGCATGCACATGCATTGGGCCTTAAAATAGCATGTCTGAAAACCCCAGGGATACCTGCTTCTAACCGTACACAGAGTCCCGAGGGTAGAATTCACAAAAGACTGAGTGGGAGGGACTGAGAGTCTGTGGCTTCTCTCGAGCTCAATGAAACATTAACCCACAGTAAATCCTTTTTGTTCAGGATCAGGAATCAAACATCTCCACACGGGTGAAAATCAAACATGTCTTTGTGCGAACAAGGTGACGAGTTAAAAAGCCAACCATCCCACTGAGTTTCTCAGCAGCAGAGAATCAAAGAATTAGCCTTGGGCTCGCCAAACATATCCATAATATCCATAATATCCATATTCATAATGGAGATAGCTAAGTTGATAAAACTACCTTTGCCTGGCTCCCCCACTCACTTTTTCAACACTTCCATATCTGGTAGCAACAAGTAGATAATATGCCACTTTTCCCCACAGATGAGTGATGAGAAGCAGGATGACAGCTCACCCTGTTTAGCTCTCTATACAGCAACAAGTAGATAACTGCTTTTGTGTGACATTGTGGAGGCGTGTGTGTGTGTGTGTGTGTGTGTGTGTGTGTGTGTGTATGAGCGCCGATTCTCTGTAACAGTGACCATGATGACGTCCACTGCTCATGTAAATCAAAGACAAGTGCAGCCTCTCACTTAACAGTGTGGTTTAGGAGTCAAATGGTTTCATGGATATCTGCCAGATTTCCCTGTTTGGACTCCTGCCAGTATTTGTGCAAGTAAAGAGGTTGTTAGATGCATGAAAGCTTGGTATGTGGACAGTTTTAACCTGGACTGCAAGGATAAACTTACAGCATTGAAAAATAAAGGTTGGGTTATTCTATTGGCCTAGGGGCTTGGCCATGACAGCATTATAAACAGTGACATTTAACACCAAAATCAATTCATCTTAGTATAACTGCTGCAATCAGAGCTTTCAAAGTTCAACTTTGGTAAACGACACGCAAAATCCACAATAGCAAGCCGTCTCGACAGCGCTGATCTTGAGGGAACAGCAAACTAGAGTCTGAAATGTTGAAAGCTATCATAGGTTGTTAGCTATGCTGCACCATCCACTCTTACTCAGTCTGCTGTGTATAAAATGCTGCACAAAAGATTAATGGTTTACAGACAGCAATGAGACTGTTAGCAGCTAGGCTAACCAGCTCATGGAGCTTCTAATCCCCTTACAGAACTCTTTATTGAATCAAATTATGTATAACACTGAGGACAAAATTCCCAGTAGGAACAAAAGGCCTTTGAGAAAACAGAAAGACGAGATCTACGACTCATATCACACAATTGTGACTTCATAAGAATTAGAAATTAGCAAGCAATGTCTCCAAATCCACATTTCCTTTAACAAACAATTGAAGGCTTAAATTGAATAAATTACAATAATGACAATAACAATACCACATCAATGAGAGAGGCTGTGTCCACACAATGTAAAACTTTGAGGGCAGGACTATGAGACCAAATACTCCACAAGCAGGTCAAAGTCCAGGGAGATCCATGGCACTTGTGGCTGCTCATAACAAACCACGGACCTGACACATCACTACAGGGCTGCACAGTCAGAAACCCAGGGGCCCCGCCTAAGACAGGCAGCCCTACACAGCATCAGCAAGCTTGTAAAATTTCAAAAACAGATTTCCCTGAGGGTTTTTTTCTGGATATTAGTCTATTCTTCATGCTTATGTGTTGAGATAATCTGTCTGCTGCCATAAAGAAAGAATGTGATCATTGATAATAAAAAAAATAAAAATAGAACAAACAAAACCTCAGACTCTACATAATCAGTTAATGAAATAAGCTGATGCACCTTCAACAGCTATTAGAAGTAGCACTCAGACAGTGTGCCTGCATACTGAAAGTGTACATACTGCACTACATCCTATTAGCCTGCACATTCACAGAGCCATTAGCATTTAAATATGCAGGAGCTCTGCTCCTTTCAAAATGCCATTTTTACTCTGCTGCAAGGAGAGTTCTCCAGTTGTCATAAACAACTTTTTTTTTTTATTCAAGGACCTTTTCAAATGTCAGGGCCAATCAAACACAACACGACAGGTCTCTGGGTAGAAAAAAAAATACAGCTCAGGGGGCAAAGAAGAAAAGCGGACTTATCATGCATATTCATGTGGTTGGAAGGTTCAATGACTGCTGTCTCTGAGAATTGTGAGCAGTTGCAAAACAATTTGTGTGGTAAGAGACAGCTGAAAAAAAAGTATGCTTTTAACTCTTTTCTCCCCCTCACCATGTCCAAATGTCAATGTCACAGACCCACAATGGCCAAAGCTCTGTGTCCCCACAAGTAACTCCCAAAACCCCAACTCCAACTGTTTTTCCCCCCTTCTCCCCGTCAGCAAATTCAGGCAAAAAAAAAGTTTTCTCTGTGAAGTGGTGCTCAGCAGAATGGCAAACAAACAGAGCCATCTCTCCACTAGCAAGGGCTCACTTCAGCACTTTAGACATCTCTTTCAGTTTACAACTTGCCTAACATCAGCAGGATGGATCCTCCTGACACAAGTCTATGTCAGCTGGACTGGAATAGGGGCTCTGCCGAGACACAATGGAAGCCCTCCTCCTCATGCCACCTCCCTCCTGAGACGCTGAGACAGGAGAGAGCGAGTAGGAAGGAAGGAACAGAAAAAAAGAGGAAATAAAACACAATACATGTGCCTGTACTTGCTGTGTGTGTGTGTGTGTGTGTGTGTGTGTGTGTGTGTGTGTGTGTGTGTGTGTGTGTGAATATACGTGTGTAATCCTCTTCTGGAAACTTCACCAGCTCGGACAGAGAGTGCTGCACGCCTCACTGCTATCTTCCTCTCTATCTGTTTCTGTCTCTCTCATTGCTTCACTTCCTGCCTCTCTTCATTAGTCTCTGTCTCTTCTCTCTGGCTCCAGCAAGGCACAGTCATCCAGGAGGACATTATTAGCTGTCAGCATTAACAACCAGCGTAGCAGCAACGGCAGCAGCAGCAGCAGTGGGTTTCATAACAATGCTCACAGAAAGCCTCTTCTCTGCCCCAGCGAGAGGAACAGGCAGTCAGGACAGCCTGCTGCGTGCAGATGGTGCTTTGTCTCTGCTAGTTCCTGCAAAAGTGACACGCAGACGCAAACGCCAGCACACATGTACATGCACACATAGTTGGAAGACGTTGCCACTATTCATTCCTAATCCTCTGAGGTTTGCGTGAAAGTTAATGGCAGGTGTTTAAAGCTCTGGCTATGCCAAGTGAAGGAGGGGTGAGTGGGAGAAGATCAACTAATATTTTTCATGTGTGCGCGCACACGCACACGCACACACACAAGCACACATACACACTTCCATTTCCTTGTTGGAAAGACAACGCATTACCTCCCTATTAGGTCTCCAAACTACGCCCCTTTATCCATCCTCATCCTCCTGCCCTTCCTCACTCCATCTATCCCTGGCATAATGTCCATGCATGCAGTTGAGAGCAATTAGGAGTTCTTTGGAGGAAAATGGTCGGTCATTAAGGAGGAGCAGGGACTCCACAGTGTGATGGTTTACACCAGGTGGGAGGCTATTAGCCAGCCAAGTGGTGTGAGCAAACTCCCATGGTCATAAATACAGGGAACAGTAAACATCCTCCACTGTTCGAACAGTACTGCCAAGAGATTTTCTCCAATCATATAATAAGTTAATAATTTAGAGAAATGTTCATCTATGTATCCTCAACATACTGTATGCACATTCACCATAGCATAGGCTAGAGTCATATAAATAATTTTTTACCCCAGCCTTTTTGGCACATGTTACTAATAACATTAACAATGGCTCTGTTCAAATGCCTCAGTAAGCAATGACAGTGTGACAGAGAGGGCCCTGAAACTGAAGCAGCAAAATGGAATTCAGCCACCATTAATTTTATTATTTACACCTGTGCTTTTCCTACTGTGACATATTAAAAAACAACCAACAGTATTCTCATTATTCTGTACAAATAACAGAACTCGAAGCTGGAACAATTGGCTGAATACCTTTTGGAATTGCCCAGCACAAATCAAGCAATCTGAAGACATCGCCGTGGGCTCTTGGAATGTTTGATAAGCATTTTTCACTATTTTCTGCCAAAAGACAAAATAATTAATCAAAAATTACCTGATAAGTTATGAAAATAATCATTACTTGCACTGTGCAAATACATGTCAAGTTCAGAGAGAAAAATCTTCAAAAATCCTGAAGAGTTAAGGTGAAAGCTTGATCTTAGTTTTCTACACAAATTACCAGACTACATCTACAAGACTCCCAGCCATTAAACTTGTAAACATTCAGAGACATGATGAGCAGGAAAACAATGCTGCAGTGTCATAAACAACACACAGAATAATGAAAATCTAATACAAGCACTAGTGCAACTTGTTCAGTTAATAGTTTTGGATTTAGTATTTAAGACTCGGCAACAATGAGCAAATATGATTCTGCAGTTTTATGTTTGATCGTGTCACTTAAAAACCTTAATGCTTTCAAATACAGCAGTGGACTATAATTTGCTTGTTTTCTAGCCACTGCGCCAGCTGAACTGGGAGTGACTATTAAATGCATTATTTTGAATTGGCAAAGCTTGCAAACAAGCTTGTAGGATGCCAATGTGGCAGGAGCAAGCTACAGCAAAAACAGGTGTGAGAGCATGAAAAATGACTTTGGCAGCACTTAACAGCCAACAACTGAGGATGTATCTATTTCTCCATACTGCATACAGTATATCATAACGATGGCAGACAAGAGTGTATCCACCCCCCAACACACACACACACACACGCACACACGCACACGCACACACGCACACAGACTCGTACAGTATTTCTTAAGCACACTGGGTAAGCAGGCCTTATCAGTGAAGAGAATCAGACACCTGCTGCTGTGCTGTCCACATTCACTCTCCCAAAACTGTCCTTCACAACCGCAAACAAAAAAAGGCTGAGACACAACAGAGCATGATATAACAAACGAGAAACAGGTGCTGAAAAATTGGAGAGTGCACCAATTACATTAAACACACAGTAGATATGAAAACGGCTGTTCGCTGAGACAGAACTATTACCAGCCAACATGAGATACAGTACAACAGCTGCTCAAGGAATAATGGAAATACCACTGTTCCTTCATCATTGTAATGCCTCTGAAACACACAGTTCTCAATTTGCAAAGTGCACTACTTCACAGCAAAATCATTGCTTTCAACATCAAAGCCTTAATGCAATCTGAGAATTAAGTTTTAAGATGTCTAAAGATCTGTGTTACAGAAATTCTGCAGGTCTTTTGGAAACAAAGAACAATGGTTCACATTCAAATATTATATCATGAGACTATGAAACTTTTAGCTAAAGTGGCTAATTGGCTATTGTTGAATGAACGGCTTAAAAAAAATTTCTCCACATAAGGCAATTGCCACTGCGTCAAAAGACCTGCAGTATGAATCCTAAATCCTCCATGCTCTGTGATTTTGCATCATGGCGGCTGACATCAGGCTGTACATTTTGGGCCTCTTGCAGATGGCACAGTGTAATTTCACACCCATTACCTCCTCTCCACAATGCATAGCACAATCACATGACAGTAAAATCCTCTCAAACCAACTCCTATGGGAACTTTTAGAAGCCGTTAGTGGCCTGGCCATTATGGGAATTCTCAGAAGAGTTCACAAGAGCTATTTCAGCAGCGTCCAAATTACTGTGTTAAATGGAGTATTAGGCTCTGAGAATATGATTAACCAATTGTAATTGCTTTGCTTCTGTGACTTCAAAACAGCCAGTCAATGCACGATTCAGATTTCTTTTCTGTTGCTGCGCTTCTAGCTCGTCCTCTTTATAAAGTAAGCATGTCAACAAAAAACAGAAGGACATGGCAGCAATGCAAGAAAGTAGCCTCACAGAATAAACACAACATGCATCCTCTGTCCAAAGAAAACCACATGCCATATGAGCGGGTGGTGAGCAAAGTGAGGAACTGCACCTGTGCTTTCAAAAACCATCATCTCTTCCTGCTTCGGTGCACTTGCTCCCCAGCTTGCCTCCCTGCTATCCAGCTTGTTATAATACAGCAGAAACACACAAATGAGTCCCTACACAAGCATGTTGTACAGCAGATCAGCCATGTACATCAGTGCTCTCTACAAGCACAAATCATGTTCGTAATCACAGTACACTGACTCCACCAGTCACCAGGGAATATCTGTTGAGGCAAATGAGACTCCTGATTTTCAATACAAACACGTGCACGCACACACAACACACACCCATCAACGCTGATAGCCACCATCAAGCACAAACAGAATGCATGACATAAATATTAAAGCGTTGGTTTTCCTCCTCAGCGATAAATCAAAAGACCTGATAGGAGCTGCCATGTGCATTGTGATGCTGCCTGTGATGCGTTTGCCTTGGGAGGCCAGCCTTCATATCTGAACACATGCAGGCCACAAAGACGTGAGAGGAAGTTCAACCCCCAGCAGAGTTGAAGGCGCCAGATAAGGGGAGGGATATGGAGAGGCGAACAGGGAGGCAGTTGTAGAAAGTAGGACTGAAGGAGCTGGAAAAAAAGGAAATCCCAGTAAGCAATGACAAACTAAGAAGTACTGTATCTGTTGTATCACCAGTAACTGATATATATCTGGGGAAAAGACACTCTTCATGATCTCTGATTAAATATGATCAGATGTTCTAAGAAACATGGCGTTTCAGATGCAAACATTTGCCTCTGGAAGGGTGCGGGCCACAGCCTGCATGTCATTAACAAAGGCCTTTTCTCTGCAGGCAGGCTCCACTCTAAGTTCCCCTGCCTGTTGTGACAATGCCCGGGGGTGGGGGGGAGCAGATGTCCGTTGCCAGCAGCACATCTGCATACAGCCTCAATCCCCACCCCTTCACTGGCCAGACAATGGAGCCACCCTCCTCCTCCTCCTCCAGTTGAAGCTTTCTTCCATTGGAGCCTCCAAATGCAGTAAAAAAAAAAATAAAAAAAAAAAAAAACAGAAGAGGGAGAGTGGAGAGAGTTGCCTTTTGAGAACCAGTGCCCACTCTGCCTGTCAAAACTGTGAAACAGAAGGATTAACCTCCTATTTCAAAATGTGCAGGTGCTCATATGGATGACTGATTGAGTCACTAATTAAACACTCATTAAGTAGGAGGACTGGTTTGGTTGTACACATGCCAACAAGAAATGCTACAACTGCACAAAAACACACACCAAACTTTTGATCAAACTCTTTAAGTGT
>JBBMJY010000003.1:8512700-8548783 GCA_037833715.1 Toxotes lorentzi
TATTAGTAGTCTATCAATATTTACCAAAAGAAAATGACTCATGATTGATCTTAATTGGATCTCCAATATGTTCACCATTCCCTTATAACTGCCCAGCTCATTAGGAACTTAATAAAACCTATTCCCACCTCACTATGAAGTGGAGTGTCGGCTAATGTCTACTCCCACGCTCCCTTGTCCCTCCTTGCTGATGGCGCAGGGACACATGGACAGCGATGCGAGCGTAGCTTTCAAAACTATACCCCGGTTGGAGCACACACTGAAATATTTTACACCACCTTTTACAATAATCTTGAATCCTACCTCGACTGGATGTTTACTGAGAGTTCAAACGTCGGCTTTGGGGGCTCCAGAAATAGCATCGCAGGCTACGCATTTCAAATTCGCTTGTTATCTCGGATTTAGATAATGATCCACCTTTAGATGACATAAAAACTTAATCCTGAACGCAACGGGACAATCTCCGGCGCTGGGAAACGGTGCCTGGTGTCGGTTTTTACGGGGGGAAGTAGCCTCGGCTCTCGGTGTGCCTGGTTATCCTGCTGTTTACTTATACGCTTCATAAACACTCCTATTCTTTTCCTCCTGCCAGAATTGAGAGGTGTGTATCAGTTTGCTTTTCCTTTTTTTTCTCTCGCTTTTTGAGTGAGGCGGAGCCTTTGCCCACTTCTCCCTCACACACACACACACACACACACACACACACACACAGAGAGAGATGAGAGACACTTCTTGCAGTTGATGATGTTGATGGAGATGGGACAGTGAGAATTTTCGAGAAAGGCGATTTGTTATTGTGATATTTGTCCTTTTAGGCTCGACTGTTATTTTTTTATTTTTAGTGTTGATCAATCCGATGCAAGACGGCTTTTCAAAATAATGTTAGCGAAACGCTTAAAGGACAGGTTAAGATACTAAGTCTCGCTTGATGCAACGCACACATCCATATGCACACCGAGACTTCTGTTACCAGAGCTATGAGGAAACTCTTTTCGTGTCTTGTGTATTTTTGGTTTTTGATTTTGTTGTTTGTGTGTTAACGGTTTTGTAAGAGCTAGTTTCAAACGTGATTAAATTAAAACTTGAGGATTGTCTTTGGCTGGTATGCAACTAATGATTATCTTCATTATCGATTAATCACTTAGTCCAAGATGATGTCTTTAATTGGCTTGTTTTATCTGACCAACACTCAAAACCCCAAAGATAACAAGAAAAGCGGCAGATCCTCACATTTAAGTTTTTGGCATTTTTGTTTGAAAATGAAAAGATGAATTGATTATCAGAGTAGTTGTGGATTAATTAATGTTTTTGTGTAATTTTGACTAATCAATTAATTGACTAATCATTATGTAAATTGGAACAAGGAAACATCTTTGTTCCAACCAAAAGCAGTCATCTAGACAGACATTGTTAGGGACAAACTATATTAAACTTTACAGTTTAAATTTAAATTTTAGGACTGTTACACACTAAGAAGTGCCTCAAGTTTAGAGTAAGGGAGAAATATTCCTAACTAATGTTACAATTACATTGGCTAAGTTAACCTAACAAATGGTCTGGTTTGGTTGCTAATGTTATTAGCATAACATTTTGTAATTTAAGACATAATATGTGTTATTTTTGTAATTTAAAAACTAAACACATGACACAGCATTTTGATTACGTGTCAGTGCAATCTCTCATTCAACATTTCTTTTAATCGATCTTTCTGAGATAATTAAATGTGCTACTGGGGTTTGCTTTCCATATTCTGTGACAAATCAGCATCCATCACCTGCCATTATTAACTGCAACTTTCAGAATTTTAACAAATTACTTTGTGGGCACAGAAAAAACTACAACTTTCATGAAAATTCATAGGCATGGCAACAAAACCAAGTCACGCCAAGAAATGGCTTGGTTTTGTCCATATCCATAAATGTCACCAAAGCTCTCCTCTGAAGTAGTTTTTCCAAATTGTTTACAGTAATCTATGCTGTCTAAAAACCTTTACAGCTTTCGCTCCCCTCTGTTGTTCTATCATTGTAGACATATCAGACCCTTGACTTGCTCATGGACTAGTCTCTTTTGGCAGTCCTGCGTACAGCCCTGGCCTTAACTGTTTTTCTTGTGTAGACAGATAGATAGATTCAGCAGTCAAATGCATGTTGACTCAGTTCATTCGTCCTCTTCAAACTACAGGTGCAGATAGCAGCAACTGCAGCTGCACCTTGATGCAATGCTTAAAACATGCAATCCACTGTATATTCTCTCTTGTTTTTAGTTCCAGTCTCAGTAGTAGACTGATTGTGGACACTCCATTCATTCACACAGTAGTACCGGCCATATAACACGGCACAGATGGCAGAGAGCATCTTTGGATTTCCTGTCATTTCACTCTCAGCATAGTTTCCCAACACTTCCAGTGTTCCAGTGTTTGAATGGAGCTTTCCACAAAGACAAAGAAAATCACTGCAAGCAATAGATAAATCATTTACATACCTTCTCTTCTGTGTCTCACTGTAGCCTCTGTACCATCGACCCTGAGTGTGTGGTCCCAGGCCTCGGGGCTCTTGGCCCTGTCCTGAGAGCTTCTTTCCCTGTGGTCATTTTGTCTCCAGCACAATGTAGCTACTGGGCATAAATCCAAACACTCCAAAGACCAACACCAGCCAACAGGGGACACCAACAGAAGCATATGTTTACAATGGCAGGAGAGAGGATGGATGATAGGCGAGGAGAAGACAGAGGAAAGTGTTTGAATCATTGCTGTGAGGTTGTATCTGTAAATCAAAACCTGTTTAAGATGAAGGCATTCGTTTTCCCCACCAAATAAGACAGTGAGCACAGGAGCCCTTCTGTCTCTAATGATAACAGACCAAGTTAATGGTTTAGTTCATTATTTAATGGTGTTAAGTGACATGTATAATGAAGTATGTGACATCCATATGTTGGTGTCCTAAATTCATTAGCCATTTGTGGCAGAATTATCTATTATTCCCCTCTCAGTGCCTTTTTCAATTTAAGAGTTGTTTGAAAACTGCTTTATTGCCACAGATTTAATCCAACAAAAGGCTGTGTTTGCTAATTATAAGCTTACCTTCTGCTGTGTTTACTGTAGGTCGCTTAGTGAAGCACCTCCCTTTATTTGTCTCAGCACATTTTTAAAGCAAAATAATACATTATATATGTAATAAACCAATTAGATTCAGAAAATATGCAACGTGTCCCACTTTTTTTAAATTACACTCTCCTGCCACTAGCATAGGAATCTGGTTTTACTAAACCAATACAGTGCTGTAGATTATTAAAATGTTCACTACATTAGAGTTTGATACCATGATCTGCTTTTGTTTATACAGTAGTTAGAGCATGACAGTCAACACACACACTCACACACACCTCTAATCTGTTCACTGTACAGTGGGTATTTGAGAGGATCAGTAGTGTGCGACTGCATATTTCTGCAGAGAGACATTATTTCTTCCCTCAATTCCTTCTGGCAGAGATCTGAGTGTTTGACCTTTTTAAAATGCAAAGCGATTCTTCTACTCCAGAGAGCGAACGGGAGGCTCATGATTGTGCTACTAAATTTGAGGGACTTAATGCAGTAACTCACAGAGAGGGAGAGCTGTTCTGCACCTGCTGAAGTCTTGACTTGGTTACAGGGATACAATAACACCTCCAAGGGTTATGTTAATCTTTAAAGACAGGTTATTCTTATGCTGCTCCACTCTTTACCTCATTTGAATGAATATTTCACTGCAACCTTGAATCAGTCTCTCATGCTTAAATCACTTTATTGCATATCATTTCCTTTTCCTTGGTCCTACATGCGTACTATAACACATAGGTCATTTACTTTACAGTCTCAAATATCCAACTGTGAGGATCTTTATTCATTCAGTCCATCCATTCATCCATCTTTTATTCAAACAAATAATCTGTTACTATTCAGAATATCTTTGTATAAATCACCATGGATAAGAAAGCTACCTCTGATGTGACCTCAACTGTGATTATAGATTAACATTTCACATCGATTCACATCTTTCATCCTCCTTTAGAAAGGGAAGTGCAGCTAATTTAACATAAACATCGCCACCAGAGCACTCATAATTATCAACCTCTCAAAAGTGAAGATCATGTTAATTGAGAATTTAACAACTAACAGCACACTCTACATATGGGATATTGTAATGAGCAGCTCATGGGAGTGTAATTTACATTTGGTAATAATGTCAGATTGTTAAGAGTGTGCCATTGTACTGTATGTACCTCCTCCACTAACTGCGCACAGTTCAGCAGCAGAATGTCTTTTAACAAAGCTTTTGAGATGGCACAGTGTGATTCAAACAAAGACACACAATATCACTCTGACCGCACTCACATCTAATTATATTCCGCCCCAGTCATAGCAGCCTTTAAAAGACACTGGCATGCCTTTAATGTCTTGTATTTATGCCTCCAATAGAATGTAAATGAGACAGATTTACCCCTTTGACTGGAGAATAAGTGTGAAAACAGTTAATTAGACTTGTTGTGAGGTCTCTGGCTGTTTTTTGCTTCCTCCTACAGCATGAAATAGAATACTGTGAATGTTTATGTGAGACGTTCAAGCAGTTTCCCAGGCTTACTACATAAACTGCTGATACGGAATGTGTTGGAGCAGAATTTAAGCTAAATTGCCTGAAGTGTCAGTTTGTTTCATTTGCACTCGTCTCTTCCAATTAGAGGACCATCCCAAATGTGACCACATTGACTTGTTGACATACTTTTTCATAAGGTTCCTTGAAATAACATCCTCCTTTTGGTCAAGTATGAGAGACAGCAGATTCTGTGGGGTGTGTGGTCGATCTCCTGACTTGTAAATTGGAATAGATTTATCCATTTTACCTAATGAGATTAATTTGGTGTGATGTTGAGGCTATGAAGGAGCAGACCAGATGAAACTAAGAGGTGGAGCTTCTAAAGTAGTGATGAAATACTTGGTAATATTATACAAATGTGGAAAGCCAAAGTGAGACACTGTTTGATCAAAGACATGTTTTTGAGCGGAGGACAGAGGTGTCCATTTTTGTCGCCTCAAAGTTGCCTCTGTGTTGCTACCCCTTACTCTAAATATATAATAAAGCACAAGATCAAGGATCTGTTAGACTGATTCTGCTTGAAAAATGTGGCATTTTGGAAATACCTAATTTCACATACTAAATACATATGACATAAATGAAACCAATCTGTCTTTTTTACCCACATTTAGTGTAATTTTGCTCATTAACCGCAGCTATAGCAGCTTTTCTTGCAAACTGACACAGTGTGGAAATGCAGTTTTCTACTTATAAACTATGCATGATAAATTCATCCATCCTTGTACAAACTATTTTCTTGTTCTCTCTCGGGAGGGATACTTGAACAGACTGCTTGCTTGTAGGTCTTTGTTTACAACCAGCCTAATGTAATTATACTCACCACCTACACACAAATTAGCATGCAAACTGTGTCGGATGTTTGAAAAATACATGGAGGAATGTGATTTGGTGCAAGGATAGGGCTGATCATCTGAGGCAATGTTTCTGCAGTGCTGTTCAGTGCCACGATGCCAGGCTGGTGGACCGCACAGCCACAACATGGGAGGCAGGCCTGAGCTGGACTGAAGCTAACAAGCTCCAAAGTACACCATTTAAACACACGTGCTGTGCAAAGTCGCTTTAGCAGGGGAGCTCTTATCTCCACTGAACAAACTCCTTGAGTGATGGGAATGTTCTCAGGATGTTATCATGTCCTCTGTGGAAATGAGATAGCCAGCCACCTTTATCACCACGCTCAGACTCTGAAGGGCCCCTGACCATTACAGGAAAAAGGACCACTAGGCTGCCAGGGGACACTAACCAACTGGCTGCTTGGAAAAATAAGACTGCCAGGGAATTGGAAGTCTTGCAAGTTGAATGACTGACAGGAGATTGGAAGAAGACTTGCTGTTAGGTAGTTTAACCCAGCCAAAGGAGTCAACTCTATGTCTCAAAAGCCGTTTTGGACCTTACAGTTTTTATTTAGACAGAATGGTGAATGTCAGAAAAAGATTAAATGTTACACATAAGGAAAATACCTTGACACCTTACCAAAAATATAAGAGGAGAGAGAAAAAATATAAACAAAATCAGGAAAGCTAAAATCTCTGTGATATGTGATTTAACTGCAGCATCTCCATGGCAACTCTCTTTTCAAGTCACATCTTTAATGAATAGGTAAAGGACAAAATGCACAACTTCATAACGTCAGAACAGATGCCAAAAGTGACACGAGAAAAATAAAGGTAGATTTTGTTTGACAAAAAGTGATTTCGCTGTGCTCACAACACAGTGTGTCAAAACAGCAAGGCAGCCTTTCTGAGAAGAAAACACACACACGCATACACAGTGTACCATAGCAACACAAATCTTCCTTCCGTTGCTGTTATTTTGACTGTCTGGCAAATCCACCTCTTGTTTTCAAAGCATTTTTTTTCTCTAACAGGTGCAAAACCTCTCAACTCCACACATCAAAGAGACACATGCACCTGCGAATAAATCACAGCAATGGTAAGAATCCAGACTAGGGCCTCCTAACACCAAAGAGGTAGGATTCAAAGTGTCTGATTTAATATTCATGAAGTGCAAGGCTTTGGTGGTTGAATGCTTGTTTACTGGGATGTGTCTTTTGTCCTTGGGAGAAGATTTGATATTCCACCAAGAAACTGTATTTACATATACTCGCCTCTACATCGTATAACACACACATCTCACTAAATGTGGTATGTACATACAGTACACACCGCCACATACTGACTAATGACTGACACACCGTTTCTGTAACCGCTTCTAAGAGTTAAATCCTTGCTTCTATTCTGACAGAGCTAATGAGAGTTTCAGATTATGAAGTGTTTGTGGCTTCTGTGCGGAGGAGTTGTTCAAGTTGTTGCGAGTCCAAAAGAAAGTGTAGTCTGCAAACTGCACCCACAGGGACAGAAGTGGCAGACAACTGGTCGGCGCTAGACAGAACCAACCAAACACAAGCACAGGTGTTTTCCAGTAATAAACACTTCTCCTCTCGTCAACACCACCTCACCTCTTTAAAAAGGGTTTTAGATTAATTAAGGTATCATCTGACCACCAAAAATGTTTACCAGCTAAACAAAGTAGGCTTCTGTTTCAGTGACATGGCAAGGAAAGGGTTAAAATAGAGCTGGTAACCCTCTTTTTTCATCTGTGCACCTGTTTTTTTTTTGTCTGTTTTATCAAAGATACGGTCATTATAAAACCCAGCGCCCTGTAGCTTGGTGTCATTCGTGCACCTGCATCCAAGGATCAGTTTTTTTGGCAGTGATGTGTGAGATAATCTCACAGTGAAATCACAAAGGGCGGCTGTTCCAGATGGATGCCTCACAGCTTTCTTGTCTTGCTATATAGAAACTGTGAGATCTACTTCGCCATTTTAAAAGTGAAACAACTCCTACAAGGTCGGCGCTGTATGTGGATCAGCTAATTACTACAGCTGAAAGAAAGCTTGTGAGAAAAACCCATCTCCCCAATGAGTACTTAAAGAAAGAAAGCAGCTGGTCAGAGCATACTCTGGAGAAAACATCAGCTATTGGAGAGAGCGGTCTGGGATACTTTTCACTTAAGTGCTTTTCTCTGAGCAGTGCTCTCTGTCATTCGCTCCCACGCCTCCTCCTCTCCTGCATGGGCGGCACACACACATGTATCCATCCCTTTCATCCCCAGGGGTGAAACAAACCCATGCATTATGACTCAAATCAAGCTTAATTTATTTCACATGCTCTAATTTAATGTCTTCATGTTGATATGCACTGAATAAAAATAGCTGGATTATTTTTGTAATTATTTCCCCCCCACATTTCCTCTCCCAGAGCATTCACATTACACAGGGGTTTCTCACACAACTTGGCTGTTGAACAGCTCAGTGGATGCTCAGGCCGACTGATAACTCTGCAAATGATGCAGACCTGCTGCCCTCTGCTGGTTAAACTGTGAACCCCTAACAGTCTTCACAGGGATCCTACTGTAGGTTGTGTAAAACCATGACAGTTCATAGGCCAATTGTGTTTAGGTACCCATTTTTACCCTACTTTTTACTAATGCTAGACTTTTTAAAGAAAGTCTATCAAAAGACACGTTTGAGCTGCATTATGGGAAATGTAGGCTCTACTGATTACTGCTGCTTTGTCTTTGTTTTGTGCATCTCCCAGGTGAAATGCCCAATCTGTTAGATATGTTAATAACATAACAGAAAGAGTAATTTGATTGCACTGAAGTAACATTTGTATTTTAAGTGGATTATTAACAGTCCACTTTCTACTCTAATTAGGGTTGTTGTGGAATAAAACTCTCTCTGGAATACAGCTGTCAAACTACTCTCAAAACAAGACAAAATGCCATCTGATGTTTCTAATTCAGTTCTTTATTTGAAAGCCAGACCCAGGTGTACTCTGTCCAGTCCTCAGTGATGCCATCTAGTGCCTTAAATGTAGGAGTACCTTAGGGCCTGGAAGGTGCTGAGCTGTTGGTAGTTGCCAGCACTTGCAGGGTCTCTGGGAGGTCAGAGTTGTGTCGTCCAAACCACATCAATTGCTCCCCTGCCTGTGCTAAAGCTGCCTCTGCAGACTTCTGCTTGTAGTTGCGGGGGAACCGTCTGGTGCTGGTTGGAACATTAACAGCCTGCTTCGCCATAAAGTCAGTCTGGTAGGCTGTGAGGTTCCCCCCACTCTCTGCAGTGCTGCTGTCAGCTCCATGGTGGCACAGGCAGAAGTGGGAGTTGTGCTGTCTGCGATCATCAAGACATTTCCTGCGTCCCACACCCTGCAGGATACCAACATGATACAGATACAGAGGAGATATGGTTTCCTTTCAAGCTGTAATATGGTGATAGATCTGAAAGTTTCATTATGCCCCGAATTTCTCTTTATACTCACATGAGTGAAGACAGAGACGTTGTCTTTTAAGGAATGCTTGTTGTCATGGTCTGAGAATGGAAACTCTCTGGATTTCTGCAAAGAAAGCCATGAAAAAACTCCTGTTGTGAAGACAGTCTAACACAGCTGAATACAGATAAGATGGGGAGGCAGTTTCTTTCTTTGCAGAGGTACTTTGATAGGACGTGCATTGAAATCTTCCAAAGCCCCTGGGCCCTGACAGTACTGTTGTGGGAATAAAAACAGTCATGCCACGCACCACATTTTCTACTGTACATACACACCTGCTGAGGTTTCCATTTAGGATAGCGCTCAAAGTTCAGAGCCTGAGGCAATGATGATTTAACCTGAGTCAGCATGATCCCAGTGCTTGTACAAGTCCCACGATTCCTTGTCTCATTTTCTGGTAAAACTGAATGAGCAAACTGTGAGGAAAAGAAAAGCTAATTACACTTTGCAGGATTGAATGTTGTGATTTGTAACGATCTGTTCTAATTATGTGATGAAAAAAAAAATCAAGAATTTCTTACCCATTTGCCATCATTGCTCATTGAAGAATATTGCTTTCCACCTTTTACCATTTTGATACACTTTAAGTTGTTGAGTGCTTTCACCACTACACCACACACACATGCACACTCCAACTTAACAACTAGGTAAAGGCAAACACTGGTGACTATGGAAACATGCTACAAACAGCCAACCTGAAATCTGAGCTCAATTTGCCATGGAGATGAGGAACTAGAATTCTGCCAAAAAAAAAAAAAACATTTTAAATATTTGTGACCTGTTGACCACACAGGCACACTTACTGCAAATCAAATTCTAGCCAATTAAGTATTTAAATTGGGATTTTCTTGAGGACAAATTTGCAGCCAAAACACCATTAAACTGATGTGCTCTACCAGTGTGGTCAAGTGTTTGAGAGTTACAAGGAGAAAATCTTCCTCTGATGGATGACAAAGTGACCAAGGCAATTCAAACAAGATTAGCTTACAAGTGACTTTATTTTTCAAAACAATACAACAACTTATTAATCAGGAATAGAGTTTGGTTTTTCAGTTTTTAATAAGAGATGTTATTATAAAACACATTAAAATGTAAGCTTTAAAGATCCCAGGTTATTCAGTTCTTTTCGAATACACGTTCTGACCTACCAAAAATGAATCACAAGATTTTCTGTGCAAATAAACAGTTAAAAGTTGAAAACAGGCACACAGACACTAATAGCAAGCCCTGACTGAAAAACTGATTTAAAATTCTTTACTGAGGGGAGTCAATCAAGACAAAGTCCAGATGTAATAAGTTAACAACAGACACTACTTGAGAAAAGGGTGACTTTAGTTAAAGAAGTAAATGTCAAATTAGGCACTCTAACAAAATCTATTTTAAACAATATTATTAGAGGATATGGTGGATCTTTAAATCACTTAAAGTAAGTAAAAAAAAAACAGACACAGATGAGAAAAGATTTGTCCTTGCACTTCTAGTTTCAAAGAGTCACTCCTTGGTCATAGTCCTAGCATCACATACTGAATGGGCAATTAGTATTTCAACGACAAGCACTGTGGAAATGTCGTCTCCAGGATCCCGTGGGAATATCAGACATTTGCCACAGTTGAGACCTTGTTGTGGTCTGAGTAGCCCTGGTGTATATCTGTTGGATTATTGATCCCTGAGGACAAAATAAGCATGACAAAAAGGCTGCATTACATGCTTTAGATTACATTCCACACAGAGACAAGAAGATTTCCATCCTTTCCTTCTACACAATATTATTTTTAGGATCCTCTAAAACACTAGGCAGTGTCTTAGAAACACTGCTGCCATCAGTTTGAAGGTGTCATTTAATCAGCATATTAAGCCGTAATGAAAATAATCATTAGTTGCAGCCTTATATAAAATAATTTTAAACTAGCTCCACCTCAAACAGCTGCAACAGGAAAATGGTCTTTACACATTAATGCATGAGTAACAATAATCTAATGATATAACACAGTCACAGGGGCCATTCTTCTGCACTGAGTACGCTTTTCTTTTAATGCGTGAAGTATATTTTCCTGATTATATTTAAAGAAGAAAGATTTTTATTGCAGGACTTTACTTGTAATGGTATTCATATTTTTTGTTAAGTAAAGGATCTCAATACTCCACCAATATGGAATCCCACTGAGCTATTTGATGAAGGTTAAACAGTCCTTCATTATTTGATCAATTCACTGTTCACTGCTCTTTTTGTCTTGACCTCATCAACTAGGCCCTCTTCATTAAGAAGGTAAAAAATACTGGCCTTGATGAAGGCTCTCGGTGCCTAAGAGGATCCATGTGTGCAGCACTGAGGTGAATTAATGTCATTAAATTAAGAGTCAGCCATTTTACTGGCATTAAGCAGTAATATTTCAAAGAGAATGCTGATTCTTACCCTGAATGACTCCAGGGGCTCGTAACTGCTGGAACATACTCTTTTCCCATTTCCCTATGGAGATGCTTCTTGAACTGTTTTGTCAAACGATGCAACCTGATGAAGGCAGTAATCATGGACAACTTAAAATCTCCAAAACTGTGGTTATTTTATCATTCAAAATGAGTATATTCATATTTTAAGGTTTGTAAGTCAAATACCATAATCCCACATTTACTTTTCTTACCTTTCCTGTGTGTCGTTGTACTTATTCAGCCTGTCTGCCTCCTCCCTCTTCTCCTCCATCCATCGTTGTAAGAGTTCCTCTTTCTCTCTGCGAGCCTGTTCCATCGCTTCCTTTAGTCCCCTCTGCTCTGCCTGCAGAGCTGCTAACTCTTTGGACTGACACTCTAAGGTGAACTCCAGTTCTGAAAGGGTCGCCTTCAGGGTGTTACTACCTTTAGCCAGAGTATGGGCCTCTTGACGGTACTGGGATACACTGAAATAGCCAGGTAACGACATGGTGATTTATTCTACCTTTGATCAACTTGTAGTATTATTACTTGCCACTTTTAGAGGTTCTGCTGTCACTGTATGATCTAACCCTGTTGATTGTCAAATACAGGAGCAACGTCGGTACTCTCTCCATTCAAAAAGAATATCTGATGTTGTGAACACAAAAGTGCCTAGTCCTTGAATATAAGATGAATCTAAGTTCCAGAAAATATCTTTTTTTGTCTTTTATTTGGACCACTTTGATAATATTTTCATTGAACCCACTCCCTGACTTTGAGAAACTACTGCTAAATAATAAATTCCAAATAATTTTCATATTGTGCCTAAATGGGACCCAAGAAACAATATGAACGGGCCGACGCACATACGTTTCTTATGATTATACTTAGTTGTGTTAAAAGAAAGCAGAGAGCATACTCTGATGACTACAAGTGTCCACTGACAGTGGTGTTCTAAAAACTTAAAATTACCGTGACTGCCAGTGCTGCAGTTCACCCTCTTTCAGATACAGGACAGTGGTCAGGTCAGAGACAGTCTGAGACAGCTGTCGAGACGAGAAGAAGAAAGGATAAATTGATTGAGTGGTGGATAATGGGAGAACCTCACAAGCTCAAAGGTCAACACCTGCACACAGTAATCAAAGAATGATCCTGCAGGCCAGTTTTTTCCTGCTGTAATCTAACTTACTGACTTTCATAGCCGGCTTATGATTGTTTTTCAAGCTTAGAGGCACCTAAAGCTATCAATTACTTTATTTTCTAATTAACAAATGTATGCCTGAGGTGCACAACAAATATTTGTGCAAAATGCTGTAGCTTATATAGTTAAATAATAGCTTAAACTTATTTCCTATAGCTGGAGGCTGGTGCCATGGTGTAATCATTATTCTTCATTTAACTCACCTTTTCTGCCAAGTGTTCACTCTCTCTCAATTGGAGCTGAAGGAGACTGGTGTTTTTTACAACTTCCACTCCACCTCGTTCTAAACTGAAAATAAAAATCAGTGTAGGGATTTACAATTTTGGTTTTAAAGTTTTATACATCATGAGCAACAGAAAGGTCAGATGCTGGTTAAGTGAAAATTTGCATAACCTCTTGGAATGAACATCATCCAAAAGTTGTTTGAGAATTTCAGAACGTTCTTCCAGCTGAGACACTAAAAGAAAACAGACAAATGTCCTTTTGGGCTCAGACAGTGAGAACATCATCACTGCAAACGCTGAGATAGAAAAATATTCATCTTACAGCTTGTGAACACGCCAGCATAGGGGAGTTTCTCAGTTTGGTCTCTCTGCAGCAGTCGAGCGCGCACGTGACACTTCCAGCTTCCCATTGTGATAAACACAAACTTGTGTCACGTTCACGGTCCCCAAAATGTCCCACAGCGACGGGTTGGCGTCGTTTTTCGCTCTCAGCTGATTTTGGTCGAAGGCGGAATGACTGTTAAAACGCAGCCATCAGCAACTGAATGAACCGCCCGCAGCAAAGTTTCACAGCTCCTCCCTGTTCAGTCAGCAGGCAGCTGACATTCCCCTGCTCTATATAACCTCTGAGCATGCTCCCATCCCCTGCACAACATAACATAACATAATCCAGAAAAAGGATTTTCTTAATAGAAAAGAGAAGAAATTATACAAAACAAGATTATTATTATTATTATTCATTTAACATATTAACACTGGTTGAATTCAGTATTCAGATAGTTACTTAAGTAAAAGAAGCAATGCCACTTTGTTACATGTAAAAAAAAAAAATCAGCATTTAAGAGTTAATATTTAGTAGCTAAGTATTAGCATCAAAATATACTAAAAAGTATCATATAAGTACTAATCAGACATAATGAACCATTTATTGATACTTTAAAGTGTAAGCTTGCCTATTTCCTTAGCTGGTAAAGGTGGGGCTAATTTCCACAATTTTTAATTAGTAATATGAATGTGCACAGCAGTTACTGACTAAAGTTGTCAAATAAATGTAGTGGAATGAAAAGCACAATATTTGCCTTCAAAATTAAGTGCACAGTGTAATTAAGTAGAAGAATAAAGTAGCAGAAAATCAATGATCACTTTAGATTTAAACAGATCACAAGAGCTGTTCAGGAACAGTGGCGAGAATAGGCAGTGGCACAGCCGATTAGTCAACAATGGATTGTCAGTAAATTTCAAAGTAAAAGACGTCAGATCCAGAATGTGCCCAACTTTTCTAGAAAGAGGACCTGCCAGTTCTGAAAGTACTTCCGGTTCATTAATGTTTCTCGATAAGTCGCTGTAGGTGAAATATTTTCCGTAACATAAGCTAATATTCTGCGTTACCAACTATTAAAAGCTGTCTTTTACATTTTCCCTTAAAATGCGGCGTAATTTCGATGGTTGAAATAAGATAGAAGATGAGTTTTGCAGGTGGAACAGGAAGTTGTTCGCTAATTGCTCGCACAAACGTGTGGAGGATGGAGAGAGGTTGCAGGGTCATGTAACTAGTAAAATACGGGCTAAACATTTCCGAGGTTAACAAAGCCACAACGGTCTTTCATGTGACTGTCGCTTGGATTTAATTTAACAACAGTGCTGTACAACAGCCCTTTCTTGTTTTCATTTTTTCCCCCCACAGCTCTACGATTTAGCGTTGCTCTTTGAAGGAGCTAGCCTGTCAAGCTAGCGAAGCAAACTAGAGACACCACAAACTTTATCGACATAACAGACCTATCTCGCCTGTTACCTGGCTAATGTACATGTTGTCCATGAGTTGTCCGAGCCATGGATAGGTGGTCCAGATGTTGAGAAATCGCCAATGTTTGATGGATTGACGGTCGTGTGTCCAGTATGAGCGCATCAGCTGGGGATAGAGAGCCTGGGATCCCCTTGGAAAATGCAAAGGAAGAAATATGTGGCCCTACCTGCATAGGTGAAAACAGCAAACATGTAAGTAACCAGATCACAGAACAAGGTTAAAAACATGGTTTATGTATGAAACTTAAATGATAACCAAGGTGTCTTTCTATACATCAGTTAGCTATAGTTGTTTATAGAGCCATAAACATCACTGCAAAATGTTTTCCAGCCTAAGCCTAATGTAGAAGCAGGGCTAGATTAGCCATCTTGGGGGCCCTGGGCCCATTTGACCACAGCTGTACATGGCATTATCATTACTGACCTGCTAATTAATCAATTAGTTGTTTCAGAGACAATTAATTTGCAATAATTTTGATTACTGATTAATATGGTATGGTATGTCAAAGAAAATAATTGTCGTGCAAATTGACAATGTAAATAACTGTTGATTGCAGCCTGATAGCTCTACTATGACAGAATGATACAACAGTATGCTTTATGTTGTTATTTTGTAGGACTCGGCAGTATGCTCATGTAACACAGAAATTAAGAGCTGTGCGGTGGTCAAATACTCTGCTGCCCCACCTCCTACCAGCTATGCCTTGCTTCAGGAGAAGACAGACCTGAAGCTGCCTCCTGCCAACTGGCTGAGGGAAAACCCCCAGCTTGGCACTGCTGGCACCACTATATTAGGGTCCAGCAGCAAGAGCAAGCCTTTTTCCAGGTATAACATCATGAGAAACATTATTACTGATATATAACTGATATGTATTGCTCTAGTGTGAATCTATGTTAATATTTGTAAAAAAGTTTTTGCATAATGAGAATACACTGTTCAAAAACTATATATGAAACGGAGGTAAATATAATACGGTGTGGACACCACTTACAAGAAGCATTGGATAACATCTCATGGCATAACTGAAAGTGCTAATAATCCTAAATCAGACAGATTAATACTGTGGTTATCAGTGGGTAAACAAATCGTTCATCAGCCTGACTCTAATCCCTATCTCCATTTAAAAACAGTTGTAATTAATTTCCTTTTCTTCTTTTTTCTAGTTTTGGGATGGCCTACGACTTCATTGATTGCATTGGGGATGATGTTGATGTGGTGTCAGACTCAGAGGTTTGTGGAGCTGTTGCAAAGCTAACATTTCTTTCTTTGTTTCTGAAACATGTACATGCAGCTAATGTTAACATTATTTTCTGTCAAATTCAGAACATCAAGAAGCTTTTGAAAATTCCCTACAGCAAGTCCCACGTCAGCATGGCCGTTCACCGCGTAGGCAGGACCCTGCTTTTGGATGAGCTGGACATTCAAGAGCTCTTCATGAGGTCTTCTCAGGTAGAGGGGGGCTTTTAATTTTACCAATCAAAGATAGTCCCCTTTCCCTTTCAGTAATTCTTGTGCCAAGTTTTTAAAATTTCTTCATGACAGTGAGTGGTTTAAGTGATTGTATTCTCCTTGCTATGTGTGTTTTGTAGACAGGAGATTGGACGTGGCTAAAAGAGTTTTACCAGCGGCTAGTAGATCAGAAATGGCAGAGGAAAAAGAAGAGTAAGGAGCACTGGTATCAGAAAGCAATCCTGTCAAAGTTCCTCTACTACAGGTGAGTTAATTGTTGTTACTTGTGTTTGGGAAAAGAATGTGTAGAGTTTACCATGGGAGTTAGATTACAATTCATTAAAAGGTGCATCTTTCTTAGCCCTCTTCTGTCACCACTTTGACTCCATCCCTGTCCTTCCTGCAGTATAAATGGTGATGGGGCTGCGGAGCCTGTACCAGACAACCTGAATGAAGGAGAGGAGGAGAATGGGACAGAGCAGTTCAGCTCTTCATGGCCCACCACCTTCACCAGCACACCTTCTGACGCAGAAGAATCAGATGCTCCCAAGCAGGTACAAAAAAAAATTACCCTTTGTGTCATCACAGCTTTCTGTATTTAGGGAGATGGAATGTTTTAGCAGATAAGTTACTGGTGTTTGTAGATTTAAAGTATCTCTTCAGTGACTGTTAACCTTATGTAAGTGAGGGCTTCGGTTTTACTGTTTTTCACTGACAAAGTTATTATGGCGATATATGCAGGAAAGTGTCTCTGTGGACAGCAAGTTTGCTTTGGGTCAAGTGACATCTGTACCCAAAGAGCAAAACCTCCCTACACTGTTCAACGAAGGGGAGAATAGTCAGGTAATACAACCTTTTACCTTTCCTCAGTGGTATGTGACTACACTTGGTAAATGTATGCCTAATATATATTTTGATGTTACTTGTTTGACAGGGTTTAAGAAATGACTTTGTGCGAAATATCATGTGGACATTCGAGGATATCCACATGCTGGTTGGGTCCAACATGCCTATTTTTGGAGGTGGTCGCTATCCTGCCGTCAGTCTTAGACTCAGGTTGGAATTTGAATCCATTTGCTCCCATCCAGGAAATGAATGCTCATTTAGAGAGAGAAAATGATAATGTAGTCCTATAATTTTAATTGTATTGCACTTTATGATTCTGTCACCTTGTGGTGGCATCATACATTACATGTCTGTGTCAACAAGATACTGCAGATGTGCACTGAAAATGACTAGAAGATAGGAATGGTGACATACAGTATGTCTATGCAC
Source organism: Toxotes lorentzi (assembly GCA_037833715.1). Taxonomy (NCBI): domain Eukaryota; kingdom Metazoa; phylum Chordata; class Actinopteri; family Toxotidae; genus Toxotes; species Toxotes lorentzi. The sequence continues at coordinate 8,530,016 of JBBMJY010000003.1, forward strand.
AGTGATGAATGGTAGAAATAGTTTCTGGCAGGTTAGTTTAGCTGACCTCAGGAGGTGAACTGGAAAGTTAATTTTGGATGCTGCAGCCTCATCAGAATTTTACAGCAGTTTAACAACATTATTCTTGCCCACATGTTCTCTTATTCTCTGTCTTTCTCTCTGTGTTTTGCAGGGACAACAATAAACCAATCAACATTCTGACAGGTATTGACTACTGGCTCGACAATCTGATGTGCAATGTCCCAGAACTGGTCATGTGTTTTCACGTTAACGGCATTGTTCAGGTAAATTACTGCTGACTTTTGTCCAGTTTTGTTATTGTACATGTTATTATTGTTATAACGATACATAGTTCATTTTCATTGTTATAAACTGTCATTTTAAAATTGGCAGTAAAATTGTTTTAATATTGCTGATTTTCAGCCTCTGTATTGAATATGAGGTAATACTTCTTCATGGTTTTTGCCTTTTTGGTTTTTCCCTGCAGAAATACGAGATGATAAAGACAGAGGACATCCCTCATCTGGAGAACTCAACTTTCTCCACGAGGGTGGTGAAAGACATCGCTCAAAATATTCTTTCCTTCCTCAAGTCCAACTGCACCAAAGAGGGTCACACCTATTGGCTTTTCAAAGGTGGGTGACAAGTGAACAAGAATTCTTCAGTTTGTACTTGTCCTGTATGCGATGGGCCTGTCTAACTTGATGGCTTCTCATTTTATTTCTTGAACCCACAGCTAGTGGGAGTGACATTGTGAAGCTTTATGATCTTACTACTCTGTGTGAGGAGGCTGAAGAAGAGAAATGTCAGAATCCCTTCACTCTTCCTGTGGCTGTGTTACTGTACAAGTAAGTATCTGGGACAGACTCGGGATAGGAACAACTTTGTGCTTCAGGATTCCTACAGTTGTAATTACTCCTCCATTAGTCCTCCAGGACTGCTCAGATTTAGTATAGCTAACAGACTTAATATCTATTTTTATGATTTTACAATATTTGGTGAAGTTCAAATCTATAAATTTATAGTTGGACTTCAGGTTCAGTCAGATCCCCTTAAAAAGTTGGTGCAAAAATTAACAAAATGTGAGTCAGTTTAAGTGGAAGTAGTAGGCGAGTAAGAGTGGCCATTTAAACAGGATCATGTTGAATATTTCAAAATACAATGAATATGAAATCATTTGAATTGGTAAAATTATTAAATTGGCCATTTTTAATTTGACCCTGTTAAAATAAAATATTGTTTTTCAAGTGAGCCATGATTAAATAGTAATTAGCATTCAAAGTGTGCAAAACTGTAATGAGTTCTTGTCTATTTTATGTTTTGTGGTGCAGAGTTGCCAGCAACTTGATGCTGAAGGGGAGGCAAAATAGAAAGCACTACGGCACAATCAGAACTCTGCTTTTAAACTGCGTCAAACTTCTGGATCAGGAGAGGCATCCCCAGGTAAGAACAAATTCTAAATTACAATTAGATGTGAAACAAAAGTCCTGGACTGGACTTAAACTCAGACCCTTCATTTAAAGAATGAGCTGCCAGGTCAACTGGTAAAACACACAGAAGACTCCTTCTTTAAATACTTTGATTAGTCATGTCTTAATGAGTTCAGTCTTTGATTAGAATATTGTATAATAAGAGTAGTATTTATATTCAGACAACAGAGAAAGTAAAAAGTCTGAGACTGCGTTTAGATTTGATTGAACCTGACTCCAGTCCTGATCCCCTCTATCCCCTGTCTGCTCAGATCATCGCCTCAGCCCACTACATGCTGTCAGAGCTGTTCCAGCTCGATGAGCCCCCTGAAGAAGATGGAGGGGAGTCGCTCCGGGCTGGTGGCTCAGAGGACAGCTACAGCGACGAAGACAGGGAGGAAGATGAGGAGCTGACGGAGGACAGTGATGAGAGCAGCTCCTACAGTACCTGCTCCACCTCACAAGATGATAGTAAAGCTGTGGCTGTGATTCGCTCTGTAGGGGAGCTGTCGGTCCCGGAGAAATACAAATCCACTCACCAGATCAGAGTGAGTGCCTCACTAAATGTTTTTCCTGCCCACACACCTAAAGGGAGAAAGTGGACTACACAGATAAATATGCGAAACATTAAAAATAAATAATCTTCCCTTCTTCTATCTCTGCAGCCAAGTTGTGCTTTCCCTGTTTCTCAAGACAAGGAGGAGAGATGCAGGCATGTCCTCTGCTATGTGCTAAAGGCAAGTCTGCATGATGTTATAAATTTAGCATACATACAATGCTAGCGTGACTTGTCCCATGAAATTTGTCATCTGCCAGTTAGTAACCTCTGTAATGTACAACACAGGGCCTGAAGGCAGTGGATGGCAGTATTAAGAAGGAGAGTGATCTCCCAGCTGCAGACCCTAACACACCCATTCCTCTCAAATATGAGGACAGAAGTGCTATTGGAGCCTGCTCTGCAGAGAAAGGCCTCTCTCTTCTTCTTGAAAGAGGTCAGTTTCAGCCCTTATTTCAAAGGATAACTATAAAACACTGCATAGGAAAACAGGAAATCAGTAAGCTTTATCGCATATCCTATGAGTAAAATCAGTTTCAAGTGTTTTTCTGACAAAGAGGGACTGTTTTCATCTTATGACCTTGCATGTGACTTTCTCATAGTCTCCCATAATGTGTGTGTCACCAGCGGGGCCCTTGCAGGCAGACCAGAAGCACCCGACACGCTCAGGGATGATCCCAGGCTCGTGGCAGCACCGCATGAAGCTGCAACTCTTCCTCAAAGCCTCCAAGGCCTACTACGTCCTGTCCGATGCAGCCACTAACTTGCTGAAGTATGGGCGAGCCTTGCGCTACATCAAGCTTTCTCTGCAGTGCTATGGTAAGGTTATTTAACTCACCACAAACATTGAGAAATTTCATTATGGTAGTCACTTCTCAGTGTTTTCCTTTTTTTGTTATTGTTGTGGGATTTCTACCACCTTAAATAGTGTTTTATTCATTAAGAAATCAAATAATAATAAGAGAATGGAACAAGCTAATAATACAAAATCTATTGCTATTACTACATTGCTGGTGGAAAATAATCAATTTCTCTTTTTTCCTTTTCTTTTAATACCATACATCAATATTTTGTGAAGCAATGTTATAACTAAACATTTATTTCTCTTTCCGGCCTCCCCTACTGTTTCCTCCAGATGCCTATTGCTCAGTGAGCGATACACTGCACCCACAGGTGCTGCAGTTTCACAGCCAGTGCCTGTCTCTGTGTGGGGATATCCAACTGATGTTGGCCCAGAATGCCAACAACAGAGCAGCTTACCTGGAGGAATACAGTTACCAGACCAAAGAGGACCAGGAGATCCTGCACAGCTTGCACAGAGAGAGCAGCTGCCAGGGTGAGTCACTAAAGACGGAAAATCATACAAATCTTAAATCACAGTGTCCGGCTTTCTTGCCTGAAATTAGAGGTGTTGGTAAACAATTAAGGGTCTGCTCCACAAATGGTCTACGGTGGTGTCTCATTCATTTTAGTTCCACCAATATTTACCCAAAATGTCCTACTATTTCGTGTCTTTTCAAGTTGTCACTGATCCTTCAGTTTGTCAATTCTTTTACTCTCCCCATTAGCCTTCAACATGGCAACAGACCTGGCCATGGACCCGGAGTACCAGCTGTTTGTTAGCAGTAAGTGCTACGAGGCAGCGTATGAACTGCTCGTGTCTGAGGCTTTGAAAGACCATGCCTCAGATCAGCTGGCTCAGGTGCTCAAACGGCTGGGAAACATCCGCAACGAGATGGGAGTGTACTATATGAACCAGGCTGCAGCCATGCAGACTGAGAAAGAAGGTACAAACCTCAACTCTAGTAACTGTAGTGACCAATATAATTTCAGTAAAAAAATATGAACTAAACCCACTCATTCTGTATTATTGTACTTACCTTGTGTTTGTTCATATTGCTGTGTTGAACTGGCCTTTCCCTTCTTCCCCTCCAGTAAAGAAGTCGGTGTCTGTAGCAGAGCAGGAGATGTGGAAGAAAAGTTTTGCCTTCTTTGAGAAAGGCATGAAGGACTTTGAAGCCATCGGGGACAGCACCAACACAGCCTTGCTTCTGTGTAACACTGGCAGGCTGATGAGAATCTGTGCTCAGGCCCACTGTGCTATCTCTGCCGACCAGAACAGAGGGGAATTCTCACCTGAAGAGGCCCTCTACTACAACAAGGTGCCATGTCAAACCCTTTATGTCTTAAATTCTCCATTGAACATTCACTCTAAAGCAGTGGAAAATTATTTGTACTTTTGCAATGTTGTTGATCTCTTTCTGTTGCTTTTCAGTCCCACTACATCTCGACCCTTCCTTATCCCACTATTAATTAATTCATTATCTTCATCTAATTTTAACCCAGGCCATAGACTACTACATGCGGGCTATGAAGTCACTGGCGAGTCGAGAGAACCACCCAGCAGTGTGGGACAGTGTAAACTGGGAGCTGTCCACTACCTATTTCACCCTGGCTACACTTCTGCAGGACTACGCCCCACTGTCCAGAAAGGCCCAGGAGCAGGTGTGTTTGCACACTTTTGTCTCACATAATAGTGAACAAATAATCTAAATGAAGTGAAACTTTGAACCTTTATATCTTCAAAAAGTCCACGTTTCACTTGTCATTTTTCCCAGATTGAGCGGGAAGTGACTGAGGCCATGATGAAATCCCTCAAGTACTGTGACCTCCAGACTGAGTCGGCTCGTCAGCCCCTCTACCAGTACAGAGCTGCCACCATCCACCATCGCCTGGCCTCTATGTACCACAGCTGCTTCCGCAACCAGGTAGGAGATCATGTAAAATCCTACAATAATGTAAAATCTATTTCTTTATGCTGAATATCTGTTCGCACTAATGATTCATGTGTCTTAGCTCACTCTTTTGACAGACTTCTTTTTATTTATGCCAAAAGATAAATGTTTTATTTTCTATTTGGAAAAGGAACTACAGACTGACTGGCATAGAATCACTGGTGATGGGATGTCTGTATTTTGTACTTATGATAGTATAATACACACTGAAGGAAGTCTGTGTTTCTGGCTGTAATTGTGCACCAGGTGGGGGATGAACACTTGAGGAAGCAGCATCGGAGCCTGGCAGAGCTTCACTACAGCAAGGCTGTTTGTTTATTCCTCAGCCTCAAAGATGCACCCTGCGAGCTGCTCCGCACGCTTCTGGAGAGGGTGGCCTTTGCTGAATTTACTATGGCAGGTGAGGAACTAGTCTTTTTTTTCCCTTTTTTTTAACAAAAACACACTAAAAGCAGATTTATACTCAACACAAACATACAACATAAAGTATAATCATCCAACCCGACAACCTAAATAAGGAAACAGACATTTAGGGATATCGAAAAGGAAATGCTGGAGCAGCTAATATTTACAAATAATGTAATTACAAACAAATATATTAAACTAATGTCTTACACACAATTTTGTTTTAGTTAAGTACAGATTTTTACAAAGCTTCAGCACCCACCTTTCACCCAAGTGTTTTAAAAAATCGTTATTTCAGTTTGACAAACATTCTAAATTGAAAAGTATTCAAGGAACCCACCCAGCAGCTTTAAAAAAAAAAAAAAAAACTTTTCCCTAACAAAATAGATTAATAGTAGAACCTTGTCTCTGTAACATCACTGAAAACCACTGGGGAAAAAATATGGCTGAAAGCACAGCTTTGTTGCATTACACATCTTTTGAACCTGCCTCCCGAAGGCAGCGATGTCTGGTTTTATTAAAAGAGAACATAATAGAATTTCTGTCCACATCCTCTTGCTGTAATGTTTCATATTGTGTTTCCACAGGTCAGAGCAGCAGTGCGGCTAAGCTGAAGAGCCTCACCGGAGCTTTAGAGATCATGACAGAAACTCGCCATGCTTTCCAGCTGATTCATAAAGAGCTGCAGGAGGAGCAGACAGAGGTACGTCTCAGAGTAGCAGGTGGGAAATGCTCTCTCGTGCTCATTCGTCTTCACAAAGCTTTGTTCAGTTGCCCCTTCTTGTCGACACACTGTCACCCACAGTATCTTTTCCTCATGCTCTTTGTGCCGTAGTCGAGTGAAAAAGGCCCTGCTGAATCAGCAGAGTCTCCTGATGTGGCCAGTGGTCCCACCTCAGGACTGAACCTCGAGGAAGTGATGAAGCTAATTGGTGTGTTTGAGCCAAGTTTCTCCTTCCTGCTGCTGCAGCTCATCAAACTGATGGCAACGATGAAACGGAAACCAAGGTGAGCAAGAATCTAAAACCATCTAGCTGTGAGTGTATCTAATGTCCTTTAAACTTTCAAAATGCTCACTCCACTGACACTTGTTTATTACAGCAATAGGGATGAGGAGCTGTTGAAAACCTATAAGAATGTGTACTCCAAGCTGCTGCGAGCTGAGAAGAACGCACCTCTCCGCAGCCGTGTCAGGCTCTACATAGAGCTCCTGCAACAGCTGACCCCACAAACAGGTGACGACACGGGTACACATTCACAATAATGACAGGTATCATCACAAGTAAGACCCTCAAAACTTTGACTCTGCTCTCTGCACCTCGCCGGACATTCAAGTTGCATTCTGGGGAAGACTTGACAACCGACTACGCAAAAATGCTGGGACAGAAAACAATGACTAATAGACATCATTATTAACAGGCACATCCTCAGGCAACACTGTCCCTTCTCTGAATTACAGTTTCAAAGCTAATTTCACCTCCTGCGCCTTGAAAACAAATTCATTTTTTTTCTAACCTTTGAATCACACAAATTGTACATTTTTGTTGTAAATTTAAGAGATTATTATTTAATTTTCTTATTGCTTAAGCAGTTATGGGTCATATGTGAAGCTCCTCTGTGTAGGATTTGTTGCAGAGTGTAACGAACATCTCTTGGATTGTCTAATTTTTCTGAAATTTCAAAGATCATATAATCACTTACAACTTCTACACACAGGGGCTTGAAAAGCGATAAATCGTTAAGCACAGGCTCAGAAAAATGATGATTAATTTTAATATCATTGGTATTTTTGATATTCAATAATACCAGTAATGCTGTGAATAAAGTGGTTTGAAGTGTGGTTGAAGGTTGACAAGCTTAAATAAGCTCAAACACGTTATTTGCTTTCCAAAACAACATTGTGCAATAGTTTGGCAACATTCAGTTCAAACTCAGAGGCTAGTTTGTCGACATTGCTGTATGTATAAATGTGAATTTATATCAGCATGGTTTGCTATGACATGAAAATAAAAGGTTTTTAATTTTTATGCACTGTTTTTCTGTTGATGTTCTGTCACTCATAATGTTGTATGTTTCTCCTAAAGCATTACAAAATGCTGAAGTGGGAGCTAATAGCACACATCAGATTAACCTTTAGAAGATAGATAACAAATCTATTGTGCACAGCTGCTTTCCCTTGAAAAAGACAATTGAGAGTGAAAGATTTTAAGTGGGTTAGATGATACTGATACTTTTTAATGCAGTGACCTGTGTCACTCCACTGTTACTGAGCTCTGTCCACACCAGATGGAGCTGCAGGGGGACCCAAACTGTCCCTGCACCTTATTAATCAGGCTGGACCCTCGGTGCTGTGGGTGACTGAGTGTTGGACAGTGACTCAAGGTAAGATAAGGTAAATTGTAAACCCCACTGGAGTAGAATAAAAAAAATGAAGTGGACATTTTAAATCATGAGAGAATTACTCTTAGTAATTTAGTAAGCAGATTGTTCTGTTGGATCGGATGATTCAGTGCAAATATAAATAAAAATATGCTGAAAATTAGCAGGAGAACTTTGTTGAAACTACCAAAGAAAAATACAGCAAACATGATACTGTGACAAAAATGAAGGATAAAGGGCACAAATGAAACTCCTACAAAAAATGTATGATCAATTATACAACTACCCAAACAATGTGATTCTGTACAGTATGGTGTAGAGCAATACATGCTTACTGGTTACTGGTAATACTGTCACTGTATGACACAGCGGTCATTAGTCTGGTCCTCTTGGGAGGTTGGAGGTGTCTCCTCTTGGTATTGAGAAGCTCTGTGGTTCAAAATGTCTTGGAGCATTTCTTTGCTCTCACTGGGCGGTAGATTGTAGAAGTAGTACTGAGGTGCCATCTGGACGAACCTGGTTGGAGAGAAGACAATGTAAAAAGAAAAACTCTTTCAAATAATGGGTTACAGGTCTTGTGCATCGGACTTACTGTCATTTCAGTGAAAAACAATTTTTTTGTTGAATGTATCGATGCAAATTATATTTCAAATTAGCAAAGTTGTTCTCAGTTCAAGTTAGTGTTGAATGGCACTTTTGTTGGAGAGAAGACTTAAAGTATATCTGGCCTTTGAGTGGCAATGAACGGATTCACACATTTCAGGATGTGGAGCCTAAGAGAGCATGAAAAAAGCTGCAGGGCTTTCCCCCCACCCCCCGACCCTCTCCATTAAGCTTCAGCTCCACATTCCTAGGCATCTGTGCAATCCATAATCCCCTCTCCAACCAGCAGGATTATGATACCTCCCTCCAGAACCAGCATGACTAGTCTCTGCTAAACTGGGGCTTTACATCTGGTCCAAAGGGGAAAGGGAAATGTGTTTGTCTGATTACTTTTAAGCCTCCTCATATGTGGAGACATGAAGGTGGTCTGCTTGGTTCTTTTTAAGCAAATATGATTAGTCATGTGAAAACTGACCATATTTGTGAAACAAGTGCTCAACTTGAAATTAATGAAATGTCAATAAGGCTGAGACTTACTCCTCTGGGGTTATGTGGGTAACGGTGCGGAGACAGTTGTCCTCAGAGAAGGAGTGCTCATGGAATAGCACCCACTCCGGCAGGCCCAGCCTGGGGCTCTTGGCTCCATAACCAGACATAGGATGGATCTGTGCCACATGTTTATGGGTCATGATGAAGTAATTCCCTGATCCATCCACATCTCGCGCCACCTGAATGGAAACAGAGCCAGACATAGTCAGATGGATTTCTACAAAGGAAGCAGAAGGGAGTATCCAAAAAAACAACAACCAAAAAGTGCATCTTAAGACTGACAAACTCAATGTTAGTCAATCGTTTAATTAATAATGGTCCTACAAAAGCAAAATTATATTATTTCTGCATATTTTTTCAGCTACATTCTAAATGAACAGAAATACATCAATATTTAATTAAGTCTACGTTCTAAGATCATTAATTGTGGAAACTAAATCACACTATAATTACGCATGATTAACTCACACTCCACATTGCTGCATTTGTTCCACTTAGGGGAGTTTAATAGCCTTTCAGAGTCCTCAGGAGCAGTGTGTGTGTTTGTTGTAAGATATCATTGTTGATCTAATAAATCTGTTGTGTCCTTTGTTGAGTGGTATAATAAAGTTAAGTATCTGACCTGCATGAAGAAACCTGCCAGCAGGGCTCTCTTAATGTTGACGGTGTTGCTTCGGGAACCGAAGGCGGGCACTGAGACGGGCAGCTCGATCCTCTTCAGAGTGTCAGTGAGCTCGGTACGAAGAGCGTCAGCCATCAGCAGAGAAGTGTGGTTCAGGTAGAAATCCTGGCACCACTTCTCTACATCACAGTCTAACAAGGGAGGAGAGGACAGAGCCAAAGAGGATTACAGGAAGACAGAAACAGTGATGAAGACAGAGGCATGGGACAATAACATAACTTCTGTTTGTTTGTGTGCATGTAGGTGACACTCTCTAAACTCACATGGGTCCTGCTGGCACTGTTTAAAGGCTTTGTAGATATTGACAAGGGTGAAGTGGTCTCCCTCTGGGTGCTGGAACTTCATGTGACACTGGGTCGCCTCTGGCCTCAGGTCCACAGAGGGAACTGTGAAGCAAGTTGGTACTGAAAAAAACCCCGAGTCAAATGTGATGTTTGGAATTTGTTGTGCACCTGATAAGATACAACAGAAAACATGGCTTTGTACATGTGTGTGCCAGCACACGTTACCTGTTAGCATAGCAGCAATGATGACCACCTCGCTGACACAGTCAAACTCACAGGAAGCGAGCAGAGTCTTGGCCATTTGGGGCTCCAAGGGGAACTCAGACATGATGATGCCAATCTCAGACAGGTTGCCATCATTATCCAGGGCTGCCAGGTAGTCCAGCTCCTCCAAAGCCTGCATCAGGCCTCCAGGATCTGGATTGATAAGAGTTTTGGATAAAATACCAATGTTTACAAAATCAAACATTGGTTTGAAATCTGGGTGAAAACCAAAGAAACAATATTTTTATGATTGTCTGGTATTTAAATTGAGATTTTTAATTACAAATAAACACACTTTGTCTAAAATTTCTAGGGATTATTTTTCTGTTTTCATGCTGTGTAAACTGTAATCCAAAATTGTCCTTTGTATACTGGCACGCTCAGAGCAAAAAAGCAGCAGTGGATTAGGATTTTATAATCCTCACCCATATCTGCCATGCATCACTCTGCTAAATAAAGTCTTTTGTGGCGCACCAGAGATTTTGTTGAATCTGTTGTTCGATAAACATCATAATGAAAGGAAAAGAGACACAGGCACAGAGACAGGGACGGAGACAGAGGAAAGAATAACATCTAGATGTTCTCTGTTATCAACACACTCACACACCAGCACTAGTATGTCTGCTCTCTAATCAACTAATGAGAGGCTCAATGTGTGTGTGTCTCTGTTTGTTAGTGGGGGTGAATAAATCCGTAGGAACAAAAGCACATGGAAGCAGGTCAGCTCTGAAAGGATGCTCGCGGAACAGGAGCTGTCAGTTCAGCTCAGGCACGGCTCACTGACCTCCAATAAAAAAAGTTCCTGTCTGCAGGAACAAAAGGGAGCGGACTGACTGAACCCAAAATTCATGTTATCCTCACTGAGGACACAACAACAAGGGCTTATCCAGTACAAACTGCCATAAAAATATTCTCTCTATTAATTTTTATCACTTGATGTAAATCTCACCTGGCCGATCGATAAAGTCGCAGTGGCCCAGCCCAGCAATCTCCATCCTCTTCAAGAAGAGCACAGTGGAAGTGATGTCAGAGTCCACAATATGTGGTCGTACCTCAGCAGGAAGCTGTCTGTCCTCTGGGTACAGACAGAAACACTTGCCTACGGGATAGAAAGATCTGTTTTTTTAGACAGAAGGGAATTGGCAGCCAGAGATTTACATCAGAAGTGTTCTGGTAACAGTTTAATTTCTCACCTGTGGGACCCGCCAGCTGTTTCCGACTCTCGGCTTGACCCGTGCTGATTGGCTGAATGATGACGGAGTTTGTTCTGATCCTGGGGTTGTAAACCTGCAACAGTATCACAGTGTGTTGACCCTAAATATGTACAGTGGTTGAATTTAACAAAGGACATTTACTCAAATACTTAATACTTCATTACGTTTCAGAGGCAAATGTACTTCTTCCTCCACTACATTTATCTGACAGTAGCTACTAGTTACTTTGCAGGTGAAGATTTTACACACAAACCATTAGAACAGCTTGTAAAATATAATGCATGCAGATTAACATACAGGACTAGAGACTTACATATCTTTTCTCAAGGCCGGCATCAATGACAAAGCCTATCGATCTAGCAGCCCAGAAGAAGTCTTCGTTTGGGCTGGATGTGAGGAAGACTCTGCGAGTCCGGCCGGTCTCCTCCTCCCCCAGGATTGGTAGATTCCCAGGCTGGCCAGGGTGCACAGCAACAGGCAGGAGCTCACCCAGATCAGGGGGTAAACTGTGCCTCTCATGACACAGGATATCATGTGCTAGATCTATTTCCTGGTAGAGAGTGAAAAAAGAAGACATAAGTCATAAGATGACACATTCACACACTGTTGTGTTCATCCATTATACAGTGCTTCTTTTTACCTGTGTCGTCACCAGAAACACAACCACATCTCCTTCCTCCTCGGAGTGGTGGATCTCCAGCACCAGCCGGAGAGCAGAGCAGAAGTAGCTGTCACCTGTGCTGCTGTGCACCACCTCCCCTGCACCCAGGCTCTCCAGGCGAATCAGAGGCACTGCGGACCCAGTGAAGTGGGCCAGCTGCTTGGGGCTGGGTTCAGTGGAGGTGAGGAGGACCACGCGGAGCTCTGGCCTCTGCAGGGCGATGTTCTTCAGCAGACCGTGGAGTACGTCACTGGCTACAGTCCTCTGGTGGGCCTGGTCCATGACTACCACACTGTAATGCTCCAGCAAAGGGTCTGACATCATCTCTCTCAGCAGCATGTCATCTGTGCAGTACCTGTGGTGGGTAATAAAATGATGCTTGACATTAAGAGGGAGAATCCACAGAGGTACTTGACACACACTGTATTCCTAAAAACCTGAAATAATTCCTCAGGTTTCTTTAATTGTAAGGCTCTGGGCTGAAATAGCGGAGCAGTATATTCACGAGATCCATTCAGCATACCTCAGAATGGCATCTTAATGAAAGGCACTTTGTCTACACTTCAGCTTTGCCCACATTAGTGTAATTTACTCTGATAATTAGTCTGGGGAGTGGATCCGTTCATACTTGCCGGCTGCCTGTTTATCTTGTCGCCCTCCCCTCAATGTGCTGAGTTTTTCCCCCAGCTGACTTACGAGGGACCCGCATGAGGGAGTGCGACATATGGGCACACAGGGAGCCCGACAGCTGTGCAGGAGCCCCTGAAAAGAGCCCCCTCAAGCCTTTGTTCGCTTCTCTCTTGAGAATAAGAAAAGGCGGGGTGATTGTGTGTGGGTCATGACAGTGCATTGTTGTAACCCGGCAAGCGGACTATCAAGAGAAAGAACCAGTGAGAGAAACTCTGGATACACTTGCTTGAGAAAGCGCTGCTTTAACATACCTGAGGACTGTGTCAGTGGTGCAGCACGTTTCCAAGCAGATGCTGTATCCGACTTCATGACCAATGTTGACATCCATCTCATCAGCCACTCTCAAGGCGAGATCTACAGCCTGCTGCGCTTGAATCTGGGTACAAACCACCATGCCATGCTGGAACTGAACTGACAAGCAGAATTCAGCGCACCACTGTGGAATCTATTTCAAAATAAGAGTGAGACAAGTTGACAGTATGACGGCTTGAATATTTCCCTTTAACAAAGTTCAGTCTGCTGTTGCGTGAATGAAATGAGCAATATTTTCCACGGTAGTGCAATCTAAAGTGTCAAATGCCCACAGTACTCACTTGAGAACTCCTCCCAGTTTTAGCAGAACCACTGACAACAACAAATTGTCCTTTGGCCAAAGTGTCCATGAATTCAGATTTTGCTTTCCACACTGGCAGCTCTTTTCTTTCCTCCAGCAATTTGTAAAACCTGGAGGAATAAGGCAGCCCATCAAACTGATTAAGCTCCAAAATGTCATCATATTCTTTGTCCCCTTGACTCAAAGCTTCTGTGTCTGAACAAAGGGCTGGTTTCCCCTCAAAATGGTCCTCTCCAGTTAAACTGGTAACGTCCTGTGCCATCACAAGTGAGCGCCCGGTCTGTCTGGTTTAGACTTCATTTGCAGATCCACAGGAATGAAGTTTGGAAACCTCCAGCTCTCAGTAAACTGTTGGACAGCACACAGACCGCCTCTGCAAGTGAAGCCAAATGAAAGGCTCACTAGGCGGCCAGCCCAGGGTTGTCATGTGGCCATTAATCCCACAGAAGTGTGGTCATCAACAGATGACACACATACACACACACACACACACACACACACACACACACACACACACTGGTGTGAGAACAAAGATAGATGGGCAGGGACTCAGAGGGGTCTGGTGTTTACAATGAGAACTGGCTCACACGCAAAGGCCACAAGCTGTACATAGTGTAAAATGCATTTTTTAATTTGGTAATTTAAGAATTAATTATCTCAGTGGTTGACAAACTGAAATGATTAATGTCTACATCCAAAAACCAACGATTGTGCCAAAAAAATGAAGAGCCCATGAAGGTTGGCACAAATATCTGCTGTGCCTGTAGTTTTTCAGTTGTAGAATCGTATCTAAGACAAAGACAAAATGCTTTACTTTTGTCACTTTATCAAAACAATATCTGAAGTGTGGGCCTGTTATTCTTATTTTTTTAACAGTTTATGGCTTCTCTGTACCTTCAAACATGAAAACTTGCAGAGCTGAGATCTCTGTGTTTAATAAATGGTACAAAAAAATAGTGTATCATGCTTTAAGTTAAAATGAGCAGGGACGCTCATTTTCTCATTTCAAGGCTCCTTGTTGAGCTCTGGGCAGGTGCTTAAAGTATTTCACTTTTAAAAACAATTGCTGACTATTTTGACAATTGATAAAAGGTTTTATTTGTTTTTCAAGCGAGGAGAAAAATTCATTCTCCTGATCCAGCTTCTTAAATGGCAGGATTTGATTCTTAACTTGTGTAATAGTGAACTGAATCTCTTTGGGTGTCGACTTTTTTGGTCATACAAAAGAAAACATTTGAATATGTCACTTCTTTTCTGTTGAAGTTGTAACTTTTAAAACTTTGTCAGATTAGTCAATAATGAAAATAAACTAATCATCACTTAGTTATCTGGGTAATTGTTAGATGGATGGGTGTTGGAAGTATGTTGTTCCTATTCTTCCCATTCTGTTATAGAAACGTTCTGCTTATAGAAACTGATATGGACTCTATTCATTTTCATTCGGTTTGATCAGGTTCTTTAGTTCAGTCTAAGGACGATTTAGAAGTGAGTTTTATTTCCTGTTTTTGCGTTTCTTCCCAGTCATGGTCTAAGTTAATAAATGTTAGTGGGAGCTGATCCTTAATCAGGACTCAAGGACAACTTCACCTTGTGGTTTCATGGAGAACATTAGCAACAACAACCAAAAAAAAAAAACTAAAGTAGAGAGGGAAGTGCTTCAGTGTTTGTAATGACCAGTGTTGTTTGACAGGTGGCAGTGTTGAACAATCAGGACAGATTGCTCTGGCAGAGGAGACCCTCACGTAATAAATAGACTGGTGATACACTTTCATGCAAAAAGTCATTTAAGTGTTTTTCCTGACACTTATTTCATTTTCAGGCACTAAGAATCATTATTTAATGGCTGCTGCTTATTAGAAGAAAGGACGAGCAAAGCAATTTAGTTTTCTTATTGTTTTCTCATTTGTCTGCAGAAGTGTTGTTGTTGTTGTTGTTGCTAGTTGTTATTTGGAATGATTGTGATACAAGTTCATATGTTTCCCAATGAGAATTTTCCAAATAATCAGAGTCCTTGTTTGTCATGGTGACTTTCTGGTGGCTTTGTTATGCATTTTGCAGACCAAGCTTTAGGCACACTCATCCTCTAAGAGGGTAAAAGACAAACAACAACAAAACAGTTATTATAGAATCAGTTAATTATTCATGTTCTTCAAATGGTGAAAACGTATTTCCTGCTGAGCCCTTATTTATCTCTTTAACAGGCTTAGTTGTAAAAAGTTTATCCGAAGCTCAGCAGAGAGAGAATGAAAAAAGAACTTGCTGTAAACAGTCATAAAGGCAGTTTTATTTGGCTCTGATTTCATCAATCAAATCTCTCAGCTTAAATGTTATCCTGAAACATTTGTCTCTGGCCTACAACTTATAGGTTAAAAGTTTCAAAATACACTAGGAGTTCACCACCTAGTGTAAATGGTGAACGGCCTCAAAGCAGTTCTTATTTTACTGTGCTTGTAAAAAAAAGAACATAAAAAGAAGAGAAATGATTACTGACATACAATATTTACACTTTACAATGTTGCAGTTATGCAAATAAACACCGTACATTTAGGATTTACAAATGGCATAAACATTTAACGACTAACTGACACACCACTAACACATTTTTCCCACCCAACACAGAGCAGTTACTCTGATCGTTGAACACGTGAACACTTCCAAAACAAGGAAAAAAAGCATTACTTGCCCTCTTATGTACACAGATGCAATGCAGGTATGCAGGGCTTTACTGACTTCAATCATTCTGCAGTGGTGAGAAGACAAGTACTGCAAGTGGATACACTGCAAATACACAATGCATTATCCAAAGTGAACACTGACACAGGGAAAAGAACTGCACCATAAAGTTTTTTAACTGCTGAATCCCTCCTTGTATAACGGCAAGTCAACAACAAATAACATCAAGGAAAGTGCCTAACTCAAAGTGCAACGGCGAGCTCTGAATCTAATGAACGATGCAGTGAGTGCATGTATAATCAGAGTTCAAGAATAACGAGGCTGTACAAAATCAAAATGGAATGTTATGAAGGCAAAAAAAAAAAAAATAAGAGAAAAACAGAAAAGGACGGGACAGATATGGTAAAACATATTGTTGGACATGGGCGAGGAGGAGTTTGGAAAGCTCACAGCGCTGAAGTCATTCAACTTGGCTCGCACACTCAAGGACAAAGTGAGCGTAAATGTTAAACATACAAACACGGAGGTAATGTTGAATTATTTGGAGTTGGTGTAATTCTCTGGAACACAATCAGTCTGTCAGATCTGTTGAGGCTCTGCAGTGTCTGCCAGTATTGGGAGAACATGCTGACTGTCCAACACATGCCGTGAGCAGCGTGTCAAAAATGTGTGAAAAGAGCTTTTCCTGTTTGTACTTTACTGCGAGAGTGAACTTATAAGGAAATAAAAGACACTGACTGTGAGACTGTAAAATGAGCTGATCCGATGCTTTAATATAAATTCAGCTATTTCAATCCAGCTTTTAGATTATGCTGCTAGAAAACTGTTGTATTTTCCCTACTGTATTTAAGGAAAAAAAAGATTTGATTAATATATTTCTTTTTTTTTTTTTTTTAGCACCGTAGTGGCATGGATATAAAAGATGTACTTGGTATTCAATACATCATAAAAATGTGAAAAACTGAATAAATAACTCTGCTCTTTGGGCCAAAAGCTTTGCTGACAACTTGCCAAGTTGTGCTCCATTTCCCTTATTATCCTCATTTAAGACCAAAAACAAACTTTTTTGTGGTTCTATTATTCAAGCTACTTCACTAGTTAATTAAAAAAAAAAGTCAGCATTTCATTTGAGAAAAAAAAAAAGTATAAAAATCACAAAAGAATGCAAAAGAAATATCCTAAATGACACTGTTTATTTCTTTTCAAAACTTTTCCGTGGGGAAAATCACTCTTCATCAGAGTGCTCTGTGCACAAACTGGTGATACTGAAGTTAAATAGTTAAATAGATAAATAGTTCATTGGTACCTGAGCGAGGACAACAAAGCACCTTTTGGAGGCATAGCACCGAGATGTTAGCCCCCTTTTCAATAGGAACCCTGCGACGCTTCCAATTGTCCGAAAGGTCTCAAAGAGTCTCAGTAATTAGTGCAAATCAAGCAAGTTTCCATCTGTTGACAGGAGATTTACTCGTCCATGACGTCAAGAGCTCAGCAGTCCTTATGAGTCTGTGGTGGTCTGTAGGGCAACACTGGCACAGGTCTGAAATGTAAGCAGAAGCATAAATACATAACGTCATAGTGACCAGTATTCAGTAACTGTTCCCAATCAACAACACAACACGTGCTTGATTTTCAATTTGACTGATATTCACATTATTTTAATCTGATCCAACATGTCGGTCTCATCTCTAAATAAGTGTGAGCGTTTTTACTTAAAATTCACAATGGAAATCTCACTAGATCGGACAAGCTTGAACTGACTGAAGTTAGATTCATGTAAAGGCTGAACAAGGCGAAATACAGGGAGGTATTAAGTGCGTGTCTTGTTCGCCTAATGAAGAACAGTGTAATAAACCTGTCACTTCATTGTCACCTCTTACACACAACAAAAATAACAGTGGTTTAATAAAGCAGGAATCACTGTGAATGAGACAATTTTAATGTTCTTAGATCACTCTAGAAAAGATTTTTTACCTCTTGCTGTGGTGGAGGTAAAAGAGGCTGAAAAAACTCTTTAACAAACACAATAATAATCAGACCAACACTGATAATTAATTCATAATGAAATAATAGTGTCCCTCATTCTCACCATGGTCAATAATGAATAATTATTAAATTAAACGGACAAATAACTTGAAATCCATCGATGTTGGAAATCCTCACTGCTATCACTTCCTCCTGTGCACCAGGTGTCAAACATCATGCAACATCATCATCATCATCATCATCATCATTGTGTAACGGACACATATGTCAGCATGACAAAAAGATTTCTGTCAGGTTGTACTGACCTGCTGGGTAGAGGAATGGTGGGTGGAGGCCTGGGTACAGTGGGGATAGGTATGGGAAGGGGTCCAGTGCCGGGGATGTGGACCCCCACTGCTGTGGCACTTTGACCCAGCCGAGAGCTCCTCCCTATTGGGTCTGCAGGTAGGGGTTTCTGGGGTGGACTGGGTTTCTCAAAGTCCTGAAGAAAAAAAAAAAAAAATCTAATTCAGTCCAATTAATATTCTCAACATTTACTACCTAACATTAATTTGAAAAAAACAAAAAACAAAAAAACACAACAAAGGACACCACCTTTCTCCTTTTAAATATGGATTAGCGGTATAGACACTATCTGGAGACAAAAGCAGACAGGTATCACTAGAGGGCACTGTGTTATCAGCATCCTCTCTGAATTCCCACAGCTAACAAGAGACGAATCCCAAACCGCCTCCTCCTTGTTTCCATGTCGTCTGTGGCAGTGCTGTGTGAGTGCAGAAGGTTATCTGAATGAGGTGCCATCATGTGTTACTAATCTAGAGTGAGGAGGCGAGGCAGTGATAAACATCTGCTACCATGAGTCTGGCTACCGTAACACACACACACACACACACACACACACACACACACACACACACACACACACACACACACACACACACACAC
>JBBMJY010000003.1:8548883-8577397 GCA_037833715.1 Toxotes lorentzi
ACACACACACACACACACACACACACACACACACACACACACACACACACACACACACACAGACACACAGACACACACACGGCACATGCACAAAACCTCCCCACACCCACTCTGACCACAGCACACACTCAGAGGAATACATGGACAAACTGAAAGAAATACGCAGACAGAGAGGGACAGAAAAAAAAAAGTTTTCCACATCATGCATGGATAAGGCTTAGAGAGGTGGAAGGTTTAAAACATTCATGAATGCAGCCAAGGCGTGACTGAGTTCACATCAACATACAGAGTTGTAAACCTCAGAGTGTCTGCTGTTGTGTGGCCCAGAAGACTCACACACTGCGATGACTGCATGAAGGTGATTTCTACCAGAAATGCCCAAGTAAGCAAAGAACCACTAAAAAGACTGGATGTCATGTTCCAGTTTGAATGGCAATGGAATTTAATTAAAACTGCTTTGGTCTGTAAAAAGGCAGGACATTTGGTGATTTTTCTTTTCTTCAGAGAAAAAAACTTTTTTTTAAAAACGCAACATTTGCAAAACTCCCTGAATACAACAGCCCAGAGCTCTTCAGATGCAGTTAAAAACACAAGATGCCCCACAGAGGTAGAAATATTATGATGCTTTAATCAGATTGAGCTTTTTTAACTGCACAGCAGGTTTGTTTCAGTTAAATTCTGCATTTCAGTCCCATGTGGATGCTGTTCTTACTTGCTGAGAATTTGGGGGTAATAAAATGTACACAGTAGGGGATTCCTGTGATCCCATTACAGGAATCTGTGCGAATATTAACTGAAACTAACAGAATATTTCACAGACTTCCACTGTACAGTGTACCACCCACTGTGATCTTTAAGTGCAAATTCACTCCTGACAAACTCCTGCATGTGTAAGTTATGGGCCGTTTAGTTTCAGTGAGAACTGACTCCTTCTCCAGAAACATACGAAATCCGGCTGCTCTTCAAAGGAGAGGAAAAACAAAGATGTAAATGGACAGATGCATCCACTCAAATGCAAGAATGATCCAGGACCCATGTGAATTCTAATGCCGCTCTTGGCAGAAAACCTCACACTGTAACGGGAGTCTTGGTGGTGTTCACATGTCTTAATTCAAAATGAAGGATTGCACTGTCCTCTGTGGCTTGAGAAAGATCTATGAGCCTTGGGCTTACAAGCACCTTTCAAAACCCACCAGAGGAACTGAAAAATGCGTGGTCGTCTGGCCAAAAACAAAGCTATTTTTCTAAGTTCCTGAAAAGATGACATTTTGGAAAGGCATGACTTTCTCTCCTCAGCAGTGTGATGCTGCAGTCTACGGAACGGGGCCGGAGCTTATTCACCTCACACTTATTTGACTCTACAGGTATCTGATACGTATTTCTTTTCCTTCAGCCGAACAAGATAATAACAAGCAGGTCTGTTTGTGAAAATTCTCAGCTCCCACACTGTTTTCTTTTCATATACTGCCTCATTGTAATAAATGCAGGATACGCTTTATTCTCCTGGAAACCCTTCAACATTAATGGGGTGCTGTCGGCATGCAGGCACAAGACAGCCTGGGGAAAAAGTCTCTTAAAATAAGACATATTGCCACAGACAGCAGGGGAGGTTGTGTCAAGTATTACAATAAGCTTGTAGTACAGTTTCTCTTTAAGGATCGATGTCCTCTATGTCCTTGCTGGCCTGTTATTAAATCTCAACAGAATCCTCTCTTCTGTTTCTGACCTACATGCGGCATCTCTACTCGCTCCATCTGTTTCATTACGGCGAAATGAGCTAGTAGATATTAGCAGGTAGCAGGGTTTCATTGTTTTGGCAGGCCAGTGAGCAGCCTATTTATAAAGCAAACTGTGGCCTTTCAGCTAAAGTGCATTTTTAGTTGGCACACGTTCACAACAATCAAGGGTGATATGCTGGACACCACAAAACCATCCAAAAGCTGGATATGATGCCAGTTATTTCCGCTGCTCAATGCAGATGCAGGTATTCAGATCATTTAAGTAAAAGTACCAACACCACACTGTAAAAATACTCTATTACTATCTTATTAAGTCCTGTATTTAAAATATTACTTAAGTAAAAGTACTACATTTAATTGGTTAATATGGATTCATCAGTGCGTAAGCAGCATTTTACTGCTGTATCTGGGTGGTGGAGAGGTGGAGCTAGTTTTAACTACTTTATATACAGTTAGGTAGTGTAGTCCAGAGGCTCTCAACCTAGGGGTTGGGCCCCTCCAGTGGGTCACTAGACAAATCTTAAGGGTCATGAGATGATTGTTGGGGAAGGAAAAACAGAAAAATATGAAGTTCGGCTACAAAACACTGTAGTATTTTTTGGATTTTCAATCTTTTGCTTTGTGTGCAATACTGAATAACTTTACCTCACTCACCTTTGCATCACTTATTTAAATGAAACTACTGAAGAATTTTAAATTGTTTTTCACAGACATTGTCTGAAATCTGACAATGTATTTTATAAGCTATTTTTTTGCAGTGTAAAATATCAATCTGAAAAGTAACAACTAAATGTAGCTGTGAAATACATGTAGCAGGGTGGAAAGTATCCTAAAGTATTGGCTAAGTAAATTTACTTAGTTACTTTCCACCACCTCTGCTGCTCATCTAAATGATTAACGCTGGAGGTATGAAACTGGATCTCTACACGCTCCCCTCTAAATCCTTCATGCTCTGGTGTCATATCTGGGATTATGTTCTGCTCTTTATCCAACAAAGAATCATATCACAAAGCTAATGTCTTCTGCTTATTTTTTTTTTCCTAAGCAGCACACATCTGCCAATTTCCCGTACACCCTGCTGTAGCTCACAGACAGCCAACATCCAGCACAACTCTCTTCTTGCTGTGTTGGTACATGAACGGATCAGGATTTGGATCCACCACCACAGCAGACAGATGGATTTACTATCTCCACTGCATCCAATACTGCTGGCTCAGCAGAAAGCAGCGCCTTACTCAGGAGTTGGGTCACAGGGAGGGAGACGGATTGAATTTTGCTGTCGATATGTGGGCAAGCAAGCTGACCGCAGTGCAGAAAAGCTGTGAGCTCTGGTATCCAACACTTTGCTACAACCTTTAAAAATGACCATACAGGTGGCTGCGCAAGTTTTAGACCATTAACTACAATTTGCATATATTCCACATTACTGCATAACATTTTAAAGAATATCTAGGTTTTCAGATTGATTTCCCACCTTCCATTCCATCTCACTGGTTTCTATTAATTTCAGTACGGTATGAAAATCATGGACTTCAAATGAGTTTGACATAGGTAATCCATCACAGTGAGTACTTCTTCTGCCTTATTTATTGTTAAAATTAGTTTACTGTCACGTGGTAATGCAGTGGATTCATTTTAAAACTCTTCATCAGAGTGTCCACGGAAACTATGACATCTGAGAAATTAGTAAATTATTATTTTACAAACACCCATATTTGTTTGTTGTTTATCTCATAGGTTTGATGGTTTGTTGGAAACAGTAGTTGACAAAATTGGAATTGTGGTGAGATTATTTTGTCAGCTCCAGGACAGTGAACCTGTTTTATCAGCAACATAGCCCAATGCAATGCTTATTCTTAGCAGCTGACTCAAATTTCTGATGTTCGGGTGTCCTCAAACGCAGCACCAAGGATGATGTCTGTGACCTCCTTCGAGCAAGTTTCAAGTTTCTGTGGGTTCATTTTCATGCTTCATTTTCAAAATTACATGAAACTGGCACTGTAGAAAATCTATGTAGAAACCTTTGGTATTGTTTAGAAAACAGTGAGGAGTAATGTAGGTGAAAATATTACACATGGACCATTAAAGCTGTGGTCTACAAAAATAAATTCCCATTTTGAACAATTAAAAGACAGATTTATGACCAAGTAAAGGATACAAACTTTGTAGAATTTATGAATCCTTGAATCAACAAGCAGTGGAGATTTAAGTCACATAAATCAGGGTAAAAATTCATCAACATTTCTGCACACAAACCTGGTCTACTCTGTACGATGGCTGCTGGCGAGGCAGACTGAGAAAAGGCGGCACTCGAGGTGGCGAAAGGGACGTGTGGGCAGGCAGGACTCTGTGGTGGGCTGGGAGAGGAGGCAGTGTGGGCTGGCCCACACTCAGAGACACCGGCATGGGCTGGCTGATGTGCAGGGGTTGGTAGAGGGGCAGTCTGCGCAGGCTGTGAGAGTGGAAGTTGTGTGGAGGGAGAAGAGGCTCGGCGCCCAGGAGAGATGGCTGAAAAGAGAATGAGAACAAGTCATTTTCAGTGATTCCTTGAGTAATGTGTTTTCTGTTACGACGGTGCTGTGGGTGTTTTTCACAGCAGCTGTTTTGACTTGTCAGAGGCAGGAAAAGCACAGGTGTCACTAAAAACATTAATGATGGCTGTGTTTTATTCAAGTGTCCCAGTAAGACGATAAAGACAGTAAACTGAGGCAGTAAACTGTGATAGCTAAATGGAACTTAGCTATCAGTAATTCATTCTTTATATCTTAGCTTTTCCTTCTCTGACCTGTCAAAATGTCTTCTGTGGCTCTGTGTGTCTTCTTCTCTTCCACTCCCACTATCCAAGATAGTCTTGTAGCCCTTAAAATTTATTCGTGATTCACAGCAAATTAATGAACAACTACTTTAAACCATAATTATTTGTCAAGCAAAACTGTAAAATATTTGCTGACTCCAGCTTCTATCCTGCTTCTCTTTTCTTTTATTTCACTGTGAGTTGAATACCTTTTAGTTTTAGACTTTTGGTCTAAAACAAGTCCACTCTGTTCCTAGTAGAGTCTCTCTTAAAAAAAAACAAACAAAAAAAACAAACAAAAAAACAAAACAAAACTGGACAACAACATTTTTAGATATGACGTCCTAAAAATGTAAAAGCCAGAGTCTGGACCACTGACCTGCTGTTACACCTCCGCCCCAGAACAAACCAGTAACACCTAATATGTCGAGAAAGGATGTGGCTGCTGGACAACGCACATACAAATGCACACACAATGCAGATATATTCAAAGAGAGCGTTTGTGATGCTGACTGACATCTGGACATCCGCAAGTGGCTGAAGTGGTCATTCTCATGGACAGTACGCTAATAAAAATAAACTGGACAGACTTCTACACTCAGCTATGACATTAGATCTAACTTTTATACACAGTTGCTGCAGATACAGACATACACACACTCATGCATATAAATACACATGACTTTAGTTTGTTGCACACTTTAAATGACAGGTGATCTCCATCTGTGCTTTTCATTTCTAATAAACAAATCAAAGCCTATTTTCCTCCTCTGCCTGATTCAATCAACTCTGCTCCCTCCTCATAAAAAAACATTTTTTTTTCCACAAACAAATATTAAAGGGGCTCAAAAGGCAAAAGCTCTCAATTAAAGTTTTTCTGCCTCCTGTCAACAATAGTGCAGTAATTAATGTTTCGTGAGGCTGAATCAATCACCCGGCTTGCAGTCATCTTACTTTGTCAACAAGCCTGAAAGCAACCAGAACTGAAAACTGAAGGCTTGGCTGCAGGTTAGTGAAAGTATTATTACAAAAGAAATCAAACCAAATGGCTTGTGACAGAAAAGAGCACACGAACATGCACTTACAGCAAATATATAGGTGTATATGAACGTGCAGTATACACCCATACACACATATTTGCCAAGCAGTTTGACAGATGCAGAAACAGACAGATTGTAGGGAGGGACTCACCTTATAAATGCTGGCTCCAGAGGGTTTGGGTGGAGGTTTACGCTGAGGTGTGGGCCTGTACATGGACTGAGTCCTTATGGGACTGGTTGGCCTGTTGGCCTCCACAGATCTGTAAAAAAACAAAAGGCCCTGAAACAACTATGAGCTGAGAGTGATGTTGTTCTACATGAACACACAATTCTGCCATAGTTGGATGAGTTTTGGTTATTTCACATGACAGATTTGTATTTGTGTCTTTCTCCTTGTTTTTCTCGCTGGTTTGACGTGGGATCTTTTGGAAAAAGGTACCTTCGTGCATGTCTGTGTGCCAATCAGCATTATTCAAGTCAAAATCTGATGACCGTGTTGTCCGGTTGCTGCCAATCAAATCCCTAGTAACATAATCCTGATGAAGCAGATTAGTTTTTGAGTGTTAACGCTTCATAGTTATCTTCTAAGCTGATATTAATTTAAAAAACAGACCTGTCTTTCCCTGTTTATGTCTTTCCCTCATATAAACAAGAACAATTTCAGATAAGCCATATAAATTACTGTATTTAAGCGTCAAAGTTCATTCTTGACCTCTGAAATACTACTTTGACCATGTATTAAAAATAATTTGAGTGAGAACACGTTCCAGCCTGGCCTGTAATTTCCTAATAATTTTCACAGAAAGACTGTC
The DNA here is from genome assembly GCA_037833715.1 of Toxotes lorentzi. Lineage (NCBI taxonomy): Eukaryota > Metazoa > Chordata > Actinopteri > Toxotidae > Toxotes > Toxotes lorentzi. The sequence goes on from JBBMJY010000003.1 coordinate 8,555,269, forward strand.
ATTTGGTTCTAATTATGGATTATGAATTTCATGAAAAACTAGGAGAGTATTAGGAAACCTACAGGGTAGGGAAACTGTTTTCTACAAAAAAAGAAGCATTTATTTGACTTGGCAAACATTATGTACAGCCACCCTTATGTACCCAAGCTAATAACTGATAAAAAGAATTGATAAATCGCCATTTGTCTAAAATAATACACTGGAGTGAAATTGTAAGGTGTTACCTCTAAAGGTAAATTAATGATTTACAGCTTTAAAATAATGCGTCAATTTCACTTTAAATCAAGACAGCAGGATCAAGAACTTTAGTTCTTCAGTTATTGTTAACCCAATAATTAAAATTTCACAAGGGATTTTTTTTGCTACAGTTTAAGTAGTCTCACAACGTGTCACTGTGCCAAAATCAAACCTCACTGGTTCTCTGTTCTGTTTCGTGGAAAGAGACGTCACCTGAGTTTCTCCAATGTGCTCTTCTTATTGGTGAAGAAGAGCCGCAGCAGAGTCTTCCTCTTCAGAAAGATGGTTACGGTGGCTACCAGAAGGCTGACCAGGGTAACCAGGATTGCCACAGTAATGACCACACTGTCGGCTGATGCCATATATGACAACACGCACATTAATACACACACACGCACATCTACAGCACAGAACGATGACAGGACATAACGCAAAGACCGTTACAGCTAGGCCACGGTCAGCAGCACAGTTTGAGATACACATTTCTCTGCTCATTTCTGTTCTTCAGGAATGAAATTCATTTTTTTCTCTTTTAAATCTAAAGACTCGGCAGTGCAATGTGTTGCTGGGTGGAAGAGCAGTTGTGTGTAGGAAAGTTATACCTCAGTCCAAACCACGCATCAATCTAGTACTGACTGTGAACTGAAAAGATGTGCAAGGCGCGACCTGTGCAGCTCTGTGTAGTTGTTTATTTCTGAGATAGTGCTGCTGTCTCTCTGACTAGATGAGTGAAGGTAGAAATTAAATCGTCCTCACTACCTGCTAGTCTCATTGGCCCGCTGTCAATGCTCCCACCGAAGCCACCTTTCTCACAGAGCGGAGGGGCCCAGTGTGCTTCACAGTGGCAGTTCTTCTTGTTGTTGCACACCTGCAAAAAAACAGGGTAGTTTTCAGGTTGATTACATGCTACGTTGATATTTGTTCTTCTGTATCAAATAGTATCAAAGGCATCTGTAATCCTACCAGCTCTGATGCACTGCCCCTCTACAAAAGATCTATTCTCAAATAAGATGAAAACTGAAATGGTTTATTTTTTATAAATGAACCACTCTTGTTTAGTTAGTCTATGTGACTTTCAATATAAAAGGACACTGGCTATGCATGTGTGTGTGCAAAGTGTGTTTCATAATAGATAAAACATGTGCATGGGAGAGTCCATCCCGTAAAAGCCTCAGGTTTCCAGTGCAATAGTTAGATCCAGGAGGATTCCCTGGCGAGGTAACGCAGTCCAGCTGTCAGTTGAAGGGAGGGTGGAGGAGGAAGGAGGGATGGAGGTGCAGGGGGACTTGTGCAGCTGTAAGGGATTTACATTTAGCACAGACGTACAGTCAAGTGCCTTCCGTGCCTCCAGGCCATGGACACTTCTTCGCACAGGGTGACAGGGTTAAGAGGCGCTTGGGGGCTCAGAGGGAGGAATGATTTGGAGGAGTTTTATGTGTGCATGAAGGGAAATGTTTCTATAACACAATAAGACCAAACACTGGCACCTGTTAATTTAATCTGAAGTAAAGGGTAACATTATCTCTCTCATCTCTAATGTAGAATTAATGCTCAAGATACACAAAATGGTGACATGTAAGAGGGCACCAAATTCTTTACAATTCTGTTGGGCTACTAAGAAAGAAAGAAACAAATTAATAAATAATTTAATATACGTAATGACATCTCATATATTTGAAACTGTAACTGTAAATGGAACCACAGTATATACAGAGATCCAGCTTTAGGTTCAGTCTCTAATGCCAATATATGTGCTATATCAGAAAAGGTCACACTACAAACAAAAGCAGAAAACACATAAAAGCTAAAGCTTTAAACAGCTGCGTAATAAGCAACAAATGCAGATACTGAGGTATCTGAATACAGTCAATACATGCCTTGCAAGATAAAGTGAGTTAACTTGCAGGCAAAGAGTATTCTTTAAACTCCCAAGGTAAACTTAGTAAAAATTTTCTTTCTTTCCAGTCAGGTCTCGTACTGTGCGAGGTGTTTGAGAAAACGTCAGACAAATTGATTTGGCAGATATTTCTGCAGGAGGGAAGATGCAGCTCAAGTCCACACTCTTAATGGGGAACCATTCCTCTAAAACTCCATTTCTCTTGCAGTCATTTTTTATGTGATTATTTTTGTTGCAGTGAGCCGGTCTTCTGGCAGCTACAACTTTTTACCTGCTGTTATTCTTTATTGACGGGCTAATTTGGTGCAGGGCTGTTCGGTCAGTTACAAGGTAATAAGAACAAGTTTAAGGAATATACAAGTTTAGGATCAAAGCTTCGATTTCTCATTGTATATAATCGCTGCGCCATAAACAACTATAATTGACAGTGAAGATCAGAGGTTACTGCAAACTAACGTAGCTCCCGTTGAGTGTTTGATTTGCAGAACTAAACAACAAAGTAAATAAAACATAAAAGCACTGCCTGCTGAATTATTGATAAGAGAGAAAGGTGAACATTTCTTGGTAGGAAGTGTTACTTTTATACTGCAACAGAACTATGATTGTGGTCTCCCTCTGCAATGCTGCTCTGTATCTTCTCTCTGTATAGTCTAAAGATGATGGACAACACTTAAGTAGACCATAAATGATGCTGTTAAAACTGATTTAACCTCAGCTGGATAATGAAGATTGATCATACAGAATATGAACAGATGCCATAACTCACAAGCTGCACTGTACATACACTGTTGTTTTGCTGTTGTGTGTAATTATAGGGCCTTAATTTTGCTCAGCTGGTCAAAAAGTGACTGTACAGATGAATACAGAATCCTCACCGGCTGTTTCACAGGACTTGGTGCATAGTTTAACATTAAATATTGAGCTAACAGGTACTTTGGACTCACCCCACGTCCATTGCACTTCCCAGAACACTCATGCACACCAAAGACACTGACATTCTGGCACTGCCGATTCAGGCACACCTATGAAAGGAGAAGGATGATGAACACAAGATGAACACAAAAATGAAGACTAGAAAAGAAGAACTGTGTACATTTTTATGCCATAGCTGGATAGCATCTGTCTTGCACATGCACATGTCTTTACCATAAAGTAGCATGTCCACGACTGATACCTGCATGTTCTCTGCTCAAATAGGAGGGTATAGTAGTAATTTGCCCGTCTATTACTGAACAACTTTAACTGAGAATACATAACTTAATGTTTAATAACAAAAAAGAAATTTAATACAAATGTAAATAACCCACACATTTTTTAAGATTGTGAAAGTTTTAACAAATACTGAAGTAATGCTTAGTACAAATGTCTACTATAATGAACAGTTTCACTCAGGCAGTTGCACCTCACATATCAGGAGGCAAAGACGAAAAAAAAAAGGCACAATATGCTGTGGATCCTCAAGAACAAAGTAAAACATCAGACCGGAAAAAGCCAGCTGTTGCTTTTATGTAGAAAATAAGGCCTGCATTAGGCAAAGCAGTTTCAGGCTCTCATCTTCTTCAAACTGCCACTGTTGTGTGGGCTGCCAACTTAGTGCCCCGACTGGCATGGAAAATAGAAAACCTTTTTGAGGAGAACAAAGGCCCATGACAAAGGCCCACCTTCAGGCCATCAACATTTCCAGATAATGTGTGGAGCTAACCCGTGATTTGGGAGAGTGTAGCCAGGAGACAAGCTGACATGGCAGACAGCCATTCTGAGCACAAAGCCCAAAGGCCTTTTAGCGCTGAGGGCAGGTCCCCTGAGGTAACTGAAAGAGCTTATGGGGGCTTGTAGGACACCTTGTGGGACACCACTGCTTTGGTTCCCAACGCTAGCATGTTAGGCCAAATTTCAACCACACAGGCAGAGCTTTGGCCTTTCACAAGTTAAAGACATAGCTGCAGAGTGTTTGGCAAATGCAACCATCTAGTTGTAAAAACTTTTAAGGAGACACTATTATCTGTTGAGGAGGAAGCAAATCAGTACAAACCACTAAGACCTGGCCAAATCTGTGTCCTTTGTCTGAACGTATCATCAGTATTAAAGAGAATTGTGGGAAAGCACAGTCTCCTGCACAAGATTTTAAAACATTTTTTTTTTATTTCAGGGATAACTAGAAGGGACTAGAATCTGGAGGAGTCCTCTGGCACATCAATAACATCATCATCTGGAACAATAAGAAGATTTTAGAGGCCAGAGGGCACAGCAACTTCTGCATTACTGAGGTTTCTGGGCAGGGACGCTAACATCCAAAGTTAGGAGTTGGTGAAACTGTCCATATGTGCTCCATATCATGTGATCTTGCAACCTGTTTGACATCAATATAGGACTGAGTACAGGCCTTGTAACCTCACCCAGATCTTCAGAGCTCCAGCCCAAAACTAGAGGCCTCTTATTTGGCAGAAGGCCCCAATGTCACTGGTGTGGTGAGAGAGGTTTTGAGAGTGGCACATAGACAGAGAAAAGTCGAGGAGCACACCAGCCCTAAGCATGATGTGTACTGCACATGTGGATCGCTGGATTCACTCAAGAGTTAACTTCATAATCTCTTTTCTTTAGGAAGGGCTACTTTTCTGTTTTCTTTTTTGCCTGCCTTGCCTCCAAACTGCAGTACTATCTGCTTAGAACCCAAAGAACACTATTCTAGACTCGTACAGTTGTCACTCACAAGCAGTCTACAGCCACTTTGAAATCTATAGCAAGAACATTAATCAGAAAGTAGCAAGGATGACAGAGGTTTATACATTTCTGGTGAATATAATAGTTAAATCGAAGTTGTGTTGAATCATAATATTGAGTCATGGGCATTATATGTGCTACTCAAGAAGAATTAAATGTAACCCCGTGCTCTGTCTCTTCACAATTAAATGATATACAGATCCCTCACCATGCCATCTCCACACTTTGTACCAGCCAGAACCAGCCCAGGGTCAGGCATGTCATCACCCAGGTACACGTGTGTTCCTCGACACAGAATACGCCCTCCTTCTTGGAGGGGGATGTTGGTTTCAATGGAAACAGCGTTTGTTCCGATCACTGGTCGGTTGGCTCCCCCCTGACATTGAATTTTACCACACTTTGCATCCCTGCATACAACACACACAGAAACACGCGTGTGCACGCACGCACGCACGCACGCACGCACGCACAGACACACACAAAAAAAAGCCACACATGCATTAGTAAGACACTTCATTAAAAAAAAAAGCCTAACACATAAAGGCCTGTCAACGAAAGACAAAGATAAGTAACTATAGAGGAAGATGAAAGACTGCTGAAGAGAGCTGGAGTACTTCAGTCCTCCGGTCATTAAAGCAATTACATCAATTAACAAAGAGCTTGATTACAGAATTCACCCAAAGGGAGAAGATCTTTAGAACAATTAGCCAACAAGAATAGCATGAAATGATTCATCAATACTTTCTTAGACAGTAATTAGCTACTATCTGCCTCAAATTACATTTTTCACCCATGTAAACTTTTGTTTGAAGACCACATGTCAGATTCCACAACATAATGATGATTGCTAATGACACCACTTAAGCTAATCAGTTGTGTTTTGCACAGTAATTTCTCTGTTCCTCTACCGCATCAGTGCAGCTGCAGAGTCTTACCTCGCATCACATTTGGCAAAGGAGCCTTTGGAGTCCTTCCCACAGTTCCCATAAGGGTCCCCTGCAGAGTTGACTCTCTCAAAACAGATCCCAGGGGCAGGCTTGGCTCCTGCACGCAAACACAAACAAGGAAAATTCAAAATACATTAATCAACACGAAACACAGGATATAAAGCGAGGATTATATACACAGTCCAACTTATTAGTAGCAGTTCATTTACCTGGTCCCCACAGGGTGATGCATTGCTGCTCATGAGTCTGGCAGATGCCATTGTAACAGTAGCCTTCAACGTTGTGGCAGGCGTGCCCATCATGCAGGTAAACGTTGGCTGGGCAGTGAGGGTTGGCACCAGTACAGAACTCTGGCAGGTCACAGGAGTTACTGGACTCTCGACACAAGGTGCCAGCCGGTTTGAGCTGTAAACACATACAGCAAGCAGTCAAAATGATTTTAAGAGACTTTAGAGGAGATTTTCAGATTGATTCTAATTTAATTTCTTTTTGCTCACATCCTCTATGTTAAACACTATGCTGGACATCCCGGCTGTAATCACTTTGCGTGCATGAATGTTGACATTTTTTTGCCTCTTTTGTCTCACACCACAAGAGTGGGAAAAAAAAATAATTCTCGACACATTTTATGGCCTGATCTGACTTGAGAAGAACTCTATACAATGTAAAGTTACCTTTTGTGCAATATTTTGTGTTTATTTTCTTTCTTTTCTTAGTGCAGAAAAAAAGAAGAGAACTCAAATGTAACGCAGTATTTCTCCACACATGTAACCTTCTGCTGGTCTGGCCTTCACATTAAAGAAATTCCAGATTTATGTTGAGCGTAGTATTGCGTAAAGATCTGACCCAGTGAGGCTGCCGTCGTGACTTTAATGGAAAAGAGGTCTTATTCACATACTGTATGAGAACGAGATGTAAAATTGCAAGGTTGTTTTCATGTACAGCAAAAACATTTAGAGCATGAGGCTCAAGCTTATGTAGAACAATGTGCAATACGGATGTCTCATGCCACGAGGTCAAACATGCTTTTGTGTAAAGCACAGGAAAGGACTCATTTGCCTTGAAGGTCTGAGCAGAAACATTTTTAAAGGAGACAATGAGCAGACTAAATGCATTTAATCATTTTCAACAAATGTTCCAATAAAGGACACACATCTCAGATACTAAAAAAACAAAAAACAAAAAAAGATTTCCATGTGAAATAACTAGGTGGAAGCCACATTTATGCAATCCTACTTGAGAACTTTCCCTCAATTGAAACCTTCCTATTGAGATAAAATATACAAAGTTGAAATGAACTGACCTCAGAGAATGAATTATAAACAACGACAAGCTATTATGTGTCTCTTAATAAGCTACCAGAGAGAAGTAACAGTGTTTCAGAAAGTTTTAGGCCTTGTTCTTGAGTTTAGAAATGAAAAATGTCCATTTCTGTGGAGTAAAGCTTTGAAATTACAGTTTCCAAAGCTTTTCAGCTATTAGAACAGTATAAGAGGATTTAAATTGGGAAAAGGAGATCCAACGTGGAAAGAGAATACATGAGACAGATCCAGGTCTGCATGAAAAAAATCGTACCTTACAGTCTTCACAGCACTGTCCGTGGGCGCACACGGCGTCTCCCTTTAGGGTGCATGTGGTGGCGTTGCAGCATGGGTTCAAACATTCCTGAGATGAGGGAAAGAAAACAAAACAGTTAACAACATGTGGACCTGATCCCTCCTCTGAAGATTCAGTCAGTTGGCCCCTGTCAGATCAAGACTTCCAGGTCAGGGGAGCACACTTCCTGTCCAGGGATTCCACTGTTTCTTACCCTGACCTGGAGATCTTTGGAGACATTAACTGAAGCTCATGTGTTCTGGATTTGGGAATTCTCGAGACCGCTGCATAGCATAGGAGCGCGTTTAGTAGGTTGGCCCCTGTGAGGCAGAGGAGCAAACGATAGGAATCAGGTCTAGAAGTTGAAAGGCTGTGTGTTAAGATCTTAAACTGAGATTTGATGTGGAAAGATGTGACCGACTTGACTATTAGGGCATCAAATAAAGGAGCAGGAGTGGGGTTTGAAAGCCCTTAAGAGGCGAAGATTGTAGCCACTTCACCACAATGACAAGATCAGCTAGCTGCTGGCAGAAAACGACAAGAACAGAGAGGATACATAAGGAGAAGCTGAAATGGGAATAATGCTATAAAAGACTTCAGGGACGTGCTGCGATGTTTGTCTTTTATTGGATGCCAAAACACATCAGGTTTGTTTTCCAAGTAATGTCACACTTTGCACTATCACACAAGAAAACTACTGCCGCTATCATTTATCTTCTCTCAACGTGGCTGTTTTGCTCGTGGGGCTCTAAGGTAATGACAAGATGTGTTGAAGAGTGGAAACTGGAGGCAGCTGGATTGTTGGATGTCTAATTTTCAGTTGATGTGTGGTTTTATGAGCATGGCTGTTTACCTCTTGGCCCTGACGTAATCTTATTGTTTGGAGAGGAGAGAAAAGGTTGCTTTCATCTCTCGGTCTAAGTGGGCTGGCAGATCGAACCAGCAGACCCTTTGTGGCGACATTATGGAGGTTATGGAGGGGCAAGCTGGCCGAGGTGGAGTTGGCAAATGTAAATTATAAAGCTGGTTCGTTGGTGGTCAAACACAATAATTCCACTAAAATACTACCTAGAGTTGCCTCTAAAATTATGGAGTGCATAGTCATAACAGCACTTTTCTAAATAATAAAACACATTGTTGAGTCAGTTGGGTTTAAAGAGTTGGTTTTAAAGTCTTTTTCCAGGAACAATACTCCGTCCCATTCTGGATCTGGTTCACAGCTGATAATATGCTGGGATTTATTAAGTCCCAACGCTAATGAATTTCTTATCAAACCTTTTCTCTCTCTCGTTCATTCGGATAACGTCAACAGGCTCATTTAAGCCAGTGCAGCCGTAGCTGATTATCGTTAATTTGCTAACAGCTAACATGAAACTTTTTTGTTGTCTGAGTTATGTGGTCATGGTAAGTCATCAAGGAAGCATCAGTCTGTCACACCGCTCTGCGTGAACACACACAGAAACTGCGTGTTTTTCTGGTTTGAGAAATTATGCTGTTGATCACATCACATGAGTTTCATACAAATCTGCAAGTTACTTTTATACTTGTCAGTATCTTAAGCTTATCACTGTAAAAGCTCTGCATCAGGACCTCTACTATTCAAAGGAAGTAGCTTGTGAATAATAAGGCATACAATTCAGTAGGCTACAAATGTTATTTCAATCTATCAGATACATATTTAATTAACATTTCATATCTTGTGCTGATCTCATTTTCAGGTTGTAGCCACAGGTTGTGAATAGTAATCAGGCTGCCTCTAAAATCTATTGTGTTTCTGCCTTCTCGGCCAACAAAGAGGCAATTACTGATCTGAATCTTTGAGTTTTAGTTATCTGTAACTGTAGTTACCTACAAATGTTGAAAGCTAAATTAGAATATATAATTATATTTATCCAAAGGATTAAAGGAACAGATAATCAAAAAGGGTGCCATGAATGTGTCTGATGTAGTGCTAAATAATTAGTCAGTTAATGTACAATATTTGATAATAATCAGCAGCAGTTTTCAGTCATTGCTGTTCAAGCAGAAATGCTTAACATTTAACAGTGGTTCCAGCTTCTCAGATGAAAGGATTTGCATCATTATGAATTGAAAATTTATGGGTTTTAGATGTTGGTTTTGAGGCATTTTTCACTTTTTTTCCCACCAAATATTCTCCAGGAACTCCAACAGCCTTGAGACACTTTAATGATATATTCAACATCTAATCCTCCTTTGGTTTTAGCATCTATGAGACACACAGCTGCATTGGCTGCAGCTGAGTGATACCTGCTTCCCACACGTGATTCACGCTTCAGTTCCCGAGACACCCTGCACTGTGTGTGAGCGAGAAACAAAGCGTGTGTGAGCGGATACATGCATCGGAGCGTGGCCAGTTGTTTGGGTGGCACAGCCAAAGAAAGCGTCGTTCAGCTTTGACGCGATTACACATTTGTTTGTTTCCTCTGTCAGAGCTGGACAGTGGTTTGATTAATGGGCCTTCAACAAAAGGTATGACATCACCGTGGCAGCCTGTCACAGCCCTGTTCAGCACATGTGAGAGACTGAGCTAAGGTGTGATGTAAATAAAGCTCTTATTGGGTGTCTCAACAACAACGTCAGTATCAAAGCAAGTTTAACTTGAAGTTTGTTGTGGTTTATTGGGATGGGGTGGGCGTGAGTGAGCCGTTTAAACTTTAAGTGGTTCTGGATGGTTACCCTTGCTTTCTTTGGACAATGGGTTTTGTAACGAGAATGTAAAGTTAAAAAAGTGCATGTTTGATCTTTTTTCCTTCGATTCATTTCTACCCAGTCTTTGCTTACTTTTGAATATTATCACATTGATTTGAGAGTTTTTTACTTTAAGAATAAATGAGTATGCTAAGAAAAATCAGGCCTGTTTTTTTTTTTTAGACATTTCAAGGCAGGGACCACCCATAGAATTTTTTGAAACCATATTAACTACACTTCACTGAATCTTGACTTAAAATCAATTTTCTGAACAGCTTTTGTGTTTTAACTTTTATTTATCCAGCAAAAATATCTTCTTTTTTTTTTTTTTACGCACTGCTTCACATTCACATAGTTATACTAAGCCTCCCAGTACAACCACAGTGTTGGAGATTGATCCACTCCCCTGGAACAGGTGAGGATGAAGGCCATTGCCCCCAACCTTACCTCTGGCTCCCCGCAGTCGCACTCCTCTCCCTCCTCCACGTAGCCATTGCCGCACTTCTGTCCACCGTAGAGCACCTTGACCTCAGGCATGTTGTACAAACACATGCCCACGCCTTTCTCCAGACTGGCAGCAAGGTCCTTCTTACTGCATGTACTGAACACAGTCGGGAATGGATATCTACAAGATGGATGGAAGAACAAGGTTGACTGAAATGAAGGCACGAGGAGACATGATATTAAAAATTCAACAAATTTACCAGAGATGCAGAAAAAACTCGTGCTTCATGTGTGCTTTTAATGTTCAGACACCAAAATGATCTCAAGAAAAGTGGCCTCAATCATTCTGCTTAACCAAAATACAGACAGAGCTTTCACTGGAACCTTTGTTCAATCTGCGCATTCAAGAGGCCCTTTCACACAAATTTAATGGTCTACTGACATTGTGTGAGCTCCAGGACAAGAGATTTTCAATCCTACTCAATACATAAATGGGCCATCGAATGTCCAGAGAAACATTTTCTCTGGCAGCCACATTTTCAAGAGGTATATATATCCTGGCTCGAGCAGAACAATTTAAGCAACTGACTGGAGGGAAGAGTATTAGGAGTGGTATGCTGGATGTGGATGTCTTGTGCGTGTGGGCATGTGTGTACGTGAAACCTTGATAAAATAGCAAGCCAGAAACCACATAATTTCTACTGCATTAATTTCACTCCCTGGTATCGCTTACCTGAAGTGCTGACTAATGTCTAATTTAGTGGGAAAAGAAATTGGATTTTGTATTGAAAACGAGAAAATGTTAAAGATGAAACTGTGCGATGTGCCAATAACAGCTGTGAAGCCTGAGGGAATGGTGCTCCTGCAAGAGTGAGTTTCTGTGAGACTAAGAACCAGAGGGGCCAGAAATAAATAGGAAGAGAGGGATGTGTTTTTCACATGCCGAGTGAAAAACAAAAAACAACATTTAGACAAATAGGAAAGAGAATACACAATTACACACAGTAGTGGCACAAATGGTCCACAATGGCAGGAATCTTGCTGTTTAACCAGGGGCAGGGTCAGAGGAGTGGCACAGGCCAAAACATGACCACAAACGGATGCAAAATGACCAAAAGAGATGCAAAATGACTACAAGGAGATGAAAAGGAAGTAGTGAAAACCATACACAAAAAAAGCAAGAATCTTGCTGCTTAACCAGGGGCAGGTCCAGAGAGGGGGCACAGGCTGCAAAATGACCATAAAGTCACACAAAAGTTCAGTCTTCCTCCTGTGTAGGAGGGCTGGGGGTGGGGGAGTTATTTTTCATGTCTGCGTTCAGGTGTCCATTGTGTCACAATCTGCCCATGACTATGGGCTATCTGGAGTTAAAAATAGCAGCAATTTATTTTTATTATTTCATATTAGAATATTTAAAGTGGTTTATTTGGCATTGATTTATTACATAGAATAAACAAATGTCACTATTAATAATGTAAAGTTTATTATTGTATTAAGAATCACAGCTTTAAATGTGAGTATTTAAGCCTTCTTAGGAATTTTACAGAATATGCCCCCCACCACCACAGTTTCAAACATTTCTAAACCCGTCTCGGTGCTTTACCTCCTCTAAGGCCTGTGTCCTGCTTCAACCTCTCTAAACACACTGGCAGTATGAAAAACAAGCCACAGGACATACAGCACAAAAACACAGCGCATGTTAACCAAGCCTCGACCTCATAGTCTGTGCCAGCTAACAAACAAGAACAGAAACACAAAAGGACTGACACAGAAAAGCAGGCTTTGGGGTGTAAAAGGAGTATCTCACACAGTCATGGTGGGACATAGTCTCGCTTCAAAAAGAGGACGTGGAGGATATGGGGTAACAGGGAGCAATGGCTAGCAGAGAGGATTGGCAGACATGGCACAGAGAGAGGCAGCTGGCAATGGATGCCTGACAAGCTTGACTTCAGACAGAACCATGTCATACACGTACTTATGCAGCGATAGACTGACTGGGGTCTTCAAACGCATCGGGGCGTGGAGGCTGTCTGCAAAGCTTGCGGCTTGACAGGGCAGATTTGTGAAAATTCAACATTACACAGAATATGTTTGTGGAGTCTGGCGTTGGAAAGGGGGGGGTGCTTTGCCTTTGCCTAAGGGGGATTTGGCTGCTGCAACTGCATGGATATTTCACTGCTGTTAGTTGACTATAGTGAAGCTTCTCCTGAGGGGACTGGAGATAACAGTGGAGGCATTCAATGGGAAAGAAATCTGTTTTTTTTTCCCCAAAAGAACACAGATTTTCCAAGAACATAGAAAAAGCATCCTTTTCTAACAGCCACCCTTTGGGTGAAACTGCTCTGTCCACTTCACTCAGATTGTCCACCTTTGAGTGTCGGCTACTTTCATCTTTCACTGACCAAAAGCCAATCGACCTGTCTCTGTCGGCCCTCGTCTGCCCCCATAATCCACTTGTTAGAGTTTTTACCACTATAACATACACAGAGTCAGAAAAAGAGCTGCCCTGTGCATGGAGACCCTGCACCAAATCAAGGATAGACAGATTACAGACTATGCAGATCAGACTACGGCACAGGGCAGACCAAGCCCCTTGTAAATAACATGGCCTGTCACTGATAACAGAACACAGGCATGGTTCAGGATCTGCATGAGTGGATGGAATGTGGGGTAAACAGAGTCTGTTCTCAATAAACTGGCATTAATAGTAAGAGCTGGGACAGTTGTCAGTTGGAGATTTCTTTGCTGAGGAAAATCAGATTTGTTTGGATCAAATTAGACCCACACGGAAAGTATTAAAAGCATCCAGTGGATACATGCATGTTAAAATCCACATGAATTCAGACCTGAGCTCCATCAGTATGTGTACAGCCTTTGTTTGTTTGAGGCAAAAGCAGGAAGAGAGTACACGTTTCGAAGAGCTGACTCCTTTTTGGTTTCATTTAGTTTGTTTACTGCTTAGTTTCAGTTATTGTTTTTTTATGTTGCAATGTTTATATAATGTATTCTGTAGTTTAATATTATAGGGTTTTGGTACATATATTTTATATAATTCTTTTTAGTCACACCTGTTGTTGAAAGAGTAGTTTGGCGATATTCTTTGTATAGAGGGAGATCAGGGAGCCGTCAGTAAAAAACAGAAAACAGCCCTGAAAACCTGTTGGGACTGAAGTTGCTCTTCATTTCACCACTCTATACACTTCTAAACTGCTGGTTGTCATCCTGTGAAAGGGCTGCTCCACCGAAAAACAGTACAGATGTAAACAAGTAAATGTCAGCAAAAGTTTACTTACATGAACAGAAACTAAGGCATTATTGATTAATTTTGAATAACTGAAATGACATTTAAGGCCAATTAAACACAACTCTGTACAAGTGAGCAATTAAGATGTGCTCTGTCATTTATACGCTTGACTCTTTAAAGTAGAAGGCACCACAAGAAGATGCAGTAAGAGCCACGAAAACAACCTCTGATGTCCAATGTGGTCGGTGACTGTGTATGAACAGGCCTTTGATAATTGAGCTGCACCACTAATTTTCAGCTGAAATCCCTCCAGGTCACAGGTACCCTCTCCTTCCTGCTAACAGATGAAGTGCCAGCCTGACAGGGTGTCTAGGGACACCGCAGGTATATCTTACTTTTCTGTCACCCACTGCCAGGTGCAGTCTGTACACAAGTGCACAATAAAGGACAGAATTTGCTGTGGTGCTTTTTTCAGGGGTAGGACGGAAATTAATTAATCGCAATAGGAAAAAAAAATTGGTTAAACTTTTGTGTACCTTCATTATAACCACAGCTAGATTTCAATAAGTACCGTGTTTCATACAGTTGTAAGAAACAAAAGGAATTAAAGGAAAAGAAGTCACAGTTTTCAATAAACCTATAAAAAGACACACCAAAAACCAGTATTGAATAATATAGGAACAGCTCCAATAGACCCACATCGAAGGTATGTATTATCACAGCTGAGACCACACGGCTGCTCTGCTGTCCAGGAAATTAGCCGAGCAGAGAGTGTAGGTTTCCCTGGATAATATTAGCTTAAAGCCCTGCACCCTCTCCAGGTGCAGGTTGCTGGGGTGGAACTGATTTGGCTGTTTTTACTGTTCTAAAGGCAAATATGTCTCTCACATTGAGAATAACTAATGTTAAAGGGGATGTTGAATAAAGCCAAAATTTCAGCAGATGTTCATGAAAAAAAAAAAACACTGCGACATAAATGAGAAAAACTCACAGCAAGCTGCCTTTTACTCCCTCTGTCAGAACATACCATCTACTCAGGTATGTAGGGGATGAACCTGACTGAAACAAAGCTTTCAAATTAAACACAATATCAGACAAAACATTCAATTAAGATTTTTCATTTACTTCTGATAATAAGAATTTATCTGTGGGCATGTGCAAAAATGAAAGCACTAGCCTCTACTGTAAAATAGTTTTACAATTCCTTTCCCCACCTGACAGCCACTCAATGCTGAAAGGACCTAATGAGGTACACCTGCTTTCATTACACTTAACTGAACAGCTGATCTGCAGCTACATCAGAAACAGAAAAACAACCATCTGATCATACGACTACACAGCTACACAAACTAAACGAGCCTGTGTTCTGCGATTTGTATGTAGCGACACAGCTTTCAAACTTTCAGCTGAAACACAGGCTTTAAATAAATGATTTAAAGGTGTTCTTCAGCGATTTAGTGCAGTATCATAAAGTTAGGGGACATACGAGAGACAAATAATAATAAAAATAAATAAATGGATGGTCAAAATTGAAGCAGCAGTTTAGATGTTCCTAGTATGGATCAAAAACAAAAAACACTGAATTCTACATTTCTACATACATTATTACATTTTAGTTTTTCTCAGGCTGAGTGGTACTCCTATAAAGTGAATTTTGTGTGTACATTTGTGTGAAATTTGGGGAGCAAAGGAGGCAGCCTTTTCATAGTAACAGACAAAATGATCTCGTGGCATTCAGCTGAGCTTTCACTGACAGTGTACTGAGATGCAGAGATGGAGTCTCCTTTGCACCAAGCATCTTTTCCTGGATCTGAAGCCATATGTGCAGTGCAGATGATTCCTGTCAGTTTAATCATCTCAGCGTGTGAGGCCAGTGGGTTCAGAGGAGGAGGAAACGTCAGTCTGGATGGAGAGTGAAAGGAGTCTGTAAACAGTGGAGGCATTGGCCACATGAGGACTATGAAGGGCTCTTCCTTTTGTTGGCTCTTAGACTGACATAAGGCTGTCTCCATTGCTCTCTAAGCTGTACCACAGACTGACATGCATTTAGTTCGAGCTAAGCAGGACAGACATGTCTGACCTTTCAGCAAATGCTAGGCTGCAACACTGGCAGGAGCCTACGGTGATTAAATATCAGGAGTAAAAGCAAAACACAAGCTAAATTTACTGCAAACATTTACCCACTAGCAATGTAACTAGCTTTCTCTCTCCTCTCCACAGCAGATTGTCTTCAGATAATGACGTTTTGTACCTTCTCTCCTCACTTGCACTCGACATTTCGACAAGAAAATAACAAAAGTCACAATCTCCCTTGTACTGTCTTGACAAAGTATACACCTCTTGGCCTCAAAGTCCCACGATAGCTCCCTGCTGTGCTTCACCTTTCTTCCTAGTTACACATACAGACACAGGAAAGCGGTTTTGAGCTTTCTCCCCACGTTCATATGATGCAACTCTTAGCTCAACTTCTAAAAGACATTCCCACTTCAAAATGTCCATGTAAACTCTGTTCCTCTCCTCTGTCCCTCACATTTCCACTCAGTGTTATGACACAAATCTCTTGTGGCCAGTCTTTTCGGCTCATATGCCTGTCATAGATGTCCATGTGTACTTAAATAATTCCTTCATTGTCATCTTTCTCCTGTTTGTCTCTCACTCTCACCTCTGCCTCTCTTTGAGTTTCTCTTCCTGCTTTACCACTGAGGGAGATAAAAAGCAAATAAAACCACTGCTTCCTCGCTCTGCCTGTCTATCCAGGCATAAAGCACCTCTCTGCGGATCTCTCTTTGTGCCCTGGCCCTGATTGCAGCTGGCAGCGTCACTGATAATCATGTCATTTAGATGCAGCCTGTCCTCTCCTCCATTAGCAAGTCTAAGCTAAGAGTATCCCAAACACACAGTGAAACGAGCTACACGGCTTTATAACGATGCGTTTAACATTCTGGAGGCATCTGGGTTGAGGGTCAAACAAAGCTGCTAATATTAAAAAAAAAAAAAAAAATTAAATTAAATTTTTTTTTTGATAAGTTCATAATTTTCACCTTTCAATGCTTGCTCAGAAACTCTGGCAAAATGTTTCCCATGACAAACTTCAGACTATGAGCTCCACGGCTCACAGTCTAATGCAGCTCAACTGATACCATCTAAACAACAACACTGTCTAGACAACACAGCTGATCTCTCACCCATAAATTAAAACAAAGGAAGTTTATGTAAGAACATCATTATGAGCTTAAAGCAATAATGTTAGCTTGTTTTTATTGGCCTCTTGGAAGCAGCTGTGAGTGATCTGTAAACACACCATGATGGTGAATGTCTTAGCTAAAAAAATAAATATTTCCACATGCAGCAGATACAGAGCAACATTAGTATTTATCTGATGAAGTCCAATATTTACACGCCGTCTTAGCTCCGGAGGGAAGTATCTGGCTCTTTAACTCCTAAATGTTCCCCAGCTGGTTGCTACCTGTGCCAGTTTTCTTTTGCCACCTTGCTGTTGAAAGGTACTACACAGGTAAATACACTTGCTTCACTTTAGCCTTTGTGGGTTTGTTTCATTTCACCTTCATCTGATCCATTGCTAAAGGAACAGTAGGGGTTAGCGAAGTTTAGCATTTAGACTGGAAATAAAAATGTCAAACTAATCCTTTAATTTAAAAAAAAAATGTTGACATATTCAGCTTTAAAGATTTTCCCCATGTGAATAAACAGACATGTTGATACAGCATCAATAAAAAGCTAAATCTGACGCACTAATTGAGGGCTGTGTTATTGGACTTCACAAGACCGGTGTACCTAATAAATTCAGTGTATTATTTGTTGCAGTAACTGGGATTGTTTGCCTGATCAACACCATCATAAAAATCAATGAACTCTCTTAAATGTTGTCTTCATCTTCACTGAGTACAAACTTACAGACTGCAGAGAACGGTAGTCAATGAGCAATTAAAACATTAATAAGTCAATAGGGAAATATTGATATTTGGAGTCAGTGTATCAACACAAGATTGCCTAACAAAATGTCACCATTCAAACGCACTGTGTACGGACTTATCCTGCACCCTTTACTTAGCAAACAGAGGAGCCAGTTTCAGAATGAAAGGTCACTGATCACCTCTCTCAACTATTAATGCGTCTAATCTCATAATTATGTAGCAGACAATGCTGAAAAGCAGACTGTGCCTCATTAACCTATTTTGTTATGAAGAATTCAGTAACACCGTGACTCATTCTAACCCATTTAGGTCAGATAGTCATTTTTCTAAACTCTCTGCATGACAACATTAGATATCTTTAGCCGCTGACGAGCTAAGAACACTGACTGCATATTTAAAAACTACACTGCATAAATCCAGCGGTGGTCTGTGTGCATTATGCATTTTTTTTCACTAAAATAAAAGCTGTAGTATGAGAACAGCAGGATGAGCTCACTGTTGCCAGTGGCTGTACAAACAAACACCCCCCTTCCCTCCTCCCAACGGTACTCTCCCTCTTTTCTATTTGTACAGTAAAAGGTCATTCAAGTTTTTCTGGGCCAATTCTGCAACATAGCAAAGTTATATATTCATGTGTTTTTGTGGCATTTTGAAGGATGTGCTCACAAGCCACCTGTGGTTTTCTTCCACTTGTCTCTGCTGATTTATGAGCATAACTGAAAATAACTTTTAAAGTCAGTTTTTGATGACAGTAGCTGACAACATCACATATCCACAGGGACTCTTCACAGATTCTAATGTTTCTCCTCACCTCTCAGGTCCTTAGACCTTAGCACATGATTGTTAATGTAATTTTGAACTGATGGCTGTACTGAAAACAGCTGTGTTTACCTGCATATCTCTATATTCTTCTCTTCTGGGCTCACAAATATAAAAAATGTCTTTGCAGTTAGTAACCGGTCTCATTCAGACTGTAGCCTGATTGATACAAGATTTTTAGGCCAATACAGATATTGATAAGTGGGAGTTTTAAAAATCCTATGACTACATGTTGGCTAATAGTACCAATCATGATATGGATCCCTTAGATTTGTTTTTTCTTTTTGTAAACTTGGCATCCACAGCCATATGTTTTGTTCCTGCCTGCAGCCGTAGGATTTCTTTCTCAGGTGTTTTTAATACACTTTCAAGTGTACATGGCACGGTTTTTCATCCTAACCCTCTGACAGCCAAGATCACAACTAATTGAGCTATAGTTGTGGCCTTCTCTGCACCATTTGCTTGGCGCCTGATTCCCCTCAAATGGAAAAAGACTCCATCACCATCATCTCATAAACACTGGCTGGGGGATGTAATGGCACACCTTAAACTTGAACGTACTATGAACATACTACTCTTGGCTCAACCAGGATATTTTATAAGATCTGGCAACCTTTTCTGCTATATTGGACAAATTCATGTTAACGTGCATGGTTTTTACCTCCAGTGGTATTATGAATGTGTGGGACAGATGTAAGCTGGTGTTCAAGTTGGTGTGTGTAATGTGTGGGTCTGTGTGAGCTGTTTTTAAAACTCAACAAAATACTTCAATAACAACAGTAACTGTGTCTTTCAGCCTCTTTTTTCCTGTCTTCTTCACAGCGTTGTGGAATTTATCCTGACCACATTCATCCGTGGCTTTCGGGGCTCACCATCAGACAAACCAGTCTGGCACCAGACCAAGGGTGAAATCTGGTATTGCGCTCTGGGTTCGCCTTATCTGCTTGCTGTTTACTAACAGTCACAGAGTCCATCACTTGCAGCAGCACTGTTATCTCCTCGACCCAGGCAACACGAGTAGAATGCTGGAGCAGCTGCTTTAGTCGCAAGCCAATATGTGTGTGTGTCTGTGTGTTTCAGGCCTCTCTTATACATCAACACAGAAACAATGGAGCATCGTGTACAGATGATGCACCATATGATCCAACCTGTGCAACTAGTGGAGCTTAATTAATCTTGGTGAGGAGGAAGTCATTATTTTTCAGAATAGTAAAGCCGATAAACATTTTAAACATGGAGCTGTGTGACTCAAGGCTTTTAAAGTGTAAATGTTTAATGGCTCCACTACAGAGAAAAAGCCTGAAGTCACAATTTTAAACCATCGTCTGAGCTAATGTTTTTAACTTAGAAGCCACTTTTACCAACTTGACTGGTTTAGACCACATAATGAAAATTGAAATGGAAAACAATAATCAAATCAGCCTAAAACTACGATCTAAAAACATATATAGTGATGAAATGCTGCTAAACACAACCAAAATAATTATTACAATGACAATGTGGTGCAGTGGACATTTAATTTGATTTTTTCTACAAATCACAGCTACCTAAATCAGTCCAGCAGCATAAACATTTGTGTCCCATTGTTTTAATCATTAAAGCTTATGCATTATAATCTCCTCATGGATACCAAGTCTATCACCAGGATCTCACCCTGTGGAGGGGGTCATGATGCAGCCTCCACGATCGACGGTCATCCTGCAGCCACAGCCACGCTCTGGGGTGTCATGGTTCATACCAAAATTGTGTCCCAGTTCGTGTGCCAAAGTCACGGCAGCACCCAGCGGGTTCTCAGAGTGATCCTACAATGGAAAAAAAAGGCACCCCCAGAACATGAGAACATGCCAACTATGTGTAATCCTGTATATTGTAAGTTCAATCAAAGTCACTTGAGGAACATTTCAGTAAAAGCCACACCAAACTGAAGTGCACAAAAAAGGAAAAAAGAGAATATAGGAAATGCAAAGTTCAAAGCAGACAATTTTGTAGCTGCAGATGCCCAAAACAGTTCAGCAGTTGTCCGAACTGACCCCCTCATCCTTCTTCTATTACTCATTCTCCTCATGGAGGCCTGAATTCATCTGCCATTCCATTACCCCTGCAGACCCAATCATACCCGCTGCCAGTGGAAGCAGGTACTGCTGGAAGCTCCATAAACCTACCGCTGTATGACTCGCTACTGCATTGATAAGCGAGACAAGGCAGACAGAGATGGAGAACGACGAGAGAGAGGTGGAAGTTTCAGTTTCACCTAGTTTTATGGACAGAGACATGCTGAAAGGGAGATAGAGATGGGGGGAATCTGGTGGCTGATTGAGAAATTAAGTCAGTTTAGTAGACATCAGTGCCAAAGTGAGACAAGAGTGGAGACAAACGGAGATGAATGACACAGTAGTCTGTCCACTTCCAGTGGATATGATATGATCATATTGTGTCATCATTTTATTTCTGGTTTTGAATACATTTCCCATATTAATCATACATTTCCCATATTAATCAGAAAAATATTCTGACATTTTACCCAGTGTATTGTTTATTCTAGAATTATGGTTCTCTGAAGATACACGCTAACTCTATGCGGGGTGTCACATGCAACCATACTGTCGGCTGCAAAGACACACATAGGAGCCTACACACACAGAGGAAAAAACGAGTAAACTATAAACTCAAAATCCATTAAAAGCAGAAAACTCCCCAGAGAAGCCTGTTCCAGCCTTGAGACAGATGAATGCTGCAAAACTGGTGGCAGGGTGGTTACATATTGAACTAGAAAGGCACTCAAGAGAGGGCTGATGTCCGCCAAGGTCAGAGTCAAACACCATACACCAGAAAAAAAATTCAAAGTAAATGATCTGGATCTGCCCCCAAATTTAATGGGTTCTCCCCTAGCACACGCCCCATCCCTCCTCCAAGTTCTGTGGAAATCAGTTCAGTACTTTTTTGCACAATCCTGCTGACAAATAAACAAACAGACACGGGTGAAAACATAACCTCTGGGCGGAGGTGAAAAGGCTGATAGATGTAAAATAACCCCCAAAAACAAAAAAAAAAATGCGCTTGAATGTAAGCCCTTAATAACCTCGCAAATCTCAAAACCTTTGAGAAAGAGGCCCCCCACGTGGCTACTGTATATCTTACTGTGGTCCTTGAATATTCTCTATGAGAAAATCACACGCTTGCTTTGAAGCCAAGGTCATATGTCAAAGTTGAGGGCAAGCTGAGCTATTTTCTGCTCTGATTACAGAGCAGTATCATGGGGAGCTGCACCAAGCCTTGTAACGGGAAGGAAGGGAATACTTTCATCTGCTTCTGTCATATTTATCAGTGTGTGTCTCTCTGTGTGTCCGTGTGTGTGTGTGTAATTCAAAGTTGAGTGCTTCCTCGCAAAAAAAGTGTAATATCAGAGTCAGCAGAAATGGATGAAACTCTTAGAAGCCACAGTCATTACTCTGAAGCAGCTATAATCCATTGTGGTGATGGTGAAAATTTGATAGTGCTTGTTACAACCAAGAAATACTCTGATAGTCTTTCTGATATCATTTCCAGTCATGGAGAAAATAACTCCCAGACATGAATGCCA
>JBBMJY010000003.1:8577405-8610772 GCA_037833715.1 Toxotes lorentzi
TATATAAAGTAGATGTTGTTGGCTGTCACAGTCTAAACATAAGCCTTTACATATAAAGACCCATGGGAGCCTATTTATAAGAAACATAATATAAATACATAACATTATGTTCAAACTCAAAGAAACATGTGGAACAAATAAAAAAATTGATTAACACATGGTAATGTATGGTTGAAATGTATGGGGAAATGGCTCATCTCATCTGGCCTCCCTCTAACTGGCTACATGGCCGTTTAATCTCAGTCCAAATCATCTGCCATCTGTAAGTAATGGGGACAACAAACATCTGAAGAAGCCTCGCCTCAGCCACGGCCAGCAGAAAACATATCTATTAACGGGGGATACACATGTGGGCTGAGACAGAATGGCATTGGGCAGATAACCACTTTGTGATTTGGCACGGATGTCAAGGGCTACAACAGGCAGAGGAGCCCAACGGGCAGCTAATTTACTATGTGCAATAATTTAATGTACCAATGGGTGATGCGCAAAACACATTTTGATTCAAATGTGTGCTCTGTAAGAGCTGGCATAAACAATTTATCAGAGGTCATAAAAATGTAAATGTGGTTTGTTTAAACTCTGTGGCCCCTGATTTTACCCCATCAGTCCTTTTAGAGGTATCTCAGGAAAGCTTGATTGAATGACGCCAAGACTTCAAATGACCTAACAAGGGTGTGTGTATCTGAAATACAACCCTTCTGAGAGTATATTTTTACATACTCCTTTGAGCACTTAGGTGTTTGCAGCAATGATGAGAGCATGAATGTTGAGGGAGCTCCAGCACAAATATCATTCTGTTTAAAATCGACTTCCTGCCAGACCTGTCGGTAAATGGCCTTCCAGCAAACAACAAACACCTTTTCTGTGTAAATCCTGACTGGATTCTGTTAGACTGCTGAATATGAACAATGACCACTCTGATAAAATCAGCCTACGCAGAGGAAGAAGAGGGTGGAGGCATGGTGGGAGCAGCAAGAGGGTTTTATACTCACCATGACAATGCCTCCAGACTGCTCAACTGTGCACATGCTCATAATGGGCGCCATGCCAATGGTGGTGCCCTGGAAGTAAACCCCGCTGCAAAGGGCAGAGGTCAGAAGTAGGGTGGAGAGGAGATAAAAACATTAGAGGATATCTCTGATATCATACAGCATTTAGTCTGTTCACTATAAAGTGTGCATTTATGGCAGCAGAAATAAGCAGCAATAATTCATAAGTCTTTGATTCATTTCCTAATATGTTAATCGACTTCAACCGACTTGAACTGAATGTTCAGGTTTCTGTGGGCTGATTTACACACAACAGTAAAAATAATGGAAATCAGTGTGTTAAAATCCATGAAAATGGTTAGTACTAATGTAAACTGTGTGTGACTTTACAGCTAATGGGCTGAGACATGTACAAGCCCTAGTACGGCCCTTTAAAGATCTGTTTTTGTGCACCGGTATAAACATTGTTTTGCTCATTTCTGGGCTCCATTTGTTCTGTTAAATTAAATTTCCACCTTATGAGCTGAGCATTGTCGTGAGGTTTCTGGGGCAGCAGTTTGACTTTCCTCCAGTCTAGAAACTCGTGCAGGGTGGTGAAGGGATCCTGGGTGATGGGACATTTATCAGAGTCACTCCACACCTCCAGGCCCACCAGTGCCACCCGGATGTTCAGGGCTCTGTAGA
Source organism: Toxotes lorentzi (assembly GCA_037833715.1). Taxonomy (NCBI): domain Eukaryota; kingdom Metazoa; phylum Chordata; class Actinopteri; family Toxotidae; genus Toxotes; species Toxotes lorentzi. Next base: position 8,579,082 of record JBBMJY010000003.1, read on the forward strand.
ACTGAAGGGGAGAATATTGATAAGCCGAGAGAGCCAGCGTGGATAAAAAGGCCAGAGGATTTACAGAGCTTAGATTACATGGATGGTCAAAAGACTTTCAAAAAGATGTGTGAGACACTATCATAGCCTTTTACCTTTGGGCTACTCAGTTCACTGAATTACATTACATTTCATTATGGCAGCCATCAATCCTCCCCACGTGCATCAGTGAGAACATCTCCTTTCATGTTTTTCACGTGATCAGAACATGTCTCTTCCACGTCCCTATCCATGCTTCCCTCAAGTAAATCCATCTGACTACTGTATCTGCTAGCTATAGATCCACAGCTTTGGCAGAGGTTTTAGACAGACTAAAAGCAGCTGTTTTAGTGGGACATTAATATATCACACAGTCATCCCATTTATCTCTGCTGCCAGCGATATTTCTATTTTAAAAAAGTGATTTATCCCTCCTGTGCAAAGGGGAGAGGATGTTTTACCTTGTCCACATAATTGGCTATCTCTCCCAGTCTTTGTTTCACCTTGTCCACGTCCTTCCCCTGTTTCTGAAACTGCAAACAAAATTACATGTAATCAGTGGTGAAAATTGAAGCATTTACACCCACAGTAGATCTTTCAGTTTTGCATGAAAACATAAATGATGCTGTATTTACAGCCATTTTCAGAACCATAAAAGCATGAAACAGCACAGAGCTCCCACAAAGGCAGTATTCTGTTTGAATGAGATGCTTAAAATATTCACAGGCAATACGTTTTACTGTGTGTTAGGCAGGTTGTCAAGCTGTGACCATCTGGATCCAGAAAAATCTCCTAGTGCTAGAGAGACGAATGGCACGGCTGCAGGGAGCAGGTATATTGGCAGATCTGACAGCCTGAAAAGCTGTGGATCCAAATGGCAGGAAAGTAAGACCCTCTATTTCCACCCTACTGTGAATCCACCTGCATTGGCACTGGACTTCAAATCTGAGCTTGACAACACACTTGATCTCTCATTCTTTTTTTTTTTTTTTTTCCATTTCCTTTCTTTCCAATCAGGTCAGTGGCATGAGTTGCCAGGAGGAAACCCCACCATGAGCTTGTCAGCGCTTACGGGAGACTCCTCTGTATCCACGCGGCTTTTTCCTGTTTCCTGATGGCTCCAGTGGGGAATCGTTCAGCACTTCCTGTCAAAATGTGGCTGCTGCCACCAGACCACACTGCTTGCTGCACATTGACCTAATTCTCCAACTCCAGTGGGACCTGCTTTACTGTTACTACAGCTTTCCCAGCAGTTTTTTTTCTGCTGTTTGAAGGGTTTCTGTGTTTTCAGTGTTTTGTCTCTGTTGTTCAAACACAGCATTTGTCAATGGAAGCAAGGCAGGTGCCTTACCTCTCTGTTGTCTGCGACAATGATCAGCTCTACGTATTTGGTTGTCTTCTGAGCATGCCTTTTATGCTGCAGTAAGAACAGAGATGCTGCATGTTAGAAATGAAATTACTTGGTCCTACTATGTCAATTTTATATTTTAAACAGTGGTAATAATCACACGTTTTGATACACTTTCTTGTTGAGAGTTAGATAAGAAAATCAATACCAATCTAATGTCTCTAATGTCTGCTATCTTAACTTAGCATAAATACTGTAATTAAGCAGAAACAGTTTGCATGTCTCTGTCCAAAGGTAACACAGTCCATCTACCAGTACCTGTAAAGGTAATTAAATTTAATCCATGCAAAGTTCAGTTATTTACTGGACTATTTTGTGGTGGGACACAATGACTTCCTGGAGTCACATAACTGCAACTTGCTGTTTTTGCATATATTAAAATGATTAGTGAGCATTACAAGAGCTGCATGGCACACTTTGTTACGTGCAGACAGAAACAGGTTAGCTGTTTCCCCCTTTTTCAGTCTTTATGCTAAGCTAAGCTAATCAACTTCTAGCTGCAGCCTCCTGTTTAGCATATTTAGCATAGGGATACAAGAGAGCTACAGCCTCATCTAACTCTTGGCAAGAAAATAAATTAACAAGTTTCCCAAAATGTTAAACTATTTTTGAAGTAAAAGCTGCAACTAAGCCACCAGCATCTTTATCTCATGTCACTATGAGCATTGTAAAACTTAGAAAAGCCAGAACATCACACAAAAGCAGGTCATACAGACATATTCAGTGATCTTTTTGCCCCAATGTCCCGTCTGTTAAGGCAGAACTGATGCTCCCGTGAAACCCCAAAGCGCAGATATTACTCGAGGGTCATTAAGTACTGTATGTTGGTAAGTTTCACTTCCTGACTCAGATGGAGTTTTTAATGCTTGGGAATAGGGGCAGATGGATCCTGCACCTGCTCCATGCAAATCAGAGGCCAAACCTTCTGCATGGGCCCTCAACACTGGGCTCTGAGCGCGGATAAAATGAGTGTCAAGCCCAAGGCAGCACCCTGAGGGAACCTATCCAAACTGGTCTGCTTGCCAGTTTGCTGATCTTTGGTCAAAAACCCATTTATGATCCACCAAGTGCTAGTCTTACCCTTTGGAAATGTTTGACAATTAAATACTACCAAAACTGCTCAAATTGATGATAAAATAGCTCTGAACTTTGATATCTAATAGCTCTGATATAAGCTTTGCCATAAAAACATGATAGTACTAATCTCACCCTCGAGTGGAAGGACTGGAAGGGGCTTTTGATGTAGTTTTCAGGAGCAACAGAGGACATGTTGAAGCCGTGGCCACAGGCTCCTGGTGTCAGTCTGAGTTCTTCCACTCGGTAGATGAAGTGGGAGCCTGTGTCTTGGCCAGACACCGGCTCAATGATGAATGTCTTGTTTTCAAGTGCGATGAAGCCTCTGTAGAGACAGCAGTGCAAGTTTGAAAACAAAGCTTCAAAGCATAACCAATCTCTCTAATACAGAATCTGATTGAATGTGGCTCTCTCTAATGCAATATGTGACAGCTGAGGTAGCCCTCAGCCCACTTTCACTGAAGCCTGTTGAAATTTTAAAACATTTTTCTTCAAAAATGCCAGTCTTGCCAAGGTTAAAACTCCTAATGGCTTTGTGCACAAAAGCTCTTTCACAGTCACAAGTGAGTTCAGTAGTTTTTCACACCAGCTTCCTTATGTGTGGTTTTTCATTCAAATGACCACAACTCAGATAGAGAAGAATATTTACAGTCCAAATCGTTAATATCTTTAATGCTCTTTGTCATTAGCTGTTATTGCATTGATTAAAGGTCATCATCACAAACTAAACATTTTCTGCTTCCAAAAATGTTTCCTTGCTGTTTAATTAAGCAGAAGATGACACTGTGTGTCTTAAGGCTCGACTGAAGCCCAATTCTCAGATCTTCCAGTTGTGCCTGGTCATTAGCAACAGCGAGATACCTATTACTGTCAAAATGAGAGCAGATATTTACTGGATGCCTCTGTGGACAAAGACAATGAGGTGTGACATTTTCTATTCCTGCGAGTCACACGCCAACTTACTGACAGCGTGCTTAAGGGGCTTAAGAGCGATGGGCTGCTGTGCAGAGTGACTTAATTAAATATAAACATTGCTGTGGCAAATAGCACTTAAAGGGCAGAGTTGAGATGCCGCTTGAATTCAAAATGGTGGTTACGTTTCTTACCGAACGCCTGAGCAGGTGCTGAGGGTGACATCAGAGTTTGGATGCGCCTGCACTTTCCCGTGGTAGTAGCAGTTATTCTAAAAGAGATTTTTTTTTAAAAAGCCTTTACGTAATGGAGTTGAAAACATTTCATGCAAAGAAAACTTTACCCACTGGATAATTTAATTAAAAAAAAAAAAAAAAAAAAAAGCTCAAATTTCCTTTAGCAACTGTTCTTACCTGACATCAAAAGAGCAAAACAGGACAAGATACAGTGGAACTGTGCTGATGGCTGTCCTAAGTTGCGTTCATTTAATTTACCATGCTCTGTGGAGCAGTATTTCCTCCTCTCCCTCTCCATACAAACAGGCGTTTCCAAATTAATGCAACATACACAGTTGAAGGGAGAAGCAGGGAAAGTGACAAGGATGGGAGGTGACAGTAATATGGTAATTGTTTTTCCTTCATCATTCCACCAGGGTGGTCTAGTAAAAGAGAAAGAGGACATTTAAGGCTCCTCAGACTCAGGGACTCTGAGCACAAGGAGAGCAGAGGAAACGACTCATGTTAAAAGGGAACACAGGCCTCCATTCGCTGTCTAGTAGCACTCCAGTCCTCTTAAATCAGCTGTCATTAGGCACTATGCTGAACATTTCTCATTCAAAATATTGAACTGGAGGCGGACATACTTTGGGGTGAGATTTTTTTGTAAAAGAAAAATCAAGAACAGAAATGACAAGAACAGAACCACGTTACTGAGCCAGGTGGTGATGGAATCAAGATTCATTACATTAAGTACAAAAATAGAGCAGCTACAAAGGCTTTGTGCTTAGGCTATGGTTGCCCTACATTTGTTCACCTTTCATAAAAGAAAACATTGGGCAGTGATAGTGACTGTCTTTCTCAGTTATCCTCAGTGTATCTCTGATTTTTAGAGCAGCTAAATGCTTTCAAAGTGAAATCAATCTTGGTTAAAACTCGTTAACATCTTGACTTCCCCTTTATTTCCTTTTAAATATCTTGAAGTTTGGAAAAAAAATCATCTTATTTTATGCTCTGTAACAGTAACATTTGGGATATGTTCTTCTACATTGAAGCTTTTTGATGTTTAAATTGAGAGAAATATTTAAACCCAAGACTCCAGTTTTTAATTACCTAGAATTTAGCCCGACAAATTTTTGAAAACATGTATGCACTAAAAACAGTAAAGTGCTGTGGGTCTGAACAATGTTTGGCTGCACATGAGTTTGCACATCATTTTATTTTGAATGACTATTTTGTTTTATCAGATTATTCATAGAATGGAAGGATTTCTTTACAGTACACGTCTTTCCACTGATCCCAGATTAACATGTGGCTGTTTGCTGAGTTCAGTGACAGGTACTGCAAGTGTGCAGCTGTGTGAGGCTTATCTAAGACAATACAGAAGGTCTATTTGACAGCCTGATGCAATGCTTGTTACATCCTCCCACTCAAAATTAGAGGTGAGAGAGAGAGTGGAAAACACTGTTTGCATAGCTTTGCGGGAAATAGACTTGTCACTCATTGCAGAATTACCGAACATTTCTCCTCCGAGCTGTAAGCGACCTGTCAAGCTGTCGCTGTTCAGTTACACAGTGATTTCAATCAAAAGAGCAAGAGATGGTTAGCTCTGTTAAAAAAGAGTGAGAACGCTTTTCAAAGTCACAAATCGCAGGTTTCTGCCATTTCACAGAAATGTTATCCCTCCTCTACAAGGGCTGCTAAAAATGCCTCCTTGTTGTCATGCAGTGAAACCTTATTTCTACCTAACTTGAACTAAAAATACCTTCATCACAGATTGAAAAACTGATTTCAACCATTCAACTATCCTAGTGAGTGGTCTTGATAAGTACGAGAAATTCAAAATGAGCATCAATTTTTTCCTGATTTTCAAAAGAGCAGCAGGCCCTTTGCTTTACATAGCTAGCGTACATATATAATACAAAACAAGTAGTCAGGAATAGATCAGCTGCTAAAAGGGGATTCTATGATGAAATCCTGATGGCAGTGTTGGCTTAAAATCAGACAGCATAAAGCACGGCTTATAATCAAGTAGGCCACAGGATAGATGTCCTGCTCAGCGACAGCCAGGGGCTTTCAAATACACACTGGACCACACTGTACAGTGATTTAAAAAATCAAAACAAACAAGCACTATCTAATTTCAAACCCTAAATTAGATTTTTAATGCCTAATATACAGTGTAGATTATCTATCATACTGATTCTCCATAAGAAAAAAAAATATATAGTCAGGGTCAGTTATTACAGTGTCACTGTGGAGCACCACTGGATGTCAACTTGACCATAAATGTCAAAAGCACTTGAGTGCCACCATACCGTGAAGTTGTGAGCACCGGTGACTGCACTTCCATCCTCTCGGTAATGTGTCTCGGTGTAATGGCTTGCAAAAAGACCCCTAAGAAGAGAGAAAAATAAAAAATAAAAAATTAAAAACAAAAAAAAAAGGAAACAGACACATCAAACACCCTGGTATTTTTTCCATCACTAACTCTGAACTGATTTAAAAACATCTGGGATTTAAGACGACAATGAAAACTCGACCCTTAGTTGACTTTTAAAGTAGATTCAGTGTTGCTTGTAAGGATTTGGGGGATAATAAGTCAGTGATAGTAGAAATGCTTAACATTCTGAGGCGAGGAGAGAGTTTTTGTGAATTTATTAGGTGATTTGTACGTGTCCTTGAATCCCCTGGCATTCAGCACGACTGAGTAGAATCCCTGCTGAAGTAATTATTTTGTGCATGTGGGTTTTTGTGCACGTGTGTGTGTATCTGTAGATGTATTTTGAACTGTGTGTCAGTGTGTGTGTGCGTTTTCCTCCTCGGGCCATGAGCAGATGGACACAGTGAGCCCCACCCCGAGCATTGGCAAAGGACCAGTAGGAACACCCATCTTATGCAGCTGCATAATCACACTGACATCAGGCAAGATGATCTCAGGATGTGTGTGAATGTGTGTGTGTGAAAGAGAGGCCCAGAGAGAGCGCAAGAGAGAGAGGGAGCCAAGAGAGAAGGTAACAGAAAACACGCAGAGACGTGACAATTACTTCTACAACTTTGTATGTGACGTGATTAGTGGACATTTATGTCCAAAATACAACAACAACTCACTGCACAATGGACACTGTACATACATGTATGTTTGTAAGATATGTAAGTGAAACACAACCATCTCAAAACAAAAAGTTTCTCAAAAGTATCCCAAATTCCTTGATTGTTTTTCTACATAAAACATGGGATTCACAAAGACAGGAGAGGGGATGGGCTGGATTTAAAAACTGGAACTCAGCATTTGTCCAAATCACAGTGGGAACCATTCATATCCTACATTACTGTGCCATCCCACACAGCTTGCATGTACCAAAAATCAGAATTAGATGAGAGTAGATTAAGCCAATAATGTACTTTTTTTTCATACTTTAGGACCATTTAATATCTTATCTGAACATTTAAAGTTCATTTTCTATGGCCTGTTTAAAAAAGGATCAATCCTCTGTAGCCCAGGCCTGACCATATTTAACTTCATTAAATACTTATTATCTCTTTAATGTGCCTTATCATGCCATTAGCACGCTCTAAACCAAATCTGATAAGCCAGGACCAGTAATCACTTTAAAGAGGACGGTATGTCTCATTAAAAATGGATGACACATCAGAGGATAGCGTTTGCTTAATGGAAAATCCTAAAATATATATCCTCTTACTTAACTTGTGTTGTTCCTTATACTTACTTGTGCTTAAAAAGTGACACTTCCCCACAACACCAGCACTCCACACTAAGATGTTTTCATTGAAAGGAAGGCAAATACAAAATGCTCTAATAAAGGATGTGTTTGCAGCAAAGATGGGATTTATGTCATGTGAGTGGTAATTCCGAGCAAATGCTCCCGTGCTACATTTTGGGGGCATGTTTGGGAAAGCCAGCTTAGGGCAGCATGACCGCTGATACAACACACACTATATTAAAGCTGTGGGTTTTTACATGACAGAATCTTCCTGTAATCAACTCCTTGGCAAAAGTACATAGAGTTTATGAGGCCATGAATGTTTACTGCGTGTCTGAAGAGAGATTCCTCTGCCCGCGCTGGTTACCTTTCAGCTCTGTGGTGTGGGATTGTGCATCTTGTGCATCTGAAAGAGACCCAGCTGGTGATCACAGGCCCAGCACAGCAAAATAAATCTGAGCTTTTGGAGTGAGTTATAACCATTTAACTCTTCTGAGCTTATGTGCACTACAGGTGAAAAGTTCTAGAACACTCCCACTTTTCTGGTTTTATTGAAATCTAAGCAGTTCAAGTCCAGTGAATAAATGGTTTGAAGGTAAGGAGGAAACTGCCCAAGGTAAAAGAACAGAAGTTTACATAACACATTTGTGGGAACTTCCGCAGCAGTGTTGGAACAAACTCTCTGAACAATATTTGATATCGATTGTAGAAAGAATGTTACAAGTGTGTTTGGCTGCTGGATGAGTCAAAAAAATTTGGATTAAATTTCATTCAACCAGAGGATTCCAAGATTCCTTGTTTTTAAAATCTCCAGTTGTTTAATTCTTCTATGCTTTAATTTCAGAAACACTGAGACACTGAATTATGTACATTTAAATAATAGCTGGAAAAATTGAGGTGTTCTAAATCTTTTGACCAGTGGTGTACATTCATTAACGTTTTGATTGAGAGTGATGAGGGAACATCATCCTGGCTGCACCCAAGATGTGACGATTGTGTTTTTCCACTATGCCGCACCAAAGGACGAGAGTGAGGGTGCAGTTTCTCTCTGAATACCAGAATACTTCTATGTGATTATACCTCTTTTCTTAGCAACAGCTACCCACCTCCATCCCTATTTTTGTCAAGAGGAACATGCAGCCAATGAAATGTAATTTAGATGGAAATTGGCAGATGAGTATTGGTCTGAAAATTGCCACAGTTCTCACCAGAAACCCAGTGTGAATTCTCCAAGTGCTGCTTTGAATTTTCCTCGAGTATAAGAGACAGGTGGTGAAGTTTATGAATGGAACAGAAATGCAGAGGTTCTGATGGATGTGCAAAATTACTCTTTTTTTTTTTAAACAAATGTCTTCACTCCGTATGAGACAGATGATGTTCTAAGCCTCATTTCTATTGTATAACTCCAGTTGTACAACCAGTAGAAGCATGTTATTTTACTGTCCGTTATCTCATAGAAGAACTTTCAATTTTTCTTTATGAAAGACGTTAAATCTTCTATAATTGCTTGAGTCAATAGCCATTGATTCAGTGCTCCTATATGTGTGTTGCGATTCATTAGACACAGACTAACATCTAATTAAGGATCCTCTAATAGTTGCTCAGGTTAATTGTGATGAACGAGGAGCTCTTTAATAGCACCACAGTGAGGCAGAAAATACCGTTATTTGTCTTAAAAAATAATCTCCCATCTCTTTTATTCACCATCATATAAATGGCTCTTCAGAATACGACATCTGAAATTGTGGCAGATGGAACTGTTGCCATTGCTGAACCAAACGTGTTTCGATGGTTTTCATTTGAAAAGAACAACTCAAACCTCGCGGCCACAGACTCGCTACAACAGCATAATCGATGTAGCCGAAACTTGATGTGTCACACGTTGTTTACATGAATCACTGTTTTTACTATCATCCTATTCTCAGGCATCCAGAGAGTACTATGTTCTGTGAGAATTTAAAGTGCTGAGCCTGATTTACATACTGTATATGAGACTCCATGCCTCATGTAATAATTTACCATTACACAAAGCCCCTTGAGCGTGAAACCATTTGAGAGAAATGTGGCTCCTCTTGCAGTCTCTCTGCTTCCTTTGAAGACTGCTAACTTCAGTGATTTCTTTTAATCCCCTCTCCCCCACAAGCCTAACCCTAAGCCTTCCTATAGCTTCTACTTATGGTACTGTACGCCTAACTCGAAAAAGAGCGGACTACTACAGAAGGAGAGAGAGATGAAGAAGAGAGGAGGAACTAAAGAGGTGTGGTTGACAAGTCTAATTCTATTTCCACATGCGGCTGCATTCCAAATTGATTTACATACAGCTCAGTGTCCCTTCAGCTTAGGCTTGGCTGTGGCAAGTGCGCTGGAGTGTACAAAGCCAGCAAAGCCAGAGAAAACCAGGGAGAGGCAGGGATGAGGGTGGGAGGAGTGGAGCAAAAAAAAAAAAAAAAAAAAAAGAAAGAAAAATCCCCTGAACTGCAGAATTAAAGAAGTGCCTTCCTTCACTCCTACTTCTCTGGCTTTGTAAAAGATTACTCATGTACATTTGAACTTGTCTTGATAACAAGCACATAACTGTAGCTCATAAAAATTCAGTAAGTCATAACATGAATCTGTTTTTTTACAGGTGTCAATTTTACCACTTTAACCACATAATCAGTTTGGTAGTTTTCCAGCATATTTTTGTCCTTAATGTTTGTCCAACTGTCGACTGCAGTCAGACATGGTGCTTTGAGCTAATGTTAACATCAAAATGCTAAAATACTCACAAAGACAGTACTGACATGATGATGTTCATCAGGTACTTAATCAGAGAAAGACTTTGAGTAAATGCTAACACATCTTAGCTTAATAGCTGAAACAATTATTTGATTAATCAGTCTGCAACTATTTTGAATTAATAAATGAACTTGAACCAAACTTTGTGCCAATCTGTCAAGTAAATATGGAGATATTTTACTGGAAAATTTGAAAAATATTAAAAGTCAGCTAATGGCAACAGATAGGGTGTCAGGGGATCAACAAACTCATTATGAAACAACTTTGTGGGCCCATGGCAGTCCACACTACAAGATTCTTGGGTCTGGACTACGTTGGCGGACTGATCACCTGACCAGGCGTCTGAGTCCTGCTGCTAGCGTGGCTAAAAAGTCACATTAATGAGAGAGCAGGGTAAAATTTTCCAATAAACGCTCCAGCTAGCAGCAGACCAATATCAAACAAGCAAGCTGATGGGCCAAGCCTATTTAAATATTGACTGACCAAAGCAAAGATAGCTCCTTAATGAGTCAAGGTCCGTCTTTGCCTTGTTAAAAGTCAAAGAGAAAGCAGCTTGTCCACTTTTAAATCATTCTGCAGTGAGTTCACGAAGGTCCAGATGACGACGGTTTTCCTAAAATAACCTTCTGATCATGGGCAAAAGAAACAGTCCTTAGACAACAAAAAAGTCATTTCTATCAAGTTGTTTTTAGAGATTAAAGACAGAGAAAGCGCCTGCAGATACTAATGTGCCAATGACTCAGTCTATGAGTGTTCACAACACATACGAGCTACAGTAATGAGTAAGAGTTCTATAACTTGCATCCACCTTATTGTTGACATTCAGTTCAGATCCAAATGAAAACTTTTTTGCCGTACAATCACCAAGAGACTCTACTTGCTCACGCATTCTCCGTCTGTGTCCCTCACCTCGGGTTTCATGGCTGTGTGTGAGATGTAGTGCCCAAGGCCAGTGAAGTCATCACATCAGCAAACAAACCGCAGAGGGAGAAACAAGGTTCCCTCCACTAGAAAGCAGAGGTGAATGATGAACCATGGGATAGTGATACCGTTAAGGGAGGCCGTCTCTCTCTCTCTCTCTCTCTCTCTCTCTCTCTCTCTCTCTCTCACCCACTGGCATTCACAGGGTAATACATATGCCTGATAATGACATTCTCCTTTTGAGCTACATCACTGACCATATGATTTCTTTCATGCCTGCTTGACTTGTTAGCAATGAAGAATACAGGCCCTGTGAAAGATAATATATATAGGTGAGGCAATGATAGGAAGTGACAGTGAAGTCATATAACTTTTCTCCTTGGGGGATGGGAGACTGGTGATGGTCAGGGACTGTTGGGAAATAGACAGGACCTATCTAAAAGGAGACAATGCAATAGAGGCAGGTGCCTATATTGGATTGTACCACTCTCCTGGTCACTTTACAGCACTAGAGTGAAGGGTGACTGTATTACTGTGCCAGATAAATGCCTTAAGATAAATAGGTATCCATAGCATAGGATTCTGCATCAATTGTCAGACATTTTTCTAATATGTGAGAATCGCAAGAGCTCACAGATCACTGGAGTTTCTTTCCTCTGGATATACTTTCTCCCTTTGGCATATCTTCTTACATCTACAAAGCGTTTTATTTTCTTTTATAGCACGGCAATAGCAACCTCATCTTTTATGCTTCCAGATATTTCTTCTTTTTACCACCCATTGCCTTTTACTGGCACAGCTTTTTACTAGCATAGAGCCTTACAAAGTCTTAAGCAATAACAGCAGAATTTGGGTAAAAACTCTAGGCTGCAGGTGCAAAACAAAGATTAAAAACGCTGTGGTGTCAAGCCCCAAACCTTTTTATGATTGTAATAAAAGCACACGTCAATTTGGGTGTGAAACAGTGCAATTTGTACTGTTATTATTTCCCTAAGTTGTGAACTAAACGTCAACCACCACAGCTAACAGCACTGAGGTACAGCAGAGCTGTTAAAGAATGAACTGCTTCATAGCTGCTGGCCTGAACATCCGGAATATTTAACACCATAAAACGATTCCCACACTAAACATATTTTTCCTCATAACTATACAAAGAGTGTGATGCCATTTTCCCTCTGCACCCTTTAAAGGGAATAGTTTGTCAAATCAGTGGGAGGGAAAAATGCGCTCTTATACAGCACAGTAAGAGCGGACCGTGTACATGAATCCAGGCCAATCATCTAATTTCTCTCTGGGTACAGTCAGCTGCTACAGCGCAGACTTTAACCGGTCCATCTTGTGCAAAATTAGCTGCTGGCGTCCGTATCCTCTTCACATATTGCACCACTGAGGCTGTTCGTTGTAATTAATGCTCCAGGCTTTCACAGCTGAACATTAGACCATTGTGAAATGTGTGGCTAAAGGAGTGTATGAAATCTTTATCTCCCAAAGAGATAAACAAAGGACGGCAGAATATTTCTGGGCACCGGATGATGACGGTAGAAACTGAAAATGCCCGGAGGCAAAATCGCCACCACTAACAAGCAGTGAACCATAAACTCTTTATATGATAAGCTGTTAGAAAAATATGCACTCGATGGCAGAGTGCTGAACACGTGCCTGATCAATTTATTGGTATTCGATGGAAATGTTTTAAGAGGCCAAATGCAATCAACCTCCTCTTAGCTTCTTATCTGCTTTTAGAAAAAAATAAAACTACAAGGTTCCACTGACAACTTTTATAAGAGACGGTATTCGGCTATTCTTTATATTGAGCTGCTTATTTATTTATTTATTTTTTTACAAAAAAAAAAGAAAAATCATGTCAGCACAAGCTGTCTATGTCTGTTTCCACATTATTTTTCTTGAGGGAAAAGAGGTGTGTAGTTTTAGTCCATTTTGGAAAAATAATTTATCATTTAAATAAAAGAATCTAAAGACCATCTACAGTTAATGTGGGCCATCTGCTCCACGAAGTAATGGCAAGGAGGTACTGCTGTTTCAAAATTCTGTGAATAAAAAAAAAAAAAAGACCACATTTTTCTGCTGAACTCAAATCTGAAACACATCTAACAGAGCTTTATTATACATTTACATTACAGTTACATTATACTTCAAACAGAGGAGTGGGTATGAGAAAAAGTATCTGTAAAATCAGCATTTTTGTTGAACCCATTTAAAAATGGTGTGAAGACCATAGAAAACCCAAATAATCATCAAACTGAGAAATCTTCTAAAATTAATCACTTCAAACAAATACTGAACAATATCATATCAAAATTGTATCTTTTGCATTATTTGCCCAAAGGGTGATCATTTGCAAGCGTGCCAAACAGAATACAAAAGGCCATTTAACCTCCTCTAATGTTCTTCTGCATACTGAAGATGATATATGGATAATAAGTGTGTGCAGTAGCATCACATCTTCATTAAAAGTTCGTGAGAAAGAACTATTCTAAACAACCTCTGGAAATAGTTTTTGTATGCCTGCCCAGTACTGAGATGAACTGTTTTTTGCTTTTGCTGCTTCAATATTCCCATCCATAACAAGCTACACACCGGAACTAATGAGTGACTAGGGATCTTCAAGGGAGGTGGTCTATTATTATTCATTGAAAAAGAGTAAACAAATGCATAAATGTTAATGTCAGAGGGTTCCTATCTGTCCAATTAATCTATGGTGGCTCCCCTGGGCACCCTCATTGTTCAGCCATACTTTTTTTGTCTTCAGGGAAAATATGCAATTAAGAGCTGTGCAGAAAAAATATTCAAGATGTTTTTGTCTTTCATTTTTCTGCCCTTTCCTTTTATTTTTATTTTTTGTCTTCCTAGCTGCCTTCTTCTTGCAAAAAACAGGAAATAACTGGTGCATATCAATATGAACCATCCTCTGCTCTCCCACATTCACGCCCATCCATGCCACCCACAGGTTTGCTCCTTTTTGACATCCTAAAAGTCAACAGACAGACAACTCAAAACTTCAAACTGTAAGGCACACTTGTGCCGCATAGGACAACTGCTTTAATATAGCATGCCGTCGCTCCGCTGACTGCACACATCCCAGACAATCAGCTCTCCAGTCCCAGACTCCGTGAAGCATTCTTCCCCTCCTCTTAAAAACTGTCTCACGTCATTAAACCCACTCTTAACACTTTCATGGATGCTGCGCTGATTCTCCAATAAGATAATAGCACACAATCTGTCATTCTCCACCCCATTACCTTGCAAACATGGTGGAGATGGAAACTTTCACTTGCCACTGATGTATCATTTTAACATAAGGATCAGGGTGAGCAATCTGTCACTGATGCTGATGCAGTGTAACGAGAGTCATCATGGCTTCTGGGTATTGAGCAGGCGATGTCAATTATTGGATGGGCTACGGGTGGTAAAACAACAAGTGCTTCTAAGTTAACCAGAGCAGAGTCCTGCATGAGTGCAACCCTAGCTGAGTGATCATTGGACTGCTCATGGTTTTTAGTAATCAACTGAAATTACCCTCAAGACTCTACCTCTAAGACTCAGTTTAACCATATAAAAACACATTTCACAATTATAAAGAGGAACAATAAATGTGTAATTTCTTGTTTCTATCTCAAAAGAACCCATTTATCACTTTCAGTATACAGTTATATGGTCGTCTGCAGATTTGTATGTAAAACAAATCAGCAACAATATACTACAGCATTTCTTTTTTTTTTTTTTGCATAGAAAAACGTTCCCTCTGGTTTCTGTGTTTATACAAACAGACCATGGATTAATTGTGCTGCAGTCCCTGTGTTGTCAAGTTCAACATGGACCCAGTACAGCAAAAACATCCCCTCCAGTGATGTCATATGATGCACTTCCTCTCTACCTTGTTTTCCAAGGCACATCTGGATTTATTGTGAAAACACACTTCCTCTTGTGTCCATGTGTGTACAGAGCTTTTTGAACCACTGCATGCAAACCTTCTGCTGTGTGTTATGTGACCTTGCAGTGCTCTGAAGGGGCTGCTGTGCTTACAGGTTGTTACACATACGTGATGTGTGATGTGTGTTAAATGTGTTTAGTTGAAACGTAATTTTAAAGAGGCAGGATCTGGATCTGAATGGAACATTTACGGCCAGTTGCCTTAGTTCAGGAGGAGCAGCATTAGCAGCAATTTCAATAATCCCTATAATCTGTATCTTACATCACCTGATGGCATGGTGAGCGATATTGGTGGCATTAACCATATCAGTTAAACTCCAGTGAGAGAACGAAACAGCTGCTGAGCTGTGCTGTCTCAGGCAGAATTGTCCTGATTTCTCATGGGTTCCCTACAAATGACCCACGCTCTGTGCCGTGGTGAGTTACAGAGGAGGATGTGAATCACACACAAAGCAACCTCTGCGTTGAAAAGGATTTCTCATTAAAGTTTTTATATTGAACTTTTATATCTAAGAGTTTTGGAAGGTTGTGTGAGAAACATGATTATCTTATAATGTACTGCAGGCTGATTCCCTGGCCTAGGAACTTTTGTGACAAATTGTACACTAATGGCTGCATCCTGCCACAGACAAATACATGGAAGTACATTATAATGTACAGTTCACACATGCATTTTATTATCTTGAGAAATTTATGTACAGCAAAGTAATGCAATAACTCATGTACCACACTCTCCAGGATGTGTTTCCTGCTGATTCAGATAAATGATGCCCGGGAAAAATATGGATATTATGCATCATCAACATCTGTAGGCCCATTATACCATATCAAAAACTCCAACGCAGATAATAAATTTCCTACTCACCTACACCGAGGTAATAGTTCATTCTACTGACACCACACCCTCAGTGAGTCCCTCACTGAGCCTTATTCATAATAAAAAGTGCTACAGCTTTTTAAAGAAGTTTGTGAACAAGGCTGCAAATGCACCACCCCTGTGCTCTAATTTGGAGGCTCTTAGTCTCTGTCAGAAACGAAACAGAAAATCGCTTATGCTCACAGGATCCTAATTGTCCTGCGAGCAAGCACTCTTGACAGATGACCCACTCTCTGTACAGTATATGTAAAGTTAAAAGCAGTTAAAAATGGTAGATGTTCTACTCTGTTCCCTCCCATGAATGAGAAATGAGCATACACAAAGAGACACAGAGAGGCACACAGAACATAACCTGACCATATTGGCTAAGTGCTGTGACAACACCCTCACCATCCCCTCTACTGCTGCAGGCCCCTAAAAATAGGTCTGTAGCAGTGAACAAAATAGATGATGCCATATGCTGACATAGTGCATTAATGCAATAATGTATTTAACTGTTTCACTGAAAGCAAAATTACAACGTCAACGTGGAGCAAATTATTCCTCAAACTTCTTGGCATTGTAAGCTGCAGGTCAACTTCACATTTAGGCAGTTGTATTGTACTAAACATATTCTAATAAACCCTCAGCTACATAACCACATAAATATGCATCATGCAGACATTTTATGACTGGTCAGAAGTATGTGATTTGCTTTCAACTCAAAATATCACTTGGCCAAAAAAACTGGCTTAACACTGATCTCCCCCAGAGATCTCCAAATCTGGAGAATCAGTCACACTTTTAGAGAACGAGGGAGGCAAAGAGAGAAAGTGAACATAAGATAGGGAGAAAAATTAAAGAGAGGAAAAAAAAAACGAAGACTACAAGAGAGACCTAGTGCTAGCTTGGCTCCGATGCTTGGCTCCGATCCCACTGGTCAAAAAACTACCACTCTAATCTTTTCCCCAAGCAACGCCTAAGACACACTCTCTCTCTTTCTCTCTCTCTTTTCTTATTGCCCTTCAAGATCAGGCCAACTTTCCCCAAGGACGCTCGGCTTTATCCACAAACTCTTTAGCCAACTAATTAAAGATAGCAGGAGGCAAAATGTGATTACTATGTGCTCTACGTTTAAGAAAACTACAACTACAATGTCATTAGGGGAAAAGACGTGAAATTCAAAGTTGGATCAATATTCAAACAGACAAAATGTGTGTTTTGGGATAGTTTCCACTGCACATGCACACAGTATGAAAGAAGAGTTGGAGTAGTCAGGATGTGACTGCCAAAGCATTTTGTTTCTCAATCTGAAATAGCAAGGAGCTAGCAGCAGGTAAAGGACTTACAGCCCCTGCAGTTAACTGCTATGAAAATCTTGGATTATGATGGTGGGGGGTTCTATTTCAGGTACCACTGAGACAATCAAATATGATCCTGGGAAGGACGAATTCAGAGATAGACGCATGAGTATGGAGGATTATCAGAAACCAAAACTCTGCACAATCGTTTGCATTACTATGAGGAAGAATTTTACAACTCTGGAAGGTTATCACAGCAGCATTTTATCCTCCACTGCGACAACCGCCAAGTAAACAGTGGAAACGCACTGTTCATGTTACAAATGAATCTAACACAAATGTGGGCATGTATTGCTTATATCTGGCTGGTCAAATCCGGGACTATAAATAGAGGTTAAAGCTAGAAGAGCACTGTCCAACAAAGTAGCAAAGGTAACAAAGTTCAACTATCAGCACCACTAAAGTGCAGCAATTAACACTCTTTATCTCGATTGTTTAATTCGTAGAAGAACCAGTATGAAAACTGTAATTCTACATTTTACAAGAGTTTATGTAGCAAAGTAATTTCTTGAGATCAGTTTTTTCACGAAGTGCTGCTGTCTGTCTGAACACGACCTGAATAGTGTGCTCTTCCTGCACTGCTTTCAGTGTGCAATAACATTATGAACTCTGGACATCAGTTTTCCCTTGTGCACTGTATCAAAACAGGAAATCGGTGAATAACTGGCGTACACAATGAAGCAGCTAATAGAAACCCTTGCTTGTAGGTGACTGGGGTTTAACCTTGTGATAATGCGTGAATTGACTGCGACAGGCACAACATGTGAAGAGCGTGGGAGGAGGGGATAGGAAGAGACAGCAAGAGATATGGGGGAGTAGAAAAACCTGGATATAGACAGAGAAGCAGCGAGACGTGACACGAAGAGAGAATCCCAATAACTTGATCACAGACATGCAGGAACACAGGAAGTGGGAGTGATGTAAGAGCTGGTGCAAGAGGAAGCAAAAGAAGAAGAAGAAATAGACTGCCAAAGTGTCCGGTCATGAAGTTTGCTGCTGCTCAGCATCCGTCTAGTTTCTGACCTCATGCAGGTCATTAGGTTGGAGTGGGTTTATTTAGACTGCATGGAAACCCATCATTACTGAGCAGTTACACATATAAAAGGTCCTTTTACAGCCCTGATTAGGCATCGGAGTTGACAGCCAAACAAGCTAGCAGCCAATTCTTTTCCACATAAATAGTGTTGCTGAAAAACAGAGCCACATACAGTTCAACTTATCTCATACTCTTGACAGATCCAATTAAAGTGCAAAGGAAACCTGGGATCTCTCTTTGTCTGGCCCGAGACTGTCCTCATTGAACGGACTTGGTAATAATATACCTCCTCTATGGTACCACACACTGACAGGGATCTTGGCATTGTCAGTGTGTTATTGAAATGGGGTGCATCTTCTTTCCCACAGGAAACACACTGAGAATGTTGCTATGGGGATTTTTCTTGTCAGAAACATAATAATGTTGTTTAGATGTGGCCATGTGTTTCAAAGGAGCTCTTTCCTCCTTTCTTTCCTGTCACAGAAGAATGAAAGGAAATGTTCTCATTGGGAAACGCATGGTCTTGTGCAGAGTCTAGTTAGAGTATGAACACATGCAGCTCATTGTGTTTAAGGAGAAAAGCTGAAAAAAAATGTATTTTAATAATAGGACTACATCCAGTATGTCTTAAAAAAGAGTATCGTTAAGTGTTTCTGCTCTTGTATTGATTTTATCAAAAGCTTTGCAAACAGTTCAGTTGCAAAGATTATGTAGCATTTCAATGTAATTGTACTCTCTATACAATTGATAGTAACTCCAAATAAAATGCTGGGTATCAAATATCTGGTCCGATTTGTATTCTTGTTTATCTTTTAACGGAAGACTGCTTTACTTTTGAAAGAGGAAATAACACATTCTTTGTCTTACAAGTGAAAAATTAACCTAATCAGCAGTAAAACACACTGTTGCTTAATTCAGTACACTCAGGTAACAACCAGTAACTTATGGTGGCTGGTGTTAGCCAATGTTAGCAAATTTACATACCTCTGACTGATTTCTGACTTTCTGACTCTCTTCTCTACTAGCAATGATAAACTAAATGTAGAAAACTTCACTAGCTGCCACTTCTTTCTTTCTCTCTCACACACTCACACAAACATATGAGCACCTCAGTCCCCCAGACAGTGCTATTGAAGTCTTTAATCAAGACTAATGTGGAATGTCCCATACGACCACCATTAATCATTTGAAGCTGGCCAACTGTGCCATTGATCAATGCTATACATCAAAGCAGCTGCTGCTGGCACAAGTCTGCATGTCTGTCCAGCTTTGTTTGCACTGTGCAACCCGCCGAGCCTTAAATATTGTATGTGACACGGCTGTTCCCATTGCTCTTGCGGAAAAAGAAAACATGACAGAGTTATGGGAAAACATTTTCTACATTTCAGCCATGTTAAGAAACCAATTTTAAATGAACTAGAAAGTGGCAAAAAGTGGTTAATACGTAATGACATGTAAGAGAAGCCAATCTGAGTCACCTCCCAATGAGCTGCTCAGGGACCAAGCTGACATGATGATGATGATGATGACACTTGTGGTGATACCTTGTAAAATTTGACACAATGTCTGTGAAATACAGAAGCAGTCCACTCACTGCCTTTACTCTATTATTTTTGTCCAGACAGTTTGACCCCAGTGGCTGTGAAGGACACAGAAGAGGTGGCCTCTATCCAACCGAGGAGATCAAATTCAGCCCAAACTGAGGTGTTTTTTTTTGTTTGTTTGTTTGTTTTGCTGTGAATGAAAAAATTATAAGGTGAACAAAAACAAACAGACTAGGA
Organism: Toxotes lorentzi; assembly: GCA_037833715.1. Taxonomy (NCBI): domain Eukaryota; kingdom Metazoa; phylum Chordata; class Actinopteri; family Toxotidae; genus Toxotes; species Toxotes lorentzi. The sequence goes on from JBBMJY010000003.1 coordinate 8,599,118, forward strand.
CTCTCTTACACATGCACACATTACTCAAACTGGAGATACATTCACTCCCCTTACATATAGACCCACCAACTGTGGAAACCCACTAATTTCTCTCCTCGGTAGATCTGTACTTGTCCTGCTGTTGCTGCTGTAGTAATAAGTTTTCCTGGGACAGGGCCAAGTGGCTAACAAACAGCAGTTTATTAATTGGATCTGGTGGTATGTTTGTATTGGTGAGGACCCAGATCATTTTAAACTGGCCTTGGAACAGGTGTGCTGCTGCAGCGGCGCCAAATAAGCAAACTGCACAGGCTCAGCAGATTCTAGCTAAAAAAGGATGAGCCTTTACAGAAAACCTGCCATAACTCAGCACAAAGAGGCACCCCTTACTAAGCTTTTGAGTTCAGATCTGTTCACTTTCACAACCTCAACACTTAATGGTTGTTAGTTCTTTTTCCCTTTACTCAGCTTTTTTTTTTTACCTTTAAACCTTCAATATTTTCACCACATTTCTCCTTAAGCAGCAAGTTAAATAACATGCACACTGTATTACTTCTAAGTTCCTAACCTGTAAGGATACTTCAAAGCAAAACCATGCTTTCATTCAGTAAAGTATTTAAGATGTTATTTTGGAGCACTATATCAAACAGAAAAGTACAGATGTGCTGGACACAATTTCATGCATTTTCCTTGTAAATCTGTTTGGAAATGTTGTGATTTTGACTTTGAAGATCTGAACACTGCTTGGCTCCTCCTTTGTGACAATGACTTTGGATCATTTCTGGATCTTTTTGCTGTTGCTGAAAAGGAGCTATACATTAAAACAGACCTGAACAGATCCTGAAATAATAACTTAGACCTATTATCAGAGCCAAGTTATTTTTACTGTTGCCAATGAGTTCCTTTAAAAGACAAATCTTTTCCTAATGTGCAGTCTTGCGGCATTAAACATGAAGACTGGCATGAACATGTAAGATGCTGGAATATTCAATGAAGATTTCTGTGCTGACATTGTGCATCAGTGAGAGAAGCCAGAAGGGAGGCTTTGGGTAAAAAAAGAAATGTGAAATGTGAAATTTAAAAAGTGAAATTCAAAGCTGAGCAGTTCAGCAATCAAGAATATCTCAGCTATGCTGGCTTGGTTCAATTCCTGTAAATGAACTTGAGATATGCAAGGTGCAGATGGGAAATATACATTTTGGAGCAGAACTCCAGTGTTGCCAGATATAAATTATTGCTGTAAATTATTCCGAAAAATCGAAAGGCATCTCCACACCCTTAGCATTTTCCCTTCACGCGCCCTCATGTTTACTTCCTCTCCAGACAGAATGGTTGCAGTCTCGACAAAACAGACACATGTAGAGGTCAGAGACCACCTGTTCTGGGTTGGCTGAACTGGTGAAGTGATATCAGAGGACACATCTGGCCTGACAGGGAACAGGCCGGATGGGCATGGGATGGCAGCACGCTCCCGGGCCTCAGCCTGGTGACGGATGACTCACAGCTGATGCTGAGGTTACTAGAGGTCACACGGAGAACGGGAAACGGACTGGTTATTTGGGACAGTTGTTTTCTAAGGAGTGTGTAATTTTTGGACTGTGACATTAAATTTTCAGTTTGTTTGGCAAGTAATTTGAATTGTGTTTGTGGGGGCTGACAGGGTACCGTGAATTATGGACAAGGGCGAACAAGACAGTGGAGGGATTTTAGTGACTTATTTGTCCATCTTCTTACATAATATACACATTTTGAAACAGCCTCTTAAAATCTTTCTGATAGTAGTTTCAGATTTGCAGTATTTCAGAGTTACTGGGTTTTATGTGTTAGATGCAAAGAGAAAATGAATATGTGAATCAGTATAGATTCATTTATAAATTTTGATGACAGTAGTTGTTTTTCATTTTCAAAGAGTTGTGAACAAAGTCCACAGCTGCAAAGTCAATATCTGTATCTCAAAGGAGCAGATAAAATATTGTGTCTCCACTTCCTCTAAAAAAAGAAACACTGGCAAACACAAGACCTGAGTCAGTGATGCCATTGTTCTTGTGAGACTGTAAATTTCCCTGGACATGTAACCTGACCTTTTACGCCCTTTTTTCTGACTTCACAGAAATCTTTCCTTACTATATGAAACAGTATGTGCATGAGTATGTGAGTGTATCTACATGTTTATGAACTCCACATGATCTCCGCCCCTCGATTCACAGTTATTTCTGCAGTCTGGAAGGGAGTGGAGTGATGAAGGGAGAGAAAGAACAAAGGACGGGGGGGGACAAGCATGTCCTCAGAGCTCTCTTCTGCCTTATTCTTTATCAGCTTTCATCTCTTGGCCCTTCAGAGAGACTGAACCATAAAAGAGTCCAATCACTAGGGGACATATTATTTTCTACCTCCTTGACTACACTATATCACAGCCCAGACTCATACAACTTCTCCTCCACTTGCATATATAACTCCAGCCAGCCATAGCTGGGAGCGTGGGTTTATCTATTGGCTCTGTGTGTGATTAACATAACAAATATCTAGTTTCCTCTATCGCGGTGCTTACGATGAGTATGGGCAGAGAATTAATCGTCAGAATTAATCAAAGGAGAACTCACTCGTTTTTCTCCAGCAACAGGATCAGCTGTTCACCCTCTGCATGTACCAGCAGCTGGAGAGATGCAGGATAACTCTGAAACACAAAAGGATGACAGGAGTGTTGAGATGGTGCCTGGATCTCTCCCATCCTGTCTGAGGATCAGCGTTTGTGTGAAACCTCACCTTACTGTGACACATCAACTGCACACAAGGGAGGATGTGAGAAGGCACAATAGCTTTAGAGGAAGAGGAAGAAAGCCTTAACATCCGACACTTCCCGAGTATTTTGTGCATGACACAAGGTACATTGGGCAAGTTTCTCAACTTAACCAACCAACCACCCTTAAGATTTTCATAAAATCAAATTTTTCATTTTTGCAATGAAGTAATGAGACAAGAATGAGTGGCCACAGTGAGCCGCTAGATGAAGAGTTTCAGACAACAGGCTGCACACCTCCAGCTCCTGTGCAAGGTGACCAAATTTACGGTGCCCTGCTGTTGTGAGGAAAACAGTTCCTGCCGTGTGCAGCACGGAATCAGATTACTATTGTTAATGACATGATGGAAAAAGCTGATTGTTGTGTGGGATGAAACAGTGTGTGTTTATCTGGCTGCACTGTGAAAAGATTCACCAGTTGCTCTCCTGTTACATTTCTGACAAAGCAGCTGCTCCACGAGAGTTTGCTGTAGTATTAATTATTATTACTTGCTGTCACCACAGAAAACAAAGCAGCCAGGATGAAGGACTACAATTATAAAATGCACTTTCTGTTGCAAGTATTTGGTACGATAGACAATCTTGTCTGCAAATATAAAACATATGTGCAGAATTTACTTAAAAACTAGAACACGAGTACAGTATTTGTCAGATATGAATCTGTATTTCAGTGCAGGAACAACAGTGATGATTGTGCAGTGTGATCAGTGATCAGTAAATCAGTGTGCCACTAATTTATGGCGGCAAGAACCTGGAAAATGAAGGTGATGCACGAGATTTCATTCATAATGTCAAATGCCAGTTTGAGATTTAATCTTAAATCAAACCTAAAAACAGCAGTTTCCCCAGACATGGCTTTAAAATGACTTTTCGACACTTTTCAGAAAAGAGTTATCAGACTGAAGCAGTGTCCTTGCAGAATGACAGACTCAAAGTGTGTTAATGCCTGAGGACCATGATATCATCAGACCATTCTTATAACATAAATCAAAAAACAAACAAGAAAAAGACAAAGAAAGACAAGGAAAATTTAAAAAAGGAAAGGAAGTAGAGCCTGCAGACCAACAGAAATGCTCAGACGTGCACAGTGAGGAATTCATGTATCATCAGTTGATATTTCAGACGTACTGTGTCCTTTTCCCTGTGACATTTCTTGTGTCTGCTGACCGATGCCCTCAGGCCAATTCTTTTTCTTTGCCAGGCGGCCTTCAGCTTTATCTGAGACTCAGTGTGTCTGTGGTTGTGTGTAAGTGTGGCTGAAAGTAGGTGTGTGTGGAGAGTCGATGTCACATCACAGGTCCAGCGAAGACTGTAAGTAATGACTCTGCAATGCTTTACGACTGCTTGATAACCTTCTATTGGCACAAGGAGCAGCTATATAAATCTGTTATCCAGGGAGGTTTAAGTCAATGCAGTCTCTGATAAGACAATCACCAGCTGCCCTGGCGGCCAGTTTAATTTTGAAGGGTCGGTTTATAGACAGCCTACTGTAAAACCACTGTATCTCCTCAACACAAATACCTTAAGTCAGCAGTAGCTGATGGGTAAACATATCTGACGTAGGTGAAGTGTGGCGCATAAGTAACTCCATAAAACTAAAGTTTCATTTCCCTCATGCCTATGTGATGTGTTTGTGAAAAACAATTCATACAATTAAAATCACTGCCCTTCCACTAATGACTGACTTTGAGAAAGAAGCATAAGGCTGTAAAAAAACCCCTCTCAGATGGTGACTTCCCTGCTCTGGAAAAGTTGTGGTAAGGGGTGCCAAATTTCAAACATTTTCTTTTCCAGCTGTAGTCAGTGGGACAGACTGGTTTTCCATACCTGACAACAGAAATCCACAGAGTCCAGAGAGGGCTGAGTTCACTGTGCATATGCATTCTATCTATGCATCTTTTAATCTAAAATATGTGATGAGAAAGAAATGACACTATCTTCAAGGTGTTGCAAGACTGCTACAAACTCTTGAATCTTTCTTACAGCATCTGGTATGTGCACTACTGACTTGTAGGACTTTTGAAAGGCTGATGAGTTTCAGGAATAATTTCACAGAATGTATCGCCAGAAGAGCAGGCTCTTATTCCACGAGCAAATGAGGACATATTCAAAACAAAGGAAAAGGAGCAAGCGAGGAGAGAAACCACATCAGTGAGGATAATCATAGCTAAGGAAGGGACTTTCTGCCAGAGAAAAACAAGCATCCAGGGAAGCAGGGAACAGGGGAGGAAATCACATACTGTGATTAGGTCAAACGAAAAGCCAGACATCTGTACTTGGCTGAGTTCTTATAAGCACACTGGCATCAGCTAGGCTGATGTCTGAACCAGCATATTAGCAATTAAGCTATTGGTGCTAAATGACCTTGTGAGTATTTACCGCGGCTGTGAGCTGGCTGAGAGGTCTGCGCTCCTTGCCCTTCAGCAGCAGAGGTACGGTGGTCCCGTGGCGTTCTGCTTTGGTTGCTTCCCCACGCTGTTTAGCCTTGTCTGGACTACTTCCTGTGAAAAGATCATCAACGCAGATTTATTTGATTGGAAAGATGAAATTTAACACCACGCTACAAACATCACAGATGCTTGTGCAATAGAGTCTGTTAAACTGACTTGCAGACAAAGGGGTCAGCAATATGGGTCAAAACTGCTTTGTAATGTCTTTAATAATTCAAGCACACCAATAATGTTTTAGACAAAAAAAAATCCCTGCAACAAAGGGAGGGAAACCTCAGACACACGGCGCAGCACTATTAAAGATTGTGCACTGTGTAGCTTAGAAAGAGTAATAGCTCGCTCTTGTTCCTGTGAGGAGACGTGCTGTCCCCCAAAGGGCCTCTGCAATAGGACCACAGCCACAGACAGAGCATCAATAATAGATGCTCTCAAACAGTTTATGAAGAACTCAGACTTTACGATATCTCCAGACGGGAATGGAGTTTAAAAAAAAACAAAAAACTGGCAGGATGAAATTGTCCTTTCCACTTCTTATTTTTGTTTCTATCTTTCCCTCTTTCATTTAGTGTATATAATGGGTCAGAAGCTGGCACTGCAGTCTGCTTCTTTTCTCCTCCTTTCTATTTTTTCTCTTAAAGATATCATTTTACTCCTTTTTTAAACTCTTACTAAAGTGAAATTAACAAAGTTAGAAGCCAGTTGTGTTAATTAGCTCTTAAAAAACTGCTCATTTGGGAGGCAAACAGTACGGGATGTATATACTGCAAAGGATGGAATATAATAAACCAGATCAGTGGCTTCAAGCAGAATGTGGGAATCATAGTCACAATTCCCTCTGCACTCTCAGTGTCTCTCTCAGCTCCTCTCCCACAGAAAACTGAGGCTGTCCCTAATGCTCCCACGGTCTAACTGAGCATGTCTATATTGCAGCAGGCCCAGCAGGCTTCCTGTGAAGCCCAGGGAGGAGCTGTGGAGATGGAGCAGAGAGGGAGTGTTAGAAGGGAGAGGTTGTTTGAGGTTTCACACTCCTGCTATCACCAAAGGACGAACTGAGAGAGCATGTTGTGTCTCTATTTACTGTGTACCTAAGGTCCAGGCCTGTTCCCTAATCCCTTGAGACATGCACGTAAAGCATCTCTGTCTGCCTGGGCGTGTGTAACGTCACGCTGGGTACAACAAGAGTTCAGTAGTAGTAGTAGAGATACTACAGTCTAACATATTTTGTTTACTCTGCCTCCCAGCTGGAGATGTCTTCTTTTTCAAGCACTCTGTCTCTTAAAAGTCAGATGTTTCTTCTCTTTAAAGATAAGATTCAGCAATGACCCCTGTGCCACCACAACTGCATTTCTTATAACTTCAAACGGCCTGTGATGGCAGTTGCCCTCTGCTCTCAGTGTGGCCCAGACTCTCCATTTATCCACAGTGCATAATAAGCTAACAAGGGCATAAAAGGGACCTCCTATATTTAATGGGATATTTGAACATGTGCCGACGGTAGTTTGTGGGTTTTAGTGGTGCATGAAAACCACGTTAGACAGACAGAGCAGCATGACTTAGACCTCGGGCTGCGGCTAGAGTGCCATTAAAAAGGAGCTATCAAAACAAAGTCAGCCAGATATCTTGTTAATAAAAGACTTCAACACTTCCACTGGTGTCCCTCGCAATTCATTTAGACCTCTCAGATACCGAATGAGCTTGTGTTAATTAAACAATACCAATTCAGGGAGGAGACTGCGCTCGAAAACAAACTAGCTCAGAAGACGTGCCGTCCCACCACATCTGAAGGCCAAAGTGTTTATAGCTGTTCTGAAAAGCCACACTTGAAAGTGCAGCAAAAAGGCCTGTAGTCACAGAGGCAGCAGGCTCTATGACAGAAACCACTTAGGGTGTTGCACTTGCTCGTTCACACGGAAAGTGATGAAAGTAGTGTGAGGGTAGGAAGGAGAGATTGAGAGTGAAGTTCAAATTCTGGCTACCTTCTCACTTCTGCACACATTTGCTACGTGAAGTAGGCATGGTCATTAGATTGATAGTTTCTGAAAATGAAAAAAAAAAATGTTGTGGACCCTCCCCCACAAATTCAGGTGTTTCAGACACTGTTTAACAATCTGATAAGCACTTTGTTTGAAACACAGTGACCCTGTTAATGTGTAAATGAATTTGTATGTGTACGCTGCATGAGTGCTTTTCAAGGTTTTTTGTGTGTACCAGGCCTCAGTACTAGCTTGGATAAAGATTAAAGTTTGTAACATCTGTCATTGCTCCCCCAAAAAGAAGCACTGCCTTCAAACAGCAAAGAAATATATTCATGATCATTCTCATGGGCTTTCTCCTCTTTGGGAACCTTTGAAATTCAAACTAAAACTGGGTTAATCCCATATGTTTTCTGGAGAGTATCTTGATTGCTAAGCCAACCACAGTTGTATGCCCATATTGGACACAAGGGAGAATCAGCTGCGGGTCATACATCTAAAAAACACAAGTTCTATTTGGCAGCCAAAATCATCTTTCCCCCACTCTCTCTTTAAATAGCCTCACAAACCAAATCTCTTTTAAAGCAATCTCCATTTTGATGATCTAACAAGGGTGATTTTTTCGTCTGTCGTTTTAGCATTCCATCCCGAGCATGAGATGTATTACTAATTAACTGGTCGGTAATGTCAATTCAAACAGGACCTGAGGTCCACTTTACTCAGCAGGGAAGTGACACAGCCAACAATATAAACAAACAAAATGAGCTGCAATTACTCAAGTCAAACGGAAGGCGCTGCTGGACTCAGGACAAAAATCAACCTCATTAAACACATGAGGTATGTCACCTTACTAAACACATGACATACCTCGTGCTTAATGATGACTTTCACTTTTATTTCTATATCCATTTATCTTTATATTTTGGAGGAAAAGGGTGTATATATTGTGTGGATGATTACAGCGAGGAAACTATACGTGCATAAATAATACACTGAAAAGTGCATTTGTGCAGCTTTATCTGCATTCCTTTTAGTCTATAGTAGAAAGAGAATACGCTGCTTTGCATTCACACCTAATACTGTGTCTGCTCAATCAGCAGTGTTACCACACAGTCCCCCTCTTGAGATGAACGAGAGAATAAACAATGTAGGCAAGGTCAGAGCAGGAGGATGAAGGACATGAGGTAATCTATAGGCAAGGTGTTCAGAGACTACAAGAGAGAGTTAGCGTCACCGTGGTACAATGCAATCTGCAATCTGATTAACCTTAAATAATATTTGCATACAAACTATGTACAACATACTATGGGAAAAAAAATGATTACACATGGAATATTTTGACTTTTTAGTGTAAGAACGAAAACACTGCTTTTTAATTGAGCGTAAAAGTTCACTGTTAACCTTGGAAACAAAAGTTAAAAAAAACAATCCCACTGCAGTTTCACAATATCATGCGATCGAGACATATTACAACATTGTGAAATACTTAAATTTAAATCTGTCAAAATCAGATATTTTATGCTGCACACAGCCAGATAACCTCTGTCTTAGCTGCTCTGAAACAAACAGGCCTGGTCTCAACAGCTTTCAACTGAGGTTAAATTAAAAAAAAAAAAAAAATCGAGGAAACACAACAGGGCCCCAGAGACATGACTTTTCAGCTATTTCTCAACACGGAGAACAGGCCTTTAATAACAGCGGATCAGAGGAAAAGCACTCTGATTATGGATTTGATAATGGCAAAGATTTAATGTTCAATATCTGCATGGCAGCTGCATAAGTAGCCCTGCTAGCCTCTAATCAAACCCCTCTGATGCATCTGGAAATGTCCTCAAAAGGTGAATCTCTGCCAACAGTGACTCACTGAAAAAGCCTCTTTCAGCAAAAGGAAAGGAAGATGAAGGTACAATGATTACACACAACCACAAATGTCTTAAAAACAAAAAAGAAAAACAAAAATAAATAAGGCCTTGTGCCAAAATGCTGACAAGCAAAAAACAGCAGAGGTGAGTTCTGTTGTAATTGGATTTGATGGAAATCTGGATGTAACCCAGAACCATTTTTGGGAGTGCCTACCGTATTGATCATACATATTGATCACAAAATGACAAGGTATTGGGCAGAGCTGAAACCACTGCATAGACGTGAAACAGGTGTTATTATCATTGTGGACAGATGTGCTATTTTTATTCATGTTTTTTTCATTTTGCTGACATGATCAAAAACACATGAAATACAAAATAGGGGCACCTCAGAATACAATACAACAAAATAGTTCTGCATTGCAAAATTCTTGTTGAGAGAAGTTTCAAGAGAGGTACTGATTCGATTCACCTGTCATATTCAAATCAACACAAAATGAACATTACCAATAATAAGCTTCACAAAAGTCTTCTGTATTGTAGGGTTATTTATTATTTACCATTCTAAGGTGTCCCTGTATTTTTAACCGCCCTCATACATTTATAGCAAGGCTTCACATTTACTAAAGTACTAAAGCCATAGTTTAAAAGTTTTGAAAACTTTGCTCTGGAAGCTTTGCTTACCTTGGAAGAGAACGTTGATACCATTCTCAGTTGTGTCTGACAGCCAACAAACTATCAAACTATTCCTTTAAGTTAATTCAGTGCTTTCACATTCATTCGTTGGTTTGCATAAGGACAAAAGTGGGCAAAAAGGGTCTTTGGTAAGGGTAGGGTCATTAGTTGGTATACTATACCAATAACAGTATCTATACTTCCAAATTACACATTTAATAGACTGGTGAGCATAGTTGTGATGGAAAGTGCAGGGGTTTCTACACATCGCACACAGTTACAGTGGATGCACATAACAGGGAAGGCAAGGAAGCACAAGTACAGTAGTACTTGACTGCTCTCATTCTTAGTGTCTGTAGCATTTTCTTACTTCTGCCTCAGATGCCCCAGGTTCTACATTCTCTTACCCAAGAAATCAGAGGATTAAAGATGCTAAAGTGTTTTCATCTTTTAGGTCAAAGTCGAACAAAGGAGCTCTGCAAACACCTTAGTGAAGATTTCTGTATACATCCAATTACCAATTCTGTATGAAAACACCACTGACCTAAATATGGCAACGGATGCAACACCTACATTGTGCCCTCGGAAATAAAGAACCCTTAACAAAGGGAATGGCGAATGAGGCTGCTTTGAAACCCAGAACAGCTTATGACTATCTTAACAGAGCCGTTCCTGGAAGTAAAAATGGCATCTGACTATTCCGACAACATCAGTGTGACAGTGATTCCTGTGAGGTTGCCCTGACATTTATTAAATTAGCAGGAAGTGTGAATCACTCAGAGAGAAAGAAAGACATCAACATAATTGTTAGGACTGTCTACAGTATTACAGTTTGTTACACGCAGTCTTGTCACAGTGTGAAACTGAGCACCAAAATAAAGCCTGGGTTTCCTTTCATAACAAACCCTCTTCCCTCCAGCACGTCAAATAGATCCTTTTACAATTACTCCTGTTAAAAGGCTCCTCATAAATCCTTAAAAAAAAAAAAACACTGCTGCTGACAGTTCATTTTCAGTATGATGTTCTTAGACTGATAAAAGACTTGTAAAAGTAGAGATGCTAAAACCAACTTAAAAGAAAAGATTCCTTCAGCTAGAAAAAAAATTCCAGAAAATAAGTCATCCAGTGAAATACACTACTCACAATAAGTTAGGGATATTGTTATTTACATGAGTGCTCTTCCTATTTAGCCTAAATTTTAATGAAATAAGTAAAAGTTCCTTTTGATATTACTAATAATGAATGAGAAGAAACACCATTTTCATTAGTTTAATATTTATTACCCCAAAAATTTAGACAATACCAAGGATAGCCCCAAATAACAAAATATTGGCAATGTCAGTAGCGGGTGTTTCCACCATTTGCCGCAATGACAGTTTGACAGCGACATCTCATGGTCCTCACTAGTCTCATGATGTTGTTCTGAGACAATGCGTTCCACTCTTCTTCTGCTTCAGCTGGTCCCAGACGTGCTCTATGGGGTTCAGGTCAGGGGACATTGCTGGCCATACCATATGAGGCACTCTGACTTCCTGAAGTCGAGCTATGACAATTCTGGCACGATGTAGTGGAGCATTATCATCCATGAACAGAAAGTTGGGGGTGTGCTGGCGTAATTGGGGGATGATGATGGGTTCTATGATATCTCTGAGGTAAGAACGTGCAGTGACTGAGCCATCTACAATAACCAAATCTGTTTTGCGCTGACTGATGATGCCTGCCCAGACTCTTGCACCAAAGCGAACCCTGGGGACCATGTTGACCTCGGCGTATCGCTCATCTTGCCTTCTCCAGCAACGCTGACGACCATCATTTCTGTGCAAGGTGACCCGACACTCATCGGTGAACAGGATGGTAGACCACTGCTGCATTGTCCAGGTCACATGGTCTTGTGCCCACTGCAAACGTTCACGGCGGTG
>JBBMJY010000003.1:8625398-8640949 GCA_037833715.1 Toxotes lorentzi
CACACACACACACACACACACACACACACACACACACACACACACACACACACACACACACACACACACACGAAGATGAACACACACGTTGGAATAACAAATAAGAATTACTATGTAAATGACTCTTGGATATGTAAATGAACACTGTGTGTGATCTCTCTTTTTCAGACAGTTACATGCTTGACTATTAACACACCCACACGTGCGCACACAAGCACACACACGGACACATTTCAAACACACACATATACTATACATAGTTTGACACAAGTCTGACTATTGAAGTGAATTGCCTAACTGCTACTCCTCAACAGCACCTAGACTCTTTGTTCATAATTAAACTTCAGATGTCAGTCAGAGACCAGTGTGAGCTTTTCAAGCTTCTCCATGACCTTCCAAGATTTAGATGGGAGGCTTTAATTACTGCCTCCCTTCTTTATTAATGTTTTACTAAAGGGTTGAGCAGTCAGGAATCCAGTACAGTTGGATTTGCTGCAAAGAAAAATCGCTGTGATGAATGTGTGAAAAAACATTCTGGTATAATCAGAATGTGTTTAGGAAATTCTGATCTGCGTAGAGAATCTATCAAATTCCCTGTCTGGATTTTCAAAATCTCAGATTTTTCTAAAGCGCACAGTAGAGAATCAAACAGTTAGGTTAAAGCTGCTGGTGTGTGTTCACTTCAGTTGAACAAAGCCTTTTCAGAGTTTGTAAGTCTGACAGCTTTGGTAGAAGATGATAAACAAGACACTGACTTGAATATAAAGCAGCATTTCCGGCACAGAAATCATAATCTACAGCTTTATGAATATCAAACGATATCACAACGTTCTGAAAAATACTAAGTTAGACACCCAGTGATGCAGAAGGACAGCTGTGGATCTATTGTATTGTTATTTTACTTGGTTGTTTTCTATGAGAAGTTTACTACATTTTTTTGTGACAGCCATGGAATTACAGGCAATTTTTGGTGCCTTGCTGGAACAATTTTGACAAATGCTTGTTCGAAGAAGACATTTTGCATTTAAATATATTTTTCTTGATCAGTCTGCTGCACTTTACATCATGTCTGGGTCCCATTTTTTTTGCACTGAAGTGTGCCTCCATTTTCTGCTTGATCTAATTTTATGAATTGATATTTAAGATGTTTTCGTTTTCCGATATGACGTTATGAATAACTGCTTGTTGGTCACATGTTTTGGACTTTGCAGGGCTTAAGTAGAAAAGAAAACATTTAAAGGATCATTATATTCTAGATTTGCTGGTCTCAAATTGTGTGTATCAGATGCACACAGAGCTTTAGAGAAAAAATGCTGATCTGCTATACTAGATAATGGCCAGCAGAGAGCAAAGTTGGATAAATACCAATACACTGTAAGGGGAATAATATCTAAAATCACCCCTGCCTCCTCCCCCCCAGTAATGCTGAGGTTAGAATGAATTATTTGAGACACAGTTCATAATTCCTCGAAAAGCCAAAATGATTACATCTGACCACCTATTTCGTATTCAGGGGATTTAAATGACCAATTGCCACCAGTAAACTACACCCACGGAATGAACTTCAAAGCAGTTCAGGGATTTGATGAATGTGTTGGTTTGTACAGAAGTGATGTAACAACAGATGGTAAAAGGTTAATGTAGAAGATGAAGGCTTGATTTAGACTGGCTCTCTGGAGACTCTTTTCTCACAGTGCCAGACAGTGAATTTCATCCTGTCTCCACCAGGGCTGACGTCACGCTTCCACTTTTCACAATTTTACACTTCCACAACTTTTCTGGACCTTCTATTATATAACCTACAGCTATTGTTGTGTTATTATTGTTATCTGACAGAGGAACTGAAACCCTCTGATTCATTCCCTACTGGAACGAGGGGTGACATATTCCACTCAGTGGCTTACTTCTGCTTTCCCAAGTCTCGGGGCACAGTCATTCAGCTCTACTTACTGCTACGTGGATCAGGGGTGGTGCAGTTCCTCTTCTGTTTGCCACAATCCTCCCTGGGGCCATGTGCCAGGTCTGGATTGGAGTCTTGCAATGCTCTCCTTCTCTTGGCCCTCTGCTCCAACCTCCTCACCCGACCCTGAGATCGACTGATGAAGTCTGGCCTGAAGAGCTCTAAAGCCTCCTGGGGTGGGGAGGGGGATAAATACAGTAAGCTGCTTGTTGGTGGGAAGAATACAGTACAACTCATAGACACTAATCCTGAGGAAAGAGAAAAAAAATCTCAATTGGGTTAAAATCTATTCTGAAAATATCCTTAATCTATTCCTTAACCTTGGAGAATCCTCTTCACAGCCTCGTAATAGCTAGGAGGTGTAGGCAACATGGTAAAATTATGCTCAGCTTTAGTGGGGATAAAGGTAAGAGAGCTTTACTCACAAGGGGAATCTGAATCCTTTAGAAAGCCTCACAAACCTCACTGGATCTTTACCCCTCACAATGCTGAGATAAAACTTGCTAAATCAACAGTAAGGAAAGAAAAATTGGAATAAAATAATAAACAAAGAAGGAAGAAAACAGACAGGGAAAACAGTGTAATTGTTACAGATTTTTTAAATCCCCCCTCTACTTGGCAAAGGCTGTGTCAAACACCAACTTAAACAAAAAAAAATCTCTCCAAGTGTAAAAATCACCCCTCAAGAGATGCCGCTGCTGTTGTGCTAACGTTTATTCCAAGAGTAAACACATTAAGATTCTTTGTGTGGGAAACCTTAATTGAAATAGTCTAACACATCATCCCTAAGGAATCAAAGGTTCCATGTGGCACATACATTGCACTTTTTCCACATCTGATAATAATAAATAGTTCAAAAGAGATCAGTTTTTGACCAAACAAGCAAGCTTGTTTGGTCAAAAACAAGCTTGCTTGCTTGAATCATCTCCATGACAGCTGAGCAAACAACATGAGTTCAACATGAGATCACAAGATGTGCCTAAAAATGACCAAAAATTTCCAGTATGTGAACCTTGTGCTAACATTTTTCTGTTGTTGTTGCGGTCAAACTGTTGTTTACAAGAAATCATAATCTCTCTCGCTCTCTGGCTTTCCGCTCCTCAGCCCAGCTGATCATGACTCTCTTAGTGTGATTATCTGACTTGCTTGCCTGGCAAATTCCTCAACACTAAACAATAGCTTAAATGTTTACTCCCATTGTGTCAGAAGGGCATAGGACGAGACGTACTGATTCATTTTATTCACCCCTCAGTATAATTCAGTTTTTTAATCATGATACACTGAGCTCAAAGTCAGGTTTGTTTTGGAGCACTGAACAGTATTTGCTCTTTTTCATTGTGTAGCATATTTCTTGAAAGATAAGTAATTATTGTACAGAAATATGGCTCCTACTTTGAGGCTGAGAGTCTCGGGTGTTCCTTCCAGACAGTCAGCCTTCAGTCGGGAATGATAATAACAGGTCTTATCCAAAGTGGAGACTTCTTGAGGTTCTGTTGGACAACCATGCTCTCGTTGTTCCTCTGATTCGTCAGCCACTGTCTGTTTCCTCCATGTTCTGGAGTTCACTTGAGAGACACAGAGAGAAAGGAAATGAGTGCGTGAAATTCAAATTCATTCCAATCCAAAAAAAAACCAAACAAACAAACAAAAAACAAACAAACAACAACAACAAAAAAAGTGGATTAGATTGCAAAGAGCAAGATCATTTTCACAGGGAAAACCATCTGAAGTTGATGTGAGTTTTGCAGTTTCTTATGTATTTTCTGTTCTGTTTGATATTATATAAAAGACATAGATGTAATCTAGATGACTGTATTCTTCCACTCTCAGACTTGTTACAATTTTCACGTTCTTGAGTTCCTTGAGTAGCTTTTATGATCTGGAGAAACAGGAAAATGAACTGACCTCAAACTGACCCTAACACATCCTCACACATACACACCTACACACCCTCACACACCTACACACACACACCTCACAGAGAGAAAAAAACCCAGAGGGAACATGAGTGTGGCCTATGAATAATGTAAAAGATGACAGTGCATCCATCCTGAACCCGTAACCCCATTCCTCTACCTTTTATGGGATATATCGTATATCTCCATCAAATACCCTGCCAGGAGCGTGTGCCATGTAGATAGAGCATCATCACATGCACCGGGAAGCGTTTGCAAAAATGCAATGTTGCCAGTCAAGCTGTTTCTACAGTATGTGTCTTGCCCTTTAGGTATCAGAATAAATCAACCAGTGAATAAGAATAACCAAGTGAAAAGGACAAAGTTTAACAGTATACACAGGAAGAAAAAGCTGTGGTACTGCAGAAAATAAGGGTTGTAATGAGTGGAGAGAGCTGTTTAATAATTAAAACGTGTTGTTTTCCTTGCGATAGCCCATATAACACGAAAGGCAGGCAGGTAAGACTTCTCACTGCATGTTAAGTACAGGAGCTACACTATATATTCTGTGGGGAGTCTTATGGCTCGCTGCAAAATCAATACATTTGTTCATCTTGCCCTTGCCATCACACTGTGCCTCAATATAAAAGAAACAGTTTCACATTTTTGGAAACATGCTTATTTGCATCCGTTAGTTTGAATTAACATAAAGTCTTAGAAAAGGGAAACGGCCAGCCACACTATTCCTTGGCTGGGCGCAGGGACAATTAAATGAGATATAACCTGTTATTTTGTGAGCTTTAGAGGTGCTATAAGCAGATTTTGTTACCTTTGCACAGAGCCAGGCTAGCTGGTCCCCATCTCCTACTTCTCCCTTATTTCCAGTCTCTTTTCTAAGATAAGCTAACTGGCTGCTGGTTGAAGCTTCATATTTATTGTGTAGACATGAGTTGTGTCTAAGTCTCCACAAGAAAACTAATTTCCCAAAATGTGAAACCATTCTTTTGATAATGTACCTACCCCCAGAAGACCAAAAATGCAGTGTAATGCAAAAATCTCATATGTGTTGCTTTGGGACTAATATGTTATGGTAGTAGCCATTTAAAACACCTCATAGAGTCTGTAACCAACAATGCAATGTGACGTCAACCAACAGTAATCTCCGCAGTGGCATAAACCACTGTCATAAACCATTGTCTGCCATATTACTTAATACAGTTCTCATATAACCTTTATGTTATTCTTACTTATATATCAGGAAATCCTAAGAAAGATTCTCCGAAATCATGCGAATACAGTCTACCTTTAGATTTGCAACTCATAGTTAATATATGCAGTAGCAGTTGCTAACTTTAGATTTTATATAGAATTGTTGAAAGTCAGAGGAGGATAAATGAAAGCGTTTGTTCTTTATTTAAATCTGCAGCTGAACTGAGTGTGTGCATATATCAGTTGGGACTTAGTTTAAACATTGCGAAAGTACAGAAGGAGAAGTGGGGTGGGTGGGTGTGGGTCTATTAAGAATGCATGAGGTATAAATCAAAACGTGAGAGGCAGAGTGAAAAACATAAGACTTTCCACCCTCTAAGACCACCCTGGCACCACATACAGCTTGCTGTTACGGTTTGGAAATGCGATCTTATCTGCAATAGCTTTAGAATATACGAGCCACTGAAAGGAATATACAGATCAATTGTTGTGGGTACTTTAGATTTTCACTTCTGAAGCAAGGTGATGAAATTCATACCTGGACCAATATTGAAAGTGTGCTGCCTGTGCCTGAAATTGCTCCGGGAAGGGAAGGTTGCCTCATCTGCATTCCCCTTCTGCCTGCCAGCCTTTGTGTTTGAGGGGCTTGGCCCTCTGAATGACAATAATCCCAAAGTAGAGCTGTGGTGCTGTGCGTCTGTATCATCAGCCTTGTTGTTAATAACATGAGCGGGTGCTGTTTGCTCGACCTTGTGGCCCTGCTGCTTTGATAGAGGGCCTCTGCAGTGACCCAAACCACTCTCTAGGCCATTGCGTTTGTTACTAACCAACATGGCCGCTTTGGTTCTCCCATAACCCTCATTTGTTTTGGCTGGTTTGTTATCTGTAGAGCATCTGCAGCAGGATGAGACACCAAGGCGAACAGACAAGGTAGACCTGTACAAAGCGGGCTGATTGGCTCTTCCTCCTTCTAGTTCCACAATGGAAATAGAAAGTGACTTGTCCAAAAACACTACTGAGCTAGTGGACCTTAGAGGCACCTCATGATGGACACAAGACCGGTAGGATGGCTGTGAGCACAGGTTCATTAATGAGCCACCTCTCATGTCTCGCTTTCTGTCGCCTTCTGTGTAGCTCAGTCTGCGTGGTACAAGTTGTACTTTCCTTTTTCCTGGATCTCTCACAGCCAATCCATCAGCTGGTGGGTAGGCCTGTCTGGCCTCATTTGGAGTCACAATGGTAGGATTCTGTTTGCACACATCCGGTTGGGAATTGGAGACTCTCATTGTGTTCGTAGGTATGGATAAGGCTCTTCTCCCAAAAGTTTCTGGTTGTTTTGGTGAAGTTGATACCTTCACAGGTCGTGTTGGAGCTGCTGGATACAGAGGTTCCTCAGAGGTGGAAAGCGATGGCAAAACCTTCCGGGCTGCAATGGTGAAGAAACTGGACTCCACATCTGGGATGCTTGCAGTCCTGAATAGGTTGGAAAGTCCACCGCAAGATCCGCCATCTGCAGTCTGAGAGTAGCCAGACTGTGTTATTGCACTAAAAGACACACTCTCCTTCTCCTCTTGCCCCCGCCGCACACCCCATGACAGGACATTCCTGTGCAGTGAAGCAGCAATATCCTTACTTGAGGCCTAAGAACAGACAGCGAAAAGAAAAGGCTTCATATCAGTGTGCAACTGACTCCTCTGCAAACTGAAAGATTCTAGATTTCAAATGAAACCAAGAAAGACTGCAAATACAAAGATATTAACCACTGTGATGTGATTGGAAGGATCTGCTCTCTCGCACCACTTGTTTCATGATCTGTTGCTGTTGCCATGACAATGTGTAACTTGATGGGCAGCACTTGAGGACAAATTATCGATGACATTTAAAATGAACAATCTAGGAACAAACTGCCCGTCTTCCTTCCAGTATTCCTTCTGGAATCCTCCTTAACCAAAAAAAAAAAAAAAAATCAAACAAACACTGAACACAGAGCAGATACTTCAAACAGGATCTTGTAATGGTTTACATTCTTTAACCCAAGAGAGTTTACACAAATGAAATTTGGCTTAATGAATAACTTTGTCAGTGGTTTTGATGCTGAATATAAATAGATAAGATATCACACAATAATGGAAGAAACACTATTTCACTGCATATTCAGACAGTTTATTTTTTTATGTGTTGTTACTCAATGACAGTAAAACAGAATTATGGATCAAATATCCATAGTGGCAATCAGTTTAAAAAGCATTTTGTTGCACTCTGAAAATGTGAAAATATGGTTTTTATTTTACTGTATATCTTCTCCCTTCAGACAAAACAATTTACATCTTCAAGTGAAAAACAGCAGAAGTAGACAGTAATTGTTTCT
Organism: Toxotes lorentzi; assembly: GCA_037833715.1. NCBI lineage: Eukaryota > Metazoa > Chordata > Actinopteri > Toxotidae > Toxotes > Toxotes lorentzi. The sequence goes on from JBBMJY010000003.1 coordinate 8,632,831, forward strand.
TGCCAGTACTTTCAAAAAAACTGTTTGGTAACTTTCCGGATCATGGCTTTAGGTAAACAGATGAGTAGTCTATGCCCAGAGCTGTTTACCTCATTGATATTAGGTGTCGATAGGCTTGGGAATCTCCAACTGCAGAAACCCACTGACATCGACCAGCTGTCTTCTACTTTTTCATCTTTCTGTTCACAAAAGAAAAAGAAATATATTGTACATTAGAGCACTGCAACTTCTGATTTCAGCTAGACTGCACGCACGCTATGGATGACAGAAAAAGGAAGTCCACTTCAAAGACACACTCCTCAACTTGAAACACAATTATGAAACTTACCTACTCATCACAAAAGTACAGCTATCTTGTCAGTGAAAATAGTCTTTCTGCTAACACTTCAGTATCGCATTATTCACTTCACTTTATCATTCCATCATTTATTCCATGCTTAGAGCCATGTTCATTCCCACCTATCAGCACCCAAAAGAAAAAAAATATCTCTCTCTCTCTGGCTTTCTGCTCCTCAGCACAGCTGATGATAACTCTCCTAAAGTGATTATCTGCCTTGCTTGCCTGGCACATTTTGGATAATTCCTTAACTCCAAACAATAGCTTAAACGTTTACTCCTATTGTTTCAGAAGGCAAAGGACGGGGCTTATCGATTCATTTTATTCACCACTCAGCATTATTCAATTTTTTTTTTAATCATGATACACCAAATACACCACTCTCAATTTGGCTGGTACAAAGCCCTATGTAGCTATAACAGTCAATAAAAGTGAGATTATAACAAATGGTGGCACAATTTGCTCTTTAAATAAACTTGTCAAGCATGCAGAGCTTTCATTCTGTGTTATACAATGTCACAGTGAGACCTTGCAAATTGAAGTCATGTTGTTGGCCTGTTAAGATGTTTGCATGAACGGTACAGCGCATATAATACAAGAAGAGTAATTATGTTTACCCTGTGTGTTCTACTTTGAGGTGAGTCACATGGGACAGGAATGCAGGCTTGAATAACAACACTGAAATAGAAATTTAGACATTCACAGTTTCACCCCACTTTTCCTCTGATTTATTTTTGCCCAGCCAGCAAGTGTAATTGGAGGACAGTTACACTCTTTATAATGTTGCACTCCACAAAAAGAGGGGTACATAGGAGTTTGTTTGTGTGAGAGATAGGGACTATGATCAGGGACCCCAAAGGACAGATGAATAAGAATCTGGAATAAACAAAAATATCTAGAATAAAGACTGAAACAATGGAAACAGAAGGTGATTAGAGTCTTTCAACTAAGGATGTACGGCTTATTTTTTAAAAATCGAACAGTAGTATGTACAGTATATGAAAGAAAAAGCCAATTAATGCTACTGCATGTAGCTGCATGTAATATAGACTTACAAACAGATGACAAATTAAAGGATAAACCTGAATAAATTAGTTGGGAAACATAACAAATGCAAATGCTTTCGTATAAAGAATGAGGACACGCTGTATTGTTAAAATATGAAAATGATGCCAGTTGTGTTGTATGGCCTTCACAGTCACCAGATCTTAACCCATCTGAGCACATTTGAGAGACATGTTGAGCATCTCCAGCATCATCAAAGCACCAAATGAGAATATCTTTTGGAAAGATGGTGTTCATTCAATCAGGAATCAGGAATAAAACTGATCCTCCAAGTATTTTCTGTGTAGCCAAAGCCAGATATAACATATTCCTCTGTGTCACGGAGCTCCATGGTTGTCAGAAAACTTAATTAAAATACATCAGTGAACCACTCCGTTGCAGTGGGTTCACTATGATAAATGTGGGCATTGTAGTTTATTGAGCTGATCCAGCCTCTTTTCACCAAATGAAAATGAATAACATACAAACTTCCGTCAGTCCTTTTGCGTGTTAACACTTTTCGAGTCACTGGCTGACCCCAACCCTCCCTCTATCCGTAACCAAAACAATGTTAAATGACATGAAAAAAGCTTGAAATGCATGGAAGTGACATGTGAAATGTGCCTGAAAGAGGTGTGCTAATTAAACGCAATCCCATGAGCTCATGTTTGTTGATCCCTCGCACACCTTCCTGCTGCTGTCAATACTTGCTAGCACACTTGCACATCTGCTAGCATACACGGCTGAAAATAGTCCACAGCACTATTTATATCTGTTTGAGAAACATTTGCTAGAAAATACTGTGCCCACTTGTTTTTTGGAAATTACTCCATCTTTTTCAGAAATGAAAGTATGTATTTGTGGCTGTTTGTTTAATGTTTTGTGTCTTGATAGGAAAAAAAATGGCTTGGGGCTCAGCCACAGAACGACAAAGTCTTAAGAGACTGACATATTGTTAGTTTCGAAACTGTTACTGGAGTGGGGACATAAAAATATAAGATATTGGCAGCCTTATCCTCTAAGAGTAAACCTAATGCACCTCCAACCAACAGGTCTGTGAGATAGGGAGAAAAATATGCAAGATGTGTATGAGAGAAAATAGAAATAGAGTGTGTGTTTGTGAGAGACAGACAGCACACAGAGAGTGAACAGGGTTTACACTTGGCTGATGTGACCATATGCTTATTGTTGCATGCATGAAAACCAGTGACTTGAGTAAACCTTTGTGGTCCTGACAGTGCCAGGAACACAGAGGGAGGCCATGGGACCTACAGCTGGTTAGGAAGCAGACGGGCTGTGCAGAGCTGTGGGTCTATGAGAGATAAACCCATCAGCACAGCACAGTGTTGAAATGAGGCTCACTGAAGGAGCCCTTGGACAAAACGCTTGTGTTCAGATGTGTCATACAAGCTGGTGTTAGCAGGTTATTTTTTGTCATGGACCAGTCTTTTTGTCCTGGCTCTTTACTTTATGCACACAATGTCTTTCATCTCTTTGGACACTGTCCTTTGGACCCAACATTCACCAATGTTAAGTGAAAAGAAAAAGCCCCCTAATGATCTTGAAATGACCTTTTGTATGAGAAATATTTACCTCCATGTTTCATTTTCAAAAATGCTCTTGATGAAGGTTAAAGTACTTTCAAACATGCATTTTTGTTCAGTGACTCGTGGATTATAAAGACTTATATGCTACATAGAGTACATGCTCCTTGTTATGAGCTGCAGCAGTTACACACTGGTATCTGCATTAGAGCTGTTTGCCAGACTGAGTCAAGCATGCTCTAATGATCCGGACTGTGGATCACTGGAATGTGGTCACATGGGACATAATCTGTTTGAATTCACAGTAGGAAAACACACACTGGCATGCCCTAAGAGTTATTTGTAGATATTCAACATTTATTCCCACCTGAAACAGCAAGAACAAACTATTAATGTTCTACACATCAGGTGTTTTTTGCTATATATCTTTGGCATAAATGTAGCTATTTTTGTTCTGGAATTTTACTCTATTTTCTTTATTTGTGTGACATACTGTTTCTGTTAAAAACAGAACAAACTATTACTGAGGAAAATTAGAAGCATCATTTTGAAATCAACCATCTAACCTCTGTTGTACGTATTGTGGAACCTACTTATCTCATAAAACAGAGTGGCTGGCCCAAGACATCAACTGCTCCACATCTCTTCAGAGGGAACATATCCACTTTCTGCACTGGCAGACGTTCAGCCAGGAATGGAACAGATCCGTACAGTCACCAGGTAGCCAAGAGTGCTCTGTGCTCTTTTCTCAAGCCACAGGGAAAACTCCTCTCAGCTGACAGGGGATCAAGGAGCATCAACTGAGTCAATATGTTTATACAAATGACCCTGTGAGCTTACATTAGCCCCCTGAGAGGTAAAAGCTAAACATGCTCTGCGAATGAAAGAGAGGACGAGTCTGTGTCCTTGGTGGAGCTTTAACAGTGACAGTTCTGGAGGACACACTTCACTGAATCTTGATATTTTTCTGTTAATTCCATCCCTACACATACCTCTGGTTTAGATATGCTGGTTAAAAAAAACAAAACAAAAAAAAAACTAACACTCACCAGGGACCTCCGGAGCTTCCAGCAGAACCCTGGGCCTTGTCCATACGAGTTGAGCCCCCTTGGCTAGACAGCTCAGTGAGGCTGTCTCCACTTCTTCTCTCCTCCTCCGTCTCCAGGGCCCAGGCTCAGGTAGCAGAACAGGTGACTGGCTCTCAGGTTTCAGGACTTGCATAACAAGTCCCCACTGCGCAAGTTATTAATGGAGTCAGAGGCTCACAGCAGCTCCTGCAGTTGCCTTAGTGATGCAGCAAAAAAAGAAGAAGATATAAATAGAGATTAAATAAAAAATATAGCTGTTTGCACCCACTTTTATTCTTTTCAGTGCTTACTCAAACCAGTGCTTTCCAAAGATGGTTTCCCCAAGCTTCTTTGAAATGACACATGCATCTTATACGCAAACCTGGATGTGGACAAAAGAACAGCGAGAGTAAAGTAAAAACTGTAAATAAATGTCTAGACTCTGTACAGCACTGAAAGTGCAAAATTTTCAACTTTTTGCCTCATCCCTTTGGAAACCCAGCCAAAGTAAGGTAACAGTAAAAATAACAGTAAAGTACAGTAGGTTTACACTTTCTCAATGATAAATTACTCAGTTACTTAACCATAACATTAAAAACACTGAGGTATATTTCACTCTTGCCACTATTCATGACCAAGTGATTATAATGATATGAATGCTGAATGAAGCAAGGTGATGCTCAATGACTTATATCTCCAGCTATTAATCTGAGGGTTATGCTGTTACACTATTAAATGGTTGTAAGTATAGGTATACACAGCAATCATTTCCCAGTCATGCAGAGTAGGTGGGATCTTCTTGCTATTCATCAGTAATAGAAAGTAGTTTTCTTTATTGGTACTGCTGTTCTTTATAACTTATGTATGTGAAAGGTTGCCTTTCAATTTGTCTCCATGCAGGTTTCATCTTCATTCACTAGCCTGAGTAACATATGTGTAAATTGTGTAAATATGTAATTATTGAACAACTAATATGTTAATATTGAAAACATAAATATGAATTGATTTACTTTCTGTCTGCTTTGTTAATTATACATTTATGCATTTAATTATGCATGCATTAAATGCATTAAATGTCATCTTATTGTCAGTTAGTTCTTTGAACAATACTACAAGACCACTGTTGCTCATGTGTGCAGCTTCACTGCATTGAGCTGAGCTCATCCTTGTACCTCTTCCCACCTCAACCTTTTAAACCTTTTTATTTTTATTTCTGTTTGAAACCTTGCTACGGACTGACGCACCCTACAACATGTCTTGAAAAACACACACAAAAAAATTTAGCTGTTTCACTCAAATATTGCAGTTGGAGAGCTCTGAGAATGTACCTGAGAAAAACAGTGAAGTAGGGTTTTCTCACCATGCCTAAAGATATGTGTAGGGGAGTCTGTTTCGAGCTGATCCTATTTAAATTCTCATGTTGTACAGTATGTCCAAGTAAGTCTTCCAGCAATGCCACTTTTCATTTGATTGCCACTGTTTCAAGTTTCAGAGGGATTTGTGTGATCAATAGTGTGCTCTAGCACTTTGCTAGAGCTATGCTCATTCGACAAAATCTTTTCTCTCTCACCCTAAAGCATCCATTTGCCTACATCAGAAACAGCATTGGTACACTGTACAAATGCTCTCATTCAACACTCTTTCTCTTTAAGGTCACTGCTTCGAAGACTTGTAGGTATGCAAATCTGGATCATGAGTTAAAAGAAACTCCAGCTTCATCCAATCACAGTAGGTCAGTTTCTAATCACTGGAGTGTGGCCTAGTTTCCATCATAACTATGGCAGGCTTATATGTGCACTATATGTTCTCCTTCAGTGATGAGAAAAAAATCTGATCTTAAATCTTGCCTAAGGTTGTTGAGAAATACAAAATCACACATCACAAAAATGAAGCAGTCTAGATTGTCTTTAGGAATCTAAATAAAACTTTTGTGTTCACACTTTCGTGTTTCGGATGAAATTTGAGGAGGAGGCAGCTGGATTTTGATTTCTCAATGGTTTGCCTGATTTTGCAATTATGTATGAAAAAATTCAGAAGTGGCAGAGTGGCATAGAGTAGCATGTGTGTCATGTGGAGGGCCTGGTTCAAGAAGATGTTGGTAAGCACCTGCTCCACTGGCAGGGTTTATGAACAAGACATTAACTGCTTACATCCACAACTCTTTCAGCTTTCTGACCAGATAAATGTTTGCTAATTTGTTTTGCAAAATTAAAAAAAATAAAATATTTTTAGAAAACTCCACATGAATGGATCTTGCTGGAGTGTAGCTACTGCTCACCTAAGAAAGAGAAATGTTGCTTAATATTTCCCTGACCTTAACCAAGTGCGCAAAGTTTGGTCAAATACTTTTTTATTTGGAAACTGCAATAAAAAGTGTAACAGTAGGTATGAGCCGTAATCAGACCCTTCAGTTGTTTTTGTCATATCAAGGTGTGCCTAGCACTATAGATATGGATCTATGACTGCATTGAACCATGTTAGAACATGTTCTGGCTTTCATACGTGGCCTTCAGAGTGTCTTTTTCAACTGCAGGTTTGTTAAGGGATCTGTTGCAGACACAAACATAATATACTGTATAGAAAAAGGTGATTTTGCTGATTTTATTACTTTTATTTCTTTCTTTCTTTTTTTTTTTTAGATTTTACATATGACCAGTGGCAAGATAAGATTAATTTAATGAATCAGGAAACTTGGGTCTTCACACTCTTACATAAAAAGACAGGCATGTGGGAGTGTACTTGGAGGCCTGTGCGACATGTAAGATATTTATTATATTTATAGATTTTAAACCTTGTTATTTCAGCATTAAGTTAGCACAAAAATCATTGTGTGGCTGGTTCCAAGATGCTGTCATTCTCAAATTTCAGGCATGGGCCAGAGTATTACATTGTATAGTGTCTTGATTTTTTTGCCTGATTTAAAAAAAAAAAAAAAAAAGGAAGAAGCTTTGTAGTTTAATCCTCTGGCAGTAATCAAACAAGCCCCAGGTGATCAGAGGTCTGGAACATTTATCAGAGATGTAATTTGGTCTCAAACCATTAAGTGCTTTGTAAACAAGTAATACATTTTAAAATCAATCCTCTGACACTGAGATAGCCCGTGCAATGAGCTGAGAGATGAAGTAGTATTCTGTTTCTTTAGCAAAGGTAACAGAGCTTTTGTACATAGATCAGTGAACTGTCAGCGAGTTGGATACAAACCCTTTATTTCTTTTAAGATGATCTTTTAAGGTAGTCTGATTATCTAACTGTCTTGGTGTGGTTATTAAAATCTAAGTGAGTAAGTAGTTTTCAGTTTCCAGATCAAGAAGAAAAACGTTTTCCGTGACCTATGACTGTCTTTCCACCTGATTGACTCCGTGACCAAGACGCTGTAATGAAGCTACAGACACTCTCATTTCTTTCAAATTGTAATTCCCTGAAATCAGCACTGAGATGACACATACTTCACCGAAAAGTTAGTTTCATAATTAAAATGTAGTGCTGCTCAATCAGCTGCCAAAAAAACCAAAAAACAAACTATGAATGGAGAGAACGATTTTTCGTTTAGGTTTAACAGTTGTGAAAGTCATGAGTCAGCACATTGCTTTTGTGGTTTTTCAGCATGACATATTGTACAAATCCTGCACCACTTGAGAAGCCATCTGTGTATCAATTGATTATTTTAGCCCAAGAGATAATGAGTGTCAATTGGGAACCTTATGGAAAAACAGTTGCTTTTCCGAAATCAACATTCTGTTCGGCTTTCTGTCTCCCTCTAGCAAAATATTGATTAGAGCAACTGAGTCTTTGCTATTTGTAACCCCCAAGCCCTTTGCTACCATTTGCCATCATCCAGAGATCTTTGTGTGTATTTATGCACGTATGTATATGAAGGTGGTCACACTGTTCTTTTTTTTTTTTTTTTTTTTTTTTTCTTTCACACTGCTCAGCTGACCCTGGGAGTGTATTTGCTGTTGTGCAACTGCATGACTGTGGGTAGAAGAGGCCCATATACTCCTCACTCCTCACAGTCTCATGATATGAGATGTACATGATATGTACATCAAATGACAGCAGGTCATGTGCAATAAACAATGTTCACTGTCTTTGTACAAATTCTGTTTACACTGTATATTTCTATCCTA
>JBBMJY010000003.1:8652914-8668832 GCA_037833715.1 Toxotes lorentzi
TTGGGTTAAGTTTGCAAAATTTAGTCTCAATCTGGTCCTTTAACCATAGGCATGTTATTGTGGACTTTTCAAACCCCATTGTTGATGAATATCTGAATATTATAACAAAATCTAATTCAAATGAAGACAAACTTGGTGTGTGACATGTTTTTGTTGCGGAGCAACAAAAAACTAAAATAAATGCACTGTGAGTTTGAGACTGCAGTTTGCATTGCAATAAATGACATGTGTCACAAAAATTACAGACATGATATTTCAGCAATTCGTTTTGCAGCCGTTACAGTCTTGATTTTTCTGTTTCTGAGCAGCAGCTGCAGTTTTATTTAAACTGCCCATGATGGGAGTACATCCCATTATATCGCATATATTACAAAAAAGGAATTTCCTCTGTGTGAACGTCTGACTTTACAGTGCAAGAAATCTGATTGGCTCTTTGTTGGGAGTGTGCTGTTAAAAGAGGATATGATAAAGCTAGAGGCAACAGGTTTAGCAAGTTTAGTAAGTGAAATCAACATAGCAAACATAAAGAAAGATTCTCTTCTCTGCCAAACTACTGCTGTAGAACACAGAGCAGAACATATGGAGACTATCAACAGAGAAACACTTCAGGCACACTTTGATGCATTTGATATTTCTGAGGAGCTAGGCTTTCTCCTTGAGGAGCCACTGGTAAGTTTTTTTTTCCAATTTATTAATCACAGACACTTTTCTGTTTACCATTGAGGACTATTTTCTCTTTATCTGTTGCCTTTCTTCAAGTATTTGGTCAGAAGCACACTAATCTCTGTGGGCTGAAAATGATAATTATCCTTGTTTTTGAGTAATGTTATGGAGGGTTATTGATCCCGTGAAAGCCCGTCTCCTCAAGTTTTTATTGAGCCATTCACTTGACTGTGCCTGATCACTGTCCACATTAAAGAGTTCAGTACACTCATTTTGTCAACTTTGGATGCTACACACACACACACACACACACACACACACACACACATATATACAGTATGTGTATATATGTACACACACTCACACAGTATAAAGAAAGGAATGGTGATTTAACAACGATTATAAAATTACTAGCTACAGAATTAAACACTGGCGGCCTGATCCCCTGTTTATACAGTGATTTCCGATCTGGACATCCACTGTTTCCTACTTGGAGAATTTTCTCCGCTTTTTACTACCGCCTCTTTTAAATTGCTTTCACTTTCTGATTGATAGCACCAGTCACTCTTTGACATGCAGGTCAGGCACCATGGCAAACATGAGCTGAAGATGTTACTGATTACATTCTACATGAAAATTCCCCATGAAAAAAAACAAAACAAAACAAACAAACAAACAAAAAAACAATCAAAAGTCATTAAGCAAGACATTTTATTCTTATTATCTTCTAGACTGACCTTCCAGACCATTATCGGGCATGGTTGGACTTGGCAAATAATCTCACACATCTGATAGAGTCACGTCAACTGCGGGATCTGGTGCATAAGGTGAGAATGCGTATAATGCAAATATTAAGTACAAACAGAGTTGAGAAACCAAGCACATAAATGTGTGTGACATCCTCTTTCATTTGTGCAGACCACTATATGTGTGTGCTGCTCTTGAAAAGTGTAAGCAAATTTGTAACAAATCTCTTGCAATCCAGATGCCGGTCTTGAGTCCACATCTCCTGAGCAATCACAGGGAGCTCAGGCTGGCTCACCTAGCGCTGGGGTTCATCAGCATGGGATATGTATGGCAGGAAGGACAACATGCACCTGCTCAGGTAAAACTCTACAGAGCAATGGAATGAAGGATGGTTAAAAAAAGACTTTATCTTAATCAGTGTTGTACGGGCAATCGAGTCCACATCTATGCTAGCAGCTCTGTGTGGCTGCACTTTGGCACAATGATGTTTTGAGCTAAATCCCTGATGGTAATGTCATTGGCTTTGAAGGCATTTGGTCATAAACAAGAGTACTGGACAAACTGTTTGAACCAACAGTCACTGTCATCACTACAGACATGCCAGTACCATGGTTAAAAACCTCTGGATTGAAACTTTGCTGTTTTGGTTGATTGACAGATTCTACCAAAAGCCCTATCCTTGCCCTACTGGCTGGTATCTCGCAGGCTTGGACTTCCACCCATCCTAACTTATGCAGATTCAGTTTTAGCCAACTGGAAATTACGGGATCCCACAATGTGAGTAATGTTGTTTTGTTGCTTTACTAAATGTCATGACTTCATGTCCATAGTCCAAATACTCATTAAAATAGGATCCTTACAATAAAACTACATTTGTAAACTTAAGTTACATAGAAAAATAGCTAGGTATTTCTGTCTCCACTGTTAACACTTGCTACTTTTTTTTCATTTCAGGGATATGGAAATTGGGTAAGTACAGGGGAAAAAAATTGCTCTGTTCTGAAATCAGCTGTACTTTCCCATGGTTTTCACAGTCTGATAGTCATGTGATGACTCTATATGACTCATTTTCAAAAACAGGAATATGGACCTGATATTTACCTTCCCCGGTGGAGAGAGTTGCAGGGGTTTTTTCATTGTGTCATTGTTGGTCGAGATGGCTGCCAGTTCAGGCATAATGGTTAGTGCTGGCTGCCGTCACTCTTCCTCTTTCATGTTAACTCTTTCTGAGTCACAGCCTGATGCTGTCTATTACCTGTGTGTCCCTTTGCTTTTTGTATTGCATTCATATACAGTGTTTGTCCATTGTCACTTATTGATTGTTAACTTTCCATTCTTAACCAGGGAGCTCTGGAGGTGATGCATGCAATGCAAATCCCTGATCACACTCGCATACAGGAAGGCCTCGTCAAATTAACTCAGTCTTTGAAGAAGATGAAGGAAACTTTCAAACTCATGCACAGTAAGTTTAAATTAAACCTAGCCCAGTCTGAATTTAATCAATTTACATGCTGTGCCTTTTATGAAGGCAGGGAAATTCAAGGTAATTAGAATAACTGAATTTGTGCTCTTTCCAGATCATGTGGATCCAACTGCGTTTCATGGAACACTGAGAATTTTTGTCTCAGGGTGAGTTTTACTCCCCATGTAATGTCCTGAAGTTATGAATGCTTTTAATATTTATCTCATGTGGTGCAGATTTATCTCACTAGGCATCATAATTCCCTTTTGCTTCTACCCCTCTATTGTGCTTTTCTTTGTCCTGCACTGCATGTCTAACTGGGCAGCATGGAAAATAGTAGCATGTGCTTGTAATTGTATGTGTATCTATAAATTGTACATTAATCATACATGTTTAGGGTTTGAACTGTTTTAGGTGGCGAGACAACCCCATGCTTCCAAACGGGCTCATATATGAAGGTGTGAGCAAAGAGCCAATTTTTCTGTCTGGTGGAAGTGCAGCACAGAGTTCAGCCATTCAGTGCTTTGATGCTTTGCTGGGCATCCAGCATGAGGATGAGACAGGTAAAGATGCATTTCCTTGAACTTTTGACCCCTCATGCTTCTCATGAATGAATCACTCTGTCTCTGCAGTCAGTTGATTGTTCTGACAGAAAATGTTTCCAAGATAGGCTGCTATTTTCTTTTTTTAGAGATCTATTTTCTGTTCTCCTCATTGATCTAGGAACCTTCCTGACACGCATGAGGGATTACATGCCTCCCTCCCACCATCAGCTGATAGAAATGCTCTCTGTCCTTCCACCTCTACGAGACTTCATCCTCTCCCAACACAGCTCTGATCTCTACCAGGCCTACAACTCTTGTGTCTCAGCGATGGTGGATTTACGGAGCTACCACCTCAGTGCTGTGACCAAGTACATCATTGTGCCTGGTAACCATGCCCGCACCATGGGCTGCCCACTCAGAGGTGTGGGCACTGTGCTGAACGCTACAGGGACTGGTGGATCCAACTTAATTGTCTTCCTCAAGAGTGTTCGTAACACCACCCAAAAAGCACTGATTTTAGAGACGCCAAAAGAAGCTGAAGAGTAATTTTGAATATTTATTATTATATACACAGTACCCAACACCTTTTCTTGAACTTTGAACCAGTGAGGACACTACTTTTCAGCCTTGATTTAAATTACGGGTACCCTTGGCATAATAGTTATGTGTGATGAAAATAAAAATAGTCATGGTGAGCCAAAATAATGATCTACTCAATCAAAATGACTCGAAAGTCAGTTTCAACTTACTATCTTGACCAAAAAGTCATGCTTTTTATGCATTTCTGCCTTTTCTTGGGTGGCTTGGGCTTCCATATGAACTTGATATAATTAAAGTGCACTTTACTTTGACATAGTACTTTATTTAGTAACACTATATGATTGTAAAAACCTCTACAGACCTTGCTGCAAAGACGGACTATGTTTAGTGTTGTATTTTATTTATTCTTGTTTTATTTGCAGGCATGAAATAATGTATGATGTGAAAAACCCAAATGTATCTGTAAACCTTTGAATCTTAATATTATTTTAGATACATTTTCAGCATAATCAGTAACTATAACAATGCCTGATAATGTTGTTTAATGTTTTAAAACTATGGAATGCTAAAAAATACAAATTTCATCATTAAAGTCACCATCATTAAACACAAACCTGAAAATGGGAACTCCTGTGTTTTTGACAGTAAGATGCCAATGATCAAGGAGTAAGGTGATTGTAGGGAGAACTGTGAGCTGTGGAAAAAATGGAGTAAGGAAATGCTATAAGAATGAAATGATAGAGAACTCGTAAAATGAAAGCAAAAGTGAATCAGCTGAGGAGAATGAAAGAGACAGACACAGTGGGGGTGATCAGGGCATAGGGATTTGATGTGGGATCAGGTCACTCAGTTTGATCGACTGCATCTCACACTCCCCTCCCAGTCTTGACTTGAAGGTTGCGTCTCTTCCTGCTACTGAAGACCAATCACATTAGAAGAGCGAAGAACTGCACAGCTGCGATGAGCCCTGGTTATGGTCCAACTCTGCTTCACTAAAGCACAAAAGATGTAAAACGTGGACTGTTTGACATTGGGTGAATGCAGCTTTGGCTGTAACTACACCCTGCACTGGTGTAGTTGTCTGCTGTCACATTGCATCTAGTGCACAGTAGACATAGGAGAACACCGAATCACCGTCAGTTGAAAATGCTTTAATTGTGATGTAGAAACAGTAGAAAAATGCATAATATTGCACATAATCACTAAATTGCACTTTCTTAAGGTACAGATCTTTGCATGGAAATCAGTGACCTGAATAATATAATCTACTATGTAATCTAACAATGGGAGGCCAGTATGTGTCTTCCAGACACTTCTTGAACATTTAACAGTACCATAATCTACATAAAATGAGAGCTGCTGTTATAAAATTACTTTATGAATTCAGTAAATACTTGCTTTGTAACAGCGTGCAAGTTCAGTGTCATTGCTACATCACTAGTTATGTTTTTATTGTACTTAAACAAAGCTGGTGGCTACAAGTTTCCTCTGCTGTAAGATTGCTACCATACTCCTTTAGCACTGTATATAGCCCTTCTACTCTTGCATGTTCAGTGCACAGTTGTTTGTGTGGGTTGGTAGACAGCTGTTTGGTGGTCTGTAATTGTTATCTGTGGGGAAAAAAACTGTTTAATTTTACAAGATGGAATTTGCAGTTGAATGTCAAGATAAATCGATCTTACAAGTGCTGGCTAACTGGACATGAAACAGATTACTTAAAAATAGAATAGTTTCTAGGCTTCACATCAGAGCGTTGCTGTGACACAGTAAGTGATTGAGAGGCAAGGCAAACTCTTAATGGAGTCAAAGAGAAATGTTAAAATAGCCTTTACTTTTTGTTTAAAATTCAAAACAAACCAAAAACAAAAAACAAACACTGTTTAAGTTACCATAGAAAATACTCTGCCTTAGAAGTAGTTAAAACATTATATATGTTGTTAAAAAATCTGGCCTAACCCAGAATACTTGTTCTGCATTGTACCTGCTTCAAGAGGAGGGGTCCGAACATATATGTTTTAAAATTTCATCTGCATCTTTGCTAAAAAGGGTAGATATTCTAAAATATAGATTCTGAACAATATGTGTCAGTACAGCCAAAAGAATAGGACAAGACACAGTTTAGCACAGTGAGCTAAATGGAGAGACAGAGAGAGATAAAGGGACAGACTTACAAAGTGAGGGAGGAGACTTATTAACAAAGGCAGGAAGACTTTCAGTCAGACAGACAAACTGAGCACTATGTTACCAGATAAGGAGGAAGAGGAGAGAATAGACAGGGTCATAAGAACAGTAGTGACATGCTGTCATGTACTGTACTGTGTTTCAGTCTTTTATGCATGTTCCCCTCAGTAGTCAAATGCTTGTGCTTTGCCGGAGGTGGGTCTGATGTCCATTCAAAGATTATAGCTTCACTCATAAAAGGCCCTCCACATGGCGCCTCCTCTTGTTGCCAAGCAATATGCTCTGAGGGGAAAAAGACCAGAAGTGCATTGCATTGGAGGATACAATGAAAAGACGTAAACATAAAGTGAGAGCTGCATTTACCCCGTATATAAATAACATCCATCTTCACACAGCTAAAAAAAATACGTGTACAAAATGTATCCCAAAGCTCACCTAGTTTTTGCAGGTGTGTGTCGACCCTCTCCAGCACACACGCCAGAAAAAGGTTTGACAGAATTTAAAAATTATTATTATTATTATTTTTTTTTTTGTCCCTGCTGTCCCCCAACTGACTTGACGTGCAGTCTCAACTCAAATGAACTGGTTTTTCTGTCGTTATCCATTCTCATGGGTTGATTGCTCCCGCTGAATATTCCTTCATCCGTTTTCGAGAATAACAGGGGTATTAATGTGCCCAATAAAAAGGCAGTATCCAAAGCCTTCATGTTTTATTCAAAGGAACCAGAGTTTCCAACGAGCATGCTTTTTGGACTCTGTCTTGGACTTGCGTTTCGGGGTGGATGTGAACACTTCATTGGAGTAAGGCAGAGCAGGGAACTGTTGGCTATCCAGGGGGCACAGTCTCTTCATCAGGGGCTGTAGCTTGTCCTCCTGCAGCTTGAAGTCAAGCTCGACACTGTGACACAAGCACAAAAAGGTAGAAATTTTAGAATACTTAGATTACTCACTTCCATATTGCACTTATAACACAAGGATTTGATTGTAGATTTCTTGAGCGACAGTAAAATCGGGTGCATTAATCAGAAGGGTTTTAAAGTTATTGATTTGGGTGGCTATAACATTTATGACTCAGTTTTTGACTTATTTTTTATGTTAGTAATCCACTGATGTCCAGATGGAGGCTGGGAGGGAGGCAAACGGTTCAAATGCACTGACAGACATCCTGGCAGCACATATTTCTTGCGGCACACATCCATATTTCAGAACCTCCTCCGAGTAATAGAGTTCCTTTGCATCATCTCAGAATTTTTTATGCATGCAGTCAAAGGGCTTTTCCTGCATAGATTACATTTGTATTAAAAAGAGCCAGAATGTGGCTTGCTCCTGACATCAGACGTCCACATCCGCCAGTGTAATCCCAGGCTCCCAACGTCTGATTTTGTTCCGGCACCATAGTTGAACTCTCTCTCCGATTAAATCTCTCAGGCCTGTGAGATATGTGGGGCTTAATCCCATCCAAATGAAACCATTGAGAGGCCAAGCAGACCTTGATTAACTGCCTGTATTCAGGCTTGAGATAAATGCACTATTATACACCATCTCCTTTCACTTTATTGCTATTGATTTGTAGTGCTCTGTTAATGTATTTATTCCTGGGGTATGCAATAAATTTTGAAAGCATCATTGTGGAAATAAAAGAGAATGAATCATCTGCTATGTGCCTGCCAAACTGACACTCCTCAGCAAACCTTGCCTGATAATGAAATGTTCGGTTGCTTTTTGGTTTGGGGCATTTTTGATTCATCCTTTTTAAAAAATCATCACCAACATTAGTTAACATGATGCATTTCAAAAGCACAGCGGCCTGAGAGGGTAACCACTTTGATGGGCTGTGTAATTAGTTCACTGAAGGATATGCCATACTCTAAGTGACATAATGAATCCTGGGAACTGTCCTCACCCTTAAGATAAGTGTCAGTCAAGAACAGGGCTCTATTAAAGCTTTCAGGGTCAGTTCTCTTGTTGTGCTTTTCTCATTCTTCATTTTCTCATGCATTTTTTTTTCTTATTTTCACTTCAAAAGAAAGCCAGCACTTGTGAATCCCTGAAAAAGCAAAAAAAAAAGTATGGTCTGAAGCCTTTATCTCAGCAGAACTGCTGTTTCTTGCAGTATGTGATGCACTTGTTTTACAACATCTCTTATTCATATTATCCGTCTTTTCAATTCCTCCTGCTTTTATCTCTATTTGTATCTTTTGATTATGTTAAAATCTTTGTTTCTTTTACAAGTGCTGTTTAAATAATGTTGACTTGACAGAAAGCAAAGTAGAATCCCAGCAGCACAGTGGAACATAGAATGGCCTCAGCAATTATTAAGCAATTAATCACTTGGCAGATCGCTGCAATTACTGTATGCTGTGGACAAATGCATCAGTGGGAAGCCAAAGGCAGAACTGTACGGTGCGGGTGGCACTGGGGAGCAGGTGCTTCAGCAAACAAAAGCCCTATATCTAAGATCATCTCTGTACACAAACAGATTGAAGCGGCTGGAGACAGGGAGGCTTTTCTAGGGCATTCAGCAAAGGAGATTAATCATCTCTTTAGCTATGCAGTGTGCTGTGATCAGTGGCGAGCCCTTTGTTTGTCTGTGGTCGTGGTGTGCTGAGCACCATTCAGTGATTGTTGCTCCTGGGAGGGATTTTGCTGCTGTGAGATGCCTTCTTAGCATGGCATACTCTGTTCATTGAGCGGTGTATACCTGTTCACGACTGTTCTCTGTTCTTTCTGCTACTGGCACCTTTCAGCGTAAAGTAATTTCTCCTCCCGTGATTTCCCCTTCGGCCATTCACAGTTCAAACTCTCCACTTGACAAGATGAGTGGTTCAGGCCCAGTATAGTGTAACGTCTTCAGAACTACATGACGGGGCATAGTAGATTAAATCACCAAAGACTGACAGTTATTTCCTCCACTGGCAGGCAACAGTTGAAGCATAAACTTCCCTCAAGTTATGTAAATCAGATGCAGAAATTCTTCCCCTGTCATGTAAATCTGATATAAAAGCCATTGCCGCTGTCTATTACATGGCTTTCTGCCTCACAGACGCACAGACAAAAATCCAATCTCATTAATGAGAACAAAACAGAATAGGCAATCTTGACAATTGTTCACCAAAACAACCACAGCTCCACCATCACAGCGTGGGACACACGTGCTAATTAGCTCCTTGCGTCTCATCATATTGCACTGCAGTTGCCTTTCCCTAAACTTAACTGTTTTTCAAAGTCATTGTTAGCTCCAGATTGGAAGCACTATATTATATACTTTGATTCAAATGCTGGTTCTTATTCAACACAGCATGATAGGAATAAAAGCCTTAAATGCTTTGATCTGAGCATGTGTTTTAGACTGGGCCTCCCGCTGCACACTAGGTTGACTCAGTGGTAGGCCTCATATAATTTGCAGCTGATGCTCGTGTAAATCTTGTTTGAACTACACATGTAGATAAGCTTTGCAAGGAACTAGGAAGAGCAGAAGGTGGATACCATATCATTATTTGGTCTCCATCTTTGAGCCAATATAATAAACATTTTCTCACCTTCCTCTAGTGATATCTGGCTATGCAGGTCATTTTTTGTCTACGATCTCTGCTTCCACCCCAATACAATGAAAGTGTTGTCTAATTTATCGTCCATACATTCAGCCTCTTTCTCCCTTCCCCTCTTCTACTCACCATATGCATGCCCTATTTGTTGCAGTGATGTATGAGATGCTGCAGTATGCTGTGGAGACTGTCAGGGGAAAGCTGAAGTCTGGATAAGGCCCATAGATTGACTACCTGAGCTCAGCAGCTGCTAGAGTCCTGATTTTATCGGACATTGGAGATGCTGGACTGCTTTGAAATTAAGGGCTACATCACATCTCAGGGGCTGCTAATCTTGGTTACAGTTGCAATATGCAGTTGCTGTCTAACTTTGAGGGGTAATTAGACTTTTGGTCCCAACTTTGTTTGTTTTAATTTGCCTCACTGTGCTCAGTCCTCCACACTGAGGTGCCACACAGAGTGGTTTGTCCAGAAAGGTGATTACTTTTGCCCTGTCAGCAGTTGAACTTGCTGGACTGGCAGACTTTTATAGAAACAGGGGTAGTTGAATGAGGTAGTTGAATGTGTAAACAGTAAAAAGAACATCTGAAATAAAGAGCAAAGATAAATAATAAAGAAATGCTTTTATGTTTTTCCCTAAAAACATCATTAAGTCTTGGAAGGTTTGTGGTGGTGGGTTTTACTGAAGAATACTAAACAGCACTATTTGCAGAATTTAAGATATTTATGACAATTGCTTTGGCAGAGATAGATTACTACCCTGCTTGCCAACTCCAGCTCTGCTCTATTCAATGACTGTTAAAAACCAGTTGGATCAACTCAAATCAACAACTATTTAATGACGCAGAGCACAGATGAAATGATAATCTTCCACTTTATTAGTACTCTGCGGAGTGCATCTTCATTGTGATTTTATTACCACACCATCTGCTTTGGTTTACAGACAACAGACTGAAGGCACTTCTTTTGCCATCAGAAATTGTTCAGAGTTTGTTAATTAAGCCAAGTCCCTTCACCGTTGTACAGAGTTGGCACACTTTGTCTTATCAAGATGAGATCACTGAAACGTAAAAAGAGAAACTCAGCTATTTGCTTTAGGACTCTTCTTTGCTCATCTACGCAGTGGGCTTCGTCATTCTTGCAAACTGCATTACTGTTATATCTATAATGTTTGCCTCTCAGTTCAATGAAACCCAAATGTACTCTGTGCTGTGCAGTAAGACACAATTAAACTACAGGTCAACTCAAAAGTACAAGATACAGACAATACCATGCACAGGCTCAGATTGCCATTTATGTATATTGTTCTAAATAATCTCACATATTCACTCTGCTTAAACCCCCATATTGAAAACCGCACTTACTTACTTACAGTAATTGCTAAATCTGTGTAAACAAATCAATGAAAAGCCCTGTTTGGTCAATAGGGACATAAATACACAGACACAGACACACAGACACACAGACACACAGACACACAGACACACACACACACACACACACACACACACACACACACACACACAGACACACAGACACACAGACACACACACACACTGCAACACAGAAGATCTATAATACTGTACATAAAAAAAGACTTAGGAGTACACAGGATAAAATACATTTGAAAAATACTTTTTGTGACAGTGCACTTCTGAAGTCTCACCCTGTATTCTTTGTCACATCAATTACAAAGAAATTACAAAGATTACAATGATCAACTTTATGAATTATCCTCTATTTTTGGAAAAAGCTGGAATTCTCCATGCTAAATTGTGAGTATTGATATTAGGTAGGTCAAATTTTTTCATTTAGTCAGGGGACCCTGTATTATTCACCATTCAATGTTGTCTGTAATGCACTGCAGCAGTTTACAGGTAGTGTTTATTAAGGGACTGACTTTAGTTACTATGGAAATTACTTCTCTAACTGGAAGGGCATGTTCATTACTACAATGTAACTGATAAAATTGTATACAAAAGCATAAACAAGGTTTTTTATAGCTGTACCACAAGACAAAGGTGACCTTGGCAATGCTCTTTCAGTGATATGTTGTATAGTGTTATATGTAGAGTTGAGGTAATGTGGGGCAAAAATGAAATCAGCTTTTTTTGGTCTCTGTCCAAAACAAAATCTATATTTTGTCCTTATTTAACTTCCACCATCCAATCACTAACTTTTGAAATACTACTTGAAAGACTGACAACAGCTCTCAGATCAGATATAGAGCAGCGTATCATCTGCATAGTAAATGGAAACTGATACCATGTCTGCAGATAGAGCCTATAATAGCAGCATATACTAAAAGAAAAGACTGGGGCACATGACTGAACCTCAGGGGGCACCACAAGAAATACTCTTTCTAAACTCCCCAAGGTAGTTGTAGCTGTTGACCTAATGAGTCAAAAGCTGTGCCAAGAAGATGAGGTCATAGTATGTGATTTTCCTGTGTCCAAATCTATTCTCATGTTGTTTACTGCTTACAGCTGTCTCAGTTCTGTCCTCCTCTCCTATCTTGTAGATCAGTTAAGTCTTTGAGGCAAGGATATGACCGTGCTCCATAGAAAATGAAAGCATTTGGAAAACTGATGAAGGAGAGACCATGACCCTGGAGATGTTAATTGTTTTGATCTGGACAGCTTGAGGAGATTTGGCCAGAAAAAGTGCCAATTTGTTTGGGTACAAGTAGACCATTCATCAGCCTTGGACTTTATTTCAACATTAGGAGTGGGATGGACAGCTGGATGTAAGAGTAATGGAGGTGAACAGCTTTGTCCCAGACCCATTTAGGTGAAGTCTATCTGTTTAAAAGCATCACTTAGTCAAACATGTACATTAAGAGTCTTTAAAGATGGGTAGGCAGTTAAATTTTGAAGGATCTTTTTAGTTGGGTCAGACACCAGGTCAAAGCAACAGCTTTAAAACTACTGCCACTGGCAACTGTCCATGTTTCTGATAGCAGAACTAGTTTCAGGTCCAATAATTTGGTATTGCTGAAATCTGGTTTTGCTTTGCCAAGGAGTTTTAGTCCAGTTTTCCAATTCCTGTGGAGGAGTGGTGACCTCCCTTTTGCCTTTAATCGAACCTGACTCTTTGATCGTGACTCAGGTTCATTCTGAAGAGGCTTGAATCTGTTTTCCAGTTTTATTGACTACAGTCCAAAGCTGCTCTCTGTTTTGCACTGGTGTGGGGGAGTGAGAGTGGCTGTCGCTTTGCAGCACTCTGTCTCTGTTATCCTGTTGTGTTTTTGGAGAGGGATCGATGGAAGAAAGCCTTTTATTTCTATTTTTGATTCTACCTAGTCCAACATTAGACCAAAGCTCCTTTTTTGATGTACTGGGAGTAAAACATGAAACAGTCTTTAGTCTTGTTTCTTAGGAAAGCCAGCAGCTCATGTTTGGGTTGGTTGTGGTGTTCAGTAGGACTTGATTAGTGTGCTTTCCACATCAGGGAATATGACGTCAAAATCTCCAATGTGAGGTGTATTGTCATATTATGATGTAAGAACATTGTTGCATTGTTATTCTGAACCTGTCTTACTTTTTTCCTGAGGCTTGCTCGTTTCAGTGTGCCAAATTTTAAGTTGATGAGTACCACCTGCTCATGATCATGATCATCATGTAGGTGTATGTTCATCATTTGATCATTAGCATAATCAGGGAGCTGCCTTAGAAACCAGAAAATGAAAAAAAAAAAAACAGCAAAGTTTGCTTTGTCAGGAATGTGTGTATATCTATATATAAAAATACAGCTGTCTTTGCTGTGTCATCTGATCAAAGCCATACTGACAGATTTAAAGAATGGTCTGACATGAATATGGATGCCAAAGAACATCCGGCTAGAGTAAAGCAAGCTATGACTTAGATGGGAGGCGGTCAAGGAGATGTGACAGTGATGGAGATGGACGAGAGAATACATTCATAGGCGATGTTATAATGTTGGGTGCATCGGAGGAGTTTCCCCTGGACAGCAGCTTTCATTAGAGGCAGCTGTTGGAGTGTGAGAATTTTCCTTTTTATATCACATTAGTTTTTTTTCTTATTTTAGTGTGTGTTTAAACTCAACATTCATTTAGATTAAGAACTATGATTTTTAAATCAAACAAGTTTTTTTTTCCCATGTAGAGAAAGGCAGACTTCTAAATATGTGGAAATGGGTGAATATGACACTTGCATGTGCCTTCTCGAGAACAAATCTGTCCGTACGAATGGTTCTTGCATGAGGCCCAATGATTTTTCATCCCCCAGTGTCTGATTTGAAATGGAGATCCTGCTTTCAAGTTCCTCTATGGTTTTTCACCACAATCTGGGTCAGTTAGACACAATGCACTCATCAAGGGAGAAGCGAGAGGCGGGCATCTAGTCTTGTGAAAAATGTTATATGAAGTGAAAAATCCTGAAAAACATGTTCAGAACAGGGCAGTATTCCTTTCCTTTGAAGTTAAAAAACAGCCCTTATTATCTTGTGGTTAAAAACATCCTTTATTGTGATGCCGTAGCGACTCTGTAAAAAGGGAAGAATAAAGCAGAAGTTGGGAAGAGGACCCCTGAAGCAAACTTTCATATCCAGAAAGGATACAGATTTTACATCTATAATTTGTGATTGTGTTTTTTAAACTACTTCCAGTGTGATTCTGGTTCCTGTTTTAGAGAACGAGGTAACATGAGGTTTCAGCAGTGGATGTGTTTGGACTGAAGTGACAAATGACAAAGGTTACAGCTTGACTGAATTTCCCACCTGCTTCTATGTTCTGAGCTTTTTTTCAGCTTAGAACATATCAGAACACTTACACCTCACAAAACCGTATTTTGACAGGAATACAGTGTCTGACAATCAAAACTGACAAATAAATAAGTGCAATGCTGATTGGGATTTCACAGAGAGTACAGTGTTAACCCGGTCATTGTTTCTATTTGACGTGTTATCTGAAGTTCATCCGTACGTTCCCCAGAAACCCTTGCAAATGATGTGAGAGGAATTATCTGTTTCATCATCCATTTTGCTAAATATGCTGTAGTGCAACAGGAAATATATACAGTTCTGCCAGTAGTGGAGCTATTCTTTCCACATCTCTGATGCTTATTTTATGGTTCTTTTTTGTATTCCATTTACTGTGTCACAAAAAACTTTCACTTTCATTTTATACAACATTTTCATTTAGCTGTCTTGCCTCAGTCAGATAATAACAAAAGTGAATGTACAGAAAAAGCACTAAATACCTCTTGTAGGCATCTCTTTCACACTGAAGCATTTTATCATACAGAAAACAGCATTAATGACACATTAGCAGTGAAAAAAGCCCACCTGTAAATGATGCACGCGCTGTTTCGACAAGTGTCACAGTTTGCTGTGTCTTGTCCTGTTCGGTAGGAGAGCCTGTGAAAAGAGAGATGAAAAGATACATGTGATCTCCAGTGACAGGCTTGAGCTTCATATTTCAACACCTGTGGGCATCAGCTATCAGCCTGATTTGTTCAGCTTGGTTTTCACTATGTGTTGTTTATTCCAAACAGTTGAAATGCAGCAGGGGTTTTGATCCTGCAGTTCTCTCAGATTTGGTTAATCAAGTGTGTAGACTTGCTGATTTTACATAATAGGATTACTTTGCTTTGCCATGCCATAGTTTTAAAAATGTGTTCTGGGTCTCCATTCTATAGGCAATTGGAAATAATTAGCAACTAGATGCTACATGTAACATGCATAACAAAAAAATCAATATATTTACAATCTGGGCTTTGCTGTACAGCTTTTTTATTTCTCATCCAGGTCAATTTGCCACAGACATAACAAGCATTAAGAATGCAAAATAAAAAAAAACAAACAAACATAAATCAGCAGGGCAAATGTCTCCTCTGTTTATGGTGCGGGTATATAGCCCCAGACTATTGTCTGGAGCACGGCAGAAGCTTATGTATTCACATGTCAATGTGGACACATTAAGTACACGGCGGCTTTTGTTGGTCTAACAGTCTCCATCTTTAACATCAGCAGCTCTTCATTCATATTGTCTCATCTCAGTTTACATAAGCATGCAGGTGTGCATGTTGGTATTCGAGCTATATGTCACTTCATGCAAGGGCAGGCTGCAGTGGTGTGTGGTGGGGCGGGGGGGGGGGGGGGGGGGGGGCAGGGTTCAAGCCCCCCCCTCCCTTTCTTTTCTTCCCGGTGCCCCTTCCCCCCTCTGGCTGACATGTGGGGGGGTTTGCCCCCCCCTTTTCCCCCTTACCCGAGAGGT
>JBBMJY010000003.1:8668932-8702463 GCA_037833715.1 Toxotes lorentzi
CCCCCCCCCCCCCCCCCCCCCCCCCCCCCCCCCCCCCCCCCCCCCCCCCCCCCCCCCCCCAACATTACACCTGCACATGTAATTGCTTGCTGTCGCGGTAGCCCTTCACCCTGATGGATGACATGTGGAGGGGTTGGACCTCAACTGTTCACCGTGACATGAGAGGTGACCTCACTGAGGGAGACAGAACAGCCTCTGTGTGGATCGAAAATGCTGATGGGAGCTCAAAGTCAACAGGTTCATCCATCCTGCCCTGTTCTCAAATGAAGTCTCTTTGAACAGCTGTGAGCAAGGACAGTAACTCACTGCACAGACAAGGTCTACACTAGTGCTGTGCCGCTGCCTGGCTTTCCATGTACATCCTTGTAATATAAAGAGCTTCACTCTAATAATCAAAGCGCATTAACCTAAATTTATAATCACTGCGTACTCAGCACACACACACAAAAAAAGCCCCACTTCTTGTTTCCCATTCAGGGTAAAATGTTCATGACCCAATATACTGTAGTGGCAAAGCACAGACAGTCATAGAGAATGATTTCATAGATGCTTCATGTGGGGAAAAAAAATTACTGCATCTCTGAAAGTCGTTCTCTAAGCTGACTGTTTGTTGGCACAGATTCAGTGCTGTGTTGTTTGCCCACGTCAGCTGTCCTGGGATATGTCCTGCCCTCGCCATTCTAGTTTCACTGTCCATACACGCTGCCTACGTGCCTGCTGCTCTGCCTGCCTGAGAGCTGCATAGTATTTTGTGTTGGACTGATAATGTGTGAACAAAAGCTACAGCCAGGTCAGGGCACACCATCTCATGTGGCATTCTATGCTTTACCTATGGGAGATCCTGTGCTCTACACATTTTGTATGTAGCATCCTGACACTGAAGAGGTCTGCAAACATTATTTTCTGAATAACATTTACTTTATGATGAAGTACCATGACTAGCATGGGTAGACACCTTCAGATCTCTACGTAATTGTGTATGTAGAACAGTATTATGGCTATTTTATCAATGCAGCATAACTCTGAGTTGATATACAGCACAAACAGAAACAAAAGTTTCAGACTATTGTTACTATGAAATATGAGGCCATGCAAAATACTAATATTCTGTGTTTGGAAGAAAACGCCTTATCATTTATAACCACCTTGAGATAAAAACCTTGAACACCACGGGTTATATAATACACAAATACTTAGGGTCTTAAGATGTGTTCAGTTATGCTGTGACTGAGTAAGAAATTGGAACAACTGTAATAACAGGCGTGTGATTCATCAGTGTCCAACATCAAGCATTCTCAAGAGTCCCTGGCCCACCTTTGTTTATGCTTGGGAAAACCTTAAGAGATGTGAAAATGGTGACAAGCAAATGCATTGTTTGTAGTTGCTTTTTGCTGGATGCCATTAGTACATATCCAGCTTTTAGTGTGACTTCATCAAACTTAAGGAGATGTGAAACCCATGACCAGCAAATGCACCATTTTAAGTTCTTGCACTTTTGTAGGAAATATTTTTCATGTTTGTAACTTGCTCATGGGATACGCAACAGACTGCAAGTAATATTTTGTAATACTGTTATTTCCAATGTAAACAGTGAAATGGAGATAATACCTCAGAATAAAATGTCTTCTGTGCCTGTACCCCTGCTGGATCAATAGATTACCTTCTCCTTTTATCACTGCATGTATACTAAAAGCAGTGGCATAAAAATCAGTGGACATCATGTATTTATTTCTGGTGAGAACAGCAAGGTTTTTTGTTGCGTTTTTGGTTCATACCAAAGTCCAGCTTTAAAGAAGGCTATCTGACTGTCCAGCCATGCAAAAGAGGGAAGATCATTTAGGAAGGTACTGTGGAAGGCAGGCTTTGCGTCCTGTAACTGCACCTCTCTAATAACGCTGATGGAACACAACACAGTGAAGGCACCTATAGTACACATAGTTTTCTGGAGATGAAAGGCAAAGTGTTATGAGGCTGCACTAATTGGGCCTTTAAAACCAACTTCCAGAGAGCCACACTGGGGTGCCTTGTTCTCCACTGGATGTGGATAAGGCTTAAATACAATTTGCTTTGTGTTGCTATGGGTTTTAGAGATGGAGTTCGTTGATTCTTACAATTGCAGTGCTGTAAGAGTCTGGTGGTGGACATGGCTTGAGGACTTTATGAAGCATGTTAATGCATTTTCCCCTTTTAAAATGTGCTTCTCTAATGAAAAATGACATTTAAAGAATTATTGTAGGCACACTTGCTCTTGCAATAAATTACACATAGAGACAGTACTGGCCTGTATGGTACCATGTATTTGAAATGCCCCATTAGACACTGGTAGCTGATTATCACACTACTAACAATTTTTAGTCATTCTAGGCTTGGTGAACCTATGATTTTACCTAATTTTTATCTGCCACTGGCAGGTAAAAGTTTTCATTTATTAACTGAAATATCTCAACATCTACTTGGCAGATTGGCACCGTGTTTTGTACAGAAATTCATGGTCCCCAGAGGATGAAAACTTTGATCTGACCTGATATTTCATGTAGCTCCATCATGACATTCCCATCAGCCTCAGCTATACTTTCCGTTTAGTGCTAAATAATCAATGTTAGTATGCTAACATGCTAAACTAAGATGGTAAATGTGGTAAACAATATACCTGCAAAACATCATGCTAGTATTTTGATGATGTAAGCATGCTGGTAGAGACATTTAGCTTAAATGCAGCTTCACAGAGTTGCTAGACTGAAAGACACTTAGCCTTGCTCAAGAATAGTATTTGTCTCTCACAACCTGGGTTTTATTTTTGTGGCTTAGGCTACAATTGCAATGGTTCATAGTAGCTTCATACTTGCAAAGTTAATAACTGAAATCTGAACAGACTGACTTCCTGGATCAAATTTGACCTACCATACATGCTGTATTTAGATCTAACTCAAAATAAAGTAGTTAAAATAATCTGGCAAAACTTTTGGCTTGTTTACTTACAGTTCAGCTGCCTTGTTGTATTTCTTGATTTGTCAAAAACTGTACTGATGTTCCTGTGTATCCAGATCTCAGCAATGACTTTGTTGGATACAACGTCATAATAACCAATAGACAAAATGGCCAAAGGTTTGAAAATAAGACTCAAGTTGTAATAAACCAGAATTACCCTTCATCATAGCCTTTTTCTGACAGTATAGTGAAATGGACATACATGTACAGAGTACAATGCATGTTTGGTTGCATGTCTAAAGGTCTGCACTGTAAAGCTTACTCTACTCACCCCTCTCTCTGTGCTTCACCTTTCTCCAGCTCCTGAATAACTCCAAGTAGGACCTTGATGGTCTCCTGGCTCGAACTGATGAGGCTCTCCATGGCCTGCAGCTGTGCTTTGATATCCTTGTCTCCAGATAAGGGCATTATCTGTTGGCTGCTCCCCATGCCTGGGGCTCCAGTGTGTTCTGGAGGAAAGCCCTCATCCCCCCCAACTGTTTGCTGGAGTTTAGAGGAAGCAGACACATGCCTTGTCCGACACTGCCCTTGTGACTGTACAGAACATTTGGCACTATGGGGAAGTGTCTGTGACTGCTGTTCGTTTAGCTGTGTGCCCTTTTTACGTTTACAGCTCATAGAGGGGCTTCCTAAAGACTCCACCTGTGTCAAAGAGTTCCACGCAACAGGGCCTGTACCCTTTGACCTGTCCCGTGAAAACTCTGAGTTAGCCAGCTGGCGCTTTGAGGAAGTGCCAGCATCCATGTCTTCTTTGGGTAATCCTTTGTGTTTGGTCCTTGTCCCACAAACCTGGTACTCTTGTTCACTTTTGGAAGGAGGGTTACTTGGATGGCCCTCTTCCGAGAAATGTGAGGAGTCTGGGCATGAGGGTCCATCCACACAGTTGGCACTGGAAAGCAAATCCTCTGTATCACTGCTGTCATCAGTGTGGTGAAGCAATGCTTTTGTCTGCCCCACAATCTTACCCTTGTACTTGGAGGACTCCCCGATAGGTTGTCCGTCCTCTCCTCCTGCCTTTATATCACTCAAAAACCCATTGTTCTGTCCTCTGTAATCTTCCACCAGAGCAGTATGCTTAAATGTATGTCCTTTTTTTCTCTCAAAAGGGAAAGTCTTGTATCGCTTAGTGAGGTCTGGTGAGGTCTGGACACCAGTACTCTTGGTGACATTTGGAATAGAGCGTCTGGCAGGCATGGTCATGTATTTTCTGTGGGTCACTTTACAGGAAATGGATCTGGAGCGTCTTCCCCGATGCTCATTCTGAGCTTCACAGATATCCTTAAAACGCACTTGTAAGGCCTTGTTTCTCTTCTTCACCTGCTGCTTGCCTGTTTCTGGTCCAGACTGCGTATCAAGGCTGTGTGATGGGCCTGTCTCTGAATCTGATTCATCTGAATTTGAGAGAACAACACATTTGGTGTCCTCTTTGCTCACCATATTTCCTGAAAAAGGTAAAAGAGGAAAAAAAAATCAGAGACTGTGAGTTACTCTGTTATGATTCCCTGATTCTTTTCTCCTTTTAGGATCATAGCTTTATATTCTAGTAACACATTATAGGCATCTGTTAAAGGCACAATCTGTGATCCAAAATTCAAACCCAAATATCACAAATTTAAAGCACAGTATTTATCAAAAATAACACATCAAAACACTCCTGCATGACAAGGATAAAAATAATAATATTTCATCTACAAATCTTCCAATTATGTGTGTGAATACTCTCATATCTAGTCACAAAAATTACTGTTATATGGAAGTTTTATAAGTTTTGCAACTGTACCAAATAATGTTACTATCCTATAGGTTTATGTTATGGCCACCACCTTGAATCACTGCAACTGGCACGCAGCTATAAATGCTGTAATATTTAGCTTCCACTCGCCATTAGTGATGCACATAGCAGAATTTTGAGCACAGTGACCAAATGTTTCTTGCTGAAATACACGTTAGAAGTTTCAGTTAACCTCTCACCTTCTGTTTTTTACACAGGCTTGTACCTTCAACATTTTATTTTTAGAACCACATACCTTCTAACACAGTTTTTTTTGTACTGATTTTCCTGCCCATCCAAGCTGTAAAACTGCTCTGACTGAGTCACGTAACATTTTCTAAGCAGTAAATGAATGAGACTTCCTTACTTTCAGAGCCATGGGCGCCAAAAATAGCTCCTCCCACTTAGCAACTCTATGCCTTCCCCATTTTTTTGTCCTGGTAGAACTTGCTGCACAGCGCGGTGCGAGCTCTGGGAACACTTGCAGCTGCTACTTATGCACAGCAGAATTTCATAAGCAAGCTCACCTGTCAAAAGTTTGATCATTTCCTTCAGGACACCTTACTGGAATAATGATTGTGTTTGCACTGTGCTTCGTGCTGCTGCTGCCACTATTCAGAAACTCAGTTCACTGACTGTTGCTCTTTCACTGCTTTATACTGCTGTGGCCACTGCATCACTTCATTAAGCTAAGTGTTTGCTAGTTATGCCAACATGTCCATAATGTGAGTTCATGTCCTTGTTTTGTTAAGGCGATACGTGCTTGAGAATATCACAAAACTACACAGATCAGTGGGTTGTTTTATTGCTTTTCCATACACCTACTTTTGAACTAAACTAACTCTGAGTGGCAAACTTATTTTTTCTTTTGGTTTTTGTTTTACAAATGCCTTGTGACACATTGATGTTATTGAATTATGTGGTGGTGAAATAATAACACATTTCAGTATTATGAGTGCTTTGGGCTTAGCTGGTTTTATGGCTAATTTCCCTCTTGGCTGACATTATTTTTGGGGTCTCTGTTTGGATCACTGCAAACTCTGGTCTCTCTTAGAGAGTAATAGTGTACTTTAGCTTTCGTTATGTAAACATGACATCACTTGGCCTCATGGGAAACTTGTATTTGTTGCACATAGAAGAGTCACATTTACATTTAGGCCACACAGATCCTATTCAGCCATACGTTAGGGAAACACTCTAACTCAAAGAAATGGGTTTATGTGACAGCTTGCTTTACTGTTCTTCATATCATAATTACATCTAAACTGCTGAGCTCCTATTCTCCGCTCTGCATTGATATACTCATTGCCAACCCTAAGCTTACTGTACATCTTCAGAGATGTGGTCATCTCCTTATCAATGCTGTGACATTTCATAAGATATGTTTTTGTGAGGTGCTGTGTTTACATCGCTTGATAGTATATTCCCTACAGTGGTCTGAGGTCTTTTGTTATGGGGTGGCTGGTGCTTGGCCCACAAGCGGAATGTGTTTACTATATAATACATTCCCTTTGTGCTCTGAGGTCTTTAGCAGAGGAAATGACCCACAGCATCTGTGGTCCACACATACTAGACTTACTGGGCTTCTCCACATGTATCCACCTGGGTGCTCTGACTCTAAACTCCCTAGAGGGAAATTTATTATCATCACTCCCAGGTCCCAGCTGACGAGGTCAGAGCCTAGACTCAGTAATACTCTGGGACTATGTCATAAATCTGTTCCACGTCACTGAACTGACTGAACTGACCTTAAACTTAAAATATTTACAAATCATCATGTGTTACAACTTTATTTTTTGTTTGAGAAACAAACCATTCAGAGAGATATTTGCAGCAGTTTAATGACAGAAACTGAAATAATTTTTCAAAGCATTCAAACCATAATTGTTTAAGGTCAGCAAGTCATATCATCGTGGCATAGCTTGATTTATACTGATTATGTAATAAATCACCAACTACTTTGATCACACAAAGGAGCTAAAATGACTTTCATACAAAAAAACAAAACAAAAAAGTGCTGCTTGTTTATACTTACTCCCAATGCAGAGCTTTGAATTAAGGTGAGTATGATCAAATGAGGAATATTGCATTTTCTGTCTCATCTGTAATGAAACACATTTCATAGCTAGTGCATGAAATATATAAAGCTGCACAAGGAAATGAAATGATGTCTGATATGCTTGAAAGGAAACATCAGAAAGAGCTGGTTAATCATCTTCATATGACAAGACACCATGCGATACATAAACTCCAATGAATCATTCACTACCACACAAAAGCAAGCTATTCATGGTGTCTCGCAGCTTCTCTGAAAGTAATCATGTTTTATCATTCAGAGACATTGTAAATCCATCAATGTAATTGTTCTGGTGGGGAAATTTATACTGAAGAGACATTTCCTCACTGTCAGTTTCACTACTCCCATGAAATTTGTAAAAGGAAAAGCATGGGTAGATTAGATTAATGTTAATTTTTGATCTACATCTACTGTGGACGCAAAGTTCCAGTGACATAATGGTTGAATGTGCAAAAAGTACTAATAAAAGAATGAGCAACCCAGTGTAATATTAAATGAATACACACTTTTAATGATGGCAAACTGAAATTGATGGCTGTCTTTGCTACATATGACTGCATTATTTTTTGTGTGGGTGCAAACACATGCATGAGGGCACTTACTGTATATAGATACATGTATATCTCTGAGTGTGTGCATGTTCTCATGCTTCTTGTGAGTATGAGAGTGAGAGGGAGAAAGAGTGTGAGTGTTAGTGTGTGTCAGCTTTGTTGTCACCTTTTCAAAGAGAGGTCTTTGCCAGCACCTTAAGGAACATCTGCATAAATACGAACAGACACTCACACAAGAGCAGACAAGGACTAATAATATAAAGCATGAGGCTGTACTTCTTGGGACTCCTGCCATGTGTTTCACCTTGCAGACTGTCTACCATAACCTAACCTTCAGCTCAAACTGTTGATGAAATGGAATATATTTAGAGGCAACTATGTTTCATGTTGCTTCCTATTGATGCTAGGGAAACAAACTGCAAACCAACAGCATCTAGTGTCACTTCAGTCACTGCACTGCATTCAGTGCTAGATGAGAAAAGAAAAAAAAACAAGCAAAACAAACAGCTAGCTCAATCTCATTATATGTGAACAATATGGTATGCTGTGTCATGAATTTACACACAGTTGTTTTGGAATTTGTAGCAGCTGAATTTTATTGGGGGTGGTATTTGTTCTGAAACATAGCTTAGTATGCACTTTGATTTTAGCATAAGTTGTTTGTCAGAAGCGGTTCCACGGATAAAAAGAATTTGTTCGAGGCTGATTCACACGGGATCATGCTATTTCACACTCAGAAATACCAATGTCACACCACTGAAAAGGTAGTCACATCTGCAGGAAGCCTCCTCTAAGTGCATACAATTTCCTATGCAGTCATGTAAGGCATGCAAAGCAGTTAAATGGTAATTCACACAAGGGAATCAAGAAAAGCTCTTCAGTGACTTATTATTGTTGGAAGTGAGATACACAGAGAGTGAGAGAGAGACGAAAGGCAGATTGAGAGAGAGAAAGAGAGAGATACTGATGTGACACACGGATATATTCGGATAACTGAGTGTGAATCTCCTTTGCCTCGTTGTCTTCTTTCTTCTCCTCCTCCAAGCCCTCCTCCTCCTTTTCTCAAAGCAAGCTATATCTCTGCTAATGACCTGAGGTCCTTCCCTGATTTGGCCTCAGCTATCCAAAGGATTATGAATAATGCATTGACTCTAAAATTGCAAAAGTAATCCTCTGAAATCTCCTTATGTACCCTGGCAGACCACGTTGTCTGTTCCAATTGCCCTTCAGTTTGTCACGCTAAAATACTGCATGTGTGAGAGAATATAAAAAAAAGAAAGAAAAAAAAACACCTATGGCTACAGTATCGTGATTGATTTATTATGACCACAGTGTTGTAGAAACGTGGCTATTTGTAAAAAATGTTAATAAGAGACTGGATCCATTTTCCATGCCATAACAGGTCTACAACGCTGCTGACTCATGATTTATGCCCCATCGCAAAGCGGAGAGAAAGAGACGCCTTTGCTTAGATCGCCTTACATCCTTGTCACACCGCATCAACACAATAATTACTGAAGTGCATCTGTAGGATATTTACATAGGATAACACTGTCTAGCCACTCTCATTAATGGTTAAGTAATGTTATTAATAGTGGCCTCCCACTCCTCAAACATTGTAACCGTCACTGCATCACCATTACAAACTGAATGCATTGTAAACACGAGATGTCCTTCAATGCTACAGCTCATCATTTCAGTAATAGGTTTATAACAGGTTTGGTGCTGTGCTCATCATCCCCCATGCATTCTACTTTATGCATTGTTACTGTGCAATCTATCCATTTTGCATGAGGAATTTTTTTCTCAATATTTGCATAAATTACACTGTGACATTGCACCAACTATGCCATCACAAGCACAATGTAAAGGATGAGATATCACTGCACCATACTGTACCTATGCCTTTGTCCAGTCCATAAGGTTGTGTGTGTGTGTGTAGACATATTCGTTCCTACAGTACAGTACTCTATGTCTATAGTATAGGTTCTGCCCCTATACACTCCAGCTGTCTAGTTATAATCTTTTTCTTTCAGTGCACCATCAGGCTCTTCTTCCAGCAACAATGTAAGCCCCTTTGGTCCAAGATTTTTATATTGTCTTTTGTTCAGTTTTTAAAAACAATCCCAGCCAGTTCTGAGAGCTGCACAATCATGCACAAAGACACACACATACATACATCTTCTCATTCCAGCTGTCGTCCAGAGCTATCTGTATCTATCCGGGGCTGCAGGCTACACCTGTGAAAGTTTGCTTTACGACATTGGCTTAAAAGATTTATCACTGAGCAGCACTTTCTGTTATAAGGGAATAGCAGGAGGTTTTAAAAAGCTCCCATCCCTGTATCTCCTGCATGAGAGCACTGGCTGTGAAATGGATCCTTGGGAAGAGTAAGTTTGGAGAGGCTGAAATGCAGAAGGGCATTTTGGGGGTTTTTTGTGATCACATGTTCTCCTGCTAGTGTGGATCTTTTTTTGTACAAAATAAGAAAGAGGCCAGTTTCTACATTTAAAACCTCAGGGCTTACATCTTTAGTGCATCACCCTGATGACTTCATTGATTAATAAAGGGTTGGGCTGTGGGCATACACATGTACTCAGGTTGAAAAGATGATTAACTTGGGTGTAATGTAGAGGATGATTTAACAAGTGCAAAGAATGCTGAGATAAACAAGTCACACTATGTTTGGCACCTAAAAGCTGTACCCTGTCTGTGTTTCCTGTAAATTTAGGTACTCAAGGAATGACGTGTAAGAAATAGAGGGTAAGAGAGAGAGACAGGGGAGAGAAAGAGGGCGAGAGGCAACGACTGAGAGCAGCTCTGAATGTGATGCAGTACCCAAGAGCTTCCCGGATCACACATGTCATTAGTCATGATAAGTCTGACTCCATCTTTCATCAAATTCAGCCTTGAGGAGCACATCACTCATCGCATATGAATGTCATGTAGTCTACGCCACTTAATATGATAGGTGTTTTCCAATATATGCTCATCATGCCGACAGTCTATTACAGTACAATATACAAGAGTCTATTAGTGAACACTCATCAATATTCTTCACTATCAAGCCCAGACAATTCACAAGTAGAGCGATCTCGATAATCAGTCCCTGCCTCATCAGATAGGCACTGCATGTCTGTCAAAGGCTGCAAAGACACGCATTATGATAAGTGTATTAATCAAAGTCAAATTACATCACCATTCATCTTAATTTTCAATTCTG
This sequence comes from Toxotes lorentzi, assembly GCA_037833715.1. NCBI lineage: Eukaryota > Metazoa > Chordata > Actinopteri > Toxotidae > Toxotes > Toxotes lorentzi. The sequence continues at coordinate 8,679,543 of JBBMJY010000003.1, forward strand.
AAGACAAACAATTTGACATGTTCCTCTGATTGGTGATTGAACCACTGCTTCTATGCAAAAATGCCCCCTCCCTAATTTATCCATATCTAATGCATGCAGGGATCATACACATGCATGCAACGTTAACCAAACACTTTAACAGTATTTTCTCATAATTCGTGGTGTTGTTTCAGATATCCACTTTGATTCCATTAAGATTTAAAAGGCAGACCAGATAAATCCCCTACTCTTTCTGCAATACCTGTGAATATGTGTGCAACTCCAAAAAAGGGAGTATAACTCTTACCTTGAGAGACAGATCAGAGGTGCAAAGGACAAGAAAGCACAGATCCCCTGTAGAGCCAGTGTCCATCCATGTATTCAGTGGGTGCCAGGGTACCGTCCAGCCACTGGAGCAGCTCTCACTGGCTGCGGGAGGACCAAGAGAGAGGCAGCCGGTGCAGTGACAGCTGGAGTAGTTGTGGCACATCAAAGATTCAGGTTATCGGGATGAAAGAGGGAAAAAAAAGAAGACAGACATCGCCTCAAAAGCTCATCAGATCCTCACTGATATCCCCTTCCTGCTATTTACTCTCTCCCCCTCTTCTCCCTTATACACCTTATTCAAGCATCATTGACACTCATTCGCTCTTGTCCCTGCACTCACCGGGAATAGGCACTCACGCACACAGCGGAGATCTCCATCTCGCGGTGCTGCTGCTGCTGCTGCAATCCCTGTGCATTCGTGATTGAGTGTATGTGTGTGTAAGAAAGGGAGGGAGAAGGTGGGCTGGTGGGTGGATGGGTGGGTGGATATGGCAAAGACAGGAAAGAGGAGGAGGAGGAGGAGGAGGAGGAGAAGGGGGAGGAGGAGGAGTGAGAGGTAGTACGCAAGCTGCTGGGGAAAGTCCAGAGTCGCTGAGCTGCATCATTGGCGAAGACTCCCTTAACTTGTCCTCCACAGGCTGGCTCCACTGACACTAAGCTGTTATATAATATGAAGGGCTTTGGGAGACAGCGGAGGAGGGTAGCTGTGAAATAATAATGCATTGTGCTTTTAATTGGATGTCTCTTGCAACCCGTTACTTTCATACATCTACACATTGTTTAGGAGAGGTGGTGTAGGGGGCTGAATCCAGCAAAGGATAGGAGAGGTGGCTCTGTAGCTGCACAAACTGGGGGACAGAGGAGGTGAAGACCCAACAGGGCAGCAGTGTTAATGAGAATCTGAGATGAGAGAGAAAATGAAATGACGAGAGGGAGTAATAGAGACAGCGAGACAGAGAGAGTGAAGCAGAGAGAGAGAAATGTTCACTGGAGAAATTGAAATATTGATTTTGCACACATTTTAAATTTCTTAGATTTCTCTAAATCTCTTAAAAGTTTATGGCTTACTGATGTATAAAATCCTGTCATTACAAGGAATGGATATATAATATGAACCACCGTATTTAATTCAAGTTCTGCAATAATCACTACATTAACTAAGAAGAGGTTAGGAACAACATGCAAACTTGACATACAAGAAGGAGGACCTGCAACAAGTGCTAAGTCCGAAAGATGGATCATTACACTTGAATAAGAAGCTGTTATCTTGCCGATTCAAGGGCTACATTTTGCACGTTTGCACTGTGTAAGAATAAGATGATAGAGCTATTTGGCTTTTTGGGGGGTCTGTGTGTTAGTTTGCATAGCTAAAACAAATGAGCTAAAGCCAGCATTCTTTAGTATCTATCCTCTATGAATAATGTTTTTCCCCTAATGTATCTATTTGTGTTAGTTTTCAGTTCTGCAGTTTTCTTTGTTTAAAGCTCCTGTGTGTAGGATTTACAGTTTTCTTTTTTTGTGCCTCAAAGTGGCAGTATTCAAAAAGGCACTGTGGGAAACTGTTCTGCACTGATCTCACCCTGGCAATACTCAGAATGAATGAGCTAAACGCTGTACATGGACTGTACCAGTTTTTGTTGAGAATGTTTCATCTTTCTACAAAAACCTGTGCCATCAGAATAATGTGTGAGAGCCCAAACTTACATTAAATAAATAAATAAATGAATGAATAATAACTCCTTTTGCAAGGAAAGCTTTATTTGTACAGCACCTTTAAAACAAATCAAGTGCAATTAAAAGTGCTTTACAAGCGATTGACAAAACGTAGGATGGATTTAGAGATTAATGAATGGCAAAACAAGTTAACTGTTATTCAAGTTAATTGAATGTGACAACAATACAAGATGGGTAGTTAAGATAAATTGGCTCAGCTTGCCCGCTTGACTTTAGTAAAAGTCACAGCATGCAAATACTGTACGTATATTCTGTATGTCTATATATATATATATATATATATATATATATATATATATATATATAACTCTAAGAGACCTGGCAGCAAATTCAGTGAACTAATACTTTTAATTTTCTGGGGAGTCATACTGAGTTTCATTGTTTGGCACAAGACTGCCCTGGAGATTGAAGCCTGTTATAGACTAACATCTTGCCAGTGTACCTTTCACGGTAATAGTTGATTCAAGAGTAAATTCTGTTTTTGTCATTTACTGCAGAAGGAAGATCACAGAGTTCTAAAAATTTTAAAGGTGTTTCAAAGGCAGTTTTACATTTTAAAGCACACCCTCTCATGTTTGTCTGTTTAATTACCTTTGATGACTGTTCAGTGATGGGTTGAAGGTAGGATAGATGTGTCATAAGAGGACTCTGCCACAGGACCAAAGTTTTTCCATTCTTTGCTTGTGTAAGCAACCTGAAGCTGAAGAGGAGAAAAGCTTTTTCAAATGAGTTTATTCTTTCAAAAGGTTGAGGGGGAACAGTGGCCGGTGCAGTGTTCTGCTGACTGCCGTCTTATTGATTTAATTGTCTGTTTTCCTCCCAGCCCTGCCTGTTCACGGGCCTATGACGAGCTTCTGACTGCACCCACTGCATGCTTGCCAATCCAACCTGCCACAAACCACAGTTCCCCCTCAGTCCCAACACCAGTTTAATCTCACTGTGCTTAATGAGTGGAACAACACAGAGTTGACAAGTAGGGAAAATCCCTCCCCCAACCACCACTTTCCTCAATCCCTTCTCTACTGCTCCATTTATTGACCTGCCAAAGGCTGTGAGAGGAGTGTCCACATTTATGCAAAAAAGCACCCCCTGCTAGCCGATGACTGTCATCTTCAGCATTCATTACGGCTGGATCCCTAAGGTCAGCTTGAGCCTCTGGGTCACTGTACATGCTGAGACTTTAAAGTTGTCATACTCCACTGAAAATGGGGAAATTGAAGGAAGGCATGGGAAAGTGAAAATAAATGTGTGAACGGGAAAACAGCAGATGTTGCATAAAAGATTGAAGAAGAATGTTGAGGTTCAGACACAAACACTTTCCCAATCTCTACTGAGTTCTCCTGAGTCCCAAAGGTAATGGAAGAGTGCACTGTCAAATGCCTCTCTCAGATCCACAGAACATCCCTAGGTGAAAGAGAAATGTTTGCATTAGCATATGAAACAGCCAAAGCAGTAAACATACATTTTTATCTTTATCTAAATTATTCATGAGTATTTTCCCACTGTATGCAGCAAACATGGGGATTGGAACAAGGAAGATCACTGGATATAGCCACAAACATGAATAAACAAGGACTTTCTCATTATGAGAGGTTGTTGTGTTACACACATCCTGACTCCACCTGCTAAAAAACTTTTTTTTTTTTAGAGCACAATAACGACATCACCTCAGATGCAGTTTTTAGTCAGTTTAGCAAAAGGGACAGCAACATCGAGGTACATCTGTTGCAGGGTACCCAAGAACATGCTATGAATGGAGCTTGTTCATTGGTACACTGTTTGTGCCTGTGTTTCATTAGGTGACATAACAAAGAGTGACAAAGTGTATAAATGGTAGAGGAAGTTGTGGGAGATGATGGGGTCAAACACAGGACCCAGGTCCCTGGGGTTCAAATCCCATTTTATTTCTTGACTCAGTTAACAGTTGGACAGATTGCCAAAAGCCCACGGGATCTGTCTCACTATTGTCACAGGAAACAGAAATATGTTTCTACCGTGTGTACAACAAATCACACTGCGATCTTTTGCATACTAATTAGATGTTCTCAGGGCAGCAACCATATCTCGCAATGTCAGTCAGTCAGTCCACCACTTTGGTGCAGACTGATCCGTCAGCCACTATTGGATGAATTACCATGAAGGTCTGTGCCCTCAGAGGATCCATCCTAATGACTTTGGCGATCCCCTGACTTTTCCCCTAGTGCCATCCTGAGGTTGACATTTGTGTGAGTAAAATGGATCACTATGAAATTTGGTATTGACATACTGACATTCACATCCCTATCAGTATGAACTGTTTTAACATTTTCTTTTAGCCCCATCATCAGGTCAAAATTTTAATAGGTGCCACACTTTGGTTTATGACCAAAACCCTAACCCAGCAAATGTTAGCAATGTAAGTATTAGTCCAGAGTAATTGTATTATTACACATGCAGTCATATGCATACACACACACACACACACACACACACACACACACACACACACACACACACACACACACACCTCCCACTCCTAAAAGATACACACACAGACATTAACACACAAGGACTGCGTGCCTTGTTGAACACAGATGGTGGTAATTCTCCAAACTGCCATAATGTTAAATGATATTGTCCTTGTTAAGGCGATAACAGGTATTAATGCATTGACTCTTGCTCTGTTTTAGAGTTGTTTCACCAAACTGCCACTTCAGTTGTATCCCAGCAAATAGCATTAAAAACACAGCACCATTAATCATTATTAATGTCCCTGGAAAATTGGCTTAACTATCTGCAAAAACTCCCACAGAGAAGCCAACGCTAATGCTGTTGAACTCATTTCCATTATACAACACAGGCACGTAAATTCACAACAAATAATCAATGTAACATAAAACTGTTGCATAACCCAAAAATTCCCTGTTGGCTGCAGATGATTACTGGGTAACTATTTATCATGGTGTATAAAAATAATGACAGTCAGTCAAAATATAGGTTTTGAAGTGTAGTCTCAGCGTCCATCTCATACCAGTGACACCACTCAGTCAGAATCTAATCTAATTTATAATCTAATCCAAAACATTATAATCTAACTTTCTTCTCACTGTGTCTCTGCCTCTCAGTCACTCTAAACAGAGAAGAATGACAGGTCTCTCCTTTGCGGCTCCCTTTTGTTTGAAGAGTTTTCAGTGTAATTGGTTGTCTGTAAATCTATTTGCATATGCACTGCGCGCTCAACCCTCCTGAGACCACATTCAAACACAGCTAATCCGGCGTTGGGGACTTAGAGCAGCATTCTTTCACAGGATCAACAAACGACAGGGAATGAGGAACAAACCTCTTTACCATCTTTTTACAGTTTTCTTTTTAGTTAGGACAATAGATAAGTTTTATTATCCTCTGACAGGATTTTAGTGTTTGCACACCAGTAAAATCTAATTTGAACATAAAATTACAAGATATATTGTTTATTTTAAGATAGTTTTTTAAGGAAAAACACTGAGTATATTCTAATAACACTTGACTTAAGGATCAGTGGGCTTAGCACTTGTAAACCACACATTACAAGGGTTGTCATTTGATTCAAACAAGACTAGAGTCTACAGCCAAGCTAATGGCCTCTGTGAGGCTGTACTTAAGCACCATTGAGCACCAGAGAGAAGAATGATTCAAACATTTCAAAAGTTTACTGTTGCTTTGATTCTCTCTTAGGATTCACATTTTACAATTGTTAATTTTCTTGTAACCATTATGTAGCAGCATTTTAGGTTGACAAGTGATGTGACAGTTTATTTCCTTTGTGCAACTGATTTGAATTTTTGTGAGCATGATTACCCATCCAGAATATGACTACTTACTCAAAAATAATCTCAGTGAGGCAAACAATTTAAAAACACTTGGACCCAATCACAATATTAGCAAGAAAGTAAAAAACTTGAAATGCTTAGTATTACAGCTCAGTTTTGGTTTTCAATCACTCTGCACAGCAGCCACTTCAATAATTGCACATTATGCACAAAAATTATTTTTAAGTAATGCTGACAACCTACTGTCCACAGAGCTCACAGAGTAACAGTCATGGTCTGTCCATTCAGAGGGAGAGGGGTTCACTTCAAAGTGAGAAATGTTCTGTGAGCCCCCGTGATGCTAGATATGCTTGGTTCCCTTTACTTTTCCCATGCACTATACTTAAAAACCTGGAAGATGTTTGTTTCCATGGCAGCTGAAATTGTTGCGACTAATAGGATATTTTGAGATATGCATTAGTTTTGCAGTGGTTTGATCTTATCGAACAATGTGCCCCTTAGATTAGCATGGAAGAACAGAACATATTAGGTGGAATTAGTAAAAAGATATTCACTGTGTGCTGCACCGTGAAAGAGATGAGCTTCGAACACTGAACAATATTAATAGGGTAGATGGAAATGTGGAAAATGTTACCCACACGTGTAGTTAGGACTCTGATATATTTTGGCTAACATGAAAACTCTCAGTCGACCATCATTTGTGACTCACCAAATATGGCTTTGAAGTTTCTTCATGCGTGAAGATGTCATCTCTGCTCATCCAAATTAAATCACTGTTACTCATCGGCTTTTCCATTTGAGCTCATATGCTATCTCAGCGGTAACGAACCCCACTGGCCATTTAGTGAACCAGACATACAGACTTTGCTGCATGCTGCTGGAATATCAGTGGATTAACCCTTGACACAGCATCTTTCAGCCATGATTTATGATACTTTATTACCAAGGGACGCAATATTCCATGTTTCCAACGTAACGCTCAGTGTCTTTAACCTTGTAGGCCACATCAGTATGGGTGAGTATTTAAAACTGACTTGGTATGTCGCTTAAGACTATGCAGGCATGCAGCATTTTGTATTCAGTAATCTGAGCACTGTCTCGCATATGAAACCTCAAATTTTATGCAGTTTATCATCTATAAAATATATATTTTTTAAATCAAATATTTTATATAAATAAAACATCTACTTTCAAATATTCATTTGATGTTTTTCTTTAAACATTCTGTATATGTTCTGTTGAAGATATTTTAACTTGCTTCCAGTAAGACTATACCCTGTATCAAACAGCTCTATATTTTTTTAGGTAACAAATATTTTTTGTGATGACTTCTTTTGATTATTGTTGTTTATCACAGACCTGCAGGCTACTGAGCCATACTGCACCAACTACAACTATCTGCCCTAAAAATGTAAAAGGATTTTGAGAAGCATTTTGATTATTTTTTTTTTTCGGTAAGCCACTGAAGTCATTTACAAATTGCCATTGCTGTTTTGCTACTCACGAAATAGACTGTCAGTTATTTTGAGGATGAAATTACACATTTAGGGAAGTCTTCTTCTCCTTTTGTCTTTTGTGAAATCGAAAACAACTAGGAGGCAGTACCACATTTGTTTAAGCGACTGGTGTTCAAAAATAATACTTCACACAAATGAATGAAAACACTCTAAATGTATGCTCTAATTTGTGAGGATAAAGTAAAAAAAAAAAAAAAATCATATGATTTCTCCACAGTAATAATAATAATGATAATATTCAGATCACCGTATGGTCTGTCTAAACTAGGGACTTAATAGGATGTGTGATGACCTGTAGCCAGCTAGCCATAAAGACATGGTGAGCATCAAGCACATGCACATCACACAAACGCATCACATCATTTCACTGTACATATTATATTACATGCAGTCAGTGATTCATATGCATACACAGACCTGCAAAGACAAACCACCTGGAACCAAAGACTTTGCTGTTATGACTGCAGCAACAGAATAGAAATTCTAAGCATGGTGATGCATAAATATATCAACTGCTCCAGAGTTGAAACCACTTCCTCCATCACTTTTCTCACTCACTTACTATGACTTCTTTTTTCCCAGTCCTGCCTTTCTCTGGACTCTTCACTTTCCGTGTACTCACTCATAACACACTGTCCCGCACCACATGTAGTGGAACATGGTTATGCTCGGAAATGCCGCTCGGACAGCTACATTTGTTGGAATAGCTTTCAGATTTTGTGTTGCAAAACCACTGTTCAAGGTGGCCTCATTGAATTGCAGCAGATTGCATTGAGGACTTAATAATGACAGTTCTGAATGACTCCCCAAATAATCTGTCTCAATTCATACACCCTTGAGATGAAGCTGCAGCTCGGTATTACTGGAGAGAAGCTGTCAGATCTGTCAGGAGCAATAGTGGAAGTGCTTACTCATCACTGGGTTTACACACTGCGCTTTTGAACACCCACTGCTGATCTCTCTACCGACTGGACATATATTTATATTGAACGTTTCAGTGCATCATCCAATGCCCATTGACTTCTTTTTTGAAAAAAAATGTGCACACTGTAGCTTAGGATCTCATACTGTATGTTTGTCACGTCAGCCAGAAGCACAGAGAAAAGGGAGCTTGCTCTAAATGCACATCTGGCAATAAAAGACAGGGAAAAAAAAAAAAAAAATCCATCATTTTTTGGCCTCTGTCTTTAAATACAGATAGATGTACACATGCATACACATTCACATTTCTCTTCCAGCCGCTGTGACTCAGCAGAACCCTCACCAATTTCATTTTTTTGGGTTTGGGACAATGATTTTGATGGAAGGCACAATCCTTATGAAAAGTGAAATCAAAAGGAATTCCTGGCAAAGGAAATTCAAGGTACCGGCTGAGTTAAAGATCTGTCTCTAATTGGATGGAGTTTAATTGTACTGTAGCTGTATGACACAGGTCACAGGAAAATTGGCTGCTGTGGCATGAGAAGCAGGAGGTTTCCAATTATAAATCTCCAACCATAAATACTGTGTTTGCCCAGCCTTTCTTCTGCCCCTACATGCAGGGGTTGGATTATTTACAATTAGGTGTTCTATGCATAACATTATACACTGTGCGTTATAGACTTTAAATCAAACAATCAAATTGTTCAGTAAACACTGTTCTGAGGTTTAAGAGTTTCCTGAATGGTGAGAAATCAATTTGGAAAAGCACTAATATTGTTTTGCAGAGTTTTGCTAAAAGGTGCTTCAGGAAAGGTTTGGTGTAACAGAAATGTAAACCTGAGAGATGTGAGCTTCAGCCTGCATACTAATGTTACAGAGAGAAAGTGTCAGTTGTTGAGAGTTCAACAATCATGGTTTTTCTACAGTGTTACTTAACCAAACAGCATTCAGATGCAACGGCATCTCTGATGTCGAACTGATTTAAGTGTCACTACTTAGACTGGAAGAGGTGAGAGTGTGTAACGTGGATATAGGAAATACATAATTACATATTTTAGTGGAAAACAAAATGACATTTTGCAAAAACAAAATGACATTTTGTTTTACATTTTACATTACATTTGTTTGCTAGACTGGATAATGTGCTCAAGTTTACAAAGCTTATTTTGGAAAAAAAAAAACTTTGTAGATGTTCGTTTCAGCGGAAAATAATAAAAGAGGTGTAGTGATGGTCTTCTGAGAGTTGGAACATCATGAATTAAAAATGGGTGATTTTCTGATTGAACATCAAAATTAGCAAAAACTCTTGCAGCTACTGTAACACAGTTTAAAAAGACTGTGGTCACTGTCAAAAATATGTTTCTAGTCAGTGAAGATGATCATGCAGATCCAGATAGTTTCCATCCAATTGGTCTCGCTCTCTTTTAGCAAAAATACTGCTTTGGTCAGAGAGCACCCTGGTTGCTTGGAAACAATGACAATGATGGCACACAGATATTTTAAATATACAGTTCAAAGCAAACAAAAATAAGAGCACCTAATACATTTCTAATAGTATGCACCACCTCCACCAAAAACTTTGGTCTATGAGCCATGCAGTGAATTTGATTGTATGTTATACTGAAGGGCAATGAGTGAAGAGTTCTTTGAGGAAAGAATGATGTTGAACTGCCAACAAGATAATGGCTCATCTTAGTCGGTGTCTTGTATCTGTGTCAGGTACTGCACAGTAAATGTCAGTGGTTCCTATTAACTGCTCCCTTTTAACAATGCTTTGTCTACATTGTATTTAATGGTAAGTGTTCACTTAGCAGCTGTCATATGGTGTTAAATCCAGAACCTGGATGTCCTTTCATACAGATAAGGAATAAGGGAAATTAATGGTGTAATTTCCTGACAGACTTTGCCATTTCACATTTTTTGTCATCAGTCATGGCGTTTAATGGTAAGAACATATTAAAAGGCTGTAACTGCTAGTCTTTATCATCCATGTACATAAGGTGCATACTGGTATTCCAAATATTGTGTCAATTATAGCTGAATTTGACTAGTCGCTCTTGCTCTGTCTCTTTGCAGACTAGTCCTAGCCTGGCTTTGTGTTATGGTAAAACTAGCCATGCTAGAGGTTCTGTGAGGTTGTACTTAGACACAGCAGAGCTTTGAGCTGAGTGCTAATGTCTCCTAACATGCTCAGCATGACAATGCTAACATACAAACAGTGAGCAGGTGTGATGCTTACAATGTTTGCCGTGTTAATCCAGCATGTTAACATGTTAACATTTATAAAGCTGGTGGGAATGTCATTGTATTTAGTCATCAACCAAAGTACTGAACAAATCAAAATTTTGATGTGATGATGGTCCAAGATGAAAAGTTAAATGATCAGCTAAGTGATAGCGTGGGGACATGACTGTGTGTACCAAATTTCATGGTATTCTAGGTGATAACTGTTGAGACATTTCACGCAAACCCACGAATGTCAACCTCAGATCTGTCTCTCATGGTGGCACTAGATAAAAAGTCAGAGAATCACCACAGTCAAGTGGGATTCGTCCTCTGGGAAAAAAGCATGTCTGAACAAAATTTTGGTCCAGTCCATCCAATACATTTCATGGCAATTCACTGCTAAGGCTTATTTTCAGTTCACATTTTACAAAGGTGCTTTGTTAAACATCAGGGAAATTAGAGTATTATTTTCTTGAATTGTTTTATTCTATTTGATCTAGATTTGAAAAATCCAGAAAGGTTACATGAGGACGGCTGTGATCAAAATCTCAGCAGGGACAAGAGGGAATGGGATTGTGTTTTTGCAGGAGCAGGCGGTAATAGTTCAAAATCCTGCAGGAGCAGGTGGGAGTGAGATTAAACAAACAAAAAAAAGAAAACAACATAAAAACCAATCCTGTTTGGACCTCTATCTCCTCTAGTAACTATATGACAAAAATGAATTTGTGCACAGACTCCTAATCAGTACGTCCAGGTCTTTATATATACTTTGTGAACACAGATTGACACACTGATCAGTATGCTTCTCCTCTTTTCAACCATTCAGCAAATGGACACACACACATACACACGTGTGTTCGCTGATCAGCTGTCAACGAACATTGTGCTTTTTGGAGAGATCTCTTCATTTATTCAGCAGCTGTGAGGACGGGAGCTGCTGGAAGTCCCTCGTTGCTTCATTCACACGTGACCCATTAGGCCAGCCTAGAAATACTGCAGCTGCTCTGATTGCCTCTTGCTGTGCTGTCCTGTTTGTGGACTTTCATCTACCTACCTTCACTCGCATGGAAGAAAATACTGCTGGAATATGTTTTACAGAAAGAAAGATAATGGATGCGGATACAGGATCATCTTAAGCTAATTTTAATTCTGCGGCTGTAGCATGAATACCCATCCTCTCTTCTTATTTTTAGTCCGTCACTTTATAGTCCAGGCTATTCACTCCGCTGGTTTAGATTCACTTTACCGTCCCTTAATTACAGACTCTATTATGTTTAACATAAAATGTCATGTTATGTATCATCCCACCAGTTGTAGTGCACTGTACCACATGGCAATTACACACACCCAGATAATAATGAGAAACTAACAGAACATGTAGCCTTTTATATTTGTAGTTTATATTTGTAGTAGCGTGCATTCTCTGAGTGTCAAGAGTCCATCATTTGGACAGTACATAAGGAAAAAAGAGCAGTGGTCACGTCTGTGTCAAAAAAGCTCAACTATATCATGCAAAATATAAATGCATAGGCTATTTTAGTTTTTAATAGGTTCCCTACTTGGAAACAAAGCACATCTCTTCTCAGCTACTCTTCCACTTGCTCCCCTCCCTTGCGTTGATGTAAATGAAAGGCAGGCTTTTCATTTTGTCTGTGTTGAGTAATAACCCACTGAGCGTGCCCTCCTAATTGTTCCTGTCAGGCTTGTAAATCATGGAAGTCTCCCACTTCTCCATCACATGCAGCCTCTTCTTCCATAATCCTATTAGGCACAACGCTATCGAATAGAAGGGAGCAATATTGCTTACAGGGGCTAGAACTTTTTTTTTTTTTTTTGTAAATATCCCTCAGTGGCAGTTATGCCAAAAACATTTACACCACTTTGCAGAGAACGTCCTTAATGTATTCTTGTGAAACTTTAAGTTCAAGCTTCCATAAATGCACAAGTGATAAGAATAGAAACCTTTAATCTTCTGCGAATATGATGGTGAGACGATGGGCTTGTGAACCTCTGTCCCCTCACTTCTTTGTTGGCTTGTGTCCTTGAATTAGCAAAAACTTCACTATTGTATTTTTGAGTCCACAATTTGACATGACATGCTGTTACATGCTATCTGTGGGTGATTCAGCCAACATATATTTTAGTAAATGAGAAAGTTCATCATGTCCTTGGTCTTGATGAAACTGGTTGAGAGATAAAATAAGAACTGCATATAATAGGGAGGTCCAATTATCATTAAGAATCAAATATTTCTTTTACAGTGTGCTGCTGTATCTGCTTAGTCCCAAGAAATTTCTAAAAGAACATGAATCTAGCAGGACATGGTCATTCCTCTCCTGAATCATCACTGTCTCTGAACGGTCTGTGTGAAAAGTCATTCTGAACATTACAGTCGGCCTCTTTATGACAGGCTTTCTGCAGATGCATCACTGATGGCGAAGAAAGAGCAGGAAAATCACACATCAGTGACTCCTATCTAATTAAATGCAGTAACTGGATAGGATGAGAAGATCTAAACAGGTGAACTAACAGGCTTGTACCTATAGGTGGTCTCTGACTATGTCATGACCCACCACTGGCTCCAGATGTTTGCTTTTCCCTTGACCTACATCAAGTTGAGTTGATCCAATTCCATCCTGATCAGCAGCCAGGAAATTAAGTTAGGCTGTGGGCTGCCCCAGACAGTTTGTGGCAGGTCAGTTTTTTCTCCTGTTAAGAGCTCCAAACACTTAAGCTATTAACCTTTTTTTGTTTGGACAACCAGGATGGATTACCCTATCTGCCAGTCTTCCCATGACAGCTTCCCTTTTCTAATGTGTGTGTTTATTTTAAGTTTCCGCAAGATTGAGCCTACTTTTTATCATTATATGCCAAATGGGAGCCGGACTTAAAAATCCCCTCAAGCCATCTCCTGGAGACAGGCATGTGCTTGGACAGCCAAAGAGAGCCAAATGACTCCATTTCGAGTCCATTTGAGCCAATTGTGGAGAAAGCTTCTGGATGCCTGGGCTGGGCTAAAACTCATCACCAACTGTAAAGTTACAGGAAAACAAACACCAACCAAGACTTTGTTGCAAATGCAGTATGTCACCAGTGCATTAGAATACTGCTTACTGTAACATTTGTTCTGTTTTGGTGGTTTAAATTTGATAAATATGAAATGCTGAAACATTTTTTAACAATGGAATTCACAAAGTTAAAGAATAAGAACAAGTTGTTGTTGAGTAGTGGCATTAACACTGGAGCTCTGAGCTGTCTCAAGGGCAACAGAGGAAATATCAGACTCCTTTTATAACCTACCCTGAGAGGTATTTATACGATTTTCTGACATGAATTAACACTAATAGCATTTCTCATAGTTACAGAGATTCTGAGTAACAAGACACTTTCCTTAGAAGAATGAGCAAACACACATTTCTTTGAAATGAAAATCAAAACGGGAAAAAAAACAGCTTACTTAGCTATTAAAACTAATTACTTAACCCTACATCATAAAAGTCTAATACAGTTCATACTGCAACTAATTTACAAGCTGACAAACCACGGCAGACTGGGTGGCATTACTCGCTAACAACCGGAACCTGTTGTACCCGCGTCACTGCAGAGCTCATCTAAACCACTCACCTCTCCATCCGGGTGCGACAGGTGTCTCCGCTGAGCCCAGTGTCCCAGCTGAAGCTGAACTCCACAATCCCGGTCGACTACCGCTGGCTCCAGTTTATCCCTCAGCCTCCACCTCACTGTCAACAACTGAGTGACAAGTACAACATCCTGGATGAGCAGGATGTCCGCTCGCTGTCTTGTGGCTCCCATCATAACTCCTCTTCACAGTCGTCCCCCCCGGCCATGTATCACTGCCCGGCTCACCTCCCGGCTCTGCCAGGCCACTCGGCAAAGCAACCAAAGGCCGTGCACACAGATCTGTCTCGGCCCTCCCATAGCAAGGGGTTAACTAGAGAGACGACCACGCGTCCCCTTCACCTGCATCAGCCAGCTCCTCCGTCAACTCTCATAATCGGAGATTCGATTGTGAGGAACGTGAGAATGAAAGGGGCACACACACTGTCATTTCCAACATGGATAAATTTCTCGACATCATTAAATCCCACCCGGAGACTGACAGAGTCATTACCCACGCCGGCACCACTGACATTCCAAAAACAGCAGTCCGTGGTACTGAAACGTGACTTCCTCCGTCTCCTCAACACTGTAAAACAGTCCCACCACAGTGTCTTCAAATCCGGCCTAACTCCCACTTGTAGACGGGGAATGGGGCGGTTCAGCGGGCTGCTCAGCCTCAACACCTGGAGGTATATCCTGAGAGCAGATGGACTGCGCTCACGCACTCCCAACTTTCACTAAGGCAATCTCCCAAGCTGCCAACCTGCTCCAGGTGACTTGTCCGTCAGAGATTGATGGCCTACCGGTTCCTACTCTCTACTGCTTTAGTTCCACCTCAGATAGTCATACGTGTTCTACCGGACTCGGACCCTCTGAGACCAATCCCGGTTCAGTAATTCCCGTCGTCATCACCGCCAGACACAACACTAAACTACACAACACCAAACAAACATACAGCGTGAATTTTGATAATCTCATCTCTATATGCACATGTAAAGCACCAGCTGCTCACCCACTCCTCAAGAAAACTCTGCCATTGACCCTGGATATGGCACTTATGAATATATTTTACACAAGACACTTCTTATTAACGAGACATGGCTTAACACAAATGGACCAGTCACTCTTATTGAAGCCTCACCACCAAACTACAGTGATTTTAACTTGCTCTTTTGCTTTGTCATTTTCTTAACTGCATACATTTTTATTCAACATGTTATGCAGCCTACTCACAACAAAAGCCACATTTTAGGTCTTGTCATAACCCATGGGCTGTCTGCTAATATTTCTTCAGTTGTGGATGTAGGCTCATCTGATCACCTCTGTCTTTTTTTATTTATTTATTTATTTTTTTTACTGTTAATGGTTTTATACAACAGGAGACCGAACTGTGAGGAGACCCTATATTACTAATGAAGTGGCTGCAAATTTTATTGATCTTATTAGTGACACTCCTGCAGACATTTTACTTTTCTCCTGTGATTTTATTCTAGTTAGTTTTAACAGTAAACTGAGATCAGACCTTGAAACCGTGGTGTCTACCAACTCCAGTTATTTTGCAGTCCACTTCACAAGTAAAATAGACTCTATGCAATCGAATTTATCTCAATGTCAGCGTACAAATTTTATCAAGCACTATTTTTTTGTATTACATACAGTACCACATTGTACTGCTTTGATAATGCTATTCTGATAAAATTGTTTCTTTTTATGTAAAACTGATTTCGACCTTTCAAGGTAACTCCCCATGTTTGTCAGTTTTTCAAAGGAAAGTTTTTAGTTCATCACAATAAAAGTTCTTATGAGCTTCTTCATTGTATGCCCTACACATAAACTCAGGGAAGGTTGTACCACCGAGCGGACTGTATTAAACAGTCCCTGGCACAATTCTGAGAGTACTTTATTCTGACAGACATTAATCATACATCTTAGACTTTGATATTGTGGATCGACACAACCATTTCTTTTGGGACATTCCATTTGCTATTCCATTATCATTTACATTAAGACAGGAGTAAATTAATCTTTTATGTATGGTGAATTCTATTACAGTGTCACGTAATCATCTCTTCAAAGTTTCTTTGAGGTCAACAGTGAGCTAAGATGCTAGAGACAAGCGAGCTGGCTTTTGAGAGTCTTGGATGTTTGACAAAATGATGATTCTTTCATAACAGCACCTTTATCCACCCAAGGGTGCTTACAAGGACAATGAATCTATAGGGATTCCTTGAATATTAATTGATAACAACTGCCATGTGAAAACATTCTCCTAATCTTGGATATGTCATAGAAGCGCAGTGAGGCTATGCATGCAACCTGACAAAGTGAAAAAGCCATTTATTCATCAATGCAACAGTGCTTATGAATATTGAATAACACCATTGTTTTGTGAGAGTGCACTCATGCAATACTAGACACATCATGCTACACTCATACAACAATAAAACTAAAAGAATTTTTGTCTGACTTCATTTGCATTACACTGATGACTCTTTCCTTCTAGTCTACAACTATAGAGATTTATTAAACAGTGTGTGAAAAAAGCTCCCTTGGTTTGATTCTCAATTATTCTGTAATGAAGTGAACTGTATGGATAGCACAGGGTTAATTGTGTTTGTGCCTATCAAATTGTTCAGCACATTGTTGAGGCCACTAATGAAATTCGAGTCTATTATTCTTTACTGCATTCTCTTTTCGGTTCCCTTTTTATTTTTTATTTTTTGCAATTACAGTGTAAAATATGCACCTAGTTGGGTAGGAGTTAACATGATCACCAATGTATGTACATACACTGATGAACACACACACACACACACACACAAGTGACTTGTGCTTTGACTTTAATCACAGATTTAGCATTGCACTCATAATCAGAGATATCTTTTTTTTCACCCTTATTGTTAAGTAACATCTATGCTTTTCTTACTGTGACAAATCAAACTGGTTGCTGTGAAAAAGGCATCTTCCTAGCATACCACGGTCGCTATCAAAGGTCTAATCAACCAGAATAACTGGAAGCACCTGTGTGTGGTTTCAGGTCTGTTGAGCCTGAATGCTCAGCCTGAAACATCATTCACATTTTAAAGTGACACTGTGTACATTTTCACAGGATCAAACCACAGCACAAACGATAGGGCATTTATCTTGCCATTATTGATAAGGATAAGGATTTACTTTGTAATCTTGAGAGTGAGAAGAAGACTGTTAACACTGTCTGCGGGTGAAGAGTGAAGGGTGGCTCAGCAGGCACAGCTGCAGGTTATCAGGTTGATTAGCAGCCTGATAAATGGCGTCCTGATAACTGGGCTTTCTCTTGGCTGGGACTGCAGGAGTATGCACACACAACCACAGTCAAGAAGGACAAAAATGAAGCTGAACTTTGTATTTGTAATTTTCTTTTAAAAAGTGTCAAAGGAGACTTGCAGCCCTGGCTGATGTCCCCCTATCAAAGAGGGGACCTCCACAGCCTGCAGTGGAACACAGACAGAGACATGAACACATGCAAAGGCTTTCTTGATGTCTTTCAAAAATTGATTTTTGAAATTGAACTTAAGATTTCAAAACTTCAAATCTCCCTGTCAAAATGGGAGAACCTCTCTATCTGGTAGTCCTTACCACTTGCATGCATGAGCTTTATTTTATAAAATCATTTTTGAAGCAGCTCACACTGTATTCATAATAGCACAAGATTCCACACTAGCTAGTTTCAAAAGTCCTACTCTGGCAGCCCATTGGCTATGCTTATGCCATGTAGGTTGGTGGTTTAAAACGTCAGAGCCACAGAGTGGCAATTTCAGTATCTGTTATGACATTGAATTAGTAACACCAGACAAAGGTTATCTCACTGAAGTGAAGGCTTCTGTACTTCACTCATGGATTGGTAGGTGTTGGGGATGTAAATAATTTAGACATGTTACCTTTGTTTTTGAGGTTTTGCTGTTGACTGTGATAGCCACTGGGTGGGTGTTGGACTCTGTCAAATGTCACTGAGGAATCTGCAGTTCATATGGGCAAATAAATTGCAAAAGCAGATGCTCTTTTTCATTATTAGATTTTCAGAAAGAATATGCAATGCTTGCTTACATGCAGAACAAACATTAGTTGGTGTTTCTTCTAGTGTCAAACATTGGACTTCGATAGAGTTTTCAAGTTAGAATCTACCAGATCTACCTACCAATAATAAAGCCTTTGCAGGGATGATAAGCTGTGAATGTATCCCCAGAGCACTGACTGTCAGAACCATGATTTCATCTGTTAACACAAGGACAGACTGAAGGAAGAGCCTCTACCTTAGTCTATGACACATTTCCTATGACATGCAGGTTCTCAAGAACATGGAGGTGTATATGTAAGTTCTCAGGAAAGATCGACACTTTACTCAGAAAACTTCAAAAATTGTTGCAGCTGAGAGTGTTTCACTTCAGAAGTACCAATGTTTTACACACTCTGCTGGCATAACAATAAGAGATCAGATTTTTGTCCCTTTATCTTTGCAGTTCAAGGCTGGCTTTTTTGTCAAATGCAGACAGGCAGTAAATTGAACACTCAAAGTACTGTAGAGAGGGAAGGAGAAGGAGAAAGAAGACAGAGGGATGTGGCAGTATGTAAATGGAAAGTTTATTTTTCTCTTTCATTGATTTCCAAGTGCATTGATATTGTTGTCATTGATGCAGGTGTATATTTAAAAATCCAGAGACAGAGAGGAGCTTCTGTGTTCTGGTAGAGTAGTTGGACAGGTGGCAGTTTAATGTCTTAAATTGAAAGCTGGCTTCTCTGGGACATTTTGTTTGGTTGGTTGTTACAATGCATCAAGCTCATCTTTTTTCTAAGGTTTTTCGGAGAAATATTCTGAGAACATTTAACAAACTCTGCATTCAGGTGTGAGACGAACTTGTACAAGGTGCATAAAAGATTCAGTGTAGTATGTCAGAATTTAGTAGTGTAGAGTAGTGTTAAAATTTGTGTGGCATTGAGATCCTAGTTTGATTAAAAAGACACTCTGAAGAGATGGTAGAGAGGTCAAGACATTTTTT
Organism: Toxotes lorentzi; assembly: GCA_037833715.1. Lineage (NCBI taxonomy): Eukaryota > Metazoa > Chordata > Actinopteri > Toxotidae > Toxotes > Toxotes lorentzi. The sequence continues at coordinate 8,698,689 of JBBMJY010000003.1, forward strand.
TAATCTGCTTTTTAAAATTCTTTTCTGGTGAGTCCTGTGCAAGACCTTTCATGGGGAAAAAAGCAGTAACTGCAGATAAGTGAAACAGACAGCATGAGTTTGTGTTTACTGTTGCACTTCACTGCCGTTTGATATCTCTAAGAACTTGAGCACTTTTATCATCCAAAGCAACTACAGACATTTTATTTTTACAGACTGGATAAGAGAAGAAGGCGAATGACTTATGATTTTATGGGGAGGGTCTTTTCAGCTGCTGAATTGTTCACACTACACCACGTGGCAATTTCACACTGCACAACTCTGTGGTTGTGATAATCTGTGTTTCGAAATGTCCAATAGAATATTTGTTTCCCCACCCACCAGCTTTACTTCATATCCAAGCTCCTCTGGTAGCTTGCTAAAAGTTATGAACATATGTTGCTAAATAAATGTGCATTCCATTTATTTACTGCCATAGTTCATACTACACAACAAAAGTTTCACTAGTTACTGTTGAGTTCATCTTTGTTTTTATGTGTACTAGCTCCATGGCAACTTCTTGCTGGAAAACAAGTCTAAATCCACCCTTTACTAGCCAGTTTTTCTCTCAGGATTGTCAGGGATCACATTTGTCCTCTGCTGCTTCAAGGTTTAACTGGCTGATTATCCATTCTAAACGTTTCAAAGGTAGGATTTTTGTTTTCTGTTTTCGCTCAGTTTTTTTTTTTTTTTTTAAGTGTTTTTCACAGTTGATGTTGCAGCTTTGGCTATCCAGTCAAAGAGATCAGTTGCAGAACAGTCTCATCCCCCTCCTAAGCTGAGCATGCTCTTTCTGAGTCCAACAAAACCAGAGCTTACCAGGAAGCAACACAGCAGCTCCTCTTCATGGCTGTAATGCGTCTTACTGTTCAGTCAGTCAGTCATATACAGCACACGCGCACACACCCACACACAGACACTGCACATTACATCCAAACGATTAATGATCAAAGAGAGACTCTTTCTTCATTTGTCCTATTAATGTGACAAAATATAGAAATAGGGAATCGCAAAGCAGCTGAACACTGTCATGCAAGTTTTACATTGCCCCCCTAAAATTGAGGCACCTTCACTAATTTACTGCTGTATTGTAGGAAGTGTTGACGTAGTTTGACTGTTGATGCTATTTTATAGCTTTGTGGAAAAAAAACAGGTTCAAAGTAGAGTATTCCTGCCAATTTGACTGACAATATTCCAAGTTAAAAGCATTTTTAGTAACACTGGTGAGGTTGCTCCGTGGATGGCAATGGTGATCGGTTGATATGTCCACCACTTTGGCAGACTGAAATATCTCAACAAATGCTGGATGGATTGCCATCAAATTTGGAAGAGATGCTCATGGTACCCAGAGGATGAACCCTACTTATCCTCTTTTTCCCTACTTTTCCTTTCTTCAATACATTGCACAAATTTTGCGGCATACAAAGATGGAGACAGTGGTAAATATTATAACTGCTTAACATTATCACAGAACTGCCAGTGTGGTTGTTGACTCTTGGTCATGTTAACAGCCTTAATGTGAGTTTCTTTTTGATGCTTTTTATAATAGACAGACAGAAGTATGGCACCACTTGACAGTACGTAACTATGTCACTTGCGTCATTGTATATCTACTCAAAATATACAAAACAGAAAAGTGCCAAACTTTTCTCTCAGTTCATATATGAAGTGATCACCTTTTTGATTCCCTGTGACATTTAGAAATGAGCTCTCATTTGCTCCATACCTGCATATGTGTCAGGGGACATAGTTTTCCTATAGAATTTCTAAGAACTGACAACCCAGCACTGACCCTAACATTTGCATGCCCTTTCTCAGAACATTCAAATAAGTTCATCACATGATTTAATGATTTTTGTGGTACAGATCAATTCCTCTTCTGTTGACACACCAAAGGAAGGATTGAAAGACTCCTAATCATGTGTAAACACTTCCTAGTGAATCAAAAGCCAAGTAATACATTAAAGAATTTGCCAAGAGCCAGAGATTGTATTATAATTCATAAATCACGCCCTGTAACTTCAAGGGCTTCCCCATCAAGAAAACATCTGATGAATTATACAGTGTGATTTTGTGTAAATGCACAGGGGTTTCTGAAAGAGTCAGACAGGCATAGCTGCAGGCACTGGCTGACACAGAGGAAATGTGATGCTCCACTATAAAGTGCTGCTAATCTGTCAACACCTGTAGCCCAGGAAATGTTAAACAAGTGTCTCACTAGTATAATTATTACAAAAAAGTAGTTTATCTTTCTCTTTGAAATACAGTATGTTTTGTATCATGCTTTTATTTTTTATTTAAGTAGAAGACCTGGGATCTCCTCCCCCATAACATGATGTTTTCTGATGAGAACTTCTGCATGTACTGTAGACCTGCTAGATAATTTAAGCTGCTGCATAAAGGGCTCAGGTTTGAAATGAACACATATGCAGTAAGTTCTTACAATTGGCCTGAAGTACAATGTAGTGTGGTATTTTTAAAGCAATATTAAACCTATATTAGGCTGCAGGTATTGTATACAGTGCCACAGCACTTGTAGCAATGTTTTAAGCAACATTATGATTAAAGCCCTGTGCTGAACTAACTAACAGTTAAACCAAAAATGGTCACCATGTCAGCTTAGGGAGGATTAACAAGTTAAGGGGGAATTTCACTTTTCCAGTTTTTGTTACTTTAAGAAAGTTGCCATTGTTCAACAGAGGAATGGAGACAGTGCTTCAAGGTGTGCGATTTGGAAAAAGACAGACCTGGTGGAGATGATTTGTTTTTATACCTTATGTTTGTCTTTTTACTCTTTCACATGCACGCAGAAATGTAAATGCAAAAAGAGCTTGACTGTGCAAAATGTTTGCTTTATCCATTGTATTATAACTTGCAAGAAAACAGGACTTGTATACTAGACAATTCCCCTGCGGGAAATCGCGAGAGTGGTGCATTGCGCTTTGTGTGTTATATATCGTGCTATTGTGTGTCTGTGTGAGTCTGTGTATGTCTGTGTGTGTGTGAGTCTGTGAGTGTGTGTGTCTGTGGCTGTCTGTGTGTGTCTGTGTGAGTGTGCTTGCGTCTGTCTGTGTGAGTCTGTGTGAGTCTTTGTGAGTCTGTGTCAATAGTGGGTTGTGCTTTGCACAACCCACTATTGACTATTGTGTGTGTCTGTGTGAGTCTGTGTGTTTGTGTGTGTCTGTGTGTGTCTGTGTGAGCGTGTGATTATTTGACTCTGTGAGTGTGTGCGTCTGAGTGAGTCTGTGTTCGTGTCTGTGTGTCAATAGTGGGTTGTGCTTTGCACTATTGTGTGTGTGTGTCTGTGGGTGTCTGTGTGTGTGTGTGTGTGTGTGTGTGTGTGTGCGGTGCTATCGCACTGCACACAATTGACTGTGTGTGTCTGTGGCTGGCTGTGTGTGTCTGTATGTCCGGTGCTGTCGCACCGCACACTATTGCCTATTGTGTGTGTCTGTGTTAAGCCCCTATACCTCTGCTATAGTTCTAATACAAAGATAGAGAGACATAGAGTTATTACAGAGAGAGAGAGGCACTCACGGTCGCCATGGGGACGAGTTTTCCCGCCGCTGAGAGAGCTCACAGCTGCTCTGACGAGCTCATTTTGGCCGATTTGCACCTGCCGAACTACTGCCATTTATTCAAAAACCAAACATGATATGGCCAAACACACTTCACAGTCAAAGCCACGAGACTTTAAGGAACGCAGTGATGTATTTTTTATTTTCCTAGTGTGAAAAATGTGGATTTTACAGCGAGT
>JBBMJY010000003.1:8710662-8724236 GCA_037833715.1 Toxotes lorentzi
ATTTGAGTGTAGTTTTAATTCCCAAGGGACCCGTGAACAACAGATGTTTAACTAAAGCGATATACGTTGCAAGAATTGGCTGATGAGTTGCTCTCCAGTTACATTTAAAATGTACTGGGGTTACATTTAAATGTAACCCCAGACTAGTTAGTTTAATTGATTCATCTTAACTCTACCCCCGTACAAATATCAAATGACTTTGCTGAATTTCTGTTTCTCCAGTGATAATGTGCATGTTTGTGTGGTGGGGTTTTGCTTGTGAATGCCAGAAGATGCAAATGTAGATGTATGTGTGTGACTGTTTGTTTGTGTCAGTGGTTTGTCTAATAAGAGAGACCTTTTGTTTATATGAGGTATTTTGGAGCTGGATCCAAAGATTTATCACAGAGTAGATGACCAGCAACATGTATGATGATAGAGATGTTTGTGTGCAAAGTAAATCAGTAAAGGTCAAAATCTCCTCCACTCCAGAACTACAGATAGAGCTAGTCCTGAACTCTGGGGTCTCTTGAGTACCAGTGCAGTGTGCCTCTGACCCAGGCCCCCCTGTTTCCCACCAGTAGTGTGTCAGAAAACCAAGCAGAAAGAATATGAGTGGGAGGCAGATTCAATCAGATGCTTTCATGCTGTTTACCATTTTTCATACAGCACAGGGGCTGACTGGGACTAATGCTGACATGTGTAGCGGGATTCTCTTCTGCTGTTTGCTGACACATCCTGTATATGAGTCATGCATTGCCTCATAGTTACTTTATGGAGTTTAGCACGTACTCCACTGTTATTAGATGTGAAATCTATTCAATATTTAAAACCCTCTACAGCACACCAGGATCTACCTGACAAATATGTTAGTAATGAATAATTTAAAGGGAACAGTTTACAAAGACTAGCCACAGCAGAGGTTATAATGCTCTCCCTTTGTGCACCTCAGTGGTGTCCCTGTGTTACAAGAACGAAACAGTGACCGTGGCAGAGGCTGTGCGTGAGTGCTTATATGATACTGTGTGCACACATGCTTTAAAATGTGCTTACATGTGCATGTGTGCATGTGTATTTGTTAGTTTGCTGTGAAGGCAATTCTATAATGTGCCTGTATTACACAATGGTGATGCAGTGTTTTGTTTCTGAATAAATATTGATGAAAGCTGAAAGCCGGGTGCTACTTTGTTATGAAGATACCCAATGTTTCATGTTCACTTTTTTATTTTTTAATGAAGTGGCACGATAGGACTGCTTCATGCTGCTAATCACTGTTTATGATACAGTGACGATGCAGCAAAACATTATTCATGGTGAAAAAAAAATTTGAAAAATGTTCATCACAGCAGGGAGAGAAGCTCTGCTGGATAGACACTGTAAACCTGTAAAATCTAAATTTGTCTCATTGCAAGCCAAGATATCTTGCTTGTAAAAGTTTACTGTAAAGCGAATCTGAATGATGGAGGGAGTCATGGGCCAGCGGATTTATAAGAGAGAGGGAAAAACAGAGGGTGAGAAGAGAGAGAGAGATTTTCTTATCTCTTTTTATGCCATTGATTTATTCACACATGGAAAAGAGGGCAAAACAGTATTTCATCAGAGTGATTAAAACTCAATGGAAAGACTGAGACCTTGTGTCTACATCTTTGCATATTAATTTCGTTTCACATTGAAAGAATAATTACGCATTGATTATCCATGTCCAACACCAAGGGCTAATCGTTACTTTGTGAGAGAAGAGGAGAATCTCTTGAAGCCCACTGGTGTCTCCAGACCCCAAAAGACAATTATGTCCTTATCAGAGGAAAGATGGTTTGTGATGTATTACATGTTGAAGATGGTACTAATGATTTGATAATGAATATTCAGTGATGATTAATTCTTATGTTCAAATTCAACAAAGGGTGCCCACATAGGACATTTCTTAACCATGTAGTTCTCCATGGAGTAAATAAAATAGTCAAATAAAATTATATGGAAGAAAGGGGTGGAATGTGAAAGAAATAAAAAATAAATCAAAAAGAAAATTCTATGTAAATTAATTATGCAGCATTTAGTGTTTTGAATAGCCTGGGTATGCATTTCGCCATCTGTTAAGCGAGGTAAGCTACGCTACAGTGGAAACAGCACGCTGATGTAAAATGCAAACTTCTGACACTGGTCACACTTCAGGCATTTGCAATTAAAAAGTTGTTTATCACAGCTCCCAGTCATTGTATTGAAAAGCATAGCAATGAGCTATGGGGCTTTAATCAGACTTAGTGCTAAGAATTAAACTATCCGGGTGAATGATGATAGCCCCTGCTGCTTTTTACTTGTGGCTTTACAGCACCTGCTGAGCTCTGCTGAATAATTAAATGGTATATTAATTATTATGAAACAGTTAATTCTAGCTCACCTGTACAGGAAAGATTTCACCTATATGATGTTTTTCAGGGTGATCATCAAAGAATGATCATTTTGTGCGTGCACAAGTGAGCAGCTGATAGACATCAACAGAAGACAGTTAAAACTAAGACCTCCCACCTTTTTGCACTTCTTCCTGTGAAGTGTCAGGATTATTCCTCTGACAGTAAACATATCAAATGTTTACTCACAAGGTGATTAGTAAGACAACTTATATCGATCTGAGATGATACATCACAATTGAATTTGCTTATTTGCTAGTGCTACCTTTTAATGCTTAGGAGGAAAAGATTGTTTCAGTTATTTTCTAAGTGCAGTTTCCACACGCATCTGTGCATCTGTATGATAATACATGCAATATCATCACTGATCTCAGAATGGTGGAAGCTGAGTCAAGGGCAGCTTGACAGGCACACTTGTCTGTAGGTAGCTGTAGCTAGTCGCCCATCAAAGATCCCAGGATTGTCCACTGTGCGCATGCACAAACATCCCAAAAACTGGCAACAACCCAGAAAATTTCAGTCATTTATCGTCTCTATTGCCTTTTATCGGTTTACTCCAAAGCTCTGACTTGCAGCGTAGTCTGTTTCTCTCCCCTTTATCAAGGTCACGTATGCCATCTGATGTTTGTGTTGATGTTTGTATGTGTGTGTGTATTTTTTGTTTTGTTTTTTTTTGGGGGGGGAGTCACTTGATTGCTTTCATTCTGTTTATGTCCCTCCATTTGAGATCTCTATTTTTAGCCTTGTCTTTGCCGCCTCACTTTGCCATGACACTCTGCAGAGTTATCTCTCAGCCAATATTCTTCATTACTTCTTTTCTCCCCTGCTGTTTTTACCCTCCAGATACCTCTTTTTCTTCTTACCTGGCTTGCCCTGTATTCCTCACTCCATCCTCTTGCCAAACACAACCCTCACTTCCACTCCAAGCTATAACAGAATGACAGTACGTGCCGTGATTTGCAGCTGAAGCTCACTGCACTGAAGTCAAAGCATCATCTGTCACTGTCTTTCATTTTAATTTAAATAACTCCATTTTGTATAATGCTGGGCTGTGAAACACCTGTGTCAGTATTCCAGCACAACATGGGGGGGGGGGGGGAGTTTTCCAGCCACGTGAGGAAGAAATCTCATGTGTCTTTCACAAGTCTTTTAAAATTTAAAAAAACCTCAGTGATAGTTGATGCGGTGGCTTGCGGTTTACAATGCATTTCAGTAGCAAACGTCTACACATGTGGTCATACGCCATGGTTAAGAAGGTGGTGAAAACACAGTGGCACCTTTCCTGTGGCGGAAACCATAGAGATCTTGTGAAGGTAAAAGTATGAAATGTTTGTTAAGGGTTTTGAGATGGTGTCACATTGGTAGCCTACAGCAGCCTTTAATGTAGCTCCCCATCTATATTTGTTGATTACCAAATAATTGCATATTGTGTGAAGAAACAGGATCAAGGTTTACATAACAAAAGCTGCTGTCACGACTAGGGCGAGGACTTGGACCCAAACGCAAAAAACCCAGACAAAACTCAAAAGTAATAATTTTATTCTAACAAAGTAGCAACCAAGGATCACTCATAAAGGGGAAAAAGACACAAAAACTAAAATACAAAACATGAACACAAAATCACTCTCAGCGAGGAGAAAGACTGAGCAAGGAGCAAAACCCAAACAAGAAACAAAGTAACAAACAAATACAGAACCTGACTAGGAATACAATGACGAGACAAGGGCAGGAGACAAAAGACATGGCAAGACGAGAGACAAAAACGAACCGACAAGAACACAGGGAAATGACGAGACTTAAATACAAGGCAATGGGCAACAGGTGAAACCAATTAGGGCAGAGCAGACAATTACAAAGGCGGGAAACAAGACAAAGACAGGAAGTAGAACAAGACAAGATACACAAGGGCAGTGATTTCAAAATAAAACAGGAACTATAAACAAAACTTAAACTAAATAAGACTGAAAATGTCCCAATGTCCACGGGAGTTCATAACATAAAAGTGTTTAGAAAACAGCCCCTCTTAGGGGCTAGTCATGACAGCTGCATATCCAAGAAGAATTCTGCTTTGCTTCACCTCAAGCAGCATTTGTCAGAGATGCATAACTGTCATGCATGTTGTTGTGCCTTTTTTCTACTCGTCAGAGAAGAAAGTCAAAACTACAGTGAAATGTGATACAAAGGTTAGAGTCAAGACAGAGCACTTAGCCACACATGATCGCACACACGCAAACCTTTCTCTGCTGTTTTTGATTCATGCTGACTGAACAAACTGTCCAAATGATACTGCACTTATGTATTCATGTGTCCTTTGAAAGAAAAGGAACAAAACTGGATGTGAAACAGCCATGGCTCTTTCATCTACAAGCAAATAATACCAGATGTTGCAGGTTGTGGTTATGTGCCATATGTTCAGCTGCAAGTTTGTTTTTGTTTTTTTTTATCTTTTCTACCGCATGATGCATTCATTCTGCATCAGTCCTACCATAAAACACCAGCAGCTGTAATCTGGCTGCTACTCATAGCAGATTCAAGTTTGAAAGCAAAACACAAAAAGTTCTGACCCTGAGCAATAGAGCAATATGTAAAGTAAAGTAAAGTAAATAAATAAAGTAAATGTCAGAACATCACACCACCATTATTGGAAAATCTCAAAAGCTGAGAGAGATCTTCACCATGGACAAGCTTCTTCTCACAGGCTGTTCACAGTTACTCGTGTAATGGGTTTAAGCCATGTGGTGACAAGTTAGCTGATGGATGAGGTGATTATATCCCTCTTTCCCTTCACTGGAGGACAGTCCCCCAGTTCCTAATAAGTAAGTGAGCAGACGACAAGAGAAGAGACGTCTCCTTCTCTTTCTTTCCTCTACCCCTTTGTCCCTCCCTCACTACTTCCCCAGTTCCCAGTCATTTAACTAATCGTGTTTTATCCCTTTGTCGACAGGCGCAGGACTCAGGCGGTAAAATGGAGTGCAGTAGAGATAACTTGCATGGCAGGGCCACAGTAATTTAATGGGAACAGATGTTTCCCCTGCTAGAGTGACAGCAGATCCTTCTCCAGCTCCCTGAAGGGAGGAGCAGACATATTACAGATGGTTGTTGTGCCTGTGGTCATCGTTACTGAAGCCCAGGTTTAGACTGGGCTCCAGTCCTGTTGAAGATATGAAAGCAGTGATGGACAGAGGAGTACCTGGATAAAAATGGCTTAAAAGACTTTTGGCTTACACCTTGAAGCAGAGGCAGTGGTGCAAAAGTGTGAGAGGTGGGGGAAGCATGAGCGAGAGGTGTGCAAACACTGTGTGTGTGTTCTTGAGGGTGTCCTTGTGCATGTCCATGAAATCATTTTTCTGTGTTTGCACAGTACAGTATGTGTACATGTGGGCATTCCTGTATTTGTGTTTGTTAGTCTGTGTGGCCATTTGAGACACATTCTGTACGATCTCATCAAAAGAGATGGCCTCCACAGACAGTGAGGCAGCAGACACTGATCGACCCACACTGCACAACAAACAGAGGCAACAACAAAAAGCATTAGTGCTCCCATAGTGAGAGAGAGAGAGAGAGAGAGAAGTGCCTGGAATGTATTCCTCTCTTCCTTTTCTCCCTCTGTCTCTTTGCAGTCAGAAGATGAATCCCTCTCTGTAACCTACTCAAATTGAATTCTTCCCTTTTGTGTCATGCAAAAATGACAAAGCATTTGGTCAAGTCTTTGCTTTTGCATCATGCTTGTAATTCAAGTTGCCAGCTGTGCTCCAAAGGTCAACATCACGCCAGATTTTCTGTAGCACTGCCATTCATAGTTTTCCTCCATTTCACTACATTAAGACAAATATAAAGGTTTGAAAAATTGCAGTAACAGTTTTAATTAAAGCTGCTAATAATATTTGATTTTTTTTCACAGTTTAATTTTCAGTTTCCCAATGACTGTCCAATTTTTTTCAATACTGAAAACGCTTACATTTGAACAAATGAAAATAAGGTGTAATTTACTGGGATTCTGAGACACACTAGAAAATACATGGATTAAAGCAGTTACACTGTTACTTACTCGATAAACATGACGGAAATGGATTTTGAATTGGCTTTGTAATGCAGCATGTATCAAGTGCAAAAACAGCTTTTGCTGTAAATCCCGTGGCTCCTGTTGAGGAGAATACCAGTTCCAAATCAAACATCCACTTGATATTTGAGCTTTGTGTTTTCATGGTCCTGCCAGTTCATTCTGCACTGATATTTCCCGGTGATTGCACATCCTAACAGTTCCACTGAAAGGTAATCCATTCAAGTATCAATGGTTTTGGCAATCACTCCTTGTGCTTCTATCTCCAACCTCTCAGCAGAAACACATTTTATGATAAAATCTAACCACACTGAACAAACAGAGACTGAGGATTTTATTGGTATGGACTGTAAAAGCAGTGTTTTGCTCTCTCTATATATCCCATGTGCGTATTTTTTCATGTCGTGTGTTTCTCACTCTTTCTGTTTAATTGTTATCATGTCTTGATGTTGATATTTAAATCTCCAATTATCATACCTTCCAAACCAGTAGTTTTCACTGGGTTTCAAAGTTTTAAGACTCTAGAGGCTCTCAGGGAAGGCTTTTGTCTTTCTGCATGCAGTTGCAATGGCACATAACACATTAATGCCACATAAAGCTGTCAATTATTTTACAGCCCTTGACTATGGCTATGGCCACAGTTTATTCATTCTACATGCATGTGTATTCATGAAAAAAAAAACACACAGTCTAGAGTTAATACTACATGGCTTTTATTGTTATGCATTCACTACATTGGACATTAAATAAAGCCATGTTTCAGTATGTGCACAGGCATATATATAAATCATTTGCTAAAAGGAACCTTTTTTTTCTAGAGAACTGTGAGAATGGAGCTTGAAGACAAGCACAATGGCACCAACACAAACTTACTGACAACAGACACATCCAATGTCAAAAAGCCCCGCTATGCTGATTGTACAGTATGTTCTCGCTCCAAGCTCCCCAACAGGCAAAAATGCAATTTATGTGCATATTAAATTCAAGATCACTCCTGGTTTCGGGAAAGAAAAGCTGTCATATTCGTAAGAGGATGTGCCAATTGGAAAGGTCACAACTGTCTATAGAGAACAAATGAGGCCGGTAATCGTTTTTCCTGCCAGCCTTCTGCGGGCACATAAAAGACCAGGTGCTTGTCTGAATCTTGATGATCCCCTCTAAGTGAAATCATTGACGCGCATCCAGCTCAATTAAGCAGCTACTATGGTGAGCAAGGAATGATCACATTCTGTGGTAGACAGCGCAAAAAGTCACACTGTGCGATGACAGCATCCTGAGGATAAGTTAAATTACTGGCTATAATTGGCTGTAATGTAACTGATGACTCTGTGAGAACTCTTTAAACCCTGTTTCAAAACAACTTCTTCACACATAAAATCATTTAGCCAAAAGTGCTTCTGACATTTACTATAGCTTTGCTAGAACTCAGGAGCTGTTAAAACACTGTGCGCTGTTACACCTCAAGGTCGTACATGGCACTGGGTGAGGAGGATTACAAGGGCTAATGGACACTGCTTGACTTTAATGAAGAGCACTGATGAGGAGGCAGATTGGTCCCAATCGACTGCCATTTCCATTTTCATGGGTGCCCAGATGCATCACGGAGGGAATTTTCATGGCTGATTGCTGAGGTCTAAATCAGCCAGTATGTGTAAGTGTGCATATGTATACATGTTTCCACTGCACCACCACCACCTTGGTGTTTTACCGTATGTCAACTCAGACAGATCCATTTCAGATACAGTGAAGAGTTAAGCCTGAATTCTCTCACTGGGTTCTTTTATCCTGAGTCACTATTCACACTCTTCCATGTCTAGAATTTCTAACATATGGCACCTACAGGATTACAATGTACTGTAAATGGATTTCAGGCTGTAAGTCAGGCAGAACTACACATACATGGCTCATATGAAGTGTAATCTTAAAGCTGTTGAACTTCCTGATTAGAAAAAAAGCTTCTGACACAGCTGTTTTGTAGTCTGCACAGCAACCAGGGATGTGAATTGGATTGTGGTCGAGTCCATGATCCTTAATCATTTTCTTATCAGTGGTTGCTGTCAGAGCCCTGCTAAGGAATGACCCCAAAAGAAAGGGGAGAAGTGAAGGACAGAGGGCACCTCATGCTAGCCCGTCACCTCCTTTGAGCTCGGTCATACACCTTCCTATTGACACTGGTGCTTTATTCCACCTGAAATCCCCTCCTGATACCCACACTGTGAAGGTTAATGGGGGATAAAGCATTTTGTCATAAAGCACACAGCAGCGCCTTTTCTCTTGGTCTGGCATTAGAGCCAGCAGCCAGGACAGAAAGAAAAATTTATATCACTGCCAGCGGTCACTAGTGAACAACTTGTCATCATGGCCTATTTCAGAACAATATACCCGCTAGTGCCAAGCTGTGGATGCTTCGAGTACAAGGGCACAGCTTAAGATGTGCAGTTTGCGATTGTTATTGGTTGCAGGATCATTTTTCTCTGTGTTAAGCATTACTAAATAAAATCATTGTTATCAAACAATGTGTTGTATTAAATATGAAGAAAAAAAATCTAAGCGTTTTATTCAATTCTAATACCCCCTTGAAGTTTTCCCTCTGTAAGATGTGATAAAATTGGTATGTCAGACTGGTATGTTTTTCAGGACAGAAGTCTTTTTGACATGCAGGTGGAAAACATTTTCCTTCCTAAAGGTCTCCTGAGCTTTGAAGAAGTTAATGTACCTACAACATAGTGCCTTGTTGTTCATCCAAGTGATGCCCTTCCCTAAAAGCCTCTGTGCTTTTTCACTGTGAATCCAGCAAGTTTTAATATTTCTGGGTGGGAAAAAATGCATTGAGTAGCTGAGGATCAAAGCAATCAGGTACAGCACTGATAAACCAGTTTGTCACTTTGGAATTGGTGTTTGTATGTTGCACAAAGCACTGATGCTAATTTAGACCACAAACAATGACAATACAATCATTGTTGCCGCACTGATAAGGACAAAGATGCTCTGTGAAGATGCTGTATTTAAGAGATAATTTCTTTATTTTTTTTGGCAGTCTGAAGTGTTTCTTCTATGGCAATTAACTCCAGCTGAGCGAGCAATCCACATGATTCACTCAGCAACAACGCACTTTGGTTAATTAGAGCAGAGAATGATGGTTGGATCTCTTTTGACTTCAATGGGAAGTGAAACTAACATAATTCAATTATACGACGAGGTAAATTAGGTAAGTGATTGGGTCATTGTTGCACATGCACACATGAAACTTTATGAATCACTAAGCAGTATTCAGAATAAGAAAGGGTTTATGAACTATTTATAGAGCAACACTGCCCCCAGCTGAAATGTGGCATGTGCTACTAGTGCTGCAAGTCCAGTGGAACACATGCTGCAAAGAAAATTGAGCACAAAAGCAAATTATGCATACGCAGCAGACCCAAACAAGCTACTTTAAAATGAATATTTATGCAGAAACATGGTCCAAGTAATGTTCACTTTAAATAATTTCTAAGGTACAGTACAGATGACTGGATTCTGTGCTTTCAGAAAACATGCCAATACATGTGTCTGAGTGTTAACTGAGTGTTTTTCCACTCACCAAACATGTTATTGAGTTACAGTACAGGGCTGCAATGCACTTTCAGTTGTAAGGCAAACATCTGACCATCTTTGACTGTACAAACATATGACCGATTCATTGTGTGGGCAAATTCAGCTGACGGCGAGGTTATGTCCTGTAGAATCATATGTTCAGCAACCTGACCCTTACAAAGTCATCTGAACCACATGCCAGATTCTCATATTCATACACTTGACAGGGATTTCCATGATAACTCAGTATAACGGACGCATATGAGGAACATTTTTGTGCTCTGTTCATTCTGTGCTCTTAGTTCTCAAAGAATCTAAAAGATGTTATGATTACCTATTTCATTTGAAAGGCTCTGCTGTGTTTTCAGTTTTACATAGTACCTTTTTTCTCTGTGCCATTTGTCGTACACACTTCAGCTCCCTGAGGCTAGGCTCTGGGACATCTTAAAAGAAAATTCCAACTCCTTTACTGTTAATAACCTCAATACAACTAAATGGGCGTGAAACTTTTCCCACTTTGGAGAGTTGTTGTGATATAAGCATCATAAATATAATAGATTCTGAGCAGAATTTCTTTCAGAGGTGTTGGTAAAATCAGTGTTATCACTGATTTACCACTCATAATTACATTTCTATGCTGTATAAGCAGCACATTCCTTTATCACATTTTCTGTGATAAATAGTGATAAAAAATATGTTTCTTGTGATATTCAACAGCCTATGTAGAGCTGAAATTTGATGGTATTCCTGCACTTCCTGGGAAGAGAGGAGCTTTTAAATAGCTGTCCTTTTACAAACCTGCCCTTGCATTTTTCTTGGGAACTCATATATCTGACTTATGAGTCAGTAAACTAAATGCCACTTGCTGCACACAGGTATGAAATGGTCACAAAATGTGATTGTACATATTATCTGAGCAGCAGCAGCAGCAGCAGAATGAATACATGTACTGTATGCACATTAGGGATTATTTGTTTAATATTCCCTCGTATAATTTAAATAATAAAAACAAAATCAGAACTTAGAGCAAAAATGTTTATATACCATGCCAAAGTTACACTTGGGCCTTAATGTACATTTTTCTTTTCTGAATCGTCAACATTACATTTCCTTTGTACTAATATACAGATCATAACAGTATTTCACCGTTTGCTGATATTTACAATTTTTTTTGGAAGCACATGAAGGCAGCATGATAGGTTCATCATTGCCAGTAGATGGCTCTACTTAGATGCATGGTTAAAAGTATTAAAACCTTTGGCCAGTGCTTTCAACTATAAAGGTTGTCCGTATTTTTTTTAAGACGTAGCGACCAAAAGAGCTCTATGAACTGCATCGTGGATAATTTTTTTATAAATCGAAACGAAGGAATCTACTTGTTATAGAGCTCTTAGCCGAGTAAGGCTAATAGGGAAAATACTGAAATAATGAAACAAGTCTGTTTGTCAAAAATATGCCAAGGAATTTGTACGGTGACATCATATGACACGAAAAAGAAGAAGAAGAAGAAGAAGAAGAAGAAGAAGAAGAAAAAAACAAAGTTTGATAAAGTCAATGTGAATTCGTAATGTAAATCCCAGAGGAACACTACAGGAATGTTATAGCTTAAAGCTTTTTTTAATGTATTGAACAAATATCACATGCTAAAATGTCAACCGTAAAAACTACCATAGGGGAGAAAGAAAAAACAAAGCAAGAACAGTCTGAGCCTTTTTTTGCGCAGGCCTGCCCTTTATGCCTTCAGTGATGCAGGAATGTGAAGGATGCTGAGTGTCCACCTGATACACTGCTTTGCGCCCGGGGGAGGGTCTGTAGTCTCCACTCTGGCTGCCATAACACGGCTCAGCTCAGGCAGGCAGGCAGGCAGGCGGGGGGGGGGAAGCGCATCCTCAGAGAGATCTGCTGGAGACATGATCATCAGGGGAACCTAAACGCGTTCTTCGGATCCGGTCAGATGATTCGACAACTTCATGCCTTTTGTGTTATTCTCCAAAGGACATAAGACAAGACGCAGGCGTCGGCCCGTGCTGGGAAGGCACAAGCCGACATCACCAGCCGCTGTTCATCGTGTGAGGCGAGGTCACCGTCAGAGTACCGCGGTAAGATGCATAAAAAAAACAGCACTGAAAGCCAACCGGGCCACTTTGCCATCTGCGTATTTATGCGTGAAAACCCAACTGTTAAGTGTCGGACATTTACTGAGCCTCATTTTTGAAAACGCTGCCCGGCACTCAGTGTAGCTTCGATGATTTACGCTCCATGCATCTTTCCTCATAATTAGACCACACTTCATTTCGCTAAAAGCAAAAAATACTTTTGCTACAACACATCTCCAGAGAGAGAATGCAGGCCACAGGGATTTGGACGTGGTATTTGTATTCCGTCCACGCTGCCACTCCTGAACATAGACAACACAGACTATTGTAAATATGGGTTAGTGGAACAAATCCACACGCCCTGCGACCACCAGGACGCTCCATGTGATTATTTTTCTCTTTCACCAATAATTGTTTTTACGTTAATTGTAGAGTCATCTGGGAAATTGTGGTTTTGCATGCCAATCAGATTTCATGGGGAAAGGGTGCACTGGGTATGCAGCATCCTTACGGGTGTAGACGGAAAACGCAAGGGGGCGAGTACACGTAGTATACATGTAGTAGACAGGCCTGTAGGCTGCATCCTCAAGCATCATGCTGGATGCTGCTCTGAAGCTAATACAGCATCCAGGTTTTCTGGCATAACCTGAGATAAAAAGTGATATGTCAGTTCATTTTATTTGTAGGCAAGGGCATGTTCCACACCTTCAGAACACACTTCCTTTCCACAGTTTCCTAGTTTATCCTATTTGCAGCATTTTCATTTCAGCACTAATGGCAAATATTGACTCATCAATCTGAAACAAGTGAACCAAAAAACAGAAAGACAGGAAGATGTAAAGGAATTTCATTTTCATCACTGTAATTTGTTATTGCAGATGCTGATCTGAGTATGATAATTACGTGATACTCTGGCATAATTGTTGCAGTGAGGGAAAGTGATGGAAATGTCATGTGTTCATACATGAATTATAAATGTCCCTCATTCACCATAACCTCATTCACAATAACTTAACCTTCAGTTTCCTGCCTCATTAAATGGCCTAATAAAAACTGATGTTAATTTTAGAATTACCTCAGATTGCTCATCTTTGGTCTGACTATCGGGCTACATAGCCCACATCTTTTTCACCTTGGGAATACATGAGCTATAGTTAGACACAATCTAATACAAAGATTAATTTCCTGATGATGAGTTTTCAGTATCCTAAGGTGAGAATGATGCTGATTATTTTAAATGCATGCACACAGGCCCTGTTTAACTTTATCACTTTAGCATCGCTGTGAGTATTATCCACTGCATAAGTGTAATACAGGAATGGCTGATAGAAATAGGCAGTTTATATGAACTTTGATGTATGAATTGAGGACACTGATATGACAACAGCCTGCAATAGAAAGACCTGAGTCACTGCTGAGTCAACATGACATCTTTGATAATTAATAAGAGTATATATA
>JBBMJY010000003.1:8724252-8787519 GCA_037833715.1 Toxotes lorentzi
TATTGTTTATTCAAAACTATATCCATTTGCTTGAGGGATAATTCAGAGGTTGCCATGGATGCTCTAGCAGATGACGGTTATGAAACCTAATTCAATACTTCAGGTATGAAATTGTTGTTGAACACCTGCGCTGAAAGAAGAATGGAGAGACAGCTAAGGGGGAGATGGGAGTGTGGAGGTGGAATAACAAAGATCCAGGTCTGTGTGACATTTTATAAACAGGTCAGTGTGAGTCTAATAATGTCCTCTCAACTGTAATATCTTAATTTCTACGTTGACATTGGAGAGCACTGGAATCTATTTTTCCATCTTAAAGTTTTGTATTTTTGTATTTATCTGTAGGAGGTTTATAGATTTGTTTTATAGATTTTTGCACAGATTAAGCTGTTCTGCAGTGTTTTTTTTTCTTCATGCAGAGATTTGTGCATTTGTGGGAAAGCAAGTCTTTTATCCAGTCTGATTTATATTTGAACATTTTGCCTTGATTATACTCTTTAACCATGGCCAGTACATTTAGTCCTGTGGGCTAATCAGAGGTTAATTTAGCCATGTACATTTTTCATTGGATGTCTGGGTAATACCCTTCATATATTCATGATCTGAACTGTCTGACTTCTTTGTCTGTCAACCTTTCTACTGATTCTCATTGAAATAAGTGGTATGGCCTGGTAGATAAGGATTAGAGTCAAATCTATGGACTGTCTGTGTGCATGCATTGACTGGTGTGAGTTGTTTGGTGAAACAACTAGATGAGAAAGACCTCTTAATATCATTAAACACTGCCGTTTGTTTTGGCTTGGACTGAACTCTGAGTGTCTCTGCAGTCATGATTATGATAAAGTATGTATGAAAATGACTGTGTTCCTTATATATGCAGCTGGATGTGGGCCAGGAAGGCTCTGCTCTATAAGAATCTTCAGGCACTACATTCTCATATTTTAATAAAGAACCGCCCACTGCACTATCAAGACCCAAAAGTTTCGTGCTTGCATTTAACCTCTGACCCCAGTCTTGCTGTTGATTATCATATTTCATTATTGCATAGCATCTATCTTAGCTGCATCTTAGCTGCTTGCTGTGCTAGGTCAGTGTTTCATAAGTAAACCATGAATTGTAGTGTAGCATGCCATGAGAAGAGGAAGTGCCTGTGTTGTCACTGTCTGTTAGTGAGGGAAGAAAGGGAGTGTTCATTTTAATGAGAGCTAGTGCACTTAAACACAAAAGGCTGTTCCAGGAGACACTCACGGCAAAGCAGTCACAGAAAGCAAGGCTAAACAGAGCCATATTAACTAGAATGGCAGTTTGTTGGGTTAGGCTGAAGCCATACAGTTGTTTAAGATGCCATATTTCACTCAACAATGTGCTGTTATGACTGAGTTGCATTGGTTCTGTTTGTGTTTCACAGTTTATAGCACTTATACTGGACTCTAGTGAAAGGAGCAAACTTGTTACTCTTGGTTGCGCTCCAGTAGAACGAGTGGTGAAGCTGTAATTGCAACGCTTATTATCTCTTGTCCCCGGTTTCACCTATACTGTGCCCCAAAAGTGTCATTTTCAGTGTCCTCAAACTTGAGGCTGGAGATTACTCTGCTCATCCTCTGATATGAAGGAATAAAAATAATACTTCCCAGCAATTTCCCTTGGCAGTAGCCACTCATTTCAAATCATTAATGTTTGAGGCTTAGGCCCCGAACATGCCTAATAGACCAGTCAGTTAAGGTTCAGTCTAAACTGGGTGATCTTTACATGAGCGCTAAGGTAGAAATGTCTGTTAGTATATTTTGTAAAAGACACAACTGTTTCACCGTAGTCTGAACTTGTATGCAAGTATGAAATTTAATTTTCAAGCCTGACTGACAAAATATAGTCTCAGCTTGCTCTCCCCATCGAGCTTCATGAATGGTTACAACATGCATCTGTGCTCTCTGAAGACCTAGTTTACCCCATTATATATGAAACCATGGATTCATCATCTCAGGAAACCACGTGAGCCTCTGGGGTAGAAGCCATCAATATTGGATCTGTGTGTCAGGAAGGCAGCATGTGAAGAGCATGAATAGCTAACTTTAGAATCATTGAATTCATTGACTATGTGCGGTTGAATAGCACCTATCAGATTTGTGCATCGATTTCAAATATTTTTACCATGCCAATCCCAATGAAAATATACTATTAATAGTAATAGTATATTTAATTTAATTCTTTACTGTGTAATTAAAAGAAATAACTTTATTCATAGCAGTGCTTAGCTACAGTACTCAGTGTTGCCTGTTTTGGTATGAATTAATGACTGAACCACCGAGTGCTGGGTGATGACTGCACTCCCATAAAACTTTAATGATCTGCATGTTTCCCCTCTTAGTCAATGGGCAGAGCAGCACAGAAAGGAAGTGCTTGTGCCTGCACTAATCGTATGCCGTGAGCATGTCACCTTCTTCTTTGGAGGGAATGTGCAGGGCTGAAAGGAGAACAATACTCTCTGTGAAAAGATGAAGATGGTTTCATAAAAGTCTCCCACAGGACTTTTAGGCAAGTGAAATCCAGTATAAATAACTTAGCATATTTTATGCATTTTTTTTATACCTTTTATCATTTAGCTCAGACTTTTTAACATTAATAATAATAATATATTATCTCTGCAAAAAGCCTAGCAGAGTTCTTCAAAGCATATTATTACTTCAGTATAGCACATTACCTATTTTATCTATTATTAATATCTTTGTACCACTGCTTAGTAACTAAACTTTTCTTAAACCCACCGTATAACAACTTTGCTCTTTTAAATAGGAGCTACAGTGCATAAGATAGCAGAGGGATTCACCTGGGAACTAAAACATGCTCAGATCCAGAGAACAGCCATTTCTGCCTGTTTACTCTGTGATTCATTTTTGATTGACAGCTCCAGTAACAAGATTTATATTTGCGCGCCAGGTCACATGAGCAGTCCAGTGACAGTTTTTTCGGTATAAGTTTTTAGCTTGACCTTCATGTATGATCATTATATATACACTAGATCCACATATAGAATAAAATGAACTGGAGGGTAACTTAAATATTCTTTGTGAATCAGAGATCATGTTAGAGACCATGTTAGATACAAATTACCCTGAAGGTACGCTTTACAAAATTTGGGGTTTTTTTTTTCAGTTTTGCCACTGAATGGCTTCAGACTGTAAAATAGAAATGTGAGCTCCTTCTTACTGAAGGACCAAAATCACCCCTCATAGCGTTAAAGTGTGGGCGAGTCATACATTTTTAAAATCCTTGCAGTCTAATGATGATTCAGATTTTAAAACTTTGTGCCTGGGATCTTCTTAGTTGTTGCAGTGCTAAAACAAACATCATATTGTAGATGAAAACTGTAGAGACATGCATGTCATTGAGGCTTTGAAAAGCTCAGTTGTGCTCTGTTACCCCGTCAGACATATTCACAGCTGGACCTGACCAAAAACCAAGAATGTACCCTTAAAAATGATTTTAAACACAGTATAAAAAAACACGAATAAAGGTCTTCAAATCAAGCCTAAATGAGCCTAAATGATGTGCTGTTTAAAACATATTAACTGATCGTGTTGCCTATAATGATACTGAAATCTTGTCTAGCCTGTGGACTGTGGGCTTAAAACGTGGCTTTCATTTCTAACAATGGCAAAAAAAACTGTAAATTGTCTCAGAAGTTTCCCAACTTTATGAAAGTCCAACACCAAATCATTGGTGCATATTCTAAAGCCTCATTTATGAAGGAACTTTTGACCAGGCTTACAGTTCTCAGGTTAAAGGGGGTGTTTTTAATGGCAAGTTTATGTTCAAATGCCAAAGACTTTGCAACATTTGGAAAAGTTGAGCTGTGCTCTTACAGTACAGAGGGAAAAGAGGTGTTTTCCATACCTTGTTCATTCATTTTCCTCAGCACAGCTCAGACTGAGTGGGCTCATCCAGCTGGGTCTAGTGACTAATTCACCTCTTCTCCTCTGTTTTCTGCTCGGCTGCGTCACAACGGCCAAGTGTTAACAATATGGCTTTGTGTCTCACACCTGTGGGCAGTGGGATTCTTGGAGAATGGGAGTGAGTGGGCAAAAGGGGCATGCTGTCTTTCTCAGACTCCAAGCTAGGCGATAGAATAACATCACAGTGATGTCTTTGTGTAAATAGCGAGGAATGAATTCCAGCATAATTTATGTGATGGTTTTTGATGTATAGTCACATTCATGGACGGATTTACAGCTCTGTGTGGTGTTAACTTTAATTGGAATACACTGTTTATGAACACCACACTCATGTTTACTGTTATTAGATTTGAAGGTGATTCTTACCTACAATTATTTAGTTGGAAGCAAGCAGTGAATGTGTGCAAACTCCTCATGTGTACTACAAGCACTGTTTGGGAAGACTAATTTGGGGCAAATTAGTTTTGCATGGTTTGAGATAAATAGCTTGTTAATATTGTTTTCTTTGCAACAGTGGCTTCTCTAAGTTGCAACAGAGGTTGTTGCAGAGGAGAGAACTAAGCAGTAAACAAACACTGGGCATGTACTGTACAAATGGTTGCACATCCACACACGCTAATCCACTTGATTAAATGCAGTGCATAGTCATTCTCTCAGACATGCTGTGCACAGATGCAAACTCCCACTCATTCCACCTCTCTTGTTGTATATTCATGCATTTCAAGGTTGTTTTTTTTGAGTCAGCCTCAAACCGTGAGTCAGGGAAAATCTGCCTCTGTTAGTGCTTAACAATATAATATGTAGAACAGCTTTTGGGTTTGGTTGAACTCTTGTCTTTTGCTTTATTTTGCAGGTTCTGATGATCCCCTGTGCCTTGATCCCATTTTGAACTCTGACACACCTCAAAACGACCTTAGTAACTGCCACCAACCTAGATCATCGCTTCATCCAGTACTATTATCGATACCTCAGAGAGGATGTGATTAGGAGAAGGACTGAGGGTAGAAAACCCCAATAAATCCAAGAAAAAAAGGAACTGGGACCACATGGATGCTATGGACTGACGGGTCATCTGATACCAGTTCAAACCGGCTTTCCTTGGAAGTGTAAGTCTTTTATTAATCCATTTCACCACAGACCAGGTCAATTCTGTATAAGGGAATCAATTGAAATTCAGTCCATTAATGGAAGTAATCCAATAATTACAATGTCTCTTTCATCATTCAATCATTTCTTCAAATTGATTCTTTTGACCTTAACTATGCAGCAGGCAGTGATTGGAGACATGTAAACATGGTTGAGAAGATGAGATACAGATGCAGTAGTATGCCCACTGTTAGGCATAATGTCTTTTTGATAGGAAGTGTTGCAATATGATGTTTTGTAAAGTCTTTGACAGGTATATTTTTGAAAGACAGCCTTGTTGCAAAACAGCTCTCAGATGTGAAATACAGCAAAATGCATTTGAAGATATAGCAGTGACTTACCAGACAGTACAGCTTCATCCTTTTTACAGCCTCGTAAGGATGTCTTCCATTATGGCTGTTATCTCTGAACCCAGAATCTCGACATTTATCTCCTCCAGCTCCCCTCCTCTCTCCTCTCTTCTTATCTCATCTCCTCTCCGCTGCCACACTTTACTGACATGTGTTTGTGCTCTTGTTCATCCTGTTCCTTGGCATTTGACAATGGAAGCAGTGGCTCTTTCTGGTATTCTTTTTTTTTCGCTCTGTCTTTGTTCGTCCTCTCCTTGGAAACGAAAAAAAAAAAAACTTTTATCTTTCTGTGTACAAGACATGCCATCTATTCTGTGCCAAGCACGAAACGTGGATCTGTCTTTTAGGATGTATTGATCTATGAAGAAACTGAGACATGATTGGATGCCGCTGTCTTTTTGATATATTTATATTGCATTCTTCTGCAGTATAAAATATCTATCCATGTTAACTATAACTATCCATGTTTCCACTGATGTTTAGAAATTTGTGGTCATACACACTTAGCATTATTGCTCCTAATATCTCAGATCAGAAATCATACCTCAGTGAGGATTATATGTGGCAGATATCCATGAATGCTTGAATACGCAGTGTCACTGATGGAACAGGCTGAATAATTTATAAATCGTGTATTTTTCGAATGAGTGGTGATTTCAGTTGCCATTAGCTCTTCGCGGGGTCAGGTCAGTGAAGATCCAATTTGTTTACATGACAGACGTCATATCCCAGTAGCCGTGTAAAGGAAGAATTGTGGTTATGGTGGTGCAATTGTGCATCGTTCGTTAAAGTGTTCATGGGACAGCTTTGTCGACTGCTCGGTCCAACGCTTTGGTCCAGACTGAAATACATGACTGTAAATCATGAATATGATGTGTTTTCACATTTTTCCCGTTTTTTTTTTTTTCTCTAATGTAGAAATTTTAAGACTGCCTATAAAAATCATAATGGCTGCCAGCTGGTTCCCAAAGGTGTACACATTTTGTCACTGCTTTTTCCATCTTTTCTTCATACACCTTTGAGAAAAAGACCTCTAAAAGGTTTGCTGAGCAAGGTTCTCATTGAGGTTCCTGGATATGAAATTGATTGGCCATCAATATAGGCCTGAAATTTATTGTGTAGCGTTAACCCAGTGCACTGTGACATTACATTTATTAAAAGAGCATGAGGTGGAAACAGGGTGGCAGATTAGAGACCACAGAAGAAGGAAGAATAAACCATGGATGTGTTATGCAATTTTAATGTACACTGTGTTGACCCTGGCCTCACATGAGCTTCAGCAGTCAAATAAGCCATTGAAGTGCGAGTTTGCCTGAATCTCCTGAGAGTGTCTCAGCTCCACAACGGAGCATTCAGCATGCTTTTTCCAAATCAAGCGCTTGTTGTCCCATAGCCTGTTAGACTATGACAAATTCTGCTATCAACTAGCATTAGTGCTGCTTTATAATGGTATTTCAGTGTTAAATGCATATACCTAGTTTTCAAGGTTAAAAAAGGAAATGTCACCTTAATAATTCTGAGCAGCATCCTCCAACCAGAGTATCATACTGTGGCAACAGAAATGGATCCACTCAGAAGTCCAAACATCAGTATGCTGTCTTATGAATGATAGATATTCCATGTTTGAGAAGACAGTGATATAATTATTTTGAAGTTATTGTAGCTACCAGTACAGTCTGTTACATCTAATAAGACATTTAAGAGCTCTGAGACTGCTTTAAACCATACTTAAAATTATTTTGTCCTCAGTGAAGTGTGAATGTAATTTATTATTTGTATGAGTGTGTTTAAGGTCAGGAGGTCAGCAGGGAGATTTTATGCTTATCCTTTATTTTAAATATTCAATAACATTTTGTATTGATAGGTTCTTGCAGAGGAAAATCTGCCTTCAGGTCACATCTCGCCACATTTTTATGTCTCTGGTTGGAAATGGATGATAGCTTCCCCTGCACAGTTTGGTTTGAATTAATGATAAAGATGAGTGAAGAGGCTGCAGGTTTGCCACAAGGATAAGACACATTTCTGTGGTTGGTGTTTCAATTTCTGATGTCAGTTTTCTTTGAAGCTCGTTTTCAGGTTTTCGTGTGTGAGCCAAGGTGAAGGAGATGTTAAAGTGAAGCAGAACAGATTCATTTTGGGGTGTTGTGAGTCTTGGGATTTGAGAGACATACAGTATATCTCACTGAGGTTTTTTTTTTTCCACTGAGAGTTTTAGGTTTCTATAGCTGTCTCACAGTTAATACACAGTCATGTGCTGACTTGCATCATCTCTGTTCACAAGCAAAAAAAAAAAAGCAAAGCAGATCGATGCTGAATAATGCATGTCAGCACCCAAAATATTAACATTACCCTCAAGGTTCAACCAGCATGTTGTGCTTTCTGAATGTTAGCATTGCATCATGCATGGATGGGATGATCTCCTTCTGCACTCGCAACTCAAGTAATGCGCTGTAATTTAATTCACTGGGAACATTTATGTCAAGCAGGTGCTGGAGGTTGAAGTCATCACGCTGTTGTTAGTATTTCATTAATCAGAAAGAAAAGCAGGGGTGTGGAATGAATGATGCAATAGCTGGTGGGGATGGTAAGACGAATTATACCACAGCATTTTTTCCGTGTTTCAAATAGGTCTCTACGGCAAATCCTCTCTCATATGAGGGTCAGATGATGTCATATACTAATTAAGATATATCAATAGTGAATAGTAAGTGTCCTGAATAATGTGTCATAATGAGTTATCAAGGACTTTTGATGCCTTGTGTGTCTGGTGGCACTGATGACCTTTTCAGTGCCAACAACTACCATTAATTTGTTACCAAATGCTTTTGTCTGCAACACAACAACTCTTATTCCCTTTGATCTGAAAAAAAGTGAAATACCATATTTATCACTTATGGAAAAAATGCACAACATTAAACCTTCTTAAATAAACTAATAAGTGATCACATTGCTCATGATTAGAGCATAGTGTCCTGCCTTCAAATGCAATAAAATGTCTTCTACTGCTTGTTCATCTTAGCATACACTTAAGCTGTGTTATCAATTCCCTCTGTTGGTCAGAGGGCCACACTGCAATACTGTATCAATAGAAAGGACTCAGTTCTGTTATATTTTTCTTTTTACCACTTCCGTCCTTTTTTTCTGTAGAAAGACATTCAATGCATTTGACATATTTTCACATATTTTCAATTCTATTTTTACGTTTCCTAGATATATGCTGTATATACTGTAGCTGCCTGTATATACTGTAGATGACAGATATGCATTGGCCTGTGCAGTGAACCATGCGCACAGCATGCCTTGCAGCATAGTAGGATGGGTCTGTGTGACTGATTGTGACTTGCCCAGTGGGGTAGCTTGTTAACACTGGGTAGAGAATTGGCTCCAGTGTTGAGTGTGGCACATATGCAACGCATAGCCTTTGGCTTTGGAATGTATGTGCAGGCATGCATACATGTAAAGTGAAAAAAGGCCCTGTGTGTGTTTGTGTTGTGTATTTTGCACACAGCTATGATTATGGGACATTCAGTAAGTGTAATGAATATTTGATTTGTATGATCCTTATTTGGGTGAAAAATAGACATCAGATTGGACTGTGAACATTAAATAGATTAAATACAGGAAATAAAAGTAGAATTTGAGTGTGCAGATGCATTGTACTGCAGT
This sequence comes from Toxotes lorentzi, assembly GCA_037833715.1. NCBI lineage: Eukaryota > Metazoa > Chordata > Actinopteri > Toxotidae > Toxotes > Toxotes lorentzi. Next base: position 8,733,362 of record JBBMJY010000003.1, read on the forward strand.
GAGAGACTGTGTAATGTTCAAAACACAGAGCCCCTAATTTGTTGTCTTTATAATACTTTATAAATTTCGACATAAATTTTGTTTTCAGCACATTGTTAGAGCATTATTATTTAGCTCCATTTTTTACAAAAGCTTTGGGAGATATAGTTATGTGAAACCCCCTGAGGGTTATGTGCAAGAAATTCTCTCAAACATCACAAATTAGGCCCCTAGATGACCCATTTCTAGAAGAACTAAATTGACACAATGAATTATTCCATCCAGTCTTGTGGCCTCTATAACGAGAAGGGAACTTAGAACAGAGGATAAATTAGGACACTCAATTCTTGCTTCTCTCATTTATTCCATCAAAGCCATTTAGGCAGATCTGCCCCGTTTGCCGAATTTATTCTGTGATTTCTTACCCTCTCATTTAGAGGACGGGGGAGAAAAGAGTAAATGGATGTGAGTTTGGAGAAATTGGCTGCTACATTTTGGAGATAATAAGACACAAGGATAATGTGTCAGAATCGATTTAATTCTGCTGTAGTTGTAAGGAAGTTGACGTATTCTTTTCCTTTTGGAAAGACACTCTCAGAGCTCTGCCCCAAATAAATCACTAATAGCTCCCAGCAATAAAGTAAAAGGGAAGAGTGAGAATGTGGTTTAGAGTAAAATGATGGTTCACTGCAGAGGGAGGGAAAGGGAGAGACAGTGTAACGGAGGGAGAAAAGGGAGGGAAGCTGCAGTAGAAGGAAAACAACACCATCTGGTCTTCTTCATAAAGCCAACAGTATAACCTATATACATATGCTAATTTTTACATAACTGTTTAAGCCTGTTTATCAATATCACTATTCCCCTGAAAAAAACTAGTTATATTGCCCACTATATTTAAAAACAGGTACCAACATTGTGGATCAGTGTGTATGTCTTATTGTCACTGAGCAGGATGCTTTGCCAGGCTGCACAGTGCAGTACATCAAAGACACCACAGCAAAATGAGAAGGCTTCTTACAAAGTCTGCTTGAGCTCAACTCCACTGTCAAATCCACAGGGTCCACCAGGGATATGGTTAGTGTCACCTGTGGGTTAAAACCTCCTCCCTGGTTTGATGTCTGAATATTAGGTTATTTGATATGCTGCTGCTCTTTCAAGTCAGCTCGACAGGACAAGGCTGCAAGCAGATTTCCCATAAGGACTTTAACTGCTCAGCAGAGAGACATACAGACATCACTCTCAAGCCCCATCAAAGCCGAGCTCTCCTTTCTGCCCTCTGTATGCTTCACCAGGCTGCAGACACATTTCATATTGGTTTGGCGCCTTCTAGTGGAATGTGTGACATATTACAGGTTTTAATTTGGTTTTCTGTTAAAGTGAAGTGTTTTGTTGTTGTTTTCTTTCCCCCACAGTGACAATGGTGTTGTTTCTGATTGGGATCTCTATCGCCGTGAATAATTCATCACATGAGAACCAAACTGCAGGTAAGTGGTATCAGTCTTCTCTTCTAATTCTTGCCAAGAAAACAAATAAGCACATTTCCTAATTATTCCTTAAAATATCATATATCAAGAGTTTGTTTGAATGTATTCCTCAATAAAACTAATATGATCTACTCTGTCTTTTGTCCAGAAAACCCCACCCATCAGGGTGCTCATGTGCTACCATCAACGCTGGTCATATCCCTGCTTCTTATCATCGTCGTCCTTCTGACAATCTACTGTCTGAGGTGAATAAACCTGCACATAAACAGTCACTTACTCTGTTTGCCTGTTTGAGTGAACATCTCTCTCTCTCTTACCCTTTTAGCATGTGCATGAGCATGTGTGTGTGTCGGGTCATGGCACCGGGGTGGGGGCTGGTTTGGAAACAGGCGGTGAGCAGTGGCTTATGGGTAAACAGCTGCACCTCAAGTAAGACAGCAAACAAAAACAGCAAGGCCAGGTCAGGCCACAAGCACTCATTCACTGACCAGCCAGCTCAGACCTCTTTCTGACGACGACATGAGGAGGAACAGCTTTGCCTCTCTCAGATGGTTGATATTGGTTTTGGTATTTGTTCTTTAACCTACCTTATGTGCTTTACAGCTCTGATATAAGGATCGGGGTCTGCTCATTTTTGCTTTTTCAATAGAGATATCTGCCCTTTATCTTCTCTGACGTTTTTGCTTTCTTCTCTTTCTGTCATTAATGTAGGTTCAAAAACCACAGAAAAGCCCTAGTTACCTCGGTGGATAAAAAGATTCCAAATGGCTTCCTGGAGGAACAAGGTACCGTTGTGCTGTACTCAGTATAACTACCAGGGCATGAAAATGTAATGCAGTCTTTTACTTTTTATTTCTTTTTTATTTGATTTGTAGATTTACACTCTTTATGGACTAGGAGCGTTTCACGATCTGGAGTCCAAGGTAGCTGGAAAGGCTTTGGAAGGCTCTTAGCTTTCCTAGCACGTAGGGAGCCATAGAAACTTTCACTTCATGTAAAAAATAAATAAATAAACGGAAAGGCCAAATTCTAAGTTAAGTTAAGTTTTGTGTGGCAGCACCAGCACCATGTTTATGACTCAAGAAATCATTTCTGTCATGTAGCCACAGAAGTAAGAAATTTTAATGGCCATCAGGCTTGTTTTTGCAGGTGCTATGAGAGCTTGTAATGTTCTCTATTGGGAAACATTAGCAGCCTGACCGCCATATATTCCTTTAAACACAGGAGAGCAGACAGTGGTCCTTCTCCCCAGATCTCCCTCACCGTCCAAGAGGTACTTCCCCATCCCTCTGGACTCACTGGAGGAGGAGTACCGGATAAGATCTGCAGACGATGGCAAGCTCTTCAGAGAAGAGTTCAATGTAAGCCTGAGTTAATTTGGTGGACTATGCAATACAGTCTCTGACAAAGATCTGTGTCCCGCAAGTGTAGAACAGGAAAAATAGTGATAAAATGTTATGTTAGTAGGCTGTGTACTCATGGTTTTATTTTTATCTCATGAGAATTGGGTTCTCTCTTTATAGTCGCTGCCTTGTTACTACCACCACGGGTCCTTTGAGGAGGCGAGCAGAGAGCACAACAGAGAGAAAAACAGATACCCAAACATTTTACCATGTGAGTGAGGTTCTATATTCTGCAGCAGACAATATTAATGTAACCTTTAGACTTGCAGTTTTATTGATCACTAAGTCTAAAGGAAAGGTGATGTGGGCCAAAATGAAAAATACGCACCAACTTTTTATTTACAGGCTGTTGATCTTTTTTTTTTTCTCTCTCTCTCTTCTCCTTTCCACAGATGATCATTCAAGAGTGGTCTTGAGTCATCAGGATGGACATCTGTGTTCTGATTACATAAATGCATCTTACATAGATGTGAGTTTAAATTCTTTTACTTTTCTTGCAGATAAAGGTTCTTGACAAATTATCATTAACGCTGTGTTTTTCCACACAGGGTTATAAAGAGAAGAACAAGTTCATTGCAGCTCAAGGTAAATGTACAATTTAGCTTGGTTTAGAATTTTAAGCAAATTTGCACATGCAAATAGTCGAGTTTATGATATGTATTTTTATTAATATTTCTATTGATTCTGTTTCAGGCCCAAAGCCTGAGACAATGGCTGACTTCTGGCGGATGATTTGGGAGCAGAAAACAGCAACTATAGTAATGCTGACAAATCTTAAAGAAAGGAAAGAGGTTTGTTTCAGGGTATTCTCGACCTCCGCACTACATTCTTTTAATGCTACAAAGAAGGGTGTGTTATAGAATAAACCTGCACAATCTATATGGTTCCAATGCACCATTAGTAAAACCCTTTTGTATTCACATGACCCAAAGTCATGGGCAATAATTTATTTGACCCCTTTCCCAACTGAGAATCTATACAAAGTGTCATCCAGCAGATTACATAGCATCGCATTAAATTTAGCCTCAAAGGGATGATCAATTGAGAGCTCAAGAGCAGGTTTGATAGGGCAGAATGGAGGCATTGGGGATCAATGACGGAATAATTGTTGATAAGATCCTAAGAGGCTTCATGATAATTAGTTTGAGAATCTAGTTAATGAGTTGAAACGTTGCTGTGAAGATCTTATTGACTGACAGAGTCGCACAAAGTCGCTGTGATTGCCTTTGAATTGGACTGTGAAGTACACGTGTCAAATACAGGTTTCTATATGTACACATACAATATACACAATAGGTGAAGATTATACAACAATTTCCGGCTTAAGTTGCATGTGTTTTTTAGAGGCAACAATAATAGCCAACAAGAATAGCGTCTTTATTTTTGGGATTCTCTCACCAGGAAAAATGCTGCCAGTATTGGCCAGAAAAAGGCTGCTGGATGTACGGGAATGTCAGGGTGGCAATGGAGGACGTCACCGTGCTGGTGGACTACACCATCAGAAAATTCTGTGTTCAGTATGTAAGTAAAATATGTGAATCTACAGTACGTGACATTATTGATATTAATGAGGGATGAGTTAAATCACTTTTTTTTAAAGCTTGCATTAATTTTGAGACACATTACTGTGTCTCATTTGGCTCACCTCACAGCACATCAGTGAAAATGTAATTATACTGCACAGTAAGAAACATCTTACCTAAAATTAAGATAAATGTTGCTTTTATTTAGGCATACACATATGCTGAAAATAATAGTGTGCTTTTTCAATATAGCCCTCAGTATAGTTTTAAATTGTTATGAGCATCTGTAATGATAATAGCGAGACTGTTATTAAAAATTAAACATGAAACAAAGCTGCATTGAGATATGTGTAAAAAGTAATGTTCCCCATGGGGAAATTCTAACATTTCAGTAAACTGTAATAGGATACAAAATATAATATAATAAATAAATGCAAACTAGAATATTAAAGAATACATGTAATAAACACAGCATGAAATTATTAATACATTGGTGTATTTAACATACAGTAAACACAGTACAAATCTGCAGTTTTTCACATCAACTCATCTTTAGATGTTTATACACATGCAGTGTCTGTATTTTTTTTTTTGTGTTTCTGACTGCTGAGTTGGGTGCCATCTCAGTGTACCGCAAAGCCCTCAGAGTGCAAAATTCACTTTGTTCCTTCCCCATTTGAAGCCAAAGAAGTGCAGATATCCTCTCTGACTCTGTGAAAACTGTGACTGTGCTGTAGCACTGCAGTACAAGCTGACAGACTGGGTGCTTTTACATTCTGCTCTCTGAACACAGAGCAGCCAAGTGTTCAAGAGAACAAGATTATGTTCTCCTGAGAGAGCATTCATGAGATATGAGAGTGAGGCAGAAGAAAACCAGTACACATGTTTAATAATTAGACTCTGTCACAAACAACAAAATGGGCAAAAAAATAAAAAAAAACTACATTTTTCAAATTTTTTTGAGGTTACTTTTCCAGTAGGTAACATTTTTGGTTGACTGGCTTTATGAAAACAGTTAGTCAGTTGAGTTATTTGTGTCAGCACAGTGAGCGTTATTCATGCACAGGTATAAACTTTGAGTGTCTGTTTCACAGCAGGGCATCGATGGTCCCCGAGCTCCCCGCCTGGTCACCCAGCTCCACTTCACCAGCTGGCCAGACTTCGGGGTGCCATTCTCGCCCATAGGCATGCTGAAATTCCTGAAGAAGGTCAAGGCTGTCAATCCATCCTATGCTGGACCCATTGTTGTGCACTGCAGGTAAAATGTGTTGCATGAAATATAAATATATAATGCCAGAAGAAGCCGTATAAGTTTGAGTCTGAGTTCATTTCAGAATTGCCACGCATTCTGCAGAGGACTCAGACCTGCAAAATGTTTTCTTTGTGATACTGGCTTCCATTTTTAAGGGAAAAAAACACTTTTCAGATTATTAATATCCTGTTGTGCTGTAAATCTATGACCAAACCTAAAATATGGTTTTTAAATAATCAACACTGCTGAACACCTTTAACAGTAGTTGTGCCAGATGCACTTGGTTTTCATAGAATAACAGTTTAAAGGTGAAATTCTTTTCTTTGTCTTGTTAGGTTAAAGGTTAAAGTGAGCTTCACTAAATTTAATACGTTTAATAAGAGGTGAAATCTGTTGTAAGTAAATTGGATAAAAACGTAAGTGAAGCTTCTTTGTAGCTAAATAAAAGCATCATCAAATATATTTTCACATTCTGTAATGGCTTGTCTGGCATGTGCATATGTTTGTCTGGCAAACCAGTGTAAAGCATCACCAAAAGAAATCTGCAGCTGATTGTAGCAACTGCTGCAACAGGTGCTCAGGGAGAGGGACTGTTGTTCTTGAATGGGGCCCATTGAAGAGGCTTCAACACCCCGCTGTGGAATCCCAGCTCTGTGCTCCCAGAGGTGCCGTCTGCTCAAATGACTTGTAAATCTGTTAGGAGTTTGTTTGGGCTTCAGACGTGAAGCACTTTTACACATGCTTGGGGCTGTTCACAATTGACATCTGTGTTCAGAATATAGGGAGAGTATGGCAATACATAGCAAGACTGCAAAAACATTTTTCTATCATTATATTATGTCTGTTATTCTTTATTGTGTGAGAAAAATCTATCTTCTATGGTGTTCTTCTATTGCTGTGGAAGCTCTTTTGTACTATATAGAAACAATGTCTGACAGAGTTGTTATTGGACACATTTTGTGTTTTAGCTACACTTGGTTTGTTTGCTACTGAGAAGACCTTGTGTCTTCTTCTTGTTTTTGCTTCCGCAGTGCTGGGGTGGGGAGGACTGGGACATTCATTGTCATTGACAGCATGATCGACATGATCCACATGGAGCAGAGAGTGGATGTCTTTGGCTTTGTGAGCAGAATACGAGAACAGCGCTGTCAACTCATCCAGACAGATGTAAGTGTTGACCCTTTCCGACCTGTTGTGCCTGGGACTGACAGCTCAACTCGCTGCTCTAGTCGTGGCATAAACAAGCGAGGACATGGAAAACAACCATGTCTGTGATGCGAAAATAGTAGGAAATACTTTGGCACTATAGCAACTACTTCTACCCCTTTCTCTCCTTGACTTCCTCTGTCTTCCTCCTCAGATGCAGTACTCCTTTATCTACCAGGCTCTGTTGGAGTACTATCTGTATGGAGACACAGAGCTAGATGTGTGCTCTCTGGAGGGCCATCTGCAGAGGCTTCACAACACCAGGGCTCCCCACGACAGGCTGGGCCTGGAGGAGGAGTTCAGGGTACGAAAAAGAAGCTCACTCTTAAACATTTCAGTCAGTAATGAATCGTCCCCATCACCCTGCGCCCTGCATGGGTATATTTTCATGGAAGACTTGCCCAGGGTGCCGCTCTTGGCAGTAGTAACATAAATAACAATGCTTTGTATCAGCTAAAACTTTATATGGCACCACCATCTGCCACATAGAATATATTGTAGCTTGGTGAAAATTTCTCATTTTTGCTGCAAAGAGTCCCTCACAATTCCCTACATACTGAATGGAATTATTCCCTATTGCCTCTTCTTCTTTTTTCCTTTTACCAATAAGAAATGTTTTTGTCCAGCTTCTTTTTACTTGTTGCATTTATAAAAAAAAAAAAACATTATCTGTCTTAGCATAACCAACCTTAAAAATCATGTTTATTAGCATTGTACTGCCCTGCACAGATGAAAATCATGTCAGTCCACTCCTTGTTTTCTCCCATCAGAAGCTGACCAATGTTCGTATAATGAAGGAGAACATGAGAACTGGGAACCTTCCTGCCAACATGAAGAAGAACCGTGTGCTTCAGATCATTCCGTGTAAGGATTACTCAGATACGCTGAACAGTTTCATAATACATCACATCCAAGTAACATCAAAGTATCACACTGCTGGTGATTTTATAGATGCCGTACACAGATATCTGGCTAATCAGTTCATGTCTGTGTGATCAATGACATTTAAATAGGGCTTGTATCTTGACTTAAAGTTGGGAGTTGAGAGGGAAAGGAAAGCCAGGGTACAACTTTTTACAGTGAAAACTTATATAGGCTGCGGCCTTAATAACACAGCTGAAGTTTTACTTGGCTGTTTTTTCCCCATCAGCCTCTTCAAACTTTTATTTTATTAGGAATCACTTGTGGAAAGTTTTGTTTTCCTTTTTTCTTTTTGCAGATGATTTCAACCGAGTAATACTCTCAGTGAAAAGAGGACAGGAGTTCACCGACTACATCAATGCCTCCTTTATTGATGTAAGCACTCCCTCACGACCTCCTGTATAGATTTCCCATAGAAGTATATATAAAGCTCATTGTTTCCTTTACAAACAATGCAAAATATTATGTTTGCTGCACTCTCAAGTGTTGTTTACCGGATGATCTGCCCTCCAGGGCTACAGGCAGAAGGACTATTTTATCGCAACCCAGGGCCCCCTGTCTCACACAGTGGAGGACTTCTGGAGGATGGTGTGGGAGTGGAGATGCCATTCAATCGTTATGCTCACCGAACTCAAAGAGAGGGAGCAGGTACAGTATGGTGCTCTTGCAGAAGTGCAGGCTGAAAAGTGGAGTTGCACATTTAAAGAATCTTTTTTATTCCATTATTTCATTTTCATTTTTTTCCCTGATAGTCTGTGTATGTATTTAATGGTTTTATATTGTCTTTGTGGTGCACATTGCAAATATAAAAACAAAAATAGGGTATAAATCTTTCAAGTGTGCACTAATTGTACTTCCATCTGACCCTGCCCACCAGGAAAAGTGTTTCCAGTATTGGCCATCAGAGGGCAGTGTAACATTTGGAGATTATACTGTGGAGCTGACTGGCGATACATTGTGTGAAACCTTCACTCTCAAAGACATGGTGCTCACCTACAGACCAGTGTGTAATGTTTTATTTTGACATTAAAAGCATGAAAATATAGATTTTAAATTAGCATATTTGCCTCCCTGTTTTCTATATGCTGCCGCAGTTTAAATTTCAAAGTATCCCCCAATTTTAGCTGCATGAAAATAACACTGTAAGTTCTCCACCGCTCCAGGAAAAGCAGTCACTACACGTCCGACACTTCCACTTCCACGGATGGCCTGAGATTGGAATACCAGCCGAGGGAAGAGGAATGATTGACATTATTGCCGCTGTGCAGAGGCAGCAGCAGCAGTCTGGAAACCGTCCCATAGTTGTGCACTGCAGGTGAGGAACTTCAGTTTCACAATTCTGCAGCTTCAGATAGACACTATATACAGTATATTACATTATGTATGTGTCCAATCAATACAACCCCTTTCATTCTCACTTTGCTTTTATTACCTGGTCTCTGGAATCTCTCAGATTGATATTGGAAGGAATTTTGGTTTTACGGACAAATTTTCCTACAAATGTCTGTAACAATAAATTCTACATTTTGCCTCAGTAGACCTGGTGTTCTCTGCCTAAACCATTTATGTGATCCCTTATAAAGACTTAGCTGTGAAAGCTTTGATCAGAACCTAGCTTCAGGTGAAGTGATTCTAAAGCAGCATGCCCCTGTGGGATTGATCCAATCCACTGATTCACAGTCAATTAAAACCTCTCAAAGTGAAATCTCCTCTGACTCCCACTATGATTAATCTGATAAGATGAGCTAACGACAGGAAATGGTGTCATCACTCTCTTCTATTCCTTCATCACCACTTGTCTAAGAGGGGCTTTTTAAAGCTTTTTCTCTGCCCCTCGGGAATGGGGCTAACCCGTTGCAATCCCCAACGTCTCTCTACACTTCTCTTCTGAATCACACATCGCTCTCGCTCCATGTCTCTCTCTGTCTTTCTCTCTCCATCCTACCATCATTGTAAACATTGACTCAGTCAAACACAGAGCTTCCAAACTGATTAGTGTTAGCGTTTGGATTAGCCTCTCTTTAAGTGAGGATGATTATTAGCACTATTACACAAAGGTCACCTTTTCTCTCGCAAACTTTTTCATTTAAATGGAAAAAGGATGTGCTGCTAGGATTACAAGAGTTTCATTGCAGCACCATTGTTAAGAAATATAGTTAGAATTTCAAATGCAAATGCAGTTGTGCAACAAATCTCACCATTTTCGAAGGCCTTCCAGTGTGTGCAGTATGTGATGTGGTTGCTGATAGTTTAATCCTTCATGTTTCAGTGCTGGTGCGGGTCGGACTGGTACCTTCATTGCCCTCAGTAACATTCTGGAGAGGGTGAAAGCTGAAGGTCTCCTGGATGTTTTTCAGACAGTCAAGAGTTTACGCATGCAGAGACCACACATGGTTCAGACTGTGGTAGGTGGAAAACAGGATAATATCAAATGTGCTGTGCAGTAACTGTCAGCTTATTCACGTTTGTGTTGTTTGGAACCATTTTTTGCACGTATGTGTACACTAACATTTCTCCTTTCGCTTTTCCTTCCAGGAGCAATACGACTTCTGCTACAGAGTGGTTCAGGATTTTGTTGACATTTTCTCAGACTACGCCAATTTTAAATAATACCTGTCAGATACTTTTCAAATGAACTTATGCAATTTTTTTCTGAATGTTGTTTTCTAAAGCAAGCTCTTTTTACATTTTACACAGATTGTTGTATCATACTGTAATATAATTGAAAACATCTGTGGTCCAGGAGTCTCTTTCACTCTCTTTCAGGAATGTTTGATCATCATGTAAAATACAGAAAATAATAATTTTATTGACAATAAAAGTGTTTAAGAGGAAATATTCAATATTCAATAATTCTATAATTCTATTCCAATTACACACACACACACACATATATATATATATATATATATATATACATGTACACAGTGTGGCCCAAAAGTGTGAGACCACTTTCCCATTCAAGTGTAGGGGAAAGTTGTTGAAGTGGGGTAAGATGAGTTGAAATGGACCCCACTGTCTATAATATGTATTACATGCTACCTGAAATGCATCACTAATGTGTTGAGAGTTTATGCATTAGTTCATTGTTGCTGACCACAATGCCTTTGGTTACATTATTCTTGTATTTAATGCCGCCCATTCAACATGTTTGATTGCTATGAGGAGAGTAAATTGTGTTTGATGCATAGGATAAAATAATTAATGCTTTTGCAAAAGGATCTCCTGTTTCTGACGTGTGTGAATATTTATGATTCACTTTTAGCTCAAATAAAAACATAGAACTAAAGATACATTTCATTCTGTTAGACGCCACAAATTACCTCACTTCTGTCTATGAATAACTTAACAGCTGCTGCCTGTTGCAATTTTATTCAACTTCACCAACTTTCTTTTTTGCCTGTGGCAATATTACTTAGTGGATTGGCGCCTGACGCTGCAAAATGCAATTAGCCCACATTGGAACAGACAGAACATTATCTTATCATTCTTACAGATGTTTTGCAGTAAAGTATCACATCCTTCTTTCAAAAAAAATGTACACTTAAGCCAACTTTACACTTGCATGTTTGTATAAAGCAGTGCCATATTGATTAGAAAACAGTTCTGATCATGAAAAACTTGTCACCAAGTGACACAATTTTAATAAAGACAAGCCAGATGTTTATGTTTAATTTAGAAATAACATGCATTTTTAATTGTGTTGTTTTTGAATGGTGGTCTCATATGGATCGTCATTTCATTGTTTGCACAAACACTTCTCAGAATATTATATAAGTATAACAAATGTACCATAATTTGAGTTAGTTTGCAAATCAGTGTGTAAGAAATCAAGAAGAATAAATGTGTAGAAGTTTGGGTTTAAATTAAGTAGTTGATAACTTATGCAGCTGAACCTTGTTCGTCCCCAGGGACTGAGATGAAAAATGTCTGGGACAGTGAAAAGCACTGATATCAAGAACCAGTGCTCAGCCAAACTATGAAATATGCATGCACAGGCATTTGGACATGTTTTGAGTATGATAGTTAGTCTTAGTTTCATATTTAAACAAGGAAAATCCAACATTGCTGAAAAATCAAAAGCATATATTTTTGCAAGGCTTCTGCTTACGTCTTTGTAGAACAGTAAGCTTGGAAGTCTTAAGTTTGGGTGAATAGCTTTCTACTGTGTTTATACTGCCGTAATTATAAAGTCATAGGATGGGTTTATATAAGACTCACTGGTAATTTTAGGTTATTTAGTGTACATAAATTCTTGTTGTAGTCATTAATTGCCACTAACATTTACTGCATTGTTGGCTTCTTTTTAATGTATAGTCATGCTGGGAGTATAAGACATAGGAATATTGACAGTGAGGCCTTGCAGCTGATGTAACATACATGCACAAGCATCTTATTTCAGTGATGTTTCTGCCTTTCGAATCTGTATGGATTTGAACTACTATTTGTTTGCTAAAAGCTGATACCAATAAATTATAGATGGAGAGAAACGCCAGATTTCATTCTTAATCTTGTCTTTTTGTCCACCTGCACGCAGATGCATTCCATGCAAACATTATTTTTGACATATGTTTCATGCTGTTTGAACCCTCATGGTGATGTCAGTATATTTGTGCACTTACCCAGCTCCATTAGTGGCATTTTGTGTCCCATTAGTCAGTAAATGTGTCACACCTGCATTGTGGGGATTATAATCCTGACAGCAGATTTGTACAACACCTATAAAACCCCCCTCTGGCTAATGCACCACATGCTAACAAGGCAAATACGGAGGTGAGTCAGTCCTCAGTGAAGTTGGTTCGATATTCATTAAGTTAGAATTACTCTTACTCTTATGAATTACTTTCTAAAAAGTTGTTTACTAATGTTGGCTGATGCTTTGTAACCCCTGGTCTGCGAGCCGTGAAGCTGTGAGTGAGGAGACTGTGACATTACTGTTTTTATTACAAATTTGGCTTCCTCTTCAGCTCTAATGGAAGTAAGCAGCAGAGTGATGGTGCAGGTGTTGTTGTTGGCGTTGGTGGTTCAGGTCACCCTGACCCAGCACTGGTCCTATGGATGGCTACCAGGTGGAAAGAGAAGTGTGGGAGAGCTGGAGGCAACCATCAGGGTAAGTGATTTTTATGTGGCTGAGTCTACAGTTTAAGGAAATGTGGTGTCTTTATGAAATTTACAACAAGATTTAACAGAAATTCCTCTATATAAAACTGGTCACTTTGCCCTTTTTGATTTTTTACAGTGCTGTAAATGTAACATTGCATTCTGTTTTCATATCAGTCATGGTTTCATCTTCTAAAATCTCTTTTATTGTACTCAGATGATGGGCACAGGAGGAGTGGTGTCTCTTCCTGAGGAGGCGAGTGCCCAAACCCAAGAGAGACTTAGACCATACAATGTAGTAAGTGCTTATTATACATAATTTATCACCAATGTCTACTTCAATTGTACAATATTAATGTACACTACACCAGTGTGTGCAACTGTTCTCCAAAGCAGCAATGACAATATACAAACTGCTCAATGACTGTTTTCATTTTGCCCCTTTTGCATGATTGAATATGTGCATGCTTAAATTTATATTTTTGAATGTTGGCAGATGTATTGCTAATTTGCTCAGACTTGTTTGATATCATATATATGTATGAAAGAAAATTTAAATATTTGTTAGATTAAATATTCAAGCGGCAGATCAAACTGTTAATTGAGATTTAATTTCCTCAGATTAATGATGATTCCAGTCATTTCGACCGGAAGAAAAGGTTCCCTAAAAATTGAAGAGCTGCAAAAAAAAAAAAAAAAATTGAAAAAAAAAAAAGAAAATAAAATTGAAAAAAGAAATAAACACAGACTGTATTTACATCATCATCAACAGTGATGGATTGCCCGAGTGCAGGATGCTGTCTTCAACAAATAATCCCCTTTATTACACAGATATCAATTATATGTCTGTAACATTTAAATCAATGTAAGATTGTAATAAAGGTTTTGAAATCTGACAAAATTCTCAAATGTTTTGTTAAGTCTGATTTTCAGAAAGTGCAGTCTCCCCTTCTAGATCTGGTCATTAGAACTGAAATGATGCTTTTTAAGTGTAAAATACTTTTTTAAAGACTTTAAATAGATTAAATTGCCTTTGTAAAGCAGCCACGACCTACAAGCATGACCAACTTGTGACACAACAATCTTAGCATGACAACAGCTGGTGATTAAGCCAATTTATTAGAAATCAATGACTTAATTGAATTTGTTACAGTTTTGGTAATTCCATTTTCTGCCACACCAGTCATACGCATATGTGATGTGGAAAATTACACCAGCTGATTTTTGTGCTCATACCTGAATGTTGATTAGCCCCCGAAATGAAAGACACTCATCTAAATATTTTCTACTTGTGATGTCCACAGCAGCTTTCCGCTAATTTGGGATAACTGCAGTCATCCAAAACAGACAAAGTGCAGAACTTTTTTCCTCCCTCTCTGTACAGGAAATTGGTGTTCATTATAAAAATTGGAATTTCATATCAGGAAAGGAAAAGAATCAGCAGGGGGCATATGTTTTAAAGAGAACTCATTTTCTGGCAAAGCCCCACAGACAGAGCACCATACTAATCGCCTGGTGCATAAGGGGCTAGAATTCATGAACTGTGCTGACACCGGGGAGGCCCTGCATTGTTAGAGCGTGGTTGTAATGCACACCAATGAACCCAAACCCGCTGGCACAACTGGGAAAAGGTGAACATTATAAAAGCACATAGAATTAAAGAGAAATTAAACCACATTCCATTGCACTTCCAGAACAATGCTTGTTCATTTGTGATACTTCACATCATTGGTTTAATATTCATGGTTGTAATTTGCATAACACAATCATTTCCTTTGATGAGGAAAGACTTCAGAATTTTTTGAAAAGTGCTATATTCTACTTTACCTTCTTTGACAAAGTTACTGAGGAGGAAGATGTCCAGTGCATTTTCTTCTGAAAGTCACTCTGCGACTTCCTTGAATTGATTTACTTGAGTTTGTACTTATCTTTATGGAGTTTTCAACAATTTTGTAACATGCTTACAAGAGATAATTATGCTTTTATAACATTTCCTAAAATATGGTTTTAATTCAATTTGGTATACTTGTGTGAAAATAATTAATGTTTACAGATAAAGCATAAAATCCCATAAATTCCCTTTAAATAATCCCAGAGCATTTGCCGTGAAAGCCAACTTTCTCCCTCCCAGTGTCCTCATCAAGGACCTGCCTAATTGCACATATATCAGGACAACAAAACCTGCTGGTATCTATGTTTCCAAATTTGATTTAACCTCACTTTCTCCTTCCCAGACCCCCTGGTGGATATTCACTTTGTTTACCTCAAATTAAACTTCATATTGTTTACAGCCTCCTGGTCCCTGAACATTTTATAGCATTTTAGAATTATTTCTTTATTTATTTTTTGTAATGATTGTAGAGTTGGGATTCATTTGAATGTTTCCCTCATCTGAATGAAAATTATATAATTAACTTTTGATTAACCAGCTCAGTTGAGTTGGTTCCCCCATGAACACTGGTGAATAGTACCCACCGCATTTTAATGACTGTTTTCCAATTGAGTGGCGACCTTTTCATCAAAGAGCCACAACTGGGGCTAAACAACAGTAGAAAATAATCACGGTGAAGACAATAGTAGAGGCCGACAGGCTAGGATGTCATCCTTAAATATAACAACAAAGATGAAAGCAACCTTACTGCACGTAGTGGCTGTGGCAAGAAGCCAAGTGCTTATGCTGCTGGATGCCCCATTGTTAAAGCTGTGGAGGTCACATCCATTGGCATATAGAGAGGGAAAGGACAGGAAGCTGAGAATGGCCCATTGTTACATGTCCTTGCTCAGAGGGAATTCCATTATGAAGGGCAATACATTTTTGATACTTTGATTTTTGTGCCATTCATTTGTTTGAAAAACAGAACATATTTGGATAATGGCTTCAGGAAAAGAAGGTCTCAGAGCACCTCCATCCAAGGCTACTGCGCTGCATTAACACACCTGCCAATCAAGCACATCCGAGCAGATGTGCATCCTTGCACAGCCTACCATCAAATAAGCATTCTATCATATGCATAATATAGTTTTCATTTCATCACGATTATGCTCCGTGCACCATGTGTGTGTTTCCAATGGGTCATAGGAAACTTTTATTGAAACAGAGTGTATAATAAAGTCATTTTCCAGGTGCTTGTTGTGGCTCTTATTATGAACAGAATGATAATTTCCCCTGGAGGAATCTGGCACTGCATATCAATTGAAGTTTAGTGTGGGTCTTACTATGTTCCCGCAGGCTATAGTAGAAGGCAAAGTCATCTTCAGAGAGAGTCTAAATGTCAGGGAGGTCTTCAAACACTTTTTTTCCCAGAGCCTTACTGAAAACGGTCTTTGGAAGTGCAATGTCTTGGAATTGATATGGTGGAGGTGAGGTAAAGGGGGTGGCTGAGAGCTTAATGTAAAGCAGTTGACATGAAATTTAATTGGTGGAAATATATATATATTTTTTTAAATAAGAAAGGGGGTCAGAGAAGAAATGAAAATATGACTGCTCTTACTGAGCTGCGTTCTGAGGTAAAGCTCTTTCTCTAAGCGCTGCTCAGTTACTGTTTTGCCATATCCACTTGTCTCCACATGGTGACACTCTTGAGCTGTGCGTTTTGAATTCTGGCTGTCGGTCTTTCAGCAATTCCATCACTTAAGTTGCAGAAACTGTTATTCTTCTAAATCTAACAAAGACTTCAGTCAACTCAAACTCTGCAAAAATTAATTTTTCTGCACGCTGACTGATGAAGTTTGTTTTTGATAACAAAAAGTATTTTGTTCAGTTTTGCATTAGAGCCATACATGGCCTGAAACCAAGCGCATTAAAAAATGTTAAAATTCATACGAAAGCATTTCATCTGTGGAAAGTTATGTGTTTTGCAGTTTTGCATTTGACAGGCGTTAATTTATCTTATTCTAATTTTTTTTCCCCCTCTTTTTTTCTGTGAGCGAAGTTGAAGTACAGCAAGCTATACGGTAGCACGAGTGAATTGGCCTTCCTTCTCCTTCTTGGCTGGCAGGGAACCTTCCTGTTGTGATCCGACTTCTCTCCTTTGATCAAAGAACAGTGTTAAAGCACTGGGAGAAGGAGGAGGTATGAAATATGAATGAATACAGCTGTGTTTTGATGGATATGTCTCAAAGTATCCCAGTAAGAGACTGCTAAAGGCCAGGAAATCTGTTTGTGTTGTGGAAATAGGCTCTTCCTCGCTTGTTTCTTTACCAGCTTCATCTTGGGTAGCTTTTCACTTCATATTTTAGAGATCCTTTGTTAGGAAAGAGATCAACCCCTTATCCATGCATTTGTAGGAAACTGTTCTAAGAGGCTCTAGTTCATAATATATATCATTAATGACAACATTTCCTTTGTTTGGTCTTGAAACCACCTTTTGAACAAAACGAGCGCCAGCCATGAGAGGAGGATATTTATTATTTTTCTAGGGTAGACCCAAAGTTCTCACAGATGGAATGAGATCTTATGTGAGGTGATGGAGGCTTTGTCACTAGTTATGTCTGTGATTCCATTTCCTCTTCTAAAACCCCATTGGGGAGCTATGACTCATTTTGAAGTTGGAAGTTGATACTGTGGTGTAAAACTAACGTTCCCAACTGAATTAAGAAACTATCAGAGCTCACACAAATCTCAGATTTTCAGAGTTAGATGAACTCATCTCTCACATTACACTTCTTTAATAAACAAAGATAATAAAAAGATATGCTCATTAAAACACAGTTATTAGGAGAGATCTTAAAATGAAAATCGGTGCCTATAGATGCCTTCTACACCACACCACAATTTCACTGTCTTATTAACAAGCATGTAAAGACTCCCTTCAGTCATTCAGGACTATATTAACTAAGACCCAGCCCCTGGACCTGTGGCAGGACAGGGTCTCTGGACTACCGGAGGTTCAAAACTTTCTGCCCAGGCTTTATTAGCCTCACTAATAGCTGGGTTCCCCAAATGCCAGGGTCCACCTCTGCAGGGAGTAAGGGCTCAGATCCTGTCAGAGAGGGGTCGCACTAACCAACTGTAATCTTTAGGGCACTCCACTCCCACTGACCTACATCTAACGTCGGTTTCATCCCCCGTGCTTACCCCCAACCACTACCCTTTCCCTCCCCAATCTGGTGTACCCATCCCACCTCAGTTATGCCACCCTTGGCTCTCCCTCCCACGTCTTACCACCCTTGTGTGATAGTATCCCCCCACCCAACCTGCACCAGGCTTGTTCCAGCCTCGTCCGGCTGGCCACAGCGAGGAGCACGCCTTATCCTGTGGTAACGGCAATTAGCAGTGTAAAGCAAGCTGTGGAGAAGACTGGATCCCTGTCCACGTTTCAACCCCAGATCACGAGTCTCCAGCACGACTTCAAGGCAAACCATGCAATTAGCTACAATAATGATAATGTGTTGTAGGGGAACAAAGAGAGGGTAAAACAGACTACTGGTGTGAGGGAGAGTGGGGTGCTAATAGTAGGGGGGTTATTTGAATGCCCTAGTGCAGATAGGAGACCAAATCAGACTGATTATCAAACGTATGATGAATTACATTATTCCTCTAATTATCCATGCCTTTTATGTGTGAACCAACTGAGTGAATTTTGCATTCTAGACATCTACGGTCAGTGGTCTTTGGGCATCACACTGGGGTTACATCTTTTATTTCCTCTAAGAAACATACAAGGAGTTACTCATGTGGCTAAGCTGATGGGAAGAAGAGAGTGATGTACTGACAATTTTCTTAGTTGACTTAATTAGATACTTTCAGAAATATTTGGCAGCAGTACAGGAATGGAAAAAGGGGAAGTATGTGGTTTGATGTTTGACTATCGCAGATGTGTTGACACAGAGTCAAAACACGCTGGAAACAAACCACAAAACCCAGACCGCAAATAACAGCATTTCAAGTCAAGGTTGTGAGTAGATACAGTGGAGAAGCAGACTCACTGCCTTGGTTGGAACACAAAAGTACAGCGCCTATTCTCTCCGCTGTGAGCAGAGACCATTCCTACAGTCTTACATCCAGAGGTTTATAGAGGATATTTTGCTGGGTGTTGTGCAAAACGAACCGTGTCCCCAGAGCAGCAGCAACTTCACCTTGGCGGAGTAATGCTGTGATATTCTGTTTATTCTTCACTCACTTCATTTTACTCAGAGGAAATCCTCTGGAGATGGCTTATCTTGGAGCTGGAACAGGTGCACTCTAATTTACTCCTATTGCTTGGGGAGCCCAGGGGCCCCTGTAGAGAAGAAAGTAGCGATGTAGCACACTCCACTGTAAAGCACAAACAGCCAGAGAAAGAGCATTTAATCGAAAGAGAAGAAAACTGTGAGCTTTGATTGCAGCCGTATCATTTGGATGCAGAAAATCTTTTTCTCTCTCTTTTTTTTTGTTTTCCTGAGGAAAAGGACCCGTCATTTCATTTAACTTTCATTTGTTCAACACTGTTTACTTTGCTTGAAACTGTCATGCTACACTTGGCAAAGCACCAGATGACGTGGGGGACCTGCTGTATTACCTCTGCATAATAAAACATTTCCTCACCAGTCATTCCTGAAATATCTACAGCATTTACGGCTTTAAAAATGGTTTATAGTATCTCTGATATGTACCACTTAAGTTAAAGTGTACGTAAATGCGTGTGCTATGGCCTATTTGTTTTGGTAATGCTGCACATCTTCAGCCAGGAAAAAGTTTGTTTCATCTTTCACCCTCATCCCTGCATTCAGTGCAAAAGAGCTAAGCTTTCAACTTTGAATTTACTCTCCAATTCCTTTTCTTTAGAGGACTATGGTTTTGAAGAGTGGGGCTGGTATGTTATTTGTTCGGTATATTATAAGTCTGAATTCAGTCAGTATTTTTGTTTTGTGTTGTTCGTCTCTTGGGAATTATGCAATCAAAGCAGATGCCTCAAGCAGTCTAGAAAGCGCCCCTTGTGAATAAGAGAAAATCTTGTACACAGCATTTTTTGTATGTGTGTATGAGGAAGGGGGGCATGACAACAAAGCAAATATATGGCATTGTTCTCTGTATACTATACCCGTATGCTGCACCTTTTTTTTTTTTTTTTAAAGAGAGAATATAATCATCACACCTGTATTCATTTTTTAAAGAATGTCAGAACATTTGACTTCATTCAAATGACAATTCTACACCACTGATAAAGTGCATAACTACAGTATGTGCACCTCTTTGACTGATGCAACAGAGGTTCAACCGTCAATACGCTGGATCTCTCTTATGGAAAATGAGGTTTGAAGACTGTGTTGCTGGTAGAATTTCACAACATACAAGACATTTTTCACTCAGGAAGACTGACAAAAACAAACAAACACCAGAGAGACAAAGGCTTTGGCAGAAAAAGGAGTAAACACAAAGAGGAGAGAGCAACACAAGGACAACAAGAAAAATATCATATACACTTTTAATGAGTGTGCCTGCCCCAAGCTTCTGTTTTTAATCACCTTTCCGTGTGACATAATTTGCTGCAAGATTGTATATGCTTGAGGGACTTTCAGTTCTTGTCAACTCAAGAGCATTTGAACCAATCAATACCTGTCTATCCTGTGGCACACTCATAGTTGGCCATTAGGAAAGAGCTGCTTAAAGTAAGCTCAGCCAATACCATTAGCCCTAGCCTAAGGGCAGTTCCGTGCCTTAGTCAGGGTAGGCACCTGCCCCCGTCACCCCCACCTCACCCCCTTAACCCTCCTCCACCCCTCCCCCCACCATTAAGAACCTCCCCTGAGACATCATTTGGACACATCGGCCAAAGAGCACTTCTTTATTCCCTCTCTTTTCTTTCCCTGGCTCCACCAAAAATCAATACATCTCCCCTTTTTCTTATTTTCACAATTTTGCCTCAATATTATTCTCTCCTCTGCCAGAAACCAATGGACTATCCTTTTTTTGTCTTTTCATCTACAATTTCCTGTGACTAATGTCTCTGCACCTCATGTTTCAGAGGGAAAGAATTGGAAAATAATTAAATTATCTGGTCGTGGTGATATCAAACAGAGGTCCCATGGTGCACTGAAACATTTTAAAAACAGTGTGGTCATTCTGCATTTAGTTGCTCCCATTTTGACCCTATAGATTTCTACATTTCTTCTACGTACCACATTTTATGGTGTCTGCAGAGTTGCTTTGCAAACTCAGCAAATTTTGTAGTTGTGCTTAAACGTATTCATACTTTGTTGAGGGAGACATCAGTGCTCAGATATCTTTGCAATAATGAGTGAACTTCCCCTGTGTCAGTGTTTTTCTCCTCCGACCATGTCATAACACCAAACCCTGGAGGAAAGAGCAGCGTACACAGTAATGCTTCCTGACTGCTTCTAATTTTATTGCGAGGCAATGACTCCACACAGGACAAAGTTTCGGAACAAGTGATACAATATAATGTCCTAAGAAGGGTCAGTCAGTCAGTTATTGCACTTCCAACCCTCTATTTCCAATAGAAACAGCAAAATTGGGGTACTGCCCTAAATCTTGGCCAGTGCTGTTTACGATAATAACTCTGAAGAGTGATAGCTGGTTCCGCAGCACTGGCGATTTCTGTGGCCCCCTGTATCGATCGGGGGTCCTAATGAGCAGCAGCGGAGCTGTGGCTAATGGTGTTGTGTCTGGTGTCCGTGGTAAACGCCCACGTTGAGATTATCATTCCCAGGGGGGACTGAGAAAGGTTTTGCCAGCCCAAGCCCTCAGGGTGCGAGCGACACACTTCAGGGGTCAAGGTAAACTATCAAATGAACAGTCAGGCCTTTCCCTCCCTTGCTTTAAGGACTATACCATACTACACTACGGTAAAGCTTCAATCTCCTATGTGATGCAAAGACAGAACACCAGGCATACTTTGATATTTTTCTTATTTCAGTGCGCATACTAGAGCGGATTATAACTGGAGAAACTCACTACCCTGTTGCAACCTGACTTTATCACTTCAGTTCTTTGTCCAATTTCTCTACAGTAGTTGTAAAAAGCTATTACCAGGGCATTGATAGAGACTTCACCAAACTGCCTAACTGTTATTAAGAGACCTCGAATGAGACCTGACTTGACAGACTGATAATGGCTTATTTGACTTCTGAGATCGCCCTGGCACAAACACTCTAGCCCCCTTCACATACCCATGGCAGTCATTGTCCTTTGCTAGCACGGCCATTCTGGCAGTCTTGAGTGACATCCAACAAGTTCAGCAGATTCAGAATGTAAGTGCACACCAGACAGTGCATAGTATCTTCAAAGAAGGAGCTGAAACAGTCTCATTGTAATGAAGGGAGTTGTTGCTCCCTTCATGAACCTGGCTAGGAAATGAAACCTGCTGTCAACTCGCATGTGGGAAGGGAAACTCTTTAAGCTATGTGGACAATTAAGTCTCGATAAAACCACAGCAAAAATGGGTATTTATTACCACAACTACCTCTCTGTTTCAACAGACGATCCCTCCACGGATTATGCTCGGTGGTATTCAGCTCAGGGTGCGCACGGAGCTTTGGTAGGGCACATTCTAATGAAGTCAACCCAACGCACAGCACCTCTCGGAGTCATGCCCTGTTTGGAGTCACACTTCCATGTCCTGGCAAATGCTGAGCATGTAAAACAGAACTGTCAATTATTCAACATGAACAGGAGGATGTATGGAGTGACATGGGGGGTGGACAGGGGCCGACTAAGCCTCGGGCAGATAGGGGGTACCACTTTGATGTGAGTGTGTGGGCCTGCAGAGTTGAGCAAGGTGCATTGGGTAATCTGCTAGAATACCCCCGCCCCACCTCCAACCCCACCACTCCTTCGTTTTTCCTTCCCTCCCTCCCAGTGCTGAGCCTCTCTGCACCCTTTATGTCCTGCCTCGTTTTTTCCCCTCTGACACACACGCCCTCTCTTGCCTCATTGGTGCTTCACACATTCATAAACAAACCCACATACAGATGCACACACGCACACACACATACAGTACATGCACATGTGCCTTCACACACAATGACATGACAGCAAGCTTCCTTTGTCCGTTAACCAAACAAGAGCAGGCAGCACTTGTTACAGATAATAAAGTTGTGAATGGTTGATTTTAGAGAAATAGGGTTGTTGCAGTGTCACAGGAATGGCATTACTCATTTATACAATGAATACTAAAAGTTCCGTTCTCTAGAGTCTCCTCTCGTAGTCATACAATAGCAAGCTTAATTACATTAAGTTCTGAGAAGAGGGAAGTTAATGGATGACATTTTGCTACACCATGAGTGCTCCTTCCAATAACAATAGAAACCCAAATAAGACCTAATTAATATGCATAGCAGAGCCAATGAACTTAATTGTCAAGTTGCTTTTATCAACCTGTCAAAGGATTGACAATTAAAACAGCCTGCGTTAAAACTTTAATGAGAAGCAAGTAGGAGAGAGGGATGATGAGGGAACAAAAAGACGCAAGCTTCATCCGTCATGAAAGACGCTACAAGACAACTATCCATTATTATTTCCTATCAGGATAAAACTATGCAAATCATATTATGCATTTTTAAATAATGAGTCAATGAGTAATATTTAATTTATTACCTATACTCTTAGAATGAATATTTAACGCTGTTTTTAAGTTGATGAATTCATTAGATAATTTAGTGTTGAGCTGTAACAGCAAGTTCTTTTTTTTTTTCCTACTCAGAATGTCCTTCAGTTTCTCTCCTGAAATCCAGCTCAAGTATGTGTCAGTTTTCAAGTTCAACAAGTAAACTTCCTAAAGTCTTCACTCAAGGAGGCCAGAGCGCCTCTTCATTTTTGGTGGAGCCTGAGCAGAGCTGAGGTCCATACCTGGACCTGAACTGAGGGAATAGCAGCATTTTGACTTGAGTTTTTACCCCAACATTGACACCAGCATGTCTATGTTCCAGAGGGGAGTTGAAACTGCTGACTCACTCCCAGTGCGCTGGTTGTTGTTCTCCCTTACAGATGTGACCGTTAATAGGCCTGCATCCATAATCATTAGTGTGTCTCAGTGCACAGGTACCCGATGGGCCCCGTGCGTCTGCCATTTGGTCTCGGTTCACTGTGCTTGCCTGCAGATGTGAGCGAGACACACACCTGCTCAGGGGCTCTCAAACAGACCGGCGCCATCCGTCACAGCTCACGCTACACTCGCTCTGTCGGAACAAGGCCTTGGTTCCGGTCCAACGGCCCTCAGACTGTAGGTCAGCGGCCGTCTCTCGTGATGAACCCACCCTACCATGAATCATATCCTCTCGTCCCTTTATACCCACTCCACTCCATCCAACCCCAACCCTCATCGCCCCTGTTCATGGTTTGCACTTCCCTCAAACAAGCACTCAAGTGCACTGAGGTATCTCAGGTGAGCCAGGTAAAGACAGCACCTTAAAGAGAGACATAAACTAATGATCATGTTTTCCCACATCATACAGTTTTCCCCTCTGCCCATAAGCCACAGTGCACTCAATAAAAAAAAGAAAAAGGAAGAAGAAAAAAAAACTTTCGTGTGGGTCTTTCACGGGCATCAGGCCACGCTTCACACTACATTTGTTGATGTGTGCATGCATGTGCACGTCTCATGCCAACCCGCCTCCCATCAAGTCCTAATGAGGCCAGCTGGCTCTGTGCTCGGACCAAACCAAACTGGAGAGACGGCACAGTCCTGGCTCCCTCCGCCTTGTACACCCCACCTCCCCGAAGCCTCCCACCCACCCTCCCTCTTCTCCAGATATCTTGGAGAACCATGGACGGCTGAGCACACACGGCAGATTTGGAAATGGCCAGTGTGTTTGTTAAAATCTTCTATGTCTCCCAGATCCCTTGGCCAGGGCCTGAATTAGAAAGTCCACGGCTGTAGCCCCAGACCTGCCTCCCTAGTTGCTTACCACTACGGTGTTTTCTGCATCTACAACAGCAGTGGTGATGTTGAGGTCTGCTGTAGAACAGCGGAAAGGAGGAGATATACCCCGAGGCGCAGTCAAGGGAATATTGTTCCTGACTATGGAAACAGAAACATAGCCAATGTTACATATACCTACAGTAACTACAATAAAAACTGAGACAGATAAAACAGATCCTAGACAACATGTCATAATAAAGTTTTTTCTAAAAAAAAAAAAAAAAAAAAAATCCAACAGCACACGTCAGCAGCCATTTTTCATCTTAACTGTCCATTATCTCTGAGCCGCTGTCTTTTTAAAAATTGTATTATCAGGAAGCTTGTTTCTTATTAGGCTACAGCAGTTAATTTCACTGCAGACTAATTAGAGCCATTTCACATTATTAACAAGCATTATTGTTGATAAGGACCAAAGAGGTCTGCAGAGAGACTTGTATTGTCCAGGCTGTTACTTGGCATACAGTTATGTCCATGTGGGTGAGTAATTCCAGCTCCCTTGCAATATCTCCTTGACAACTAACAATAATATACTTCCTCTTAGCAACACAAGAAACCATGCACAACATTTGTTCATGCAGAGAAGACCAACATGTGTGTGCATTAGCAGATACGCACATACAAGTGGTTGTGCTCCCACATATATAATGGGCCTGTGCATGCATAAGCATGTGTACATCAACATCAATTTGCGAACAAATGCACATAAACAATACACAAACACAATTCCTATCCCCTTTATCCAATCAGAAACCAGATCATGTTCACTGAGGTCTGGAGACAGCAGACAGCATGTAAGTTTTTTTGCCCAGGAAGAGAGACTGGACCAGGGGGAACACCTTAACAGGTAGCCCTGGGGTGCTTACCAGAGTTCGGGCAGCCAGGGGGAGAGAGTGGCTCTGGGAAGCCGTACCACCACTATCCTCTCTGTCCACTGATTATGAAGCAGGTCCCAGACGGGTGCCTTTAGGAACCCCCCAGGCTACTCACAGCCTCCCTCTCCTCTGTTACAGGATCTGTCGCTGGGGGATTCGACTGAAGTGTGAAGAGGGGTGTATGTGGGAGACGTGCAGAGAATTCTAAAAAGGTACGTGCTGATTTCATTTGTTGTTTCTCTGTTAAGTTTTGTTCTGGTTACCGATTTGATAATATAAAATCACAATGTTCATTGTCTGGGCAGAATTGATTTCAGATCATTTGGTTTTGGCATGTGTATTCCCCAGATAACTCAGCAAGTCTCAGTTGTTGAAATAGTCAAACTCCAAACCAAAAATGTCCTGCTTTGTATGTGCTACAAGAGCTGAGAGGAAAAGGTCTCAACACTTGGGCTCAACTATAACCCTGTCTTGAGTTATGATGACGTCCCAAGTTTGCAAAAGCCCTCTGGCTTCAACTATCTCTGACATGGTGTGCGTGTGCATGTGTGTGTTTGTGTGTGTGTAAAACTCCTTGCAAAGTCCAAAAAAAGAATGAAAAAAATCATAACTAATGAGCCCATTTAGCGCCCAGCACCTGACTTTGGCCCGTGATCTCCGGGAGACATTAGAGGCAATTTGCCATCGACTTCAGGGCTCGTGTCCCAAACGTTATCAATGAGCTTGTCAGGTAGAGACCTAACCTCCCTTTGTTTCCTCCTCCACCCCCCTTTCTGCTCTGGTCTCCCAGCCCTCTCCCTGGGCCCCTGAAGAGGAACCAGCGGCATGATGTCACACACCTGTTTGGCTGGAGGCTGCGGCCCGGCGATGCTTGCAGCCGTGGGTGTCGCGTTGGCACCCCTCGCTCCCCCCTTGTCGCTGCCTGCTACGCCCCGTGGATGTGTCAAAATGGCAGATGATGGTTGGGGTGTGTGCAGCTGCTTGGGAAGAGGAGTGCCAAGGGCGCTCATTTCCTGCGGTGAGTTTTAATTTGCTCTACTCTCGTCTTCTGAAGAACCCTACCCCCCCAACACACACACACACACACACACACACACACACACACACACACACACACACACACACACACATTCATCTACTCCTATAAACACAAATCTTACCTCGACATACACACACTTGCAATAAACACACAGACTGTATACAAATCTGCCACCACCTAAGGGGGCAAAAACCCCACATGCCCAAATAGAGGTGAGTGCAGAGAAGGGGGGTGCCAGACTTTAGTTTTGGAGCCACACTTTTCTTGAAACTTGAATAAAACTCTTAACAAAAATGTGTACTCAAATGATCTAACTGGTGCATGTACAAATCACTTCTCAGAGGTGTTCAGCTGGGTAAAAAGAGACAAGTCACATAACCTGCTGATAGAATATGCGGCTAGCATTGCTGCGGTATGCGAGGGGTCTATGTCTCTTGACATCTGCTATGCAGTTGTCACTGGTAACTTAAATCCCCATTGATCAGACAGCTAGAGTGAATTTGTGTTGCTGTTTTTTTTCTAACTCCCACTTTGCGAACAAACCCATTTTCACACGGGGCACACGCATATACCTGACAGTTACACCCAAACAAGCCTTGCTGTTTACTCGAGAACAAACACATAGACGCCAACCAGCAAATCTATTCTCAATACACACATCACCCCAGACGTAAAGAGATTCAATTTTCGCCTACCGGGAGTGTTTCCATTTTTTTACGCAACAATTTTTTTCTTTCTCTCCTGTGTCAAGACAGCAGCCTTTGATGTTAGCATCTAATATACAGGGCTAAAAAACTATAGTTTGCTGTGAGCTGACAGATAAAACAGTGCAAGACGCCATTACCCTGCAAAGCGGAATAATGAGGAGACCTGAACACACAGAAGACAGGAGCCCAGTTGAATTACCGTGGTCTCTCATCCAAGGTGGGAGCTTTTTGACAGCTTTCCAGGCAGCACAACACATTACCATACTGACGCTGCTCTGTAGTGCCAAAGAAAAGCTTTGATGAAAACATAACTGGGAAACTGGGAAATCTTTATATGTGTGTGAGAGCGTTTGTGTGTGTGAATACGTGTGCATGAGTGTGTGCGCCTCTGCATGTGTGTTTGTGTGTGCACATGCATGTTGAGTGTGGGCACTTTCATGCATGTGTGTGTGTTTCTTTGTGTGTTTGTGCATGTCTGTAAGTGTTTGTGTGCGTGTAACAACAAAGACAGGACAACAATGGGAAACCAAGCAGTGTCAAGCTGCAACTTTATGTTCTCTAATTACTAAGTGGATACTGTATTCTTGAGTGTGCTCCTGTTGGCTGAGATACAAGGGCTTATTTTTTGATTTATATTCATGTTGATGATTCAGTCAAATTATCAAAGTGTCAAACCCAACTGACAATATGTCTAAAAGAAATTCTTCAAGTGGAGAGTAATGCTGCCAAATTTATTCTGCCATTTCATTAATGTGGTTAGCTAGTTAGTTATCCATATTCTAACAGAGTAGGCTTGATGTTAGATCTTTGGCAAGGACACCCTGTACTGAGTTTTGGCACGGTACTGTGCCGCAGTATGCTGCTGACTCTGGGTCTTAACGACAGGCTAAACGAAGCGGGCGTTACGGCCCCCTGGATAGGTCATTACTCGTCCGTGGCCAAGAGCTAAACTGGAGCAGGGCTTTTTAAAGAGGGGAGCAGGTGTGTTTCACCATAGGGGCTGGAGCCGGCCCAAGACCAAACAGCCTTAACGGTCTTTATCTCCTTCATAATGAGGCCACGCTCTCCACACACCCGAACTCTGCCCACATGGGCTAATGCTGGAGGTATGGAGACCCAACCCTCCCCCCGGTTAAATGGTGACACTTTCAAAATGACCCATGCCCCAAGCAATGGAGGAACAGTGGCATGTCATGAATGTCTATAGACACGAATTGGCAGGGCGCTATGTGTGTTTCTTAAGAATTTCACCCAGTTAATTATCAAAAACTAGGTTCTAAAATGTAATAAAATAAAAGTGATGTGTCAACCTTTTCTTGTTTAAAGATAAAATGTTTAAATAACTCTGTGCACTAAATGAGGGTTCCTCACTGTGTGTGCATGTGTGTGTGGTTTGTGTGTGTTTGTATGTGTGAGTGGCTGCGTACGAGAGTGTGTCTGAGTGGTATTGTCCCTCTCCTCTTTCACCTGTCTGAGTAGGTTCTCTAGTACGGTCCCTGTGCTCCCCACAGTCTTCTCAGTCCTGTCAGCCGAGTTGAACTTGATCAACATCAAACGGCATAGCATTCAAAAGTATTAGTGTTCTCTGTTGATGGGCCCTCTTGCTATCACAAATCAGTCCCCAAGCTGCTTTATTATTTATCTCTAATTCATCAGTGTTGTCTCCTCACACACGGGCAGTAATGCACACACATATACTGAACACACACACACACACACACACACACACACACACACACACACACACACACACACACACACACACACAGGACACACACTGCACATCAGCACATTAATCTCTGCTTACCTTTAACAGAGCTTTTGTTTTTGTGATACTCCATGTCATCACAGTTTAGCAGAAAAATAAAAAAGCCATGTTTTTTTGCTCTGTTTTTTTTTTTTTTTAGTCCTACCTTTTCCCCGGGTTAGTGCAATGGAAAAATATTCCTGAGGAGTGATTAGGCTCATGCTTGTACTTTCAAAATGCTGATTATTGCGTGGACCCGACAGGCCTTGTGTTTTTCTCCGAGCATTCTGGGGATGTGAGTCCGAAAGTAGCCCCATGGTGCCATGACCCCTGACCTAGCGTGGGCGATCCCACCAGATGTGGAGTGTGTGCTGGGACAGTGGCGAGGGGCAGCTCGGTCTCACGCGGGGAGGCCCTGTCTCCCCAAACTGCCACAGAGAGCATGGCCAGAGGGGTTCTGTCAGCACCGTTATCAATCATACTCCCTCCCTGTCTCTCTCTCTCTCTTTCTCTCCCACTTTTCCTTTCTCTCAATCTCTCTTTCACACTGTTTCCTTTTTGCACTGTCTCTCACTTAGCCTCATTCTCTCTCGTTGCATGTTCTACTCTCTGCTTTTGTTTTCCTCTCACTTTTTATTTTTGCTCTCTCAGATATCCTCTTTTCCACTTAGACTACCAGCTCTTTCTTTTTCAGTCACACACTGCACACGCCTTCAGCTTCCCCCCTCCCTCACATATACACACTTTAACCTTCTTGGTGTGACTTTTTCTCTTTCTTTCACTCTCTAATCTATCTCACCTCTGCCTTTCTTCTGTCTTAGCACACTCACACTTACCACACACTTTCAGTCTAAAAATGTTTTTACTTGTCCTTTAGATTGACAAAGCAGATGCGCTGGAAGGACACAATGTTGTCTTAACTCCAAAAGGCATACATAGATCATGATTTATCATACCCAGGGAATCTGATTAAAGTGAAGAGGAAATGGAGAAGTGGACAAAAGAGCAAATAAAAAGGACAAAAATCAGCATCAGCAAAAAATATATAGAGGACACCCAGAGGAAACATTCACAAAGATTAAGCTTGAAAATAGCTTCTTTTTTTGTGCTCGAATAGTGATGCAGTGTAATGGGAGATGGAGGCAGGGGTCATGGCTTGAGGAATAGATGCCAGTTGTCCCTGCCATCCGGTGTGAGGTGTTCTCTGACACATGGCACTTTGAAGGGCCTAGTCCCTCCTTTTGCTGTGATCCTTTACATCTGCAATCAGGGCAAATGGGTTACAGCCAGCACAACAGACAACAACTAAATAAACAACATACCTGGGGTGGATCCCCTCCAATTCCGGACTGCCAGTCTGGCTTTGGTGCATTTTTAAAACATCACTAGGTAATTGAACTCGAACGTTCACACTGACACATTTGCATGGGGTAAAGGGGGGTTGGTGTAAGCAATGGAGCAGCTGGTACGCACCAGTACGACTCCGGCTCAACCAGTCCTTCTGACTTCATATGTAGCACTTAATTGGTTCCCAAGGCAAGAATGAAATATTTAGCTCGCACGTCCTTTAAAATGCGATTGATTTTGATCTGACAGCTGTGCCTGTCCCGCGCGAGGGAGTGAGAGAGAGAGAGGAGAGAGGGTGAGGGCTGTCTGGGCTCGTTGCCTGAGAATAGCGCGACAACACCCACTCAACCGCACACAAACACCAGATATGGCCACTGAATGTAAAGGATCACTCATGGATGCCATATGCTTTCAACTAAAGCCTCCTTTTAAACCCCCCTATTTAACCTCTAAGATACAACAAGCTTTGAGCTTTGGACGATCATGAGTGAAAGCTGTTTTTATCTGTACAAGTTCAAAGTACAAATGCACAGTGTATAGTGTGTATGTGCAGTCTCATACATACAACAGAAGTCTCATTTAATTTCATGTTTAAAGTCAAAATTATCAGGTATAATATGGCACACAAAATAAAAATGAAATGTAAATTTTAAATAGCACTTTAAAACTTCAATGGACTTGATCACACTTAGCAGGGACCTTGTCTATGTAGGTTCAGATTCCAACTCAAAAGTATTGCTCTAGTCAAAGTGAGGCAGATATCCAATCAAATTGGATTAATGTCACTAATTATATGACAGAAATGAGCAGTGCAAGGCAATGGTGTGGTCACGCCATAACATGATAGAAATGCATTAAATGGAAACCTGCACGGGATCCATGGCAGGGAACCTCCCCTCTGTCAAACTGACTAAGCTGCAAATTACATACAAACGGATATATCCTTTATATAACAGCAGTGATTTTCTCCACTTTATCCTACCTGTCAAGCTCAGAACATCACAGGCTAATTCTTTATTAAGTGAAAGGGCATCGGGGACCAGATGATCCAATTTAAGTACATTGGGCAGAATAGAAGACTAATTAAAACCCATATTTTTACATTATTAATTTTGGAACTTCACTTTTAATGAATGTGAAATGACAGGCCTTCCATTTATACACACATACTCTTTGGGCTGCTCAACAAGGGAATAAGAGTTACGGGTATACTGTAGGGGCTAAGAAGAATTTTTAAGCATCCATGACAGGCTTAATATCAAAGTTTAGACAAAGGTGTGCATAGTTAACTTCTGCATCGTAAACACAACTGTTAATTGAGTGTATAGGTTTAGAGTCTTTGGTTTATTTGGGGCTGCTGTGAGGCTTGAGACAAAAAGTAATCAGGACGTCTGTTGCCGGGGGTGCAACCTTGTCATTTAGCCCTCATTCTTCCTCTCAGTACCTGGAGAAAGAGAGTGAGGAAAAGAGAGGCACCTACATGCCGCTTAATAATGTGCCCCATTTCCAGTCACCTCCGCTCAAAACCACTTTGCTTTTTTAGCAACGTCACCCTTAATTGTCCATCATGCCCTCTAATCAGACCATGACCCCGTTTTAGTGCTAACTTTAATTATCTTAGTGACTTGGAATGAAAAAGCTGCTTCCAACTGCTTTCTGCTTTCTGCACGATCCCCTATTAGAATAATGGTTAAATACTGAAGGCAAACACAAAGATACAAATGCAATTATTTACAATGCATATTACGAGTTAAAAAAAAAAACTAAAATGAATGAGTAGCTATTGTCTGGAAAAAAAATTGTATGGAAAATGAGAAAGGTGGGTCTTGTGTTTACCCTTTGTAAAAACAATTCTCTCTATGCACTCTTCATTCCCCACAGGCTAACGCATCCTCACATCCACAAATAGGCACAAGTCAAAGGTCAGCGAGTTTGTAAAATTGAGTCAAATATACAAAACAGCAATATTTAATGGCTTTTCTTTTTTCACACCAAGTGACCCCTGCATGGAAACCGATCTTTTTTTTTTCCTCCGGTTTCAGGAAACTCTTGGAAGGCAAAAGCAACATCCTGAGTTGGTGAGGAGACAGGAGAGGTGCTGACATGCCGACAGGCAGGGGATCCTGGGAAAAGCCACAGACAGGAAGAGCCTGACTGACTTTGACCCCTGAGGTCAAGGCTGGGGGCTCGGCAACTGAAAGATGTTTCCAAGCCACACTCAGACTATCATAGTGTTTTACAGGAAATAGCTTAGAAGTACTGTATGCTGTGAGATGTGGGAGATCTTTTTATTGCCTGCTCTTTTGTTTTGCTCTCTGTGATATAAAATGCATTTTGGCCCTGAGCTATATTTGACTTATTTGTTTGAGGGTTACTGTATGTAATTGAGTTGAGCTCAAGTCCATTTCTCATCTCTATAATGTGAAAAACTATTTTTTCTGTCTGTGGATGTGCTGTGACTAATAGAATTATAGATGATGGGAAATGTGGAGATTTGTGTGACAGAATTTAGACTCGGACAAAAGCACACTGTTACTCTGGTGCTCCAATTCCTGACATGTGTTTTGAATAGAGTGAAGTTTCCTTCTTTTTTAGGCTTTGTGTGGTGGGTCTCCAAAGGCCCTTTACAGTTAAACCAAATTGGGTGAGAGAAGATTGTCCTTTCCCCAGTCTCGCAGAAGGACCCATAAATCAAGGCATCCATCGTTTGTCACACCTCTGTCTCCCAGCTTGTGGCTCAGGCCCACCGCGTTCCAACTCTGAGTTTTTACGGCACAAATGTATCCATCAACCCCGCCGAGTGGCCGCCAGCCGCCAAGCCTCCTCAGCGATCGATGGGTGCGATGTACCCTCCCTCTCGGCCTGTGTGCTGCTCTCTCTGCGTGGGAAGGGGTAAGAGGAACCTCATTTTAGCTGGTTTTAGCCTCGGGCCACTACTGTGATTTTACTCCATGCTCCTGGCCTGACGTCATTAAAGATGCATGATGATGGATACCATGAAGTCAACCTCTCCGAGGGGGTTTTGAGGTGGAAAAAAAAAAAACCTTGCTTGTTTTTCAGATCACACTAAGAATAAATCAAGACTGTTTAAATGTAGAGGTTGCAACTGGATGCATGTGACTAATCTTTCAATGCACATCAGAGGAGCAAGTATCCAGGTATTTAATGGTGAGGAGGCATGTTTTGACCAGTTGGTGGTGCTCCTGTCACAGTAAATTCACATGCTGGCTCTCTCTGTGATTCAGATAAATACACTCTTGGCTGTTTCCAAACTGGGCTGGAGAAACAGAAGACAATGATGCAAATTTAGATTTCATATCAAGACATGCTTGAGAAATTGTTTCTTTTTCTTCTATTTTGCAATAGAAATGTGTATTTGCTGTTACTAATTTTAGATTCTTTCACTCCCACTTTTCATAATCTGATCCCCATCTTCTCCTCCCACAGCATGTACATGTTTATAAAATGATGGAGGATATTCATGAGGCCCTACAACACCACATTCTGAAGAATTAAGAGGAAATTAATCCATATTCATATGTATGTTCAGTTATTTTAATCTTGGAATTTCTGTAAAGCTTTAAAAAGTTGTTAATATTTCTCCATATGTATCATAGATACCGGGATGTGTAACCTTGAATTTGTTACGTGAAGTGTGAGAGTAGCTTAGCTCTAGTGCAACAAATGTGGTGAAAGTGTGTGTGTGTGTGTGTGTGTGTGTGTGTGTGTGTGTGTGTGTGTGTGTGTGTGTGTGTGTGTGTGTGTGTGTCTGTGTGGGTGGATTCGTGGTCACTGAGTGTGTGTGTGTGTGGTGTCGTGTGAAGAATCGGTGCGTCTCCAAAGGGAATGACAGGGGAGACATTTGACAGCTGTGCTCCTCAAGTTCAAAGGTCATGTCAAGTCCTGGATGAGCCCAAGGTAAAATGCTTCACAGTGCCCGTACCGGTCAATGGGTATCGCTTGCCTCAATAGCAAACAGAGTTGGCGGTAATGGGACCTCAGTCATATGTCAGCGGCTGGAAGAAAAGTCAAATACCATGAGGCTACATTTATAGGCTCCCAAAACAAAGAGGAAAGTGAAAAGACTGAACTTTTAAACTCCTCAATTTATAGCTTAAAGGTGTCATATGCACGGTAAACTCTCTAGGTACCATCCATTATCAGTCAACACCTCTCTTGTTCACTCACCCTCTTCTCTCAATCTCTTCTCCCACTTTCTCCTTTACTTTCTACGTCCCACCCTCCCCTCTCAGTGTTTCAGCTCTAACTGCAGTTTCTAGCATCTGCTTTAACCGGCGCAGTCCATGCCGTCCCTGCTGGGGAGTAGAATCCAGCCCCTCACTGGAAGACCCTGAAATAAGGCCTTTATCAGCCAACCCCACACAGTATCAGGGGGCCCCCCGGCTCCTCTAGCAGCCTCTGATGTGAAGGAGAGATGGACAGAGCTCTGTGGTCCTCTGGTCGAGCACCAGAACAGGATTCAGCCCATTGTACCATTCAAATTAAGCAGGCATCAAAAGGGAAGAGGAAGCTGTTGTTGATGTATTGTCTCGTGTTATTTTAACCGGCTTAACTCAAGCCTCTTCATGGTGGAGTGTTGTGGTGCTGGATGCCGATGATGATAAGTGGTGGATTCTCTGTTAAGACTGCTAAGCTGCTGTGCTGGCTGAATGAGGGGCTCTGGCTCCATTGGCTGTCGTGGCTGATTTTGGCTGTGGTTGAACCATTTCAATAGGTTACCATGGATTTATCCACTCAAAACCGCTGACTTGGCTGTCCG
The DNA here is from genome assembly GCA_037833715.1 of Toxotes lorentzi. Classification (NCBI taxonomy): domain Eukaryota; kingdom Metazoa; phylum Chordata; class Actinopteri; family Toxotidae; genus Toxotes; species Toxotes lorentzi. The sequence continues at coordinate 8,768,583 of JBBMJY010000003.1, forward strand.
TGTGCAGCCTCTTCATGTCACCAGTGGGACCCCTGTTTATTTCATCATGCTGACATTTTTTGAGGAGATTTGATGAAAAATTAAAGTTCAACACAACAAAACACAAAGAGAAACTTTTCAGTTAGTGGCGCAGTTTTAAAACTGCAGACGCTAAAATCTCTGTCTTCATGTTCCACATGTTCCATAAAGAAGTTTTTTTTTTTGTATTAAATTAAACACTATTTAGGTTTTAAAGTTTCCGTATCATTTACAGTGCTGTAAAATCCGCCAACCAATAATCTGGGCCTTCAAATTCAAAACAAACACAGGCCTCTTTTTAATAATGACACCAATAACATGTAAATAGGTGCTATAAACATACATGTGAGAGGAAATATGTTTTCCATAGACTTAAATTGCAGCGTTTTATTTACTGGCCTGGTAAATAATCACCCTGTAAAGACAGTTCAGTCAGCTCTGAGTACTTGTGAATAGCTCTCTCCATTCTCTGCTGAAAGCTGTCTATTTAATTTCTCTCGTCTGTCCTCAGAGCAGTAGCTATTAAGTGCCTTCATATGTCAAGCCAGTGACACCTCCTCCATTCTCTTCAGCTTGTTTAAGCGTGCCCCTGTATTGTTGCCTGCCGTGCTTGACGTGTTAATAGCTTAATAACGTAATCTGGCAAATAATGACACCTCATCACAAAGACCGAGGCCAAATGTTTACAAGGGAAGCTGTAATGTATGATGACAGTAATCTGAATAAAAATGAATTTACGGGCATCATCTCATTTGCAGTAAATTTTCACTTCTTCCATGCACAACTGATGCTCCGCGGACACCTTCCTTTGCTCTCTAGCTGTCTCATTACCCTGCCTTTCAAGTGGTGGGAGAAAGGGAGAGACAGAGAGAAAAGAGAAGGGGTGAGAGTGTGAGAGAAAAAGAGAACGAGGGGGGGAGAGAAAGGGGTAAAGGAAGAAAGACAGAGAGGGCAAGGAGGAGATAGGCACTGATAGAGCTTGTTATTTTCAAAGCCATTTTCCTCTCTATTGTTTGCTGTGGAACAGGAATAAGGAAAAAAGAAGAAGTTCACACCGATTTCAAAAAGTCTCACTTCCTTTTTGACAGATGTGGTGTCAGCTTTGCTGTTTAATTAAAAGGAAATGGAGGTGATGATTGCAACACAGACGTGATCTGATATGATAATGTATTTACAATCATCAAGATGATCGTCATTAAGGATGTGTCAAGGACGAATTCATTGTGGGATTTGGGGTCCTGAGCTGTCAAGTGTATTTTTCTGAGGCAGTTGTGAGATTGTCAGGAGGATGCTGTGACTATGACAGTCACAATTAATAATTTGCTAAAAGAATTTGATTGAGTTTTATACACTGTTTTGTCATGGCGACTTCCAAAGCCCAGAACATTTATACTGGCAGCATGAGCAAGAGAAAAGAAAAAAAGAGAAAGAAGGCCCAGGCAAGGCTGAAACAAGAGACGAAAACACCCTTGATACATATGCTATGTGGGACTCTATTATTAAATGACTTTGAATTATTTTATGCACGCCGGCTTGAATTTTTCATAAGAGGTGCATATGGAAGGTTCATCAAAACAAATTGTTCGATTTTGACAATTACTACTACAATCACACCCTTCTTTGACTGCACCTGTTTGAAAATGAATAATTTGAAGTCATTTTAATTGCTTATGTGACAGCTAATCATCAAGGCATTAATTTATTTATCGAGCTTCATTTGAACTTCCTCCTTAGTGATAACATATCCAGCTTTAGTCTCTAGAGTAACAAGATACTGATTAAACTGTAGCAACCTCCTTCAGTATTATGCAGATGCCAAGGAGTGAGCCCTAGAGTGACTGCAATAATAAGATGCATGATCCGCACTAGGTTGCGATGAGCCATGTATTGGTCATATGACTGAAATGCAGGGAAAAAAACAACTTGTTGATCTAATCATAAGGTTGGAAACTAAAATTGCTATTTGCAGGAGGCTGCTGTCTGCTTTGACTGTGAATATCGTCAATATAAAGATTTCAAATGTGCTTTTAATCGTGTTCCCGTTTTCATTAGGTGAACCAAAAATTTTAAAAAAATAAATAAATAAAAATCAGTGAACATGGTATACCCTAAATCACAAGACAAATTTGACAGTGTTGAGTTATGTGACGAAACAGAGAAAGTGAGGAACATCTGCCCCAAACTCTCAGAGAAGCGGAGCATTAGCCTGAATGTTTCTAGCTGCTGGTGGCTCATCTGCAGTTGGTGGTGTGCCGGGATTGGTGCGATGGCTATGGGGAAATCAGCCACTGTTCTCTCTCTCTGGGTCCCAAGCATGGCCATTAACTGACTGCCAGCAGCTCTGGGAAGAGGAACAACAGATGCCAGCAACTGAAAAGCCTCCAGCTCTTCAGCTAAACCAATCCCAACTGAGTCGGGACGGGCCTCTGTAGATTTTTGGACATACAGCGAACAAATGTGGACATGAAAGGGGGAAGAGGAGGGCTGTTCTGGAGGTAAAGATTTGTTAACCCTCTTGAACTTGACAAGAGACGGGACCGAGGCACAGATTAGCCCTCTCAAAGCTGGCTTTTGCAAAAGGTTGCTGTGTGAATATGTGAATGCTGGTGTGAAGTGGTGTGTGTGTGTGTGTGCGCGCGCGCATATGTTTGTGTGTTTGTATGCGCTTGTGCTGTGTTTAAACAAGTTTGCCTGTTTGCACATTCTATATGCAGACATGTACAGTCGTAATGACAGCGGCACATTAAATGGCATGTAATTACAGTGATGAAACCGTTTAATTATGTTGTAATTACATTTTACTTCTCTGACATTACCATATCGGTTCAACAGGAAAAGATTTCTTTTCATCTGATGTCCTTTGGAGTAGTGCACAGCTACACCACAGCTTAACTTTCATTTCCTCCCAAAAAGAAGGAAAAGACATCAACCCTAAAAAGTCCCCACATGTTTAAATGATTCAAATACCTGTCTCCTGACTGGAAATACGTAATGAGGCTAAACGATTAAGGTGCTAATGTTACCTCCGGGTGCAGAGGTCATATGTTTGAACATTACATTATACTTAAGTGAAGACACATGAGAAAAGTCAAATGATTTTGACCACGTCAAGCTGCAGCTCAACAAGGAAACAGGGAAAGGACGAGATGGCGAAGTAGGAAGTGGAGGTGGAAAGCGGGGTGGGGGAGCAAGAAAGCACAAAGCCTGGGTAAACACAGCTAGGTCTGCATCTGGAACCAACTAAAAAGATGCTTAATAATGCAGAGCCGTGCAGGCGGGCCCTGTGCAGCTGTTGTGTGCGCAGGACCATGAAAGACTCTCCATCTGACAGCTGGCTCCATCTAGCTGGCTCCATCACCCTCTCCCTCTCTTTCTCTCTCTCTCTCTTGCTTCTCTCTCTCCTCTGCTGTCCAGAGTGGCAAGGAGACAGCAGATTAGGGATTAGCCAATCCCTGCCATCCTCATCTGTCCCATCTGCCCGCCTGCCAGCCAGGCTCCTGATTCCAGAGAGAGATAGGACATTACTGGGAGAAAAAGGGGAATGTGAGACAACAGAGGAGACAAAGCAGGACTGACTGGGGGAACCGGGGAGAAATGGGACAAGGGAAAATTATGAAGCATGAACCCAGGGTGGGAGTTGGGCTGAAGAGGAGAATGGGTGGGTGTCGGAAACATGAAGGCGTAGACAGGACAGGCAGAACTTGAATGGGATAGACAGAAACACACTACTGTACAGTTGGGGGAATAAAAGATTAGAGACCTCACCCTTTCGATGAACTTCAGGCTACTTTAACAATTTAAGTCAATGCCATGATACATGCCACGAATTCTGTAATCTCATGAAACATTCAAAGAGCCTGCCACTCTGAATATTCAACAACTTTTCAATGTACCATTGCATCTTAATCCATGACTTTCTCTCTACAGGCAGCACATGAACGTACATAATTTTCTGTGCTGAAATTTCACCTGAACAAAGCTGGCAACCCTTTATAGTTGCTAAAAATACACTCTTGTATTTTGTCTTGGTATCAAAGAGACTACTTGTCTTTTTAATAATCTGCCAGCTCATATTTGGCAGAGACCGGAAAGCACACTCAGAGTAATAATTGCTATTATCTGTTAGAGTCAGTAAAACCTCTACAATTGCGCTATTTGAGATAAGAGTGTGCTCCTCGCCATGTGTTCCCCTAAACGAAGTCCCACTAAATGATTTAGATATACACTCATGAAGTATCTGCTTATACATTATGAGTGTAATAAGCTCCAGGCAATCGCAAGCTATTGGAAGCATCAGTCACTGAACTAAATAACAAGGAAACAAAAATCTGCACACATGCAAATCTGGTTTTGAGCCAAAATAATTCAGATATCAAGACTCTGCTTGCTTTTCATTTTCTGAATATTTTGCAGTTTTTCACATATCTATCTTTTGCAACAAGCTCATGTACTGCAAATGTATTCTCTGTATATTTTCAAATGTTAAGTGAACAGTATCAGGTGGCAGCAACATTAGAGCTTTTGTTTCACATTTCAAATTTAAAGGACCAAGTTCTGCTCAGCAACAGGGGAATTAAAAAAAAAAAAAAAAAGTTAGCTCCTTTTCCTCTGGAAAGGCACCCGGTAGCTTAACAGGCCCTCAGCTCCAGTACCTGGTTCCCTCTGTGCACACCTTTAAATCACACCCAGGATAGTTGCCTTGTCAAAGCTCTCTCAGTGAGCCAAGCATCTGAGAAACATTAAAACACTTCCTCATGCAAGCCCGAGCCTCCCACAGGGCAGCGAACGGGAGCAGAGCCTTTCTCTCAGGCCCAGTATCCGGGGAGGATACTGCTCAGTACCGCTTGGAAAGTCCCAGCTCGGACAGCGGTGGTTAATATTTTAATAGCCTACGGCTGAGGCAGTTATCATCCAAGTGTATTCTTGTTGGTGGATTTAAAAAACCCACTCTCTCACTCTCTCTCTCTCTCTCTTTCTCACAGTTAAGAACCCGATTTGAGTTTTTAATTATTCTTTTTTGAATTCCCCAACCAGCTCTCCTCTGTTCTTTTTCATTTGTGCTGTGCAGTTTTTCCAAGACTTGCACCCAGGGAATCCCTGACAGTGTCCTACTTAACTTTTCACTTTCTTTTCTGTGATTTGTTCTTTTTTTTTTCTGGTTTGAGGGACTATTACTGATCAATCCCCGGCTTCTCTCCTAACACCTGCGTTTATATTGATCAGTCATCCGTTTTCCATCCTTTTGAACTGAAGGGAAGACTTGTCAGCACAGGTAAAAGTGATCAAATCCCTTTATGAAGCCACAGCTCTGTACTGTGAAATCCTTTACTTGGGAACAATGTTTGCCCGCAAGTGCAATGCTTTGGAGTTAAATGGGCACCAAAACAATTTCCACCATTGAACTGGTCTCCTAACGCAACTTTGCAACAACTTTTGTTGTTTCCACTAATCAGCATTTAAAGCTCCTACAGTGTACCATAGTGCACTTCTTTAATTTCAAACGACTGAGAAACAGAGGAGGAGAATCAAATAAAACGAGAGTACATTGGACTAAAAGACACAACAGAGACATGTGCATGTTTATGTGTTACTGCTTACACTGGCATCTGCACATGTGTGTATTTGCATATGTTTGCATGTTAACATTTGTGTCCATGCAAATGTGGGTCTACAGGTCTTTTTCTGGGTGTGAGTGTGTGTGTCAGTGTGTGTGCATATGCGTGTGTGGCTTCTCTGAGCCAGCCGTCAGCACAGCCTGCAGGGAAGGGGCCGGGGTTACGGCATCAGCTGCAAGCAGGAATGAGAATGGCTGAGAGTCAGACAGACACTGCCGTGGGTTATTATGTTTGAGTCAGACCAAGCACTCCTGGGAGCACTGAAAATATTGCTGTTACAGTTGTAACATTATCACAACAGAATAAATAAGAGTGGACCCGGGACACCCAAGGAAAAATTTAAAAAGAATATATGCATGGGCCAAAGCAGAACTGGAATAATTAATTAAATAAATCTCATCATAGCACTCCTCTGCACACTTAATTGAAGTGCGCTAAACGCGGTGAGTGCTTTCAAAATTGAGAGGATGGGTCAATCCGAACCTCTGCACCTCCATAATGAAAGAGAAAAAGGAAGATAATAGCACACATAACCTCAAGCAATTAAAGGGCTCTAGAATGTGGTGAACAAGCTTTGCCCTCTTGGACACTGTTGACCCACGGTGCCCAACAAGGCCCCCTGGGAAATAAGCACTTATTAAAAATGGAGGAACAGCCACAATCCCACCGAGGCTGTAATATGCTATAGAGTAATTTAATTCTACTTACATGTATCACTTCAGCTTCCGTGCTGAGTATGAAGCAATTCAGCATTTCATTTGACAAAATATGACCTGTCAAGAGACTGAATAATAACACCACTAGATCAGATGTGTGGACATGCGATACAGTATTGTGCATGGCTCCAGAAAAAGGTCCTGCCATTCATGAAGATAGTATCTCAACATAATTGTCATTTCTTCTGCTATCTTGAAACATGCTGCATCTTACAATAAAAAGCAATACATAAAAAAGCCTCATCTACTTAAGGGATTATTTTGAAAGTCTCTCTTTACCCTCTAACAGACTGATGAAACATTCTTCCATGCTTGATTTGATCATCCCTCATAAAGAAGAAAAAAAAAAGTATAGAGCGGAATCACAAGTCCTGGCATGGGTTTGGGAATATTGGTTGTACCCTTCTCAAGAGTCAAGAAAATCCCTTGGTATGGTTGCTCTTTCTTTGTGCTGTGTAGCTTCATCGCAAATAAACATACTGTCTGTTATTGTTTTCCCATAAGAACCTCAGAGTTAAAAAAGTATATTTTTTTCTTTTCCTCTTCAAAACGAAATACAGGTCAGTGTCCTACATAAGTTTGTTGCAGTTTTGAAAACATTTCTACATCATATTTAAAGTGTGAGTTTGTGTTTTTGCTAAATTTCAGAATTCACAGTAAAACATTTCTATTGTGTTTTCTTTTCTTTCAGAAAACCCGGTTTAAAAAAAAAAATCTCCCTGCTCAATGTAAATAATGATCATTGTTATAGATATACGTTTAAGCATGAGGGTGGGGGAAAAAAAGTCTCAAATGCAACCATGAATAAAACAACTGCTGTAGGGGAACAATTTGGGACGTCTGATTTTCTCTGTGGGTGTTGAGATGAATAAAAAAGGCCCTTCTTGAGCATGCATGTGTGGTTGTCTTTGGGAGAGCGGCCATGCCCTGTGGACAGATAAAGGAGTGATAGGACACCGGGGGATAGGGCAAGGACACGTGGCGGCCCGCCCCTGGTCATTGGTGACAAGAGCAGGGGGACGTTAAACACACACACTGGGCTGACTCCACACTTTGATTTAGCGCTTTTGCCTAATGTTACAAAGGGGGGTTACAGAGGCCCACTGGAGATGGGATCAGCAGATCTCACCGACTGTCGTCATAAAGAAGCCTGCGGAGGGCTCAAACCTCGACTCACATCTGATGCACGAGCCAAGCTAGAGTGCATGTGTGCGTGAGTGAGAGAAAAAGAGAGAGTGAAAGAGGGGTGGTCCATAGACCATAGAGAACAATACACAAAGGGCATTTAATGATTCCATATTGATGCTCTGTAAATGGCTTAATTTGTCTGAAGACACACAGCAAAGGCAGTGCAGTGGTGAAAACTGTATTGACTCAAAACACATGATTTAATACATATTAATATTGAATGAATAACTCATTAATGGATGCATCAGACAAATCATAATACTGTGTCATAAATAGATTGAGAGCTTTTAAGAATTTATGGAATATTGGATTATTTTCCTAAACAGTACTGTGATACAGATCCAACTTGCAGTCATAAGTCTTACACTGTAGATGCAGGTAAATAATCTCTCAGTTTTTTTCCAGCTAGTTACTCTCACTGTGGGCTGGGAGCTGATCTCTGCTCCAGACACTTTCAAGTCTACTTAATGTAGCCTACACGGGCTTCACAGGCTGTTTCATGCTCTTATGGAAAACAGGCCTTTGAAATCCCTCAGCAGCCCAATCTTAATCTCATTTGTGAATATGAGCCGAGCCACGACAGGACCAGGAACATCCTCGTCTTCCTAAAGCACCGTTTCATTTGTCAGGAGATTTGGGGCGGTTGACACTAGAGGAGTGATTTAATTGATTTTAATCACACACCTGAGATAGGGAGAGCGAGGGGGCTGCCCTTAACGATTATTCAGAGGGCCCATCCCATGCTGTATCTCTCTAGTTCTCAGCCCTCTGTTTGTTTTGATACATCAGCATTTTGATGGATAGGACTTAGATTATGAACTTACAAAGCAGTCTGGAATTTTAAACGTGACCTTGTACTTAATATGCCAATAAGAATAATAAAAGCATTGTTTGTCAGTGAAAAGTGCATCAGAATCTTGCACTCTTTGGTGAAAAAGCTTTTCCCAAGAAGCAGCATGCAATATGGATTTTCTATTTCCAAATGTTGCTGTCAGCTTCCTGACAACGTTGACTTATTATCTGCAGTTGACTGTCTACTCAATGTTTAACGGATACACACTGTGAAATCGTTCCACAGGCAATGCTCAACTTTGTACCGCTTAAAGATGAATTTTTCCCTTTTGCCTCCTCAGGAAGTTGGAGCCTTCTCCCTTCCCTTGGCGTACCACAGTAATTTGTTATGAAAATCTAGACCAAAAGCAGAGGGGGAAAGCAGGACCACGTTGTTGCAAGCCATTAGTTGGGAAAACTGTTTGGTGAACATTATAATGTAAACCAACCCAGGAAAAAAAAAGAGTGGAAGACAGCCTGGGGAGAGGATTTAAATATGTAATAAACTAATATTTCATTTATTTTCCTCACATGGGAACCTGACCATTTAGCTACAGCACACTCAGATCTGAACCCCTCTCCTTTAATGAGTGAGGCCAGCAATTATACACATCTTGGAAAATATTTGAAAATAGATCTGAAGTAGCCATGCAAAATAGTTCAGTATGCAAGTCACTGTTAGTATTTTATTTTGTTTATTTTAATTATTTTGTGCATGTCAATTATTATGATTTCTTTACAGCTTCTTTCTAAGACTCTTAATCACGGTTTAACTCCAAAACTGCAGTAAAAATAAAAAGTCAAATAAAAGTTAGAAAGCTGTATTTTGTGCTGTATATTATAATTTCTTTTGCCCTCATTCCTTCATTCACAGCATTTCTCTGTGCTTTGGTTATTTTCCTGTTACAGATGCACTGTGGAAGCCTGTGTTTTATTATCAGGTTTTTTTTTTCCATGTCTTTTCTGCTCCGTGTAGAATACAATGGCATTCATTCTTGATGAGGTTGCTGTCACTTTTAATTTCTGTTAGTTCGGGTAAAATGAATGACAGTCGGCCTTGTAATAAATATAACATGCGCTGCATTAATTTTTCAGAGAACAAGAATGGGAGGCTCCCGTTACTAATTCCTTTTCAAATGTTTAGATTTATGGCTTTCTCAATGAGTGCATCTTTTTCAAACTTTGTGGCAGAAATATATTTCCATCTCATTAATGAGCAATTAAGGAAAAGGGGAGTATACAGTCAGAATCTCCATACTAAAGGACATGTCTTTGATGAATCTTCATGGTTGTGTGTGTGTGTGTGTGTGTGTGTGTGTGTGTGTGTGTGTGTGTGTTTGTGTGTGTGTGTGTAGATGCTTATGGAGGTGCATGCACATGTATTTACTTTTTTTATTTTTTGCATATATGAAATATTTACGTTTTTTAATGTAAACACATACTTTGCTTCTTGAGGAGACTGTGCACATGAGCAATGTTTGTACACGAGCCCATATAGACCTAATATGCAGAGTGTGTGTGTGTGTTTCTGTGTCTGTGAGTGTGTGTGTTCCCACCTCCCCAGATAGATTCTAATTACTGTTGACTCTTATCCCTGAGTTTGCACTGTTCCCGCTGTCTGGATATCACCACTGACAGGTCCGCTCAACTAACCCTCAGACAGTACGGGAAAGCCTCAGCATCACCTCAGCTTGTAGCCACATCAGCGAAAATTCCAGGACATAATGGTGCTTCTCAGTCAACGTTTTCAACCCAAAGTGAGAGTAATGATGGTTCTCTAATAAGCCCTTTATCAGCCATCTTTGTACTTTGTTGGGCAGGAAATTCACTCTGAATTAGTTTGTGTTGAGACCCTACTTTATGGCAAAAATAGATTTAAAAAAATGAGAGAGATGAAAACGTTTGGATATGCTCAAAAGAAGTCCTCTCTCAAAGGCAGTACATCCTCAAAGAAGTTGGGGGAATCTGGTATTCTTTTTAATGTCTGGAAAGCTGTTGAAGACATGAGCTACTGTATGTCCTTGTAGTGGCTCCACCGTGATGATACATTACACGGGTCCAGGTTAGCTACTGGGTATCCCCAAATATCAAATAAAAGTGACATATTGGACTAAATAAATGTTCCTTGTTATTGTTTAAGGGGCCAATAGATAAAATATTGAATTAACAGCTTGTTAGCAACTAAACTGTGGTCACCTGGTGAGATTTGTGACAGATATTTTAAATTTTCTTATAAAACAACTAGGTGGTCTTGACTCAAACTGTGCTGTACATGGAGGTAATTTAGCTGGCTGCACCTACAATATACAGGCCATATTACAGATATTCTGCAACATGAATGCCCTATTCGTACTGTAGGATTTATGACTTGAGGCTATGCAGTATGTTGAAGTTGTTGTAATGGTGATACTTTAGTTATAAGTTGGCAATAACCACAATTTTCAAGATTCTGGTTGCTATTCAGTGACATTAATTTTGACTATATTGGCTATAAAAATGCATAAAGCATAACTTAGAGACAGGGAAACTAATAGGAAGGACCAAATCAGTGGCAATCCCATTTCCATGCAGCCTCTTCTTGGAGCAAATGTCATTCATTTTTTAACCCTTATTAGGCATGTCTGCTTCTGAGTCTGAATTATTTTCTGGATTTCGAGTCATCATGAAAGACAAAATCATTTGAATTCTAAAGAGGGCAGACATTGACAGAGGGGAGACTGAAAGTGAAAATGTATATAATTCCAGAGATACTTTTTCTTCTGGGCTTTTTTTAATGAGCTAAAATCCCCACTTCTTGCCATTTCCCTGCCTTAATTGATGATTATGTTGTTACACAGAAGAAGCGCTTCCCTCTCTCCTCCCAGTCATTATGATATGGACAGGCAGCTCTTGAAGCTTCAAAGGCAGGATGGAGTGATTTAAGCTCAATTCAGCCATTCCCTGGCCCACAGGTAAAAACCCTTGTAAACAGTGAATGCTAATCGCTAATTAGCCCTGTGGCTGAATCACACAATTTCTGTTTGAGCTGACCGCTGTTACGGTCCTGCTTAAGGGCATGTTGTATCTCTTTTGACGGCCCAATTAGAAATTCAGCTGCAGAACCATAAGGCAACCTCGTCATGAATATTTAAAAAGACTGCCACAGACGTGCACGAAGGGGGCACTGAACCGCATGTCATGGAGGGAATATTCGGCAAGTAACCACAATCAATAGTCTCTTGATGTTCTCTGTATTAACGTGATGATTGCTGTTTTTCTTGGGCCTGTAATAGAGAAAGACTACAGGTCAGGGTGATGAGGGGGCTAAAGTAATAAGGGTTAGGTTCACACCACTGAATGTCCAAATTAAATCGACATGATCCTATCTGACTCAAAACATAGCAGGCACTCAGGAATCAAACTCCAGCCTCGGTGGTTCAACTCAATCTGAAGGGACTGGCAGGTCTGTGCCACTGCCAGAGAATAATTAGGCTACTGTCCTTCACAATATGTCAGGCTAACTGACTGAGGAAATGCTGCATGCTCTCACTGCACTTTCACTCCATCGCTGTATGGCGAGGTCTGAATATAGAGGCAGCTCATGTGCTGACTCAGTATTGTATCAGGATATTGTGGAACATATACCGTGTCAAATGCAGACACGTCGCAAAGGGCAATAAAGCAATACCATTATCATTGCTGCACAGGCTGAGACTTCTGCACTCTATATTGGCAGGTGTGACGGCAATATGCTGCTTTTGTGTGTTTTATCAACTTTTTTATCAACATTTTTTTTCACTGAATATTTTGTGATAATTTTTTTTTGCATACATCAGACATTTTCTTTTCAAGACACAAGAAGTGTATTAGGGAATAATGGGCTCTTACTTCCTGTTTCCACAATCATTATGATGCAAGTGTCAGGTAGAGGTTGGGTGTTATGTGGTTAATTGGTATTTTAATGCACTATCTGCAACACCTAAAATTGATTCTTCATTCTTCAATAACACTGTAAAACAGCGTGCTACCTTGCATAATTATTTCTGTGAATATGAAAAGTGCCTGTTTAAACTTTATTCACCCTCACCTATTCTTCTGCATGCAGAGCTGTGAAATAGTTTCCAGAACAAAACAGAGGAATTCTGGCAATGCATCAACACGGCTGTGTTGCCTGTCACTGAATTACAGAAGGTTCAAACACCTTTCTCAAGTAACCAAGGTAAACATGTTTTTTGAGCCTGGGGGCAACTGAATGAATTACCATTCCTCATCATTTCATTATACTGGTATACTGTATGTTAAATAGCAGTGCACAATGAAAAAAAATGTATGAATTTAGATTCCTTTCCCTCAAAGATCTTTCGCACTAGACGATGATGTTTCCAGATTTCCTCAATAAATATATCCCGTCCTCCTGATCGCAGATAAGAGTATTTTTTTCTGCTTTGATTTCAACACAAGAGCATCATTTGGATGAGTTGAAAACAACAAGTGTAAACCTCTCGCCCTCCACTCACTTACCCCATATCACTCCAGGCAAATTGTTTTTACTCTGGACCCCACGACAGCAACTAAAGACCCACCTGCTCATCCAATAACAGCAAATCAAATCACATAGGCTTCCCTTTCTTGGTTTCAAAGGGACATTCTCTAAGTTGATTCTTTTCATTTAATTCCTGCAAAGGGATAGAGGCCCCCCCCCCCACCCCCACCCCCACATTCGCCCTTTATCTACTCGTGAGAGTGGGGGAAGAAACAGAGGATTATCGATTTGCACTCAAACAGTGGGCCAACCTAAAAAGCCCCAATGAATTGTCACTCATTATTGAAATTATCAGGCACTAATTAAACTGGCAACCCTAAGCCCCCTGGGCTGTGCTCATCTCCAACTGAATTTCAGCTCCTCAGACAGTAATAGGGAGGCAGCATTAGCCGCTACTGGATGCTAATGAGACCTGGAAGCTGTCTCTCCCTCTTAGGGTTTCACAGAAGCAACTGCTGAATGTGAACCACAACTACAGTGCAGCACTGTTTGTGAGCACTTGATTGGCAGAAAGGGAGAGAGGGAGAGAGAGAGAGAGAGAGAGAGAGAGAGAGAGAGAGAGGGAGAGCTTTAAGCTGGCGACTGTATGAAACTGGATGGTCCTCTGAGTACAGCATCAACAGTTACATTCAGCAATAATTTTAGTACATGGATTTGAAAGATTTGAGGCTTTTTGCTCATAATACCTCCCCCTCAGTCTTTGCTCTGCATATTTCCACCTCGCTCTGTGTCTCTCATAGCTGTACTGAAGTTGTTGACTTACTCCTCATGCGCTCTCCGCTTCTCCTCTATGCGAATCAACAGACATGGTACCAGTGAGAGTCTGACTGACTTTATCACATGGTACACAGCTTGTTAATAACTTCCTCTGACAATTCCTCCTCATCTTTGCTGATGACCAGAGGGACAGCCGTGATTGTCATGTTTGTAGGGGAAGAAAGACTCTAAACAATGATGTCACGTCAGCCTCTCTATTAAAAGACTTCATATTTTGAGCGGCATAATTAATACTCTTGGGCACGTCGCTTCCAAGTTGGCACTCCAGGCAAAGGGCTGCCACTCACCTGATAATTATTTTTGGAAATGGAGCCCAAATTACAGTGATTGACAAATGCAACAAAGCAGAGACAGCCTCAAGCATTCATGAAGAAAGAAATGAGAAAATAGTTAAGTGGTTAATGCACTTTCACAGTGGATTTAAAGTTTAAATCGCTTGTCCTTTCATGTCTCAAATGTAACTTTGGCTTGGGTCAAACTATTTAGCCCCTGTATCCTCTTGAAAGAACACACTAAAAGGCCTCGGCAGGAGTAATTAACACTTTTATCATTTCTTTTTCTAAGTAAGTGCAGTTAAAATGTAAATGGCTTTTATTACTTTTTTTTAACTGTAGCCTCATGCTCAGATATATTCAGTGCAACATTAGCTAACTGTTATGGTGCCAGAGAGCTCTTCACAAATCACAGTCAGCAATTCATATGAATCCAAGTGTGTCCTCACTTCACAGTTCTCTGAAAAAAAAAAAGGCAAACAGTTGTTAGCCCGTCGGGTTGCATCCATTAGATGGTGGATAGAGAAAAGCGGCATGCTTCTCTGCTTTTTACACCTCTCGCCATGCGTAAATCAGCCACTCTGTCATTCTACTCAGAAGAGAGGGGGAGGAATTATGTCAAGTTATTTGTTTTGTACCAAAATGAAATATTTATCGGGAGTGAACACCTACCAGGAACAGACGATAGGCCAGGGTGCTTCATCTTCTCAGACTCATATTTGGCTTCCACCTCCGCAAAGGCCAAACCATGTCCTGAGGGTTTTCAGTGATTCAGGGAAGTCCGCTAGCTTTGAATCCACATTTCAAAGCCTGTGTTGAACTGGAGGACTGTGCTGGAACTGGAGGGAGACATGTGTACACACACTCTAACAATTATATGGTGATCTCCTTGATTTCTCTCTGTGTTTGATGGGCACAAGATACATAACTTCATGCTTCCTTATTTTTCATGTTTCCACACAGGCTCTGAAATATGATTTAACATTTCTATAATGAAACATACAGGAGAGTGTGACTGATTTATGCCTTTGTGGTCGGGAAGTTTTCCACTTAAACATTAGGCTGTGAGGGAGATGTTAAGTTACAGTACAGTCATCAGGGGTTATTTTGTTTTCCCTCACAACACCCCGAACACACATCATTTGCCATAATTTAAGCTTGAAATACTGGTTTTAGGGAGGAAAACAGAAAGATTGATGGAAAGCAGGGAAGAAAAAACATGAAGGTGGAAACCTTAAATCCTCTAAGTAAAATCAAATTTTAGGTCTATTTAACAGAAACAAACTCTGACAGGAAAACCATGACACAGTAGTGCGGTTTTCAGAATGAGCACTCAAAACAAATTCCTTCACATCGGACCTCATTGGAGAAAATACTTTTCACAGTGAGCTGCGGCAGCGCGGTAGAAAGGGAAGTATTATTTGCCTATAGTCCAAGTGGACCACTTAAACAGTTGTATTATTGATAGTGGCAATAATGTGGACCTCTGCTCTACGTCCTTCGGTACGTCATTAAACGTGTTTCAACAACAGCTTCCACTTTCCCTCTTCTCTGGGAAATCCATTACAGATGCAGAATGCTAAATGCATTAACAGAAAAAGGTCGGAAAGCAAAAAGAGAGAATCATTCTACCTTTGTCCAAACCCATTACAACACTGACCTCTCTGACTTCAAAGTAACAATGATTGAGTTGGTGTCATCACAGGCCCAGACTTCCCTGCCAGTAGGCCTACCTGGAAAACTCCTTTTCTGAGAGGGCTCTTGTTTGATCATGCATGCGGGCGACGCATGTCAAGCCGGGTTATTCCCACAGTTAATATTCTTTCATAACCTGCCATGCGAGCTGAACTTGATTATTTTGGCACCTGGGCAAACAGCTACAGCTTTCAGGTGGTGCATACAGTATCAGAGACCCTGGTCACAAGGGTGATCTATTCGCTGAAAAGGCAGGGTTCTGGCAAAAGACTCAGCACCTTGGAGTAATGAAGCCAGCCCTACTCTGTGAGCATGGGCAGAACAGGTTACATTAGAAATGCATGAAGGCCAATAGGTGGTTACCTTAGGTCTGCTCCAACCCATTTATATTCCATCAACTGATATCAAAGCAGGAAAATGTTTTTGGAGAGGAGGAAAAGCGGCGAGCAGAGAGGTATATTGAAATGTCTCTGTATCAACAAAACATGCAAAAATGGCTGTCAAATAGCACTGGGCATGTGAAAACGTGTACTGGTGCCCAAGTTGATGGTTACCACAGAAGGCAAGAGGCGTTTCTTTGGAAGCCTCAACTATGGCTTGGATAAAGCCTGGCTTGGATAATGAATCTTTCCTTTAACAACACTTAAAAAAGCACCATGATTTTTACTTTGCTGTCTCATTACCAGTGTCCACTTGGCAGAAGCTGGAGACTGTGCTGCCCAGAATTAAGGCCTGAACCTGGGCAACTTTCCTGCTGTCCACCCACCCTCTCTGCTTTTGCTTTCTCTCTCAGAGACTTGGTGCTTACTTAATCATGATTAATCGCTGCCTGGATAATCAGATACAACATCAAAAGGTTGGAGATGACAGTCCAAGGACGCTTGGGAGGAAACAAGGTATACCAGGCATTCATTAGCTTTGGCATGGCAGTCATACATTAGCCCATAACCCTTTATTGTCCTAATTAGGCTGGAGAGGGGCTGCTAGCATTAGCACTACCAGTATTGTACATATACTGTATATACAGCAGTATAGTTCACCTCAACTTTTGGCCACACAATATAACGCTCACATGAAAGACCCTTTATGTCCTGTGCTTTAGATCTGTTATTATTATTTTATTTTCTTTCTCTTTTCTGCCCAGGTAGCAGTTTGTCCATGCAGTGTATTATGTTAGCTCACATCCAGCCACTAAGCTGGGCAGTGGTTTTGATTTACAATCACTTGCTCAGGACAAACATAAGACAGGCTTCCCCTTCCTCCATTATTTTACTCATCTCACTTCACACTGTGAGGTGCAACCCATACTGTATATTTCATTTCTTTTTTTCCCCTCCCTCCCCTGTTTTAAGTCTCCCTGGATGAAGCCTGGCTTGCGTTGCACCATTTTCCCAGCTACAGTAGCAGTGGTGCTGGGCCCTGTTCAACCCCATTATTTCTGGGAGCCAAATTCCCATGGTCCCAGGAACAGGCGTGCCAGCTCTGCCTTCTTGGCTCTCTTCCCTGGTATTGTTTCCTTTGTTACATCCAGAGCTGCATTTCAGCCTGTTAATGTTTGCGCTGGGAGGTCCAAATTCCCAGTGTTCAGCTTTAGAAAAGGTAACTTGAAGTTCAGAATGCAACCACTTTTTTTTCTTCAGCAAATTATGTTTTTTTTTACACTTTTATTTCTTCCATTTTTGTTCTTTGTTGTGATATAGTATATACAGTAATAACAACACTATAAACTTGCTCAAGATGAAATTCTTGCAAGCAGAGCAAACATAAAATCCGTCCCCTGCAAATGGTTTTAGCCGGCTGTCTTGTCTGTCAATTAAAATGTCATTATTTTCTTTCTTTATGGTTTATAAATTATTATACAGTTAGACTTTTCACCTAATCAACAGTGAAATATTTCCACCCCTAACAAACTGACTCTATCTCCAGATTATACAAGTGTTTTCAGAAAAAAACGAATTACTGTTATTAATATTTTGGGTCTGAGTTACTATTCAAGCATGATGGCATTTCCCCATCTGTAATCCACTTTATCACCCATCATTCCAGCCTTAGCACCCTAACTCCTTTTCTCTGATGTCAACTCATGTAGCCATCATGGCAGCTCACACATGGGATTAAATGCAGGGTTTGTTGGCTCAGCGCAGCATGGAGGGAGCATTTCCGACTGATGTTGGCTGTTCCACTCCGAGCCACAGCACTTGTCTCCCAGAGCGCAGACACGACGGTGTCAGGTAATTCTCTGAGGAAGAGCCACACGCCCCTGCAGAGAGCAGTGGGGGAGCCTGTATCACATCTCAGGAGTTGTAATAGCAGCTTTGAAGACTCCAGTCCACTAATCCCACATCATGTGATCATGTGTCTAATAGACCGGTTCCTAATTCACAGCATTGTGGGGGATTTTTAGCTGTCACTTGCACCAGCAGAGGTTTACAGTGGGAGAGTGTTATGTGTTGTGAAAATAAATATAAGAGACTCCTGCACACGGCTACACATGGAAACACATTTGCGACATCACTCACACACAGACACACTCACAAAAAAAAGGAGAAAGAATCGTAAAAGTGAAGGCAGACATTTTGTTAAATTTTGAACAGGAGAGCAAAAGTAAGAACAGAAATTATATTATGTTTCTAAAGCCATCAGAAGTAAAGTCCACTGTGAAATAAAATGATCAACAATGAATACTCTTTGTGCAGGACTAAACCTCTTCCTTAATAAACACTTAACAGAATTTATATTAGGTCGGCCTATGATCAATAATAGTATCTCTGGTGACTCTGCAGACAGTCTGATCATACATCACAGAAGATATTCCTTGTAAGAAATTTGAATCAAATACCTTGAAGACTAGATTCATACAGTAGAAATTGTCTACTCCATAGTCATAAGCTGTCAAATCTTGGAAAAGAGAAAAATGCAACAAGACCCTCTGAGTATAGTGTGTGATCATTGCAGAAGCCCAGGTCTGTTGAGGTTTGTGTGACATTTTTAAGTCCTTTTTGAGTGATTATCTCTAAGGTACTATGCACATTAAATGGCTGAGTTAACCTTAACACATGTAAAACCATTACGCCTATTGACGACAGCAGTGTGTAATCCTGCTTTGCAGTTTGATATTGACACTCATGATCAAATGCTAAGCTCCACTAGCAGATAGGTTGTCCCTCTCTGGGGGACTGAGAGACAGGCAAATGAAGCAGCACCAGATTGATAAGAAATGAGTGCTCTGTAAATTGTGTGTGTGTGTGTGTGTGTGTGTGTGTGTGTGTGTGTGTGTGTGTGTGTGTGTGTGTGTGTGTGTGT
>JBBMJY010000003.1:8805573-8865359 GCA_037833715.1 Toxotes lorentzi
TGTGTGTGTGTGTGTGTGTGTGTGTAATGTAGTTACAGATAGGAGGACTTCTTAAAAATGTATTAATGTACATTTTTTGTCAACCAGTTACTTCCTCTATAAAGACACATTGTGTACACATTGTGGATGCTGTTCTATAAACGGATAATGAATGACAACACATTTATGTAATAATAAAAAAAATTGTCTTCATTGAGGAAGTTGCAATTACTGACAAACAATGTACATTAATAAACTTTTTTTAAAATGTCCTCCTAAATGCTTTTGCTCTTATAAACCATTTATTGTATATTTACACACTGCTTATAAATGCTAAAGTCACCATTTTTTCTGAGTACATATTTTTTTAATCGTTCTTATCTATGATATATACATTGAAAATTGAATTCAAATTAGGATGCAATGTGAGGCAAAGTTTCCAATCTGGGAGCCCCGCAATCTCTTTCTCTTCACTTGAGCTCATTTCTCCACTAATGACTTTGCCCTCTGATGCAAGCCAAGGGATCATCAAAGGTCCTTGAAACAAAAAGGGAAATATAGCAATTACTGGGACTTTCATCGGCAAGAAAGAGATTAAAAACCCTGGTTGTATAAGCACCCGAGAAGCAAACCGAGATCTGTTTCACTATTAAATGTATGTTCAAGTATTTCACTGCAGACGTTATTCATCATCAACGTGTTCTTCCTTTCACCACCTTCATTCATTTTTTTTTCCATGCATGATAATAGAATCAAATGTATTATGTATTACTAATCACATGATAAAAGCCTGTGGTGCTGGTAATGCATGTAGATTCCAAAATGCTGTGCATGTACAAGAAAAGTCATTGCCTTTTTAACAGTGGCCTGAGGGAATGGAATTGTCCCTTAGCCTCCATAACCATTGACACAAAAGGTCCCCAAACAATTTCAAATTACTGCTTTATTTCTCTCTCTTATATAATCCACCCACATTATTAAATCTACCACCTTCTGGGACTTTACTGATACAATAATATTACAGTGCTAAGATGTTTACATTCGAGACCGCAAGCTTTTCTAGTTATAAACATGTATGCCCTAAGGACTTGTACAATACATATGCATACTACTTGGCCTAAATGAGGCACAGGTCATTTTCTTTTTAAGAGGGGTCAATATTACCTCAAGCAAAGGGGCCAAGGCCAACACCAGAACCTGACTGAGCAGAAAATGGCTCCTGATACTCACAGATGAGATCTATTATACATTAAACATGCTTGTAAATATTCACTAGTCAGACCATTCAAATGGAAAATATGGTTTAGGTCAAAGGTCTATGAAAATGTTGTCTCCAGAGGAAGTCCCACTAGAATAGAGGCAATGATGATAACAGGGAGAAACACCCATAGGGGACCCAGGAGAACATTAAGAGTTGTTTTACATGTTTGACTGTGGGACAGCGATGATACCAGGGAGATAAATGATGGGCACTTATCAGACTGGACTGACCTAGAGTTATGTACCATGGCTAATGGAATGTAACACTCCCATCAATTATAAACAGCTAGGCTGAATTACAATGAATTAATGTCCAGTAAAGTTTTCTAAATAATTCTGTTCAAGCATTTTATTAGCATGAAAAATTAAAACAATTAGACTACACAAATATAAAGAACAATGCCTGAACAGGTTGAAATTTTGAATTCAACCATACTTATTGAAATCTATGAATAGCAAAGCCCGAAATGTACAGTATAATATGTGGACATCAATTTTATTAGTGGTTTGTCTTACTGACAGGATCACATGGCTTGAAAATTATTTCATCATGTTCAAGTCCAACTGTGGGACTACGGTGTTATCTTCTATTTTTGTCTCTCTCGGTCGTATATTTCAGTGGCCAGGAACAATGTAGTCTGACAGACATATTCTTTATGAGGGGCTCGTGGTCTCTCTAATTTGACACAGTTGTCAGAGATAAAGCTCCTTAGAGAGTGCGGCCATGCTCTGGGTAAGAATGGGGATTAAATTAACACCCCCACCTTCACATCCTGTGACCCCAATACTGGAGAATAAAACATACATGGTGACTCACTTCAACACCCCACATCTACCTTCCAACTTCATCTCTGGATGCATTTAATTTTATTGCTAAATAAAACAATAATGTACTGCTCAGCTTCTTATTGCTAAAATCTGAATTGACCACAAATGTGGACCTGAATGTAATTAAATAAAAATACAAAAACAATTTTAACAATTTCAATAAAATCTAATGATTACATGAAGAAATAATACTGTTTCTCAACAAGCATCTTTACTGTAAATGTGGCTAGTGAGAGTGAAATGCCACCTCAAACAGCTCACACAGTGTAACAATACTCCCTCTCCTTGGTAGTTTCCTATCAAATGACCCGAGCACACAAAATCAAATCAACACTGGAATGGATCATATCAAATTCTAATGAAAACATAATGTGCTCTTAAAATGTGTGTTGGCCCGGCAGCCAGTCATCCAGAGAGTCTCCCCCAGATGACGTGATGAATAGGGAACACCGATCGAATATGCATCAAAGTCGAGCTCATGATTTATGTAATAGCAGTCACTTGGACACTGATTAGCTGCTCTGTCAAGCGTGTAATACGAGAGGCACAACCCCTGGTTTATCAGTCATTTATCTGAAGTGCGTCCTGATATTATCACTGGATCCTAATGTCATCATTATGCCGCACAGCATGTGCAGGCCAGTGTGTCATGGTGCCGGCGACACTGCCTGTCAGGAGTTCAAGCCTCTTCATTTGCAAAGTGCTCAGACATTCATAGCACTATGTCAACAGTAAAATAGAGAAGCCACATCACATCAGAGATGGAGGGACAGAGGCACAGAGGCACACTAAATAAGAGGGCACTAGAGGGTACAGAGAAATTTTGTCATGTGTTTGTGGTGGCGACATTGCTTATATGATGATCAGGCTAATTCTTTTGAGAGGAGTGGAATAACAAAGTGCCAAAGTAAAAAGAACAAAATAACAGGTTGCTTTTTTCATGCCTCTTTCATGGTTTGATTTAGAGGAACAGACATAACATCTACTGTACACTGGGTATACACAATGAGAACACCCAGACCTCCTCAATGTGCAATGTGAGGCCCACAGAGCCATTTCTCCTGATTAAAATGCACACTCACACACACCACTGTGTGAGAGGATGGTGGTTGTTCAGTCTGTCAGGACTTTCCTGCTCTCTTAGAGAATATCTGATATCATAAATGACTTCAACTCCTCCCACGCCAACATAAGAGTGAGACTGCAAACACAGGAAAAGAGAGCAAGACACAGACAGGCAGTATATGACTGAGCTATGACAATCATACATTACCGGATGGACAAAACTGCTAATAAACAATTTCTGTCATAATGAAAAAAAAAGGTTAGGGTTGTTATTCTCACAAACATCTGGTGCTGTACACTAAAAGGAAGCAGTGCAACGTATAAGTCTATCAACACCTCACACAAACAAAAAATTATGAGGGAAACTGAACAGGAAAAGGAGCTCTTTGAGTCTCAAACAAAAGATATCAGCCTGGCTGCCAACACAGACAGGGCACCACACCTTGGCAATGATGCCGCTCACAATCAAAGGAACAGTCGTCATCAGTGGAGCCGTGTTTTTAAAGGATATCTTAAAAAGATTGAAAATATGTGTCATTATGGAAAACAATTGAGTCTGGAACCTTCATACCGTGTTGTTATGTCACTCACACGCACTTCAGGCTGTTTATTTCAACACAGCATGGCTAGAGTATTTCCTGTTATTAAAATAAATTATTTGCACTCATCAGAATAAATATATATGACTGTACAAACAAAATGTAAAATGTGCAAAACAGCCTTGATGTGCCAGTAGTAATTAAAATTAATATCCACTAAAAATACAAAAAGCAAAAGCTGCCTTTAAATAAATTTAAAATTGCACATTTGAGGCAATTTCTTTTTGGTAAACACAATAAAGCAAACACAAAAACATCCAATGTGACTGCCACATATGATAATTGTCTGGCCACTGAATGCAGCATTAAAATGATTTCAAACAGTATGGCTCAGAAGATCCAGCAGAGGGGGCTGCTTACTGCAATCATATGCTGATTAATTGAGCTTGATTCTCCCCATGCTGCGAACATAAGTTGTCCCACACTGTAGGCTACATGTTGGTATGTGGGTAAAGGTTACAAGGCTTTATCGAAGTCACCTTTTACCACAGGTAGCCCTTCACATCATTTTTGATGAATATTAAGAAAACAGTGATTTTCTGATTATCCCTCATCAAGCCTATATCAAACTAGGTTATGTTCATTTTTATTAATTGTGCATGTTGCTCTCTAATTAGCTAATGAGAGACAAAAAGCAGGTTTAGAGCAGAAAAATGCAAATGACTCTTAGAAAATAGCACAAAAAAGTAAATGGCAAGGCTGAGAATCATCCTTCATTGAAATGTCAGAGATAAATGGCTCAAATGTCACATCAATTAAAACGGGGGACAGTTAGTAGTTCATTAAAGAGAGAGCCATATTGCACCGTCGGGTACCGTTGCCAACCCTTACTATCTGGGGCAGACTGGCAGCGGGTCCAGATGGCACGGAAATCCTCACAGATTTCAAAATGGTCTCTGCAGGGGTGGCGTTTTCTCCCCCGCTCCCACCCTCACCGCTGAGATGGGGTGTGGGCCACAGGCCCACGCCGGCCTACACATTCCAAACGGAGGCATGCAGAGAGCTGAAGGCACCACAGAATTAAAAATAAAGCTGCAGAGGACAACAGACAGTTTTAAACAATACATGACTGATGCCACACACTTGGTCATGATGACTGAAATATGTGCTTTAACTAAATCTATGACAGATCCAGGGAACATAAGGCAACTCCCTCTCCTTTAAACTGCGTAAAACTCTAGTAAAAGGATTGTAAACTGCCTAGTGTGTTGTGCTCATAATAACAAGCTGACTTTATTAGTTGGTAATACACAAAATTGGAGTTACATATGTGTTTTTTATCTGCAGACATTATGCCTGGGACCCTAAAGTCCTTGCTGAGAAGCTGTCAGTGAAGATACAGAGTTGGATTAATGTCTCAGCCATAAGTGGAAAGATAACGGTGTTTGAAATTAATGCTCAAATATGCATTATCATATTTTTCCTGCTGTAAAAATATCAAGTAAATCAAATATCTAAATCACTACCATTACTAGACTTCGGTGTACTGGGGACCCCCTGAAGGACCCCAAATCCCAACTTGAGACCTATTAGACGAGCTTTCCGTGTCTGTCCCTGGTAGGGGGAGGGGCGGAGACTTTATATCGACCAATTACAGAGCGAGACCGGACTTTTTCCTCTTGTGATTGGCCGGCTCGACAACGCTGCGTGTTGAAACAGGAAGAGACTTTCTGCCACATTTGTTTTGAAAAGAGGGCATCGCACAGACACCGTATGGATTCAGAAGGCTTTATTGTAAGCTACAGGGCTAATTTATGGTGTTAAACTTCCTGTAACGAAGCTTGTCATAATCTGCAGTTCAGAAACTATCCGTGTCGGTTTAAACTACCGAGGGCTATCTTGAAGAAGTTAGTTTGGGCCTTCAGATAGGAGCCCCTGCTGAACTTTTCGTAATTTAAAGTCCACACCTGATATAAAAACATAATTTTAACTATTTTAAAGTAGTTGCACGCTACACGGATTGCGGTGATGTTTGTCTGCGTTTCGGCGTGAATTTTCTTCATGTAAACTATCACAATAATGAACACATGCTGCATTGTCACACTTGCGCAGTCACATTGCGCTTGCGACTCCATTAATCACGCAGGTTTGACCAGAAACTAGTCTAATGAGAAACGAGTCAGATGATTGACGAGCATGAGTATGCT
Organism: Toxotes lorentzi; assembly: GCA_037833715.1. Lineage (NCBI taxonomy): Eukaryota > Metazoa > Chordata > Actinopteri > Toxotidae > Toxotes > Toxotes lorentzi. Next base: position 8,811,452 of record JBBMJY010000003.1, read on the forward strand.
GCCAGTGATTTTTAACAACACAAGCTGCTTATTGTTTGTTGTTCCTCACCGTGAAGAGCTGGGTAAACATTCAAGTAGTCAAGTAGTCACTTAGACTAGTCTACTGCACCGAAAACGGCGCAAAACAAACATGATAGCATTATTTTTAATCAGCGCAGACTATTAGCCAAGGCCATTATTGCCAAAGTCCATTATTCTATGTATGAGTCTATTACCAGTTTGCTAAATGGCAGACAGTGTGTTCAGCGCTTATCCAAAGTGCACTGTACCATTGTTTGGCTCAGAAATTTCTCGCCTTTATTGTCAGTTCAGGCAAACCCCCGAAGAATACAGTGAGAGAGCAGCAAGACTAGAAACAATAAAGTTGAAGGAGACGCATTTGTGATCGCATACCATGACAGATGTGGTGTGTGCGTGTGTGTGTGTGAGAAGAGGTGGTGGTGGTGATGGGGGTAACTGAAAGTCTAAATGAGAAAGTAAATACATGACAACTTTTTTTTTTTGAAATCACATAACCTTTGTTTAATCTAAAAAATAAATATAGATTAATATGTCCATTCTTAAATTAAGGCTACATTGAGCAATGGAGCATTATTATTTGTAATTATACATTGTTTGTGTAAGTTTAAATTGCTTTTTTAAAATGTATTTATTTATGTGTGTTGGGTTGACTAATAGTCCAAAATAATATCACATGAGACAAAGAATGACAACGAATCCTCACATTTGTGAAGCTGGAACTAGGGAATGTTTTCCTAGAAAAAATATGTAAAATTAATAATTTATTATCAGAATAGTTGCCGATTGCTATTCACTGGTTAATTGTTTCAGCTGTAGTTTTATTTTGGTGATTGATGCTGTACCTTGTCTGCAGGACTACATATATTCAGTGTTAGAAGTTTGAAATACATTTTCAGTTTCAGTGTTGATCTACTGATGAAAAAAAAAAATCTTTTAGACATGAAATGTCATTATTGAATAGGAAATTCTCCATCAGAAAGTGCTTAGTCTGTTGATATACAAGAGCTGCAACAAATAGCCATTGAATTGTTTAGTCAATGGACAGAAAATTCCTACTATTTTGATAAGTGACTATTCATTTGAGTCGCTTGAGCAAAAATTTCAGTCATTCCCTGGTTACAGCTCATCAAATTAAAGAATTTGCTACTTCACTGCTTTAAATCACTGTAAAGTGAATATGTGTTGACATAACACCTATTTGAAAAGATCACCTTGGAGTCCAGGAAACTTTGATGAACATTTTCTGGTATTTTATGCAGTAAAGAATTTGAACGATAAATTGGGAAAACAATCTTCTGATTAATTAATCATAAAAATAATAGTTAGTTGTAGCTCTGCATTTGTCTCAATTAATATTGGGTTAAAATTCATAAATGTGGATTACAAGCACTATTAAGAATAAAAAAAGGGAGTGATGTTGTATTTGGACCCTGTGGACACTTTTCAGATCAAGGTTCCAGGAAGGAAAGGTTTCCTTGGTTGAAACTCTTACAATCAATGTGACCTTTATTTATTATAACCCCCATCTCTCAAAAACTCACATATAACATAGTCAATCATCTCTCCTTCCCTCAAAGTAAAAATAAAAAAGGAACTGCTGTCTGGTTATTGCCAGTATCCATCTCAGTCGTCAGAAAAGCTGCACGTTTTTGCTGTTGTTAAGGGCTGGAAACCAGAATCCCATCGGAGTTGCACCCTAAGGAACAAATTTAATGCTAGAAAAACATCCCGGCCATCAACCAAAAATGACGGATTGAAAATAATGTCGAGCTATCTTGGGAATCCCCCACCAGACAAGGGAACAGACTGCATTGTTTTTCTCATTTATGTGATATATAGAACAGAAAGAGGGGAAAAAATGGGCGATTTATTGGTTAGATAGGCGTATTCTTTTCCATGCACAAAAGAAATATTGGATAGTAATGTAGGGATCAAGTCACATCATGACATTGTTTGGAGGCTAGGTGTTCAGATATGTAAGTCATCATCCGTTGGTGGCCCACTAGGTTTTCAATAGATCATTCAATGCAAATATGTGTGGGAAACTGTGAAACTTGCCACATGAATATGTCAATGAACGCAGTGTAATTTGTGCTTCCTTAGCAGGGCAGCGAGATGAAGAAGCAGAGGGAGAGCCAGTGCACTCAGAAAACCATCTCATTGCTGAGCCCCCTGGGGACGATCCAAGTCAGTGGATGTGAGAATGGTGTGCACACCATCCAGATCCTAATGGATGTCGCACCTGCTGAAAGGTACTGTACAACAGCCGGGCTGGTGACGTGATAAACAAAGGTGTGAAATTTACAGGCAGACAGAATCCACTCCTGTGATGGAGTGCCACTATTCCTCATTGGAAGCAGGGCATTTTTGTAGATCCCACAAGAAATATCCTGGAGAAAGTTGGGCAAATATGAGCAGGCACTAGAAATATGAGGGGCACTAGAATACAGTTGGGCTTGAAATTAGATTTCTGATGGCATGTGGTTGTGATTCTTCCTGCAGTATATTTGAAATTTCAGAAAAATAACTTGTTTATTACCCACCAGGGAGATGATTAGAGCTGATGTCTGTAGGGTCAGCAAAGGCCATGGGGAGCATGGACTGTTCACTCCTGTTTATTTATGTTTCCTCCAAGTTGAATGCAGTAGTTCTGAGTGTCAACCGACACTCAGAAATGTAATATGTGATTGCATTTCATGCCCTGCCCATCCCTCAAAATTGTTAAAATGTTGACAGTCCTACTGAAGCGATTGAAACTGATTAAACTCAACGTTAATAAGGACTTATTCCTTATTTTTACAGGTCCACATCCTACATCTCAGATTAGTTTTGATTAGATTGAAATTAAATATCCATGTATCGCAGATTCGCATTTGACAAACTTGAATGGTTTGGGAAATTAAACCATTTTCAAATGCACCCGGATAGGAAGCTATCCTTTTGAAAATGTATGTTCAAATTCTAATTTATGGAAACCCATTAATGACCTTGTATATTATACCTCAACATGTGTTTCCTTCTCGACTGTCTGCTATTTCCTAAAATTCATCAAGCAGTAAAAACATTCCACTTGTTGTTAATGAGTTGAAGTGAGAAAATTAATAATATGGAATTTTGATTATGGAAGATGTCCTGTAACCATGCGCAAGCACCTTTCTCCGTCTCCTTGTGAACAGGGTTTAATTTGTGTGTTCAGGTTCAGTAGGAATATGCAAATGAATTTAATGATTCGCATCACTAGATCATTTCTCAGTTTAATATCATTTGCTATGTCGGTCATAAATGAAGCTTCGATCACTTTGCTGTCTGTATGTTCTCGAAGGTGTGAGCAAGAAGTCACTAAACCAGATGTTTAGATTTTATCACGACCAGTTGAACACAATGTTATTGTCACAGGACAGGGGAACCAGAGCCACCTCAGATATATGGAGTAACGCAGTGTAAACAGGCATTAAGGGAGGCGAGATAAAGTGACAGAATATGGGCTTATCTTTGCAACCGGCTTTACATGTAGATCTCACAAAAGCCTGCCTGTAGCAGTAATAGTTCAGATCAGCCATTTCCATTGATTTATTTATGACATACTAAACAAGGCTCTTTCCAGCTTTGGATGTGGTGTGGTACAGGCTTAGGAAGTCAGTGTGATAAATGATATCTAAGAGCATATTTTGGATAAGGGAAATAGATAACGTCCATGCATAACATAGACGGAGACCTACAGTAGTTATTTGTGAGCAAGTCGAAGCTTTGAAGGCTTATATGACCTTGTTTGTTTTTCAGAATTCACTATTGGTGGGTGTTGAACAGCCAAAGAAGCAACAAAAAGCATTTGTGGCATTGATAGATAGTTATTGATAAATGCCATTATAGCTACATAAACGCCCTTGAAGTATTGCTTACACACCATGACCGTCAGCTCTTTCTAATAGAAACGTCTCAAGCCCCTTTTGCTTCCTAACTGATCTTAGGAACATTTCCTGAAATCAACCTCCTCTGCCAGTCTAACGACAGCCCTGAAGGCACCATCAGATGAACAAATTCATTACATCTCAACAACCCCTGTTGGGGCCCTACGCACCAGCTTCCCTGTTAACCAGCTTTTCCCCCCTTTAGTTTTTAGCATGGCCTCAGCGTTCACAGAAAAATGATACGCATTTTGTTTACAGGAGATTACTATTATCTGAAATATGATGCTTCTTGCCTCTTTCACACAGAGCACAGACACATAATACAGAGGAAATCATAGAGCACTTTTTTATTAGGGTGAAAAATGAAAAAAGGGCTGGACTCCTGCCCCGAGACATTTTGTGAGCATATTATTTTACAATGCTTTGATCAATTTGTCTGTCAAGCTGGCTGAGATGTGGGGGAGCAGGAAAAAAGCAATTTAGCTTGTGAGGTCCTCAATAGAAATGTACTACAGGAGCCTGTGTATGACATGTTGCATTAGAACCTGAGTAGCCTTTATTGCCTGATAATGTCGCAAGGCAATGCTGATATCAATCACCCTTTAACAGCCAGTGTGATGTGTTTTTATGAAAAGAAAAAAAAATGCATGAAGCATTTCTTGGCAAATAATTGATTTAATTCTGAGCTGAGGGATTTCTACTTTTAACAACATAAAAATATTGTTTTGGAAAAAAAAAACAGGCACAAAATGTGCTAGAAGCTAAAAATTGTTAAGAACAGGCTCTTTGCATATGCTCCTATAGAAAATTGTAATTAATTTTACACGGATAAACATTCTGTCTCATTTGCATATAGATATAAACAATATATTTGTGCATCTGAATTCCCAGCACACTTGAGTCACATGATCTCCTTAAAATCCTAAGTGGCTAAAACCAAAAATTATCATTATATTTCCCAGGCCATAAATCCACCTTTTTTTCTCTGAGACAAAGCCTTATAAATCTGTGTCTGATTTTTCACATTGCACATTGTTTTTAGTTAATGATTTTCATCTGTTTGTTGTTGCTGTGATAGCGGGGAAATGTACCATATGCTCCGGCAAAAGACAAATGATTAGCAAATGAAATTCTGGACAGCTGTCTGACTGAAAGCGTTTGGTTGATAGCATTCTGCTACCATAATTAGCTTAAGCTTTGGGTTAATTAACTTTCTACCTGGATATGCATAATAATAGCATTCTGCAGAAAGCCAAGGAGCTTCCAGTATATCAGCAGCAAAGGCTGGCTTTTTATTTTGTATTTCAGCAGCATATTTCAATTTCAAGAGGCGATTTAGCTCGGGAGCATCGTCAAATATTGTAGATTTTACTCCCCAAGCCAGATAATTCTGAAACAATAGGGGTGTATTATGTGGCAGAAATGCCATTTCTGAATGTAATTAAAGCGGATGAAAGCAATCACCAATTTTTAAACGCTTTTGTCTAGCATGAGGCCTACTTGTAAAAAAAATACCCATCAAGAGGAGAAAAGAGGCAAGAGAACCCCCAAGTCCTTATATAAGAGGCCTTTGAGACTGAAGTGAAGTACAACAGTAATTAGTCTTTTGTATGAATTTGCGAGCCATGGTCATGATTAGTTAAGCATATGAGAGGACTGCAGGACTGCATTGCTCTTAAGGAGGAGGGTGTTAAAGTCTATTTATCACCAGTTATCCTCACAGCTTTCCATTATCACTGACAACACTGGATGGGGCCTGAGAACAGCCTAATTGTTCTGAGGTGGAGTGTTTTTGTGTCAAACCTGTCACCCCAGTCGCATTGGCATTCATAACCAGCCAGACATTTTCTGTCTATCTAGCCCTAATGCCCAAGCTGTCACAACAGCTTTTACACACTACCAACGCTAGTGTGAAATATCTGAGGTGATGCATTTATCGTTTTTCTCACACTCATGTAGTGTTGTGAATCAATGTCCTGGTTCACACTGAATAGCAGTATGGTAAATGTGTTCCCTGTTTGGGGCCTGTTTACATGATGTGCTCACACACCAGGAAACATAGCAACAACTTTTTTTTTTTTTTTCCACCACTACAATTTCTCTCTCTTTTCCTCTCCATCTCTCTTTCTTCCTCTTTCTCTCCCTGGGGCTGTTATATTTAGTCTAACATATAATTTTAATCAATGTAAATTAGTATTTTTCTAGATATATAGACACAACTGTGTGCTGAAGAAACTGCTTACATTTGTAGCTAAAATGCTTTATCATACAAACAGTGATCTGCTGAGATATTGAATGAAATCATCAATAAAGCAGGGAGGAGACGTTTTGACGTAGTCCCTTTAGAAATGGTATGAATAATTCATTGTGTAATGATATTCAGATGATTTTTGTTCTATTTTTTACTGCGGCCTTAGAATATTGTTTTGCATGTTGTGAAGTGTAGTACTCAGCTGCGTATTCATTAAGGTGCTGCTCCCACTGGCCCTTGGACCCATCTGTGCTCTATGTTTATGCCTCCATCTCTCGGGACTATCCCAATCAGGCTGCATGTGCCATTTCCTGTGTAAACCAACACCTGTGTAACACACTACCTGTAAACCGCCCATGCAGACGAGACACTGACATTCACTCAGATGAAAATCTGCAAATGTTGTGGTTTCGAAAGCAGACCCTCCAGGGTGAGGACGGGAGCTGAGCGAGAGTTACCTCTCACTGCAGCCAGAAGCAGCTCCTGCAGTAGTTGTTGTTGTTGTTGTTTTTTTTTTTTCCCTTTCCCCCTGTTGTCGACCGGGAAGTTTTTCCAGCATGAGGGTTGTGCTAGTTTGTTTTAGAACTTGATTGGATTCTATATCTGCAACATGCAGAAGTGTACAGTCTGTGACATACTAACGCAATATGCAGAAAGATGATTCCGCTCTGACATCTTGGAGAGGAGTACGAGTCAATTATGCCCAAGTGTTGTTCTTGCTTATCTTCCTGCGGCACCAAACAAGGATTTAGTCAAGGATTTAGGGGTGAGGGGGCGGTGGTGGGGATCATGGTAAGCGGTTCACAACAAAACACTCAAAACTCCTGGGAGCGGGCACTGATTTAAAAATAAATTACAGAAGACGAAGCGCTAACACTCAAGGGCCCTCAGCAGTGCTGGCGTACACAGGTGAAGATTAGCCTCCTCGCTAATCAGAGGAACAAGGCAGTAATTTGCTCTGAACACAGACAGTAATTAGGACTTGGTGACACTGGATTCCCATAATGCCTTTGTGCTTGACGTGGTCAAATTTTGACAGAGGCTATCCATGCAGGGTCACTGTCCCCCCAGTCTCTCGGCCCTCTTCAGTTGAGGCTCTAAAAGGTCCCTGCAGTTACAGGGGATCCCTAATGTACTTTATGCCTCCCTCACTGCCTCCTTACCATTCGGGTAATTGGAATCTCTTACTGTGGCACTTGAGAATAGAGGCTAAAAACGCTATTTGAAACTGCTCAGTAGTCTGTTGTAGATAAACATTGCTGCGTCGGGGTGTGGATACACTACATAATGGAGTAAGAGTTAAGGCTCTGGTAATACATGCCTTCACTGACTCCTGTGGCTAGCCAGTTGGGAGAAGACCTAATTGTTGTGTGCTTTGTTGCCTACTCTGCAGTATTCTACCACCACCTTTATGTATTGGATTGAGTGTTGCGGCTTCTTTGGTGGACATTCGCTAATAAGAGTTGTTGGATATCTAGAGAGCAGTTTAACCGGCCCAGTTGTTTTTATTTTGAAACAGCGGAGCACAAAACGTGTGCCCCACAACAGAATAAGAAACATTCCTTGCAGCTTACCACTCCAAAAGCTCTCGACTTTAGTGCTGTAGTAGCTAGATAGGCATCTGAATGATCTTCAAATGGTTGAACGAGCTGCATTGAGCAAGTGGCTTACAATTGTATCACAGCCTTTGGCTCAGAGACCATCAGGATCTTGACATTCATAGAGACATGCTGTATTTTTTTCCCTTTTTAGACAGTCATTTTAGGCTTTTTTCATGCTCTCTTGAGTCTTTGACGTCTGTGAGTTAAGTATCTGGAGCTATAAGGCTGAGGAAAATATTGGACTGCTCTTGGCCTTTTCTATTTCATCCTCTGACCCGCCATGTTACCCATGATCGGTGAAGGAGAACTCTGGCAGGCTGTGTCAAAAGTGACAGCCGATCGAGTCAGGATGAGCGCCATCACGCTTCACAGGATGGAGGCATGAGTTCTGAGTTTTTCCCCTTTTTGTGCAATATACCATTACACCCTTCGCCAGATTCCTTTCAATTAGATCCTGTGGTTAACCTGTTTCATTCTTACGTCTGCAGCTGATAGAAAAAGTCTTACTGAAGTCTTGTGCAACTAGAGATACAGAATATGTTAAAGGAAACTGACAAATTTAATGTCAGCTGATTGTTTCCTCCAGGTTGAATGAAATAACCTCCAACATTATATAAATGCTCAATTCATTCTTTATATTAGAGTTGGAAAATAGGTAGGACTCCAAATGACTCCCACTTTATGCAGCAATGATTTATGGTAATTGGAAATTGATTGTGACAGGAGCACAATATTAGAAATTTTCTCAAATCACAATCTTCTATCAAGGGAAATATTCTTTTTAGTGCAGCAGGTCCTGGCTAGTTTGGAATTAGTTTCTTATTTCCTTACCTGTGATGAAATAGTAAACGCCAGAAGGACACTGGGAAAAAAAAATATGATTTTAACTTGTCAAAAGATAATAAATAACAATTTTGCTTAAACCAAATTTGAATTGTTTATTCAAAGTTAAACATACCTGTTAAACATAGATAGTGAAATACTGTTTATAATCACAGCTAATTATAATTTGTAGCTTTTATACAGGGGATGGCAGTTACTTTAAGGCAACATGAAGATCACTCTTCCTTTGAGAGTTTCTTTGTAATTAGCCTCACATTTATTACACATCTCTAATCTCTCATTTGAAGGGCACAGTTTCTAATGTGCCAGTCTGGACTCTGTAAAGATCATATGATGCTGCTTGATTTGTGATTCACTGAAGCCTGAAGCGACTGGAAATGTTGCCAGTGCAGGAGCTACATCTCCACTGCCCACATGCTCTTTTAAAACAATCCCCCATCGCACCTAGAGGTGACAGACTTCAGCTCGACTGATGTTGTTCCACTTTTATTTATTTATTTTGGTGTTGTTTACCAGCCATAACATGTACTGCATTGCATTAACTTTTACTACTGTCAATGTTGTATCACTCAAAACACCTTTAAAGCAGGCACATCCATATAGGAGGGCTAAGGGGAGAGGAAAATTAGCCACGGTGACAAGTCTGAAGTGTGAGCTGGAGGTCAAAGGTGCCAAGCCTTAAGCAAAGGTGTTCTAGCCTTTGTCCGGTAGATTGTAAGGGCCTGCGGGTCCAACAGGAACATTTCCACACACAATATCCCTGAGCTGTCAGTGTGCAGCGGCTGGAACATCCTCTCAGAGAGAAAGAGGGGGTGTGGAGGGGTAGAGGAGGTGGTGTTGGTGGGAGGAGGAGGCACGTTGGGGGCGGAGGGGTTGAGGTTGGGGGGTGGGGGGGGGGGGGTGTAGAGAGGGAACAGTGGCCTGAAGATCCTAGCTGAGAGAAAGAGAAGTGGGGGGATGGTGGGTGTGTGAGGGGGTGTAGGTGGTGGGGAGCCAAAAGAGCTGGAGTGGGAGGATAGAGAAATAGAGAGGGGGAAATGAGGAGGGAGAGCTGGGGGAGGAAGGGAAGGGGAGGGATAGAAAGGAGAGACAATGACAAGTAGGGGCTGGCTGGGCACTCACCCATGCCGACAGAGATTGCCATGAGCCATGGCCATTGTTTGAGCGGGTCTCAGCACAGGACCCGCCAGTGGGTTTCCGAGTTTTCACCACTCAACTATAAACTGCTGTGTGGTTTATTTAGAAATGAGAGTATTTACACCTTTTACTGTATTTACACCCACTGTTAAACGGCACCCGGGAGATTTTCATCGCACAGCCACAAACTAGCAGGCAGAGCAGTTCTCTGAAAACTGACTTGCTCAGTCATAACACTCCAGTAAACCTCAGCTTCACATGTCCAATATAAAACGTTGCTCAAACTGTGACCTGCAGAAGTGTAAAAACACTTTAGGGCCGTGTTGTTAAGGCGGGCAGGAGAGAGACGGTCTGTGTGTTTAACAAAGTAAATGTCTATTATTAATACCATACAGGATAAGCCAATTTTGAAAAAGGGGCACTTAAATGGTGATATTATTTATTTATAAGTCCTGTACACCAGTTAATGGAATTGGCGGCCTGCTTTAGATCCACAACACAGCTTGAGGTCCACTTTGCAGTAATGCACATGCTAAGAGAGGACCTTCCCAGTAGGGTCTTTAAGTGTCAAATATGGGTCAGTCTGCTTGCATTGACCTGGGGGGTGGTCAGCAGCGGAGAGAAATTCAGCTGTTAAGTGATGCCAACTCAACCATCGGCAAATTCCTCCAAGCATCTACTCATGCTAAGATGCACGTCCAAGTACAGTGCTTTGCTGGCCAGCACCGCTCTGGCCAAAAAATCCATTTGTTCTTGTCATGAACTATAAACTAGACCCAAGCAGAGTTGAAACTGTTGTTAACGCTGTGCTCTTAACTTTTTTTCTTTTTCATAACAGCTGCAAGACTTTTGAAAACTCTTTTTTTTTCCAACCAGAAACTGGTTCTGCTTCCTTAAAGTTGTTTGAAATAAAGTGTTAGCGCCTTTTTTCATGACCTGACAGTGTTTTCTTTCATACTCTCACATGCTTGCACCTCATATAAATATATATCTGCTGCAACAAATGTCGGGATTACTGTCTTTATGTTTTCCTGAAGCGTCTTTTTGTCTTTCACAGCTCTGATATTTGTCACTGCTGAGTGACAGGAGCAATGCCGAAGTGCGTAACCTTAGATTTCAATCACATCTTGATTAACAACTTTTGTTTCACTCAGCAAATTATGTCATCTTGCATCTGTGTCACCCGTGGCATGTTATTACACTCTTGTGACATATTTTAGCACTGTTCAACCAAGAATTGGGTATTATGATTGCTCCTCTGATCCCCACCTCACCTCCCCATCCTGTCTTATATCCCTCACAGGAGCAGCGAGGCCCCTCTGAGCTGTGTGGTCAACGATAGCCCGGCAGAAACGAGCCCCGAGTTGCAGCGCGGCGTTGAATGGCTCCAGGCGTACTTCAGTGAGCCGCAGACCACTGGGAGTCTCCCGCTCCCTGCCTTTCACCACCCCGCCCTGCAAGGAGGTCTGTCATGGATAAATATTTGCAGAGCCATGACTGGGATCAGGCTTTCACTCTTAATTGTCAGTTACATCACTTACACTCACTGGCTCACTGTGTTATAATGAAGTATTTTATGGCTGAGAGAGAGAGAGGGAGAGAGCGAAGGAGAGCGCGAGAGCAGAGGAGAAGCGAGTGAGTGGGTGAGCAAAGGAGAGAGAACAGAACACAGAGCTGTAACTTGGTTCAGTAATCTGTGGCAGCTCTTACCACGCGTGTTAGTCTTGGCAAGCTTTTCCATGATTCTTGGCACATTCTTTGAAACTGATCGAATTCCACTCTTGACATTTTCAGACAGGAAGCTTTTTTTTTTTTTAATGAGAACATGTGAATGGTGGTAAAGTTTGAATGAGCTTATTGTTGGCTTGACCAGTCACCTAGGGTGAGTAAAATGAAAGCACCCCAAAAATGGACAATTAGTGTCCTTTCAGCTGGTAGTTGTGACTGCCGAGTGAATGATTGAGGGCGCTGAGGAAAGCAATGAGGAATTAATTATCCCTGGAGTTTTTTGTTTCATGGAAACAAACAATACTCGCAGCCTGACAACTCATTTTTAGAATCATAAACTTATCGCGCTCGTGCCGTTTCCAAAACAATTACAGGCTATTTCTTTGTCACACTGAGATGTTCATTGCATTTTAACTTAAAGGTTTTCAGAAGTGCTCATTTAGAGGCAGAAGCACACCTACACAGAAAAAAATAACTCTTAATATATGCATTTAACAATTGTGCCTCTCTTCCCCTGTAATCAGGCCTTAGTTGCTCTCTAATTTCATGCAGATCTGCAGTGCTTGAGTGATGGCATTTTCAATGAGCAGGTACTCCATCGAGACCCTGTATACAGCTATGAGTCCCACGCTCCCGCAAAGGCAATGCAGAAATACATCAGGACCAATTACGATATCAACTTTCAGTGTGATTCCCTTCGCCACCAAGTGCTTGTGTACCAGCCCCAGGCTCTTTCAAATCGCATCTCATCTGAAGTCTTTGGGGTTTTAATTAAATTTCAGGATAGATGGAATTCTTCATTAGTACCTGATCTGAATAGGTGATTGTGCTGTGTTCCACCTCTCTCCCTCGCCTGTTGTTTTGGGGCTCAGTAAATACAGGGTTTAGGCTTGGATTGCTCTCAGTAGTCAGAACCATAGGCCATGCCAGTATAAAAATGTTAAATGTGAGCATCAAGAGTATTTGTCTTTTGAGGGAGGAAAATAGAGGGTTTCTTCCTTTTTTTCTTTTTTTTTTTTTTTGCTTGTTGATTCACAAATATTAAGGATTCGTTTTTTCTGTACAAATTCCTACTCGATCTAGTCATGCAGCCGCTGTCTGCCTGGGAAAAAAATACAACTTTAATCAGGTCATTACAATCTGTGACAACCAACTTTTGTTTGCTCAGTTATCTTGTGGGAAAACCTGAACGCGACAGTGCTCTCGCAGCTCATGTCATGTAATATTGAGTTGTGACCTTCACTTGAAGTGTTGCCATGTTTATTTACACATTTCTGACAAAACAAGCCACTTTTCATATTAGCTGTCACGATATACCTGAGAAACAGAGGTGACATGAAAGGAGATGCGAGGTGCACTGTTCTATACTGTCTGACTGATTGTCATGCCCAACATCACACACAGGTTTGGTCGACAGGAGTACAGGAATGGCAAGTGTCGTGCTCCGTGAACATGTGTATGTTTGTGTGTGTGCATGCGCTCCCATTCGCCCCCTCAGAAAAACACAGACACCATCCATCGTAGGTTCTTAAAACGATGCATATTCTTATCTCATTAATTATACATCCATATGTAACAGACGAGAGGATCTTAGTCTCAGTAAGCGGCACAGGGAGCGTGCGGGGAGGGGGCCAGGCAAAGGGGGGGAAGGGCGCTCTTCAAAGCCCAAATGACTGTGTTCCTGCAGGAGCCTGAACCTCCCCCTGTGCACAGCGCAGGGCGAGATGAGACGCTCACCAGGACTCGCCCCTGTGATGTGGAGAGGAATTAGGGAAATGAACGTTTTCAGAATATCGAATAATCAGAGAATCATCAGCACCCCGTCAGCCTTCAAAAGTATGGATCCCTCAAGACTCAAGAGACACTTTGACTGGGAGTCAAAGTCTTCCCTCCCATTAGACACAAAGGATAATGAGGTAGCCGCATTTCCACTATTGTCTTTTTACTCTCACAACCATGTATGAGGTGACTGTCAGCTGGAAGTCATCGCTCCAAATCTATCATCAGCAGCGCTGATGGAATTCAGTTTATTGTTTTTTTTTCCTTTTAAATTGCTTTCATATACAAAATTATGAGCAAATCAATCATATCTGTCAATATCTTCATAATCACTAGATCTGTTCGATTTTACTGTGGGTCAATCTCTCTCTGCCTCTGCAGTGGCCCTATCACCTGGCCTCATGGCAGGTAATGACCTGTGACATAATTATGGGATGTCTGTAAACATGTAAGTGGTTCCTCTCAACTTTTATTTGAACAATTGACATCACTGCACCCCGATCTAAAGAGGGTCCTGACCCCAGACACACCATATTAGGCTCTTTATGAAGTATGGGGCTAGGGGACTGCTCTCCAAATCATTGCTGGTCACCTCAAGTGACCCGCATGAAGTCTCTGTCACTAACACTGATGAGGGCAAAGTTCTTTAACCTCTGTACCGGCAGATAAAAGCGCAGACACTTGTTTTTGTCCAGAACTGTGGGAAATGTGAAACCTTCCAGGAGAAACAGCTGCTCAGGATTTGTAAAAGGTGTAAACAGCACCGTAGCTTGTTGCTCGGTCTGCTTGTAGGCGAAAGTGCTCAGCAGCGTCTGCTGGCATGACACTGACTTTGGTTGTTTGTCAATAACGTTTGCATCAACAGGGATTTGTCATAGCCATAGTCTGGGCAAGTTGTCATCTACCCACCAGTGACAAAGCGATATCAATATGTACCACGCACATCATGTGGCCAAATCCGAGCTTTATGAGGGAGAATAATGCATGAAAGAAATTTCAGGGGTGTATCTTATCTCCTCATAACATTAAGTCTGTCTGCGTAAGAGCCCGTCATCTCGTTGACAGTGTGATTATTACCTGAAAAATTATTAAACAGTACCTACGGGCCTTGTTCAAGACAAAGAACTCACATGGGTGCGCATCAATCAAATGTATCCCCTTTAGGTTTTACACTTATTCCCCCCAGTTTAGGAAAATTGCCTTGTTCGCGTGGCTTTGTGTAGCGGAGAGTGACTATAAGGTAGCGAGGGAGCCTGGGGAGCAAAGGATGTTCACTCTGTAGAAGAGAGACAGGGGTGTGACATGTTTTCACACAATGCCAATTTAGAGGGATTTCTCATAGATCACTTGTCATGTGCTCTCTTAGACCATATAAATGAGAGAGAATAGGAGATCACTAATTGAATTTTCATGACTGAGTTCATGTATATACTAGAAGAATTTCACCCCCTCTTGATAACAAGACTATTGTTCCTCATCTTGTTCTCCGTGCAAAAAATTTGTTGTTCGCTTTCTACTCAAGCTCAGTGCATCAGTGTCTTAAGGTTTCGAGATGCTTCAAATACTTTCCCCTTTTCTTTAACAATCAGAGCTAGACAAACATGCCTCTCAGTCACTGCCTGGTAATCCAGAAAAAAGATAATGCTACTGCTAAAGTGCTAATGAAATCAAAGCCGTTAATGTGGTCGGTTAAGCTGCGGATGATTTGAAGAATTCCGCCATTTAAGTGAAGATGATATAATGAATCTACTCTGAATAGAAAGCAATTAAAAGGACAAATTGGTCTGATTAACCTCAAAGTCATCCCACTGCCACAAATGGTGTGCAACATTCAAATTATTATTATTAAAAATCTGGAGCAGATTTGCAGTCTTTTTGGCCTCTCTTAATCCTTTTAAATGAAGGAGCGAACTTTTTTAATTTTAGCTGTGACCTTTCAAAGCATAACCTAGATTTTTCTGCCATAGAAATAATTTTCTCACATCAGCTTCTGTAGCATGCTAATACTAGTTCTAAGGTCAAATTGAGGGACTTCAGTGTATTTGGTTGTTTAATGAGTATTGTAAAGAAAAAAAAAGGGACTCATACAGAGCACCTTTGAAGAAGCACTGGACCTCAAACACATGGGTGAACATTATGAAAAACTATGAAGTGGATCAAAATGTAATGATGTCTCAAACCTTTGATTTAAAGTCAAAACACTAGTTTATTGCTGAGTATAATCCACTTTGTACGAAACTCTTGTCAGGCAGCTGTCTCGGTTTGATAGATTAAATGAAGGACTCTTGCTTTTTTTGTTCACTCCTTCTTTCTGTCTCTCGCTCTTCCTCTCTGTCCTCTGTTTTGTGGCGAAGACGCATTCACCAGCCGCGTGCTGCACGTACTTCTGAAGGGTGTGAAGTTTGGAGAGACGGTCTCGTACAAACGCCTCGCTGAGATGGCGGGAAACCCCAGAGCGGTGCGAGCGGTGGGAGGGGCCATGAGGAGGAACCCGGTGAGTGTGGATGACATTGATTGACAGTCTTCTCTCTTACATACTTTCTCTAGTCGGATAGTGAAAGTAATTGTGTTTTAGGTTTATGTGATTTTTGAATATGGTAGAGTTGCCTATAGTCAAAAATCAATTAGTAATATTATATGGTTAATAAATAAGGAATTTGATAAGTAGCACTGGAGACGTCATGACATCACTCACAGTATTAAATATAGAGCTGTTGATTGACAACTATTTTTGTGTTAATTTGACTAAGCAAACGCTTCAGTCATTCTCTGGATATAGATTTGCTGCCTTTCTCTGTTTTATGTAAATGTAAACATAATATATTGTGGTGTTGGACTGTTGGTTATAAAAAGTAAGACATTTAAAAATGTCACCTTGGAAACAGTGACAGACATTTTTCACTATTTTCTGATGTTTTATAGACTGAACAGTCAATCAAGAAAAGAAACAGCAGATTAATTGATTATGAAAATAATCATGAGTTGCAGCTTTAATTAAATATCCCCGTAATTTGGATTTGTAATGTAATTTTAATTATGTGAAACCACCACACATAAGTTCAGTAGATTTAAAGCTACATGAGTATTTCATGTTCTAATTGCAGATAAAGGTTAAATGAATGAATGAAATGGCAAATGAATTAATAATTAAATAAACAAGTACAGAAACAAATGAATAGATATTTATGAAATCTATGTTACACATATATGATGAAATAATCATCTATCACTGAAAATACATAAAAAGTGACACAGTGTAGAAGAGAGCTTGTCTATCTACAAAAGACAAGTTGAGTACACCACCTGAGTTTTCCAATAAAATGATTTTTAAAAAGTCTTCCTTGATGCAGTATATGTAATCTAAACTGTAGGTGTGTTCGAATATGTGCGATGGCAAAATAAACGCCTCCCGCAAAGAACTAAAACTCTACCTACAGCACGATTTTAAGCCCACACCTTTTGTTCCCGTTCTCTCAAGTCTTTACTGTAGATGTTCGCTGCAAATCTCCGATTCTTGTAGGAAACCTGGCCCGCATCATTTTGCCCATGAATCCACTGTGTACAAAATGGAGGGCTAGAGGGCAAGTGGTGTGTCTTCTTTTGATCAAACCCTTTGATCAAAGCCCGTTTAGCTCTGCCCATGTAGTGCTGTGGGCACCACCGGTGTGCTCTGTGAGGCAGAGAACACTTCTTGTACAGAAATACAGCCAGTGAGATGTTCTCCCTCATATGTGCTGTTGAAATATCTTGTGTACTTCCTCATCTTAGTGCTGTGTTTTTTCTCTGATACTGTTTTGTGATTAAAACAGGGAAGTCATTTATAGAACAGACAGAAAGAAATTTATAACACAGAATAAATGCAAATAAAATATACAAAAAAAATATAGCATTTTTGTGTTTTTAATTCTATACGCTAGTTTCTACACATACTTTATACATTACATTAGCCAATGGCATTGCTGCTGGATGGCTGTATAATACTTCTCAGACTCATGTTTTACAGACATTGCTTTTCTTTCGTCAGGGAGACTGGGAGCCTGAGCCCTCAGCTCCTGATACAGATCCAGAGTCAGATTGTCAGTGTCAATTACTTGTCAGTAGCGCTGCTCCACTCGGGCTTCAGCTGTGAAAAGCTCAGTGTGTTCAATCGATCCTCGCCTCTCTGTGGCACTTCTTCACCAGGATTTGAGTATTGATAAGCCTGGTGTAGTGCTCTTTTCCCCCCAAGTGAAGAGGCAGATCCGAAGGCCTTGAGGGTACCCTGCTCTCCCACCAAACCCGGGGAACAGTATTGATCCGAATACTTGAGCAGTATTTCTCTGTCTGCAAGGTTAATCTGGGGCTCGGAAAGTTTTATTGCTGCTGATATGGGAGCGGGTTTAATGATGGATTTGAACTGAAACGCACTGCATGCCCAACTTTTTCTATAAAAAGCTGGAGGTGCAGCCATCAAGTCAAGATAACTCGGTTAAATTGGTGAAATATCGTCACAATGCAGCAAGAGCAAAAAGAGGGCAACATTAAGAAAATTTTAAAAGAAATAATTGCTGTGATTCTCTCCAACCATTGCCACTCTCCTTGTTCTGAATTCACAATGATCGAAGTGTTTTAGGCTTGCTTGTTTAATCTTTCTCCAGCCATTTAGTTTACAAAGAACTCGGGACCCCCCTGGCAGTCATCTGCAACAAGAGTAAACGCTCCACCGACTTCCTCTTTTTAATGATCACAGGGTTATCAGATCTTAATGTTGACACCCTCTCGATTGAATATTCATCCTGCTGGTGTTTTTGCCCATTAATTTTTGATTGCTTCTTTGCTTTACACTATTAAAGAGTAAAAAACATTTACACCCAAAGACTGAGCCATCACCCTGAATGTGGATTTGTGCAGGATCAAACCAGACACTTCTGGTGTGGCACTTTGTTTTCATGCAGTGCATGAACATAAAAAGCTAAAAAAAAAAAAAAAACAAAAACAAAAAAAGTGCAGATTCATATTTTCTACATGTTGGTTACTTTTAAGTCACACCGTTTATGTGGTAAAACAGAGATTCTTTCATACATAATACATATCTGCTACCAACACCTCCAACTGTTGTGTTGCTGTGACAATAATTTGTCAACCAGAGAATACGAAAGCACTTGTCTTGTAAAGCTCCAAATTGTATATCTGTCTTTATTCAAATATTATTTCTGCACCCCGGCATCATAGTTCTGTGACAATGGATCATGGAATTATTATTTTTAAAGTTTAAAACCTGCATACTGAAAATATATGTTTTGCAACCTCCTTAATGAATTGTATAAATTGGTAAATGACTGTCGATTTGAGGAATAAGCAGAAACAAGCATTTTTAAAGTGTCTCTGTTTGCATGTAAAAATGTTCTTGGATAATATTTGAAAAGGTTGCACATGTTTATTTCCTCAGAGCTGAATTCCTCTCTCTGTCTGTATGTGTGCCAGGTTCCTCTCCTCATTCCCTGCCACCGAGTCATTTCGAGCAGTGGACAGAGTGGGCCGTACATTAGCGGCAAGGGCAACCATCTCAAACAATGGCTGCTCACCCATGAGAGGCAGAGAAAGGAAGGCTAAAGCATGACAGAGGCCAACTGTCCTTCATTCACTACACACACACACACACACACAAGGCCAGGAATTTTTATTTTATTAAAAAAAAAACAAAAAAAAACACAAAACAGGGCCATAAAGTTTAGCGTGCTTGGCACACACTGTAGAACGACTGGAGCTACTTCTAAATATTCAGTTTATATTCCTTTTTTAAATCTAAGAATAGAGATGCTGCATAGTTAATGTGATACAGAGTTGTTGCAGAATTAGAATGTACAAAAATAACTTAAACAGAGAACAGTAGGAATTACAAACATATGCTCCCGTGGGTCTCCGTTGCGTTTGCCAGATAGTGCTGGAATGGTTTTTCTAAAGAATTATTATTCCCTTAAAAATATGTCTCTTGCATTGTTGTTGTTGTTGTTTTTTTTTTCCTAAGCAGAATTAGTCTTTGTACCTCTCGTCGGTTTTTTAATTTCCTGCCAAGTGAATGCTTTGTTCAACATCCAGTGATAAAGGCTCTGAATTTTACTGCTACAAAGCTTTGTAGTGAAGCATTTGTTTTGTCTTCATTTAGATCTCATTGTTTGCTCTCGCCTTATAATCTACCTAGAGAAGAGACGTCGTATGCATTATATACTATACTTATGATACATTAGACACGTTCAAATAAATACATTTCACACTGACAAATCCTGCCTTTTCATCATTTTAATTGTATTTCATTTAAAAATTGATTTCATGTAGCATTCACTTAGTTCGGATCATAATTAATTATGCTGTATGTCTTCTCTCCCCGCTGCAGCTCTGTATGTCAGAGCTCCTTCTTTTATTTCTGAGTGGTGTTTTCCATTAGAGGGCAGTACAGAACGGGAAACAGAAATCAACATTTCAACCTTGAATTCATCTTGCACATTTAATCTGTAACTTAAATGTTTATTATGTTATTTTATTTTCTTCACAACGCCTTTTAATCCCTTTGGGATAAATTATTCACTCTTAAACAGACCATATGGAGAGGGCAGATGTGGTGGCGTGTGTTTAGAAAAATCAGTTGTTCTAATTGAATATGTCCTGTACTTTTATTTTCTACATTTCCTCACAATGATCTGGTGTAAAATTGATAGTTTAGACTTTTTTTCCCTCAAATTCTTAATTCTCCTCACTATCTAGCGCAGCTCCAGAGTGACCCTTACTTGCCCATAGTTATTCCTCCTCTGTTCGGCCCAGGTAGCCTAATAATCCACCCTCCAAAAATAACCTCAGCTCTAACCTTTACAGAACCAATTCAAGTGGCCCACTCGCTGAATACATTTGAACTTTGCTGCATTTTTGAATTTCTTATCCGATCAGCTTCGTGTGGCTGTCTTGCCGTGTTGCTGGACTCACTTACTCTGCCATTGGAGCACCATCGCAGCGTAGATGTTGAGGCAGCAGACAGGCAGATGAAGAATGAGACTCAGTCTGTGGTTTCACAGAGAGCTAATGATGCCTGTGGTGACTACAGGCTACAGTCAGCCCCCTAACGAAGGGAGCTGTGACACAGCCACAAGGGGTCCCATTTAAGCCGGGCGCACTCTGAAGTGCACTGTAAGCACCCTCCTTTTTTGCTTGTGGCTAAGTAAATTCTATGGAATGCTATGAATTTAGCAACCAGAGATACTGATAACTGTAGAGTTCTGCAGTTGATGTTAAAAAACAAGTCCAGCATCAAAGCCTCAGACATGCTGCCAGTAATTGGCCATGTAATTGCATAGGTACCCAAGGAAACTCAATGAAATAATTCACACCTTTTATTTTCACCATTTTTACATTTTCATGGTATTTTAGTATTTATCAGCATTACTAGCAGCGTTATTATTATGTCTGTGTTATTTTGTGGTTGTAATTTTACCATGTGTACCACTTCCGTATCATGCTGGCTCAGAGATAAAAAGGAATTAGATTAAAAGAGGCTGAGACGATCTCATCATCCGCACTGTTAATCTCTGTGAAACCTTTAATTTTGGCCTAATATCTGCCTCCATTTCAGGGAGAGGGAGTACATGAGCACACGTGCATGTGTGCGTGCAAGGGTGTGTGTGTGAGCATGTGGCCATGTGTGTTGGTGTCTGCACATGTGTATGTCCATATGTGTGTGGGTGAAGTGGATGATATTGAGTCTGACTTCATAAATCACCCAGACACTGATAAACTCCCCATGCACCCACACACCGCTAATGGGCAACCCTTAAGGAGTGTGAGTGTCTCGTGCGGCGTTTGATTCAACATTTATTAACCCCCTCACACACACACACACTTTCTCTCACATACGATTCACACTCATTTGAGCCCCAGAAAGAGCGAGGATATGGTTGGTGGCATTCGCAGCGTTAGTGCGGGGTTTTGACCTGGCCGTGCTGTATTAATCATAGAGGATACTAGTAAGATACATTTTAGCTTATACAGCCACAACAACAAACCCCTGCACTTCCTAACATTAGTTTCCTTCTCATAACTTATATCCTGTCTCCAACTCCCCACTTCCCATCTCATATCCTGGCATCCCTCCTCATTATAGAACAATTTTCTGCCCCCACATCATATACAAACACTCTCTGAGCTTCCATCTCTTGCTCGACATACATGTCGGCCTATAATTTTACTGTTATCATAACTTGCACTCTTTGGTACATGTCGCAAGTTTAGTGGGGGCACTGCAGAAGTTAATCCTGCAGCTACATCAGTGATTCATAAATAGCTTATTTTATTCTTCCAAAAAAGTTTTTACACTTAAACCAAAAAAAAAAAACTTTTTCACTTTTTGGAGAGCATTAACTCAGCTGCAAATGGTGCACGGCTGCTGGGAAGGCAGAGGAGTATCCGGCATGCAGATAGGCAGTGTCCAACAGTCAGTCAGACAGATAGACACAGGGATAGATAGCTGGATAGACAGACATTAGAGTGGGGCTTGGCTGCGCTATCAGGTTTCCTCCCCCTCTGTCTCTCTGCCGGGACAGCCTGGCCTCAGAGGCCCTGACACCGAGGCACCACGCAGCCAGCCGCGACAGCTGCCACAGCAGCATCTAATACCAACACACTCCACGCTACGCCACAACTACAAAGAGAAATATAATTTCAAACATGGCATACTTTGATGCTCTTGTAATGATCTTTGTGTTTTGAGAGAAAAAGCGGGAGGATGGAGGGTTCGCATGGTGCCTTTTTTTTTTGTTTTGTTTTGTTTTGTTTTGTTTCTTTAGAACAAAGAGACCCCCCTCCACACGGGCAAGTTTAGGACAGTGGTGATGAGATGAGAGCGGGATTAAATGAGAAAGTAAAAGAAACCCTGAGAGGTATCAGCATGTGAGTGTGTGTGCTGTAGCAACCTTGTATCAGTGTGTCATTGTAACCTTATGAACTCAAGTGCTGGTCTGGGGGTCTCTAATTAGGAACGGCTGATGAACGGCCATATATTACGTGAGAGCGGGTGCCTGTGAGTGTGTATCCCTGCATGTATCAATCTGTGACTACGTAGCGTGGTTGTCAGCGCAGTAAGGAGAGTGTCTCAGCCTGGAGAAAGTGCAGGTCTAGCCTTGGTCATGTTGACGGAGGGGCGGCACTTCAGAGGCTCCAGGACCCCATGGCACCAGTCTCCCCAGTCCCCCAGACAGACTGGGAGCATCTGGGCTCTGTCAGCGCCTCTGGCCCCCGCAGACTCCGATCTGTATGACGGGGGAGAGGAGTGGATTGGATCAGGGAGAGGGAAAATATGAGCCAGATTCCTCAGCCTTGTGCAAAATGCGTGCTTTGCCAGTAAGCATGTTACATGTGTATGTGTGTGTGTGTGTGTATGGTTGCATTAAGGCCTGATAACAGGTCATAGTGATTAATTTTGTATGATGAGAGATGGGGGTTATTGATTAGCGACTAACGTTGGAAGAGTCCTCTCTATAAACTGTCCAATTAAGCATTAATTAAAAGTGTGCAGCTAAAAATATGCAAAGCCTGTTCTGAGCAAAAACATCAAGATTAGACTGACAGATATCATTCCAGAGTTTCCTTATGAAAGCGGGCAATGATTTGATCAAGTGGATATAACTCCTAAGCTCTACCACATGGAAACTGATACACACACTTGCCAAGACTAATTAATCCATACACTAAATTAGGAATATAAATTGTGGTCCCAATTTAACAAGGTCAGTCTTAACTTCTCCCTTTACACTTTATTTAACTGTGTAGGAGAAAAAAAAAAAAAAGGAGCCCTATCAATGTGCTTCGCTTATTATGATTGACGATTGATGATTAAGTCCTCCAGCTGACACACACCACCAAAGCCGGTGAGTTGGAATTGGATGTGACACATACACAGTTCTGCGTGTTAGGTAATTCGTTGACGAGGGGCCAAATTCATTTATGGAACAGCGGTATTGGCAGGCATGGACACTCTCTGCAAAAACAACGATAATCACAGAGGTTTGGCGCGGCGTGACAAGGACTCTTCAGGGAAAGGCCCTTACACGCTGCTTTGTTGGCCGTTCCTCCCTAAGATGGAGGGAAACATCCGCCGCTGTTCTTAAGATGAGAGTCGCTCAGAGGAAAAGCAGAGAGGTTCATGCAAGGTGTGGGTGATGTTTAAAAGGTTTGATTAGCATTTGTTGGATCTGCTTTGATGGAATTTTTAGTAGTTTATCACCTTATCTGGAATGTATAGAATTTTTTACATGTAAATTTAGTTGCAGCCTTTACTTTTTGGGGAAGAAGCAATAAGTGATTTTTTTTTCTTTTTTTTGTGGAATTGATGAAATAAAGGCTCTGATAAATCCTCTGTAATGAAACATGAGGGGGACCCTGTCTCAAGCCATTTAATCTCTTTTCACATTCTCCATTTTTTCTGCTAATGAGCCTTATTGACAATCAAACAGAAGCTGTCATCCCCCAGGATGCAACACTCCCAGCCCCTGCGTGTTTGTCATAGTGTCCTGGCAATCAGAGCTGCCTGCAAGACCAGGCTGGCAGTTAGTGGTTCTCACAGCAGCACTGCCTGAAAATGGCACACTTCCTGTAGAGTTGCAGCTGCCACCTCTGCTACTTCCATTACTTTCTATAGCATGCAGATGTTGTATCAACATTCCCTGCCAAGGGGACTGCAATAACTGTGAGATTCATGCCATGTTTCAGAGGCACGTCAATTTCTCAAGTGGCACAATTAAAGAGGGAAATACAGTACCAGGTTTTTCACAGGCGCTGAAATCGGAAAAGGGCTTTTTCACTTTTTTTCCAAAGGGGGGCTGTTTCATAAGGGTTCAGAAATCCACCCGATTTTTACTGCCCTTTTCCTGAGTTGAGCTGTTCTGTGAGCCTTTGTGCGGCAGACCTGTCGTGACCCACAGCGGATATGGAAATGGGGCTAAGGTTTTATGGGCCAAACGGATTGGACACAGTCAAGCTCAGGGGGCATGAATATTGGATGTTATTTCTGCTCCCTTTTTATGTAATCCATTGCCAATACATTATTAATAGATGATATCATATCCAGAACTACTGGACAAAGCACTACAGAGGGGTGCTATGAAAGGAGCTCTATGTGGTGGAGACTGTGGCAGAAAATACAGTTCAAGTGATATTATTTTATCACTGTAGCCTAACACTCCCTGACCAGGCAATCTTTACAGTGTAATTTTTGGACTAAGTGAAGTTCATAGAAGGAAAATATGGTGAATACTGTATTTCTACCAGGGGTAAATCCTGCATTTGTGGGTTTGAAATGCACTGAAACATTGATGAAGTATCAAATGACACCCAAATACAAGTTTAATGGATTTTGAAGCACTGGGATACTTTGCTCATCCTTCTCGACTGCAGTGAGTGAAGTGGAAATCTTTGCAAGAATCTAGAGTTTTCCTTGCAAAGCTGACTCCCAGTGTACAGTAACAGGGGAGCAGTGTCTTATCTGATGTACCAATTCACAGACAGGAGACTGTGCTAATGTGGGACTATTTTTTAAAAAGGGGTTAGATTCCCCCGTTTTGAGTCAAATGTGAAATTGTTCAAAAAAGGTCAGATTCCCTATTTTGATTCATTGTGATCTCAAAGTTATGATCTCTAGTCGCTAGTGCAGTTTTTATGAGTCACTGCAGCACTCATGTATAAACTTCACGAGAGTCGCAGCTGCTTTTTCTCCTGCACAAAACACATCACTCAGCGGTTACACAAATCCCGTCTGTCCAAGAGCAAATCCTTAAAAAGTACTTCTCAGCACTGCCCATCGAGCACAGAAGATAAACGATTGTCCATCTTTTAGTTTTATGGCCTGTCTTGATACTGTACATTTGTTGGCACACAGGTATTATCACATAAACGTCCATTAAAAGTGAATGTATAAGCCCCTCAATAAGAGTTACATGGGGAGTGGATGCGTAAGGTAATATTCTCTTTTTAAGGTCAGTTTGAATTGTTTTTTCTCATGGGAAACGGACGATTGATAAAGAGCAAACAAAACCTCTTTTCTGAATGCTTGTCCTCCATGGCCTCAATGAAGGTTTCATTCCTTTATATCATCCAGCCCAATTCCCAGCATGCACGGCCATTGTGGCTCTTTCAACTGGAGCTCTCCATTGACTGGCTCATTGTCCGGCCGCTCTTTTGTGTGTGCTATCACCGGAGCACAATCTTTCACCTGAACAGCACAGGAGCGCAGCCTGGACATGGTCACGTAAAGCTACTGAGTCACCCATGTAGATGCCAGACTGCACAATTAAGCCAGCGCTAATGAAGAAATATTTATTACGTATATATATCAACTTTTAAAAATCTCTGGTGATGCTTGTTAATAACATGGATATTAGTCATACTCAGGCAGCCTGCGTCAGACAGAGATGTTCAATATTACAGCTCAGGCTGATATTATTGAGAGGAGGTTTTTGAAATATAACAATGCACGAGCAGATGTTTGAAGCGTGGCCCTCGGCAACACAAGGCTAGTTAAGATCGATATTGCTTTCAATATTTCTTTCCTTTGACAGATAACCAGTACTGAGGAAAGTCTTGATAAGAGTGGCAACATATGGATGTGGTGAGCCTCGCTCTCTTTTGATTGCGTGACCCCTTGACCTTTGCCTGTGTTTGAGAGGGAGGCAGCCACATGGTATGGTGGGGGTCTGTCAGGCTCTGGTTATGGGGCATTATTGACCCAGGATTTATAAATATTTAATGCACACATTAAGATCATGGTGGAGGGTGGCCATTAGAGTTCTCCAATAAAGAGGCTCTCACAATGATTGAGTGGTGTGGCAGAGCTAGTGCCTGGGTACAGAGAAACTTGCTGAGACAATATACTGTACCTCAAGCCTGCCTGCCAGGCTGCGGAGCTCTTAAAACTGGCAACAACTGAGCAAACTTGTCGTTTTTTTTTTGTTTTGTTTTGTTTTTTTATTATTGTACTTTTACCCTCAGAATTTGTCATTTTTTTCTCAGTGTCTATTTTTGTTCTGTTGGTTGTTGTTTCTGCGATGAGAGACAGCTTCCTTGTTTTCATTTATAGGGCAGTTAAGACTAAATAAACATACGGTTTGTGCAAGAGTGTGTCACTGAATAATAGAGAGAGCGGTACGCAAGGCGATAGATCCAAACCTGTGTATGTGTATCTGAAACAGATAATGCAATGTCAGGAAGCAGATGTGTGGCTATTGTTATCAGACACATTGGATTATCGAGGGAATGATTTGAAGCACAAGGCGATCGCAGCTGAAAATTAAATCGCTCTTTTGAGTGTATCTGTCCTTTGCGCTATCAGCAGCTCCTGGACTATCTCCCATGCCATAAGATCTGTGCATGCTGCTTGACATAATAAGCTGTGATATGCTGATTGCCACTCAGGTTTGCCGTCGTTTAATTGTGCATTAAAGGCAGAGGTGGCCTCGGACAATGTTTCCTTGATGAGAAATTGACATTTTGTGACCTGCTCAGGATGCCAGATAAGATGCTCAGTTGTTTTTAAGGAGAACCACTATTCTTCCCTCAAACACTTCTATCCTTCTGTTTGACCCACTTGATGAGTATAGATTTCACAGTGGCCCCCCTTTCAGCGCTCAAACTATAAGAGGTTCAAAACGATACCAGCCCTTATAGACAAAGGATAACCTTGCTCTTTCAATGTATTGATTCTTTATTAACTAGGTGGCTTAATGCAATAAAATGAGGGATTTGAATGAGCCCCATTTGGGGTGCTTTGAATAAAAAGCCCGCACTGTTTATGAATGACTACAATGAACCTTTGAAGCACCACAAATGCAGGATATGCTGATACAAAGACCAGTAGAAATACGTAACAATGTCAGAGTGCTTTGCTGAAATTATATGAGTAAAGAGCAGTTTTCATCTTTTATGGATGTTACACTTTTCCACAGGTTTCAAACAATTATCTCTATGGCAAAGTCATGGCAAACACTACAACTTACAGACGAATCACACTTTTGTCCTTATAAGTTTCTATTGTCTTTTTCTTTGTCCTGATTGTCAGTTTGTCTGCCAGCCAAACTGTACTTAAAACTGAAGAAGTCCACAGTTGAGGAGCTATTGTGTTTTTACTGAAAATTTTAATAAAACATCACTTATTCATTTCTGTTTCCATTCCAAATGTTGACATTTTTAAATTTTCTTCCCTGTAAACACATGTAAGCTATGTGGCAGAGTCATAAGTGGTGAGTAAAAATGACTTCTATACATTCTACAAAACAGAAAAAAAATACAACCACAAATGGAGTGTTTTTTTTATCTCCAAGGTTGTCCCTCATGCACATTAGTCTCTATTGGATCTTAACAACTATCATATGGGTCACAAACAATTTATTTGACAATACAACCAACAAAGTTTTCTCCAAAATGGTCTGTATAGATAATTTAAAATCAATATAAAAATAAACAATGAAGTTTGACTTCCCCTTTAAAAAAATGGACAGAGAGTCTTGACGGAGTAACACAAATTTTGAGGATACACATGAAATATATGCACATTGCATTTCATCAAATACAAAAAGAAAACAAATGAAGGCAACAGTTCTTGGCTGAATTATCTGTGCTGCATCACTATATTAAGGGCATGACGATTAATACATACATAATGAAAAGCAATATACAAAATTTCAGAGATAAATACATTATTTATAGTTGATATGTTACAAAATTTCCCTCAGTGAGCGCAAGTGTGTATTTGAACAGAAATATGACAATGAACTACTATACTCCTACATTCTCAATGGATTTTAATTTTGTTTTTTAAATGTTTTTTTGTTGATCTAAAAGAACATGAAAAAGACAGATGTATAAATATTTAGCACAAGTTTGGCAATATCACAATAGTCTACAATTTTTAACCACATATAAAACACATAAGGGAGTTGGAGCTAGAAGGGGGAGACTGCTCCTCATCAACAAGAAACAGACTTCACAGTAGCCTAGGAATGCATTAATATACAGTGCTAGCAAAAGAGTTGAAAAACATGGCAAAACACACTTGCTTAAAAGGAAGCTCTAGACATGGAAGTACATCATATTCATCAACAGAGCAGTGTTTTGTACACGTCAGTGTGCTTGTTGAATCAAAGAGGATTTTTTTTTTTAACTTTTGAAGATGATTTCTAGCTACAATAAATTACAAAATTTAAGTTAAAATGCAGGAATGAAACATGATACATCCTTACCCACCCAGCCCCACCCCCTTTACTCGTATTTGTTGTACTTTTATGATCAATTTTCTACATTATATATCTCATATATTTTCCAGTTGAAATTCAAACTGTCTTGGCCCCTGTGTATTTTTCTCACACATAAAAATACAAAAAGTCACATTATAAAGACACACAACTGTTGTGAATCTATTAAAAGAGAGTTGAAACAGAAAAAACAATTTCTGAGGCAAACAAGTTCATTGGCAAATGTACTGTACATCAGTGATTTTACTTTACAACCAGATGGTGAGTCCACAGAGTCCCTTCCAGTATTGAACGTGTGGCTGATTGGACATATCCGAGGCCGAAGCACAACCCGACAGGTATACAAAATAAACCCTTCATCATCCTGTGTCCTCTTCAAGGGTGATAAAATGGAGAAACAAACAAAAAATTCCCACAGAAAAAAAAAAAAATATTGTTCCTTGTGAAATCCTTTTTTTTCTGTAGGTTGGCGAAAGTCATTTAAAAGAAAAAAAAATCATTTCTTTCTTTTCTTTTTTTTTCTTCATCTTTAAAAACAGAACAAGCGGTTGACTATACATTACACCAGCTTTTTGTGGTGTGCTGAGGAGGAGGAGGGGGGGGGGGTCCTCTGAAGTGGTAGTGTGTAGACTGGTGCTTGAGATGATGAAAGTGCATTTACATTGGAGGGACAACCAGGCCGGACATGGCTGGGGAAAAGCAAAAGAGAGAAAGAAAAAGGATATTAATTTATTGGGCTAAAAGAGGTAGGGATATAAATTTGAAAAATTATTAAAATGTTGTTATTTACTGTGTGTGCATGCATGCATGTGTGTGCTGGTGCATATGTATGTAAGTGTGTGTGTGTATGTGTGAGTCCAGCCATCTGAGAGTGCACAAATGCGTGAATGTATGCCTTAATGTGCCTGTTTGCGTATGTGCCTGTGAGTGTTTGCCGTGTCCGCCAGCCTGCTGCTGCACGTCCTCCTAACAGGGAGAGTTTGAAAACCTCCCTCCTGCTCTGACATTTCAGCCCCCAGCACGCCAGTCTTGCCATGTGTGATATTTCTCCTGGCGTTGGGGTAATGGCAAACAGTGGCCCAGACTCCCAGGAGACCCGGCCGTGGTGACGGCAGAGCAACAACACGGTCACTTCCCACAATGCCACAATACTACAGTACTAGACACTCCTCAGACTCCCCTCAGATTCCTTCTATTGCTTATTTTCCTCTCCTCATCTCTTTATCCTCGACTCTCCAACACCGTACAGCACATTAGTCCTACATTTCCACATTCCCCAAGTCGTGCCGCAGCGTCATTATCCAAGAGAGATTAGGCAAGATCAAAGGTAGCTTCCGTTATTTTACCAGGACCATCTGCTTAGGATATCATTAGCAACTGTACCTCACCCTGAGAGTTTATATATTCAGTATTTTCACACATTTTAACAATTAGGCGACTAGTGAAGTGCTGGGATGATATATTATTATATTGCTCTGAGTATATTTGTAGAGTCATGGTTGAAATGCTTTTAAGTTTGCCAGCGCAGATGATGGCAAGGCATTGCTCATTAATTTCTGCACAACATGTATTAATAAGTATGAACGTGTAGCAAGATGAACTTTAATTTCCCACTTCATTAAGCCCAATGTTATTAATCTTGGGGCACACACTACGGCTAAGCTTGTTTTCAAAGCAATCATGTTGGTCATGACACATGCACAAAACCTAATAAACATAATTACTAAAACAATTCTGGGTAGGTCTTTTCCTGCGACATCAGAGGAGATCATTTGTATGAAAGGGCAACAAGGATGTACATTTGCATGTATGTTTGCACAGACGTGAGCCGACGCTTGCAATCCTATACTTGCGCGCTTGTGTGTGTGAAGACATGCTCTTTGTGAGTGTGTGTGCTTGAGTGTGAACTGAAAGGTGTAAATTGGCCTGTCAAAATGCATATATTTGTAATGATTAATCCCTCACCAAACCGGACAGAGGCCTGAGCAGCGGTATCTGACCAGTAGTCCGTAGGGAAGGGATGAGGGGGTGAGGGGGGCTCACCTTGCAGTCCGTTGCCGTTGGCGCTGGTGCAGGAGGGGGGTGGGGAGGCCTGGGGTCGGACCACAGGGGCGAAGGCGCTCTTTTGTTTAACTGCAGAGACGATAGAGAAGGAAAGGGAAGGAGGGAGGTTGAGAGTGAGAACATGCTGTGAGTAGTGCTCGAGCGGGAGAGGGCAGTTAAGGTAATGCTGGGATAGTATTTCTGCCAGAGGGGATACATGATCAGTACTCACAGGCCCCTGCCATCAACATCTTGTCCGGTTGAACAAACACAGGTGGCATATGGTGAAATACACATAAAAATGTGTATTTCTTCTATTCTGTGCTACTTGTGTGTTCTCCAAAGTACTAAAACTAAACAAGCCTCCGTGAATGAATAGTAATATATTATCACCATCAATTATGTTATAACCCTGTCAGAAGTGATTCATAGAAGTGAAAACGAATGTGGGAGCTGGAATTAAATCAGCAGCAGCTTAGTGCTACTACATCGTGCGATAGTGGCAAGCTACTCACTTCCATATGGGGAGTTGGCAGAGGATCCGTTGAGGAACCCAGGGGAGCTTGGCACTCCCAGGTTCATACCGGCATTGCCGTAGCCATTCATGCTGTTGCTGACGGTGTTGTAGCTTGACTGCTGCGGGGTGCTGCTGGAGATGTAGCCCCGGGGGGACACGCTGCTGGTGTTCCGGCTGTAGCCCACTGAATAACACAGGTGGAAGATGGAAAGGGAAATCCATTCATTCCTTTCTTTCTGTACAGTATTTACCAGGGAAATGTTCACTGATTACAGTAAATGACAGTGGAAAATTTACTCCTGCAATCAAACATGTTTAAATCGGCTCATACTGCAGGTACAAGTGTAATAAGAAAAGAATTTGTCACTTCATTGGACCCTTTAACTCCCTATATTGTTGGTGAGGATTGGGGCATTGAGCCTGGTGTTCAAAAACAGAATTTCTATCAATTTCTTCATTTTAATGAGTGGGGAAAAAAGTGAAATTTCTCAGTTTGCCCCCCCGGAATCCCCTCAAGGACCCCTGCAGGTCCCTGGACCCCACTTTTGAGAACCACTGAGTTATGGAGCCATACGCTAAATCACATACCTTGGTCATTCCCTTGTGACTCAGACACATTGACTGCTAGCTGGCTGCTGAAGGAGTTGACTCCCATCATGCCGTGGGAGGCTGTGTTAGCGAGAGAGGGGATCTGGTTGTGGTTGCGTGGAACGCTGTACAGGGCCTCAGCGATGTCAGCTGCCCTCTTCAGAATGATCTCCTGAGAAGCAAAGAGAAAGCAGAGGTTTTGTTATTTATGTTTTTTTTTTTTATAGCTGTGCTTTTGCTTTGATGCATGGTTCATGGCTATATGGTTAACTCACAACACATGTAGCCTACATTGTTCCAGATATAGTGGTGAAAATACCCTTTGGTGATACTATCAGTAAATTTTCAATGGTTTCTTATTTAGCAGAGGTAGATGCACGCTGAAGCAGCTGTGTGAAGACAGACCTGATTGTTGTGGGGCATTCCATACAGGGCTTCAACGAGATCGGCCGCCCTCTTCAGTAACACCTCCTGATGAGAGAAACAGGAAGAGTACATGTTAAGATCCAAACAGATTATGTTTGAGATCCCAGTTGTTCTTACTGTAACAAACAATGTCAAAAACAACATTACATAGCAAGGTCGTGGAGAGATTTAGAAATGTTTACATTTTCAACCAGCTAAATAAAAGCCACCCTGATTTAAGAGGCACCAGTGCTGCATTTATACAGCACTACCACTTTGCTCCTTCCAACCATGCAGAGCAGTGAATAATGTTCCCTATCTTAATTAAACTGGCATAGTCCTTTAAAAACAACACCTCACCCCTGATTCTGGGCTTCACGTTTGCTCTGGAGTTCAGCGCCGAGTCCCCTCTCTTCAGAACAATAAAGTGAATTAGCTCTGGGTTAATCTAGTTCTGTTGTAATGACATTAAGGAATTTTTCAATTAACCTCTTTGACTGGCTGTTGCAAAGGACTTCACAAATGACTTCCCATCCAGCAAGAGCTGGGTGCTTGTGCCTTGGGGACACGGATGCTCAGGATGTGGTCTTATCCATGTCTGCATGCTTGCCCCCGCTTGACAATGCGGATTAGCTGTGTTGCTTTGGCTCTTAACACTGAAAATGAGTTGGCCCCGGATCCTGTTCCCCCCACTCTTGTTTCGGGGTTTCAGCTAGGTGGGGTTTGGCCCGTTTGTGTGTCTTTATCTGCTCTTTGAATTCAGCTCTTACAATTAAATCCCTCTCAAGCAACCAGACTGCTCTCTTTGTCTTCTATAATACAGAAGGCAATATGCTCTATGAAAACCCTCTCCTCCTTTTAGAGTGCATTTAATCTGACAAAGGCAAGTTGCAGACATGGCTGTTGCGTGTGTTTTTAAAATGCTCGCTTGTTGTCACCTGCTGTAGAGCAGAGATTTGTCGACTGTGCTGTTAGAACCCTGGTTAAAAGCAATGCAAATCTGTCACCAGAAACATCTCAGATGGCGCTTGTTTTCTTCCCACATTCGCTATGTTTTCTTTTGCGGGCCTCGGTAATTTGTCTGAAGTGTTCCATCACTTGGCAATAGCAGTGTGGGATTAAGACGGCAGCTGCCATAAATGAATGTAAACACAGCCTTCGCGCCTTCAAACAGCGGCCTCCAAGACTTGGCCTGCATTTCCAAGGCACAGCGTATGTAGTGTGTACGGAGTGTGTGTATGGGCCCTTTCATCCTGAGGAGCATATCTACCACAGCCCTTGATTTATCAAGATGAATCACTGTAGAAGCCACTTCCAGCGTATGCCATGCTCTCTTATAGAAACATATCGCTTAATCCACCCCACGTTACCGGATGGGTGGCTCTTAGAATGGGCATTTACCTCTGAAATTGGTGTGTATGCTCAACGTTGCATGCATCTAGTTTGCATACAAATAAAGAATTATGGTTGTCGTGAGGCAGGTAGACTAAATGAGAGGACCAGCTGTCTTGATGTGTTCTCATCAGGCAGAACAGATTTCTCTCTCTCTTGCTGAGTGAGATAAAGTGGTTTTCTTTCTTTTTGTCTGCAGTTAATAATTACCAATAATCTATTCTATCATATTTCAAGATCTCCTACATGGCTCTCAATTTTAAACAACAATTAAAGCAATTAAGACTGTCGCGTTCGCAAGCCATGTTTCATTCTCTTTAAAACGTCCTCTCCCTCCTTGTCCATATGGTACTTTGCAGCAGTGACATAAGGACAGCTTGGAAAAAGGAGGAGAGAAAACGATATTGCCTCTCATCCTTAATCTGTCGTTTACCGCGTGGTGTCTTAACTAACCAAGCTGACTCGCAAGGCTATGCTTAAGTGGCAACCTAGTCATATCCGAGGATGATGAGAAGTGCTGCACCCAATCAAGGAAGAAGTTTGTTTTCTTCTGACGAGACGCTTTCATGCGTATCAGCTCACGCTGTGAATACGATTAACACGGAATAGTGTTCTGAGGGCATTTCCATGTAAATCTCAATACTACTCCAGCATAAGTGTAATTGGCTTTCTTGTCATGGAGACATATCAGAACACACCATGTTAAATTGAAACAATTAAAGGCCTCAAATGATTTCTGTTGTTCTGTGACAAATGCGTGACAGATTTCTGCTATTGTTTGCCTTGCTTTGCATAAAGGTCTCGTGTTCAACAACTGTTTAAATGGGGCTGCTCAGATGACAGATCACCTAAGATTTAGAAGCTGTTTTACATTATTGCAAGGGGGCGAAAAAAAATGAGAGGAAGCCATAACAAATGATGTGTTATAAAAAATATCTAACAATAAGACGATCTGGTCTAAAACAGCCTGAATGTGATTCTTCAAGCACTAGATTAACATGGATGTTATATTTATATTATCACAGTTAATAAAAGAGGGCCTAGGTTATGTAGCTTGGAGTGCTAATGCCATTATAAAACTGTAAGGCAATTACTCTGTTAGCTCTAGCCTGAGGTAATGAATGCATTTAGAAGCATAGGGCCATTAGATGAAGGTACTTCAAAGAGCACAGGAAGAGAGATTCATTTAAATACATGGGTAATTGCTTGACATGAACACATTTGTAATATTTTCTCCTTGTGGATTACACAAAGAATTGGAAAAGAATGGGCTTATGCTCATTTTGGGAGGAAAGAAAAGAATCCAAAGCAATCAGCTTAATAATAAAACAATATTGAGTTTCCACTTTTAATTTCATAATGAATCTAATTTGTTACAGAAGAGAGAAATTGAGTGTGATATAATGTGATATCCAGTCTATTTGTCCATTACTGCCAGAGGGCACAAAATGGTATTATAAATTGTCTTTTTTATATTATGAATAGAAAATTGTTTTATAACAAGATCTTAAAAAGGAGGGTGAATTCCAAAGTCTCTCTTCACTTAACGCGATGCCCGCAAACCAATCTCCTTTCTCATCACTTGACTGCTCACACTTATTACTTTCATATTCACCCTGGACTTTGCATTGAATTTTTATATCTCCACTCCTCCCACAGGGTCAGACTGTCATCTACGATGTTGTCTTAGAATTACGAGGTAAACTTCAATCAGAGGCAGCTTCCCCCCTTTTTTTCTCTGTGTAGCAACAATATTAGCGTGCATCCCTTGCTATCCATGAGCACTCCCATATTGGCTTTCTGTCTCCTTACAATTACCACGTGTCTTACTGGTCCCAGGGAGAAGGCTGGTGGAAATCAATAGCGCAGTAATATTATCAACTGGAGGGTGAAGTCATGGGAAGGGGGGTAGAGGCGGTGAGTGGGCTTGGTGTCGATTTGCCTTTCCGCTAATGCACACCGCGCGTCCTCCAGCTTTATCTTCTTTTTATAGAGTCTCCCTACCTCACCTGCACCCTGTAATGGCAGTTCTCTATATGCTGTTTCTGTTCTCATTCCAAATGTACATCCAGCCTCAGCACGCCGTGGGCTGTTTTATTGGGAATGTGCTTTTGACCCCGAGAGCTGACCCTCAGATGGCAAGCTTAACAATGACGAATCACTTGGTGGGATCATTTACATGCCCCCTGAACCCCATATTTGGGTCCATTAGAGAGCAAATCAAATATTTATGTTGTTTATTGGAAGTGCAGGGTTTCATCTCACTCTGTGATTGTTTCATGCAAAGGCTGGGAGACCGTGCTATATTAAGTATACGTACACCCAGGAAACTAATCTTGGTTTCAGTGTCAAAATCTATCTCGCAGCCAACCACGCTTTGTATCCAAGGAAAGAAGTGAGGTTTCTCTGCAATAAAGCTGTGTTTAACATCGTTGTTCTCTTTTCTCAAAAAAGATGTGGACTTTGCAAAGACACTGTGACTTTATAACGTAGAAACAGTACCTAGATTGATCAGAGATGCCCGCGGAGATAGAGAGAGCCATGTGGATATTAAAGGTAAGTGTACTTTACCTTTTGGTCTACATTTACAGTTGAAATTAGAGTAACATTTCATGTCTGGGTGTTGTTTCCTGTCTCCACGGGGACTGAGTCTAATTGAAACACTTCATATACTGAACCAGGGACTAGCTGTGATGTTCCATTTCTCCACATTGCTTTGGTCAAATGTCTATAGCTACCACACAGTCTGTTCTTTATTAAATTGTCCGTTGGACGTTAATGATATTGCTGTGTTGCATGCTGGGATTTAATAGATAAGGTCTTTAAAGGTTTTACAGTATTATTAAAACTCTGAGGTGGCCACCACTTTACTACATGCCGAGGGGTTTTGAATGTACTAATCAGTCATATTATTACACTTGACACATCTGGAGCGTCAGTCACCAAAATGGTTACTGGCAGGGTAGCAATTAGTGAAAACACACAGATAGATTTTATCAATAGGAAATGGAAAGAGTAAGAGAATCAAAGGGAATGAAAAGAATAAAAGAATCAAAGAGTTTCTGCAGGGGAGGGAAATAAAAAAAAACCTGTGCACCTTAGTTTTCATGCTCAAGTCTTTCAATATGGCAGCCTATTTGTGTGCCACACCAGTGTGTCTAAAACTGATGAGGCTTTCAACTCCTTCACCCGGGTTCAAAAGAAAACAATAAGAAAGCCAAAGCATAATAACATGCAGTCTTTGTCTATTAGCTGCAGTAAGACTAGGGGGTTTACGGCACAGGGTTCTGTAAACAAAAGATTAAACCAAATCGAGCTGCAGAAAATGAAAGGAAAACATGAGTGGGGTAATGAGGGTGCAGACGTCGTTTCTGACCAGATTACCATCTCCACAGACTACTGGAGAGGAAAACGCCTGATTGAGCTATTTTACCACACAGAGAGTTTACGCCTCTCTCCACACACAAAACCAATACCATTACCACGCTGGTTAGTGGGTAAGCCACATATGTGAAGCTAAGCTGTTACGGTTTGGGGTCACAGTGCTCTGCGTTGATGGTAATGTTGTTTTGTTTATTCGTCACATTCAGAGTATTAAGGCTTTATAACCCAGACAGCTCTGTTTCTTAGCTGTTCGGTGTTTTCTTTTTTTTATGCTGCAGAGATACTGTACCAACCTTTGGTAATCTCTCAGGATCGCCGGGGTGTCTGGGGATGACCTTCTGCAGCCTCTGGAAACCATAGTCAATGGTCGGCTCATTCAAGGCTGAAAGAAAGAGAAAGAAGAGAAAATTAAAACGAGTGAAAAGATGAAAATTAAAACCATTTCAGGGCTAATTTTGCCAGAAACAGGAAGAAACTAATTGAGAAATCTGTTAGAGTTTACCGTACAAAAGTCATTTCAGAATGCCTAATTTCAAAGAAACCTCAGGGGTGAGACAATGTTTTATGAAACATCAGCGGCTCCAGGGGGCAAGCGATGGAAAATGACACGGGTTCCTCTGACACTTGTGTTACCAAGTGTTATTCCATTAACAGCCATGATGCCCTACATCAGTCTGAGAATCCTTCAGAGGGACCCTCCCCCTTTTTATCTGCTTGAGAATATTGACTACAGCAAACTACATAGCAGGGGTCTTTTAATCTAACAGAGCTTTAATAATCTGTGAAAGGCTGTCCACACATTGATCTAGTGTAGGTTGCTGTCATTTCACCCTTCTGCACCAACTGTACTGCAACACTGGGTCCGTGAAATACGGCAGCAGATCCCATGCAGCCATTAATCTCTCCCACCCCTCAAATAGTAATCTGGGGCATGAGGCATATTGGGCGATGAATCAGAGGCACAAAGTAAATGAATCATAACCCAGACTTTGGTGAGAGCAGAGCGTTTTATGTCTGACAGTCCTAATGGGTAATTGAAGGCTTCCTTACAGCTCCGCCTGATTCTAAACAATCATGTGTACACTCATAGGCAGGACAAGGGGAGGGAGGGCAGAGGAGAGAAGGAGGGGAGGAAAGGAGGAGCGCAGTGTAAAGGGGGAAGGAACGACTTAATAGAGAACATCACTTCTCAATGTAGATATCATTTTCAGGAGAGTAACTCCGCCGAGCAAGGCGCTTCATAAATCAATGGCTTTCTATGGAGACTAATAAGAGCTGCCTGCCTCTATTCATTGTTCAGCCTGTAATTTGGCCCATCACTCATTACTCAGCATGTAATTTCAGCATTAACACCGCACAGCTCGCTGAACCTGCTGAACACCAGAGAATGTGAAAGCAAGCGAATGACCCCCCCCACACACACACTCACACGCACACACACACACAGGCTGGCAGGCAGGGCCACTGAAGCACAAGCCAGGCAGTCATGGCAGGAAAATGAACATTTATGTTTCTTACTCTTTCTTTTGTTCCCTCTCATCTAAATACACATGCAAGCATGCTTCCACACAAGCTACAGACACACACACATACTGTACCTACTCACGCATACATAC
The DNA here is from genome assembly GCA_037833715.1 of Toxotes lorentzi. Classification (NCBI taxonomy): domain Eukaryota; kingdom Metazoa; phylum Chordata; class Actinopteri; family Toxotidae; genus Toxotes; species Toxotes lorentzi. The sequence continues at coordinate 8,849,928 of JBBMJY010000003.1, forward strand.
ATTGGTCATGTACTCTCTCTCTCACACTCACACACATGTAACCCATGTACCGCTTCTGCCAAAACCTGAATACAGTAATTGCCAGCTCGACCGTGATCAAATGGAGCAATTATGTGTTCAAGCATGGACAATTCAGGGTGCTAATCGATAGCAAGGATCTAGTTCGCAAAATACAGTGGTATTCAGCCCCGTTGCCCAAGCACACCTGAATAAACCCCACGCCACAGCAACATACACTGCTGGAAATCTGATTTGACATGTCATCATGTGTCCTGAAACAACAAAGGTCTGCTTTGGAATGTGGGGGAATGCCATCTTCTCCTTAATAAAGGATTGATCTGCCGTATTGATCGTACATGACAAGGCTGTAGCAAGGAATTTGCCCCTTTTCTTTTGTTATTTCCACCCCCTTTCTTATCTATGCACTCTGGCAGTCTCATACATGTGTACACGCAGGAGCATGCATATCGGTGTGTGTGTGTGCAAGTGTGTATGTGTGTGAGTGCACGTGCCCGGCTGAGAGCGTGTATGTGCATGTCAGCCCTGCCAGACCCCGCTGCTCAGTGTGATGTAAATTGTGTATGTGTAAAAAGCACTCCATAATCAGGCCATCCATCATCAGAGGCTGTCAGTGGGCTCTCTCAGGGTGATACATCACGCTCTCCTGTCCTCTGCCTCAGCTGGGGCCTACACAACCCGCCAGGCATGCTGGGAACACAGCCGGAGAGACGTACAGTACAGGACGAGACCTAGGTTGGGAGAGGTGTTCTGTTTGATGTGCCTTTCCAATGATAATGATGCCTGACTGTAAATGCAGGCCTAAGAATTATGATGAATGTGATTTTGAGGGCGGGGTACCCTGTAGTCTTAAAGAGCAGTTTAAACTGAATTTTATCTGTATTTTCTAAAGTTTATACACAGCATTAACTGCTTACATGTGGGGGAATTACATCTGTCAAACTAAACAAAAATTTCATTTACACTTGTCTCAATCTGAGTTTAAAACGTGGCTCAGTGTTCTGCAGTTGCAGTCCAAGCATCAGGCATGATCTCCACATGTCGACATGTCGCCGTCTCATCTATCATGGAGATGATCTTTGTAACAACCCCAGCGTAATGAAATTGGTGACACAGACCGCCATCTGCTATTGATTTCATGCAAATGCTTTTGACAGCTGATGGAGACTTGCATTAGCGCTAAACGGTGCTGTCAGTTGATGAGTTGACAGTTTCGTAGTCATAGCATGTACACTGGTGCAGACAGACACAGACAATGTCAATAATCCTGTAAGAGCTGCTGATGATATATACTGAGCACTTATATTCAATCTGGACAATAAATGTGTTATATGTGTATTCATCGCATTGCTCCACACATTTTTCCTTCCAAGCAAAGATTTTCTTTCATCTGCTGAGCTTTTACAAGAATCATTGGGACTACTCCTCTTACTTTTTCTCACACCACACACATTGACAGTGGCCTCCCCCCACCACCCCCCCCCCCATTTTACTCCCACCTTCTCACCCCGTGTCTTTTTTAATCCTTGGCACATCATTATGTTCCAACTTCACACTCTGTCGTAAACTTTACTCTCTGCTAAAGATATAACAGGCAAATCTAGCTCTGTGATGCCCTTGCATGACTCCATGCATGCCAAAATTAGTTTGGCCCTCCCTGTCCTTCCAGCACAATATGGTGAGAGAGGGGGGACAAGGGTGTGGAAGGAGCGTACCCCCCCTGCCTATTACCCCTCCTGTAAGGGTTCTCAGTCTCTGCAAGGAAACATGAAACCCTCTACACACATCCCATAAATCCTGCACTGGGTGGGGAGTCTAGCCGAGGGGAGGAGGGACCGAGGAAGGTGGGGGAAACAGGGAGGAGGTATGATGGGGGTGGGGGGTCGCTGGCACGTTCCAGTCACGCCCGCTTCCCGGCCCGCGGCCAATCAATACCACTTTCCTGTTTTAGAGGCGGGTAATTATGAGGTGGAGAGATTGTGTGACCTCTCACCCCTGCTGCATTACTCGCCTGATATTAAGATAAATTGCCTGATTTTGGGTAAACATATGCTGCAATTCAAACTGTCAGCACTGGTTTGCTCAGGGATAATTTGTATTGATCTCCTGGCTTCTTCCCCATTTTGCTTACTGACCTCATGGATAATTAGAGAAAAAGAGACACAGGGAGGTAAGGCAGGGCTTGCATTTGAATACTTTGCAGGAGAGATGAAGAGCACATGGGAAGGGGAGGAGTGGGTGGGGGGGCAGAGGGAACATTATGGACTAATAGAATTTTCATTTTCTCTCATCTTCTGTTCAGATTTAGACAGGTTACATGTTTTGTTCAATTAAATCGTTTATATCTTTTTCCCTGCTTGTGTTACACTTACAGACATATAATTGTTCATAGATTTGTTTCCATGGTTTAATTTCAGAGATGATTAGAATTTAACTAAAGCAGTGAGACAACAAAGTGGCAGCAAATATGCTTCAAATTTAACAGCAAAAGAATTATTTCCACATATGAGTAAAATTAACATGATAAGTGAGAAAATAACAGACCTGCGGAAACCTATCCTTGTTTTTCATGAAGGTATGAGAAAATACATTTTAAGAATATTTCAGTCATTTTCTCACTCAGGAGAGTGAATGATCATGTTTCAGAATATGAAGAAATGGAATGCATGACTCGATGTGCAGCTGTGACCATATCATTTCCAATTTTGAATATCACGCATGCGCACAAGTATCCATGGCAGGGCTTCAGTGGAATTCCTCTGTCTGGAATGTGCACTTCCCAATCTTATTTTGATCTGACGCCTTAATCTGCCTGTCCTTTCATGCCACTAACACATTTTCTCCGAGAGCCCCTATAGCCGCCTCAGTCTAGCCACTTTACTTAAAATGTAGAGTGGATGGCGTGTACATGGCATCTGAGTGTGGTCTCCTGCTCCTTCTCCATGTTCTCTAGAAATAGGACATGAGTAACCGCTCTACAGGAACAGTGTAACATGGCCGACGTTGGCAGCCAGAAATGCTTACATGGCAATACACCACTGTGTGCCCTCGGTCTATATGGAAGTGGATTGAACACATGTATTGACTTACAGTATCGGGATATAAACATAGGGAAATGTTTGAGCAAAGCAGTAAATTTAAGGGAAATTGTTCCTTGTTAAGTCTATGAGCCTGAATGGAAGCTTGCACAGAGTACTAGCATTCCTGCCAGCCATTACAGCTTATTACGATAACTCTATCTTTCCAGGAGATAAAAACCTAGCCTTGTTGCCATTTGCCAGCTATTACTTTCGCTAATTATACTTAACTGCTTCGAGCTTATCTCCACTCCTCCTACACCATTGAGCAGTTATTTTTTTCTTTCCCCTTAACACAAATTAGAGGTGGAGTGGGAGTTGGAAAGGGGGAGACAGATAAACAGCACAGGCAGAAGTTCATTCAAGTGTTATTGCATTTGTGACTTGTCAAACAGTCTAACTGAAGCCTTCTAGGCACCTGCAGTCTGTTAGATGGATGCAGTTCAGAACGGCATCAACACACATAATGACCTCATCTGGCTGATGCTCAGCAGAGTCTACAGGAGACACGGAGAGAGTGAATATCTTCTCAGTGTTACTGTAAGGAGTTAAAATTGAATACTGTGCATACAAAAAAGTAAGATACTCAGAAGTCATGCAGCTGCTGCACGGTATAGATGTGCTCCAGTGTTGAGAGAATAGAAAACACGCATGCAGATGTAGAGGCCATCTTAAAAAAATCAAACCAAGTGGAATATTCACAGCAAACCCACGCAAAGCAAACCTCATCTGTTTTACCACTGACCATATCATCTCCATCCACTGCAGCCAGTTATCACTGAGTGATTCCATCTCCAGCAGTCTCAAGATGAACAGGAAATTAAAATTTCAAAGATCTGCAGTTAAGATAAATCAATGGAGACAGATCAATGGTCATTGAAATTTCATGAACTTTGAGCCAATACAGATGAAAAAACCTAGACAGTTACAGTCTCCAGCAGATATTGCTCCTGCAACAGATAAAATGTAATTAACACGGTTAAAAGGGAGCAATGTTACAGATTGCAGATCCATAATTTCAGACTCCCTTCATATCGGTTGTATTATTAGAAAGGGCCAAAGACACCTGTTCAATCCTCTTAGATGACATCTAAAGTATGTGTGCCACTTCTCGAAGGACGTCGGCGGACTTTCACACATTACCAGCCAACAGAAATCAAATGGGTTCCCTTCACAGCTGATTGCAAGCGCAAATTAATATTGTAAAATGAAGATCAATACATGGACGGGGCACAAATCGATGACGGCTAAATTACGGCCGCGTTTTCCCCCCTCATTCAAGATGAGTTGTGTTTTCCTCTCAAGTCAATACCGTGCTGCCTCCCTCATTCATTTCTCAATAAACTTGCCGATGAATTTCAATCAAAATGCGGCGGGGGGGAGTGGAATTCTTTTAAAGCCCGTTGGGTGTGGATCATACTGAAAATGGGGCAAGAAGAGGAGGAAGGGAGAGGAGGAGGAGGAGGGGAAAGATCCTCGTCTATCAAGAGCCCCCCTCCCTGCCTCCTCTGTCTATCTTTCCTGTGGCAGAGGACTGATGCTGTGACTCAGTGAGGACAATCCATTTTAAGAACCATTACAAAACAGACCTCTAACAATACTGTGGGACAAAAAGTGGGCCCAATTAAAATTAAATCAATGAATACCATCCTTACTGGGAGTAAAAACACACACCCATACTTTCATTTTTTCTCTTGAAAGACACCCACAATACATTTCACAGAGAGATGTAATGGGAGAAAATACATGCTCAACTGCAAGTGCTTATTTCAATCAATTTCCCGGAGCTGGATTTCACAGGTCACTTGCTGATAACACGCTGTGGAATAATGCCACAGTGTGCTTCTCAAAGCCTACCTGACAAGCTGCCTGACAGTGGGGGAGTACGAGCACGTGTCACGTCAGCCCTCTAATTGGACACAAGGACCTTCCTCCGCGGAACCTTGTCGCGCTCCACACAAACTCACAAGGCCTTCAAACCAGGCCCATCTAACTTGGCAACGAGTGTCTGCTCCACTCCTGTGGAGCTAGTGCTAAATACCAGAGTTGTAATGAGACAGGCAGGTATGGGGATACGGCTAGTGGATAACATGCTTTGACACATGCTAAAACTGTTGTGCCAACTGGTTACAACCCACTTGACTGTGGCGATGACATTTATAAATGCCTATGTCATCCCTTTGTAGCACTTCATGCTGTAGACTGAATTTAAAAAAAACAATCTGCAGCTATATTACATTTGATCTTAAATCTGAAATGCTGTGTGTAGTTGGTTTGGGGATTTTAAATATACAGCGACTATATACAGTACTTGGCATGTGTTTGCAAGTCCTCCTCTAAAGCTGCTCTGTTTACATACCTCCTTGAATGCCTTTGATTATAGCATATCTTTGCTGTTGGCCACACCCCATCACTGACCAGCAACCAGTGGAGTACCACACCCAACCCTGCAGGACGGGAAATGAAAAGGAAGCTCTCCATCTGATCAGCTTCTGAGTCTGGGACTTCAAAGTGATGGCAGGGTGGAGAGGAGACGTAAGGATAGGCCCGATTCACAGGCTGAACAGCGCGGGGCCCTATCTGATGCGCTCCGATAAAGACGTCTGTGTTTGTTTATTTAATTTTTTGGGGAGAGGAGGGTTCAAGACTACATAACATTTTGTTCCTCTTTCTAAGAGTGGAGCAGGAAGTGAGTTTAATTTTGGATTTGAGAACTAGATATCACTATTTATATCTCTGATTCACTGTACAAAAAGGTTGCCGGTTTAGTTTTGGTGGATATCAATTGTACATGCATGTAAAGCCATAGATTTTTAATATATATATATATATATATATATATATTTTACATTAATAAATTAAGACATTGTAGTTGAAGCTTAACTAAAAAAGAGACCTTACTTCTCCACTAGCAAGATCTTCCTTTTCCATCCCTTACAGGACTGACATTTCTTGATCTCCACCAGTATTGAGTGAAGCACACATGACCCCTTTGTCCTTATGTTGATGAATGACTGCCTCATACCCATTTTGTCAGATTTTGGTGCAGTGGAGTCGATAGCGTCACCTTGACGAGGAAACTTTGTGATCCATCAGCCCTCAAGGCTGTCTGGCCTCACCTAAGGCCTGGCAAGAGCAGCTCACTGTATGGGGCATGTGCTCCATCCAAAATCCTTCACCCAGTGTGCTGCGATCTTGTGAGGTCGAACGAATGGCTCTTATTACTGCCGCTTTACAGAGGAAAAAAAAGAAAAAAGAAAAAACACTTGACTTGTACTAATAGCTGAGAAGCCATGCTGGTCACCAAAGGTCTGAAGACGAAGCACCCTGTCAGTGCCCAGCTTGGGAAATTAGCAAATAATGTTCCCTTCCCCCTGACAAATGTGTGACAGCTCGCCTTCGCCAATCATTCTCTCCTAACGTTATGATGCATGTCCTGGATCCCCACTGGAGGATACAGGCGAAGTTTACTGACCCTCAATTTACCCATGACAAATGGGGTCCCGGTAAATGTGCGTTTTCTGGGGCGCGGAAGGGGTTCATTTTAAGCAATCCTGGTTATGTGGATGTCACTGATTAGGATAAATAGTGGCTGAGTGTGTTAGGACTGCTTGCAGAACCATATTACCAAGGGCCTGCATCGTTGCCCCTGGAGGGGAGCTCTCATGGAAACTAGAAAACCAAAAGCTCTGATGCAATTAGGAGCTTAAATTGGATAAAATTGTATGGTCAAAGTTTTTATTTATGATTTACTCTTTCATACAGTACTGTAACTATGCAGTAAAAAGGTTAAGATGCTGCAAATGAGGCTGAAAATGGAGACTTTTCCTTTAAAAAAATATCTGATCAAACCAGCATGTACTGTTTGCAGCGTTTAATAAAGCATAAAGTATAATAAAGTATTGACTCAGGTACAGCCAGGACTTTCTCCTTTTGATTTTCTACAACCTTGCTGACAGTTGGTTCTACCAGTCCTGTCCAGACCAATGGATAACCAATACATGGATTAGACAGAGGACAAGCTAGCAACCTCCAAGGGACAACACTTTGTTAGAAGGTAAAAGGTATAGACCGTAAAATAGCAAAAATAGCCAACATGTCATTTCTTTAAAAATGTGGCAATTAAAGTACAGATATAAGCTCCTTGAAGCATCAGTTAACTACAGCCTACTAAAGTTTTATATAGTATGTCTGTTTGTCTCATTAGTGTTTTAAACATTCAATAGTCAATGCCAACAGGATTATTTGACATACACTACAGGGTGCTCTCTTTCTGAGAATGGATTGTGAGTTTTGGACCCGTTCCAGGGTACTAACCCGAATGAGGACGTGTCCCTCTGCTGTTCGAATTGACTGCAGTCTCCTCTGTGTTGACTCTTGGTAATTTGTGATAATTTCTTAAATTGACCGAGTTAAATCTCCACAATTAGGGTGGTGGTGCAAGAAGAGTCAACATGAAAAAAAAAGGTCTAAAAAGACACTCCTCTCAAGCCGCGCTCTCAAGTCACGCTTGAAGCCGTGCGCTTTGATAACTAGACCTTTGATATGCACATGTTGCTCTCAAATATGACACCGGAAAATTCTGTGCCTTTTAGACAGCACTGTGTCACTACATGCCCTTTTCAGCCCATGTAATAAGCTATTGTAACTCCAGGTCATTTCAAATCTATTTGCTTATGTAGTGTCATTTGTTCAAGTGCTGTATCACAGAAAGAAATGCTACGGTTTGAAATGAGCCATTTCACTCTTAAATACATGATCCTGCTCTCAAAGCATCAGCCCATTCACTTTTTAATGCCGGAGTGAAGTAGCTAACATCCTTTCACCTAGCAATTACTGTACATATGGAATCAGTGATACTTAATTCTAGCGTTATGCATTCTGCTCTCTTTAACGGTTTCATTCTCTCAAGCGTCAACCCTTGTACAATCAGGGTGAGCCACACGGGGAATAGCAGAGCAGAGGAGCTGGACCTGTCTATTGGTGACTTTCTCTTTTAATTCACCACACTAATCAATTGTACCACCATTGCCTCCAGGGGTAATTGTATCTTTATACTAACTGGAAGTGAGTAGGAACCCAGGGAAGACAGAGAGGAAGAATGGGTGGGGGGGATCAACAAAGATAGAGAGAAGGGGACACGTTTCCCCAGTAAAACCTGATGGTAATCATCCCAATCCGCTTAGCCTCTGTGACTAATGGGGTCTGTTCTTAAGGGACCTGGCACTTTCACCAGGGTGCTATAGAAGCCATTAATGTCTTAACTTATACACCTTCTCAGGGCTGTGCAGTACCACATGTACACACAGACACACACAAGTGCACGCACACTTTCTCCCTCTTGCTCACACAAACAGACACACATACACTTACGCAGCCACACTACACTCCTGTTTCATTATCCCGGTGCCTTGTTGGCCTCTGCTCCGCTCCTGCTAGGGAGGTTAAATGCAGGAGAGCTGGGCCAGACTGCACGGTTGGAGGAGAAGGGGACGGATGGCTGGGGGTGGTAGTGGTGGTGGAGGTTTGTGGAGCAAGAGAGGGGGGACTTGATGAGAAACAGCTGCCCCAGGATGGAGGGGTCTGGACGGGGGTTTTGGTAGGGGTGGGGGGGTGAGGGGGGGTGTCCAGCCTTTACTTTGCAATTCTGCTATGCTCAAGGCCAGGGCTGTGCTGGAGGCCTGGGGGTGCTGGGGGAAGTGAGAGTGCTTTGACGCGCCCCTGTTTCATTCTACCCATCAGAGTTGGAACAGACAGAGGCTTCCAGGTCAGACAGGCTCTGACCCCCGCAACCTCTGTCTCCTCACCAATGATGACAGATAAGACCACCACTTCCTTCTGTTAGCCAAGATAATCACATCCCTTACTTATAGTGTGACACACACACACACACTCTCCCATGCGTACACATCTTTGTCGTCTCTTTGTACACTTTCTCTCCTATGAATTCATAGCATAACTTCTGACACACTCATGCACTTAACCTAGATATTGCTTTTCTAATCTGATTCATAAAAAGAAAGCATTATCTGTCGTGCAACAGGGTAGATTAGGAAAATTGGCAGAGTGAGTTGTCCTGACAGCTTGAGTTTAACAGGGTTTGGCAGCGCCCTTGTATGATGGCAGGTCAGAGGGGGATCGAGTTGCACTTGTTGGAGCCCCTCCACAAAAACACCTTTTCGCTAGCAGTGCAGATCTCACACATTTAACATTCAGCAAGCAGGGCCCTGGTTAGTCCATTAATAGCGCCTGGACTTGGGGCTGAGTGCTCCTTCCAGACAGAGGGAGGAGAGGGAGCGAGGGCACAGGAGAAGTCTGTAGAAGGAAAGGGTTTTGACTCACCAGTATAGACAAATCTCCCAGGGGCACCTTTGCAGAACTGCTTGGACTTGTAGGACAGCGTGACTTCCACAACACCAGGGATGTGCCGAGGTGGAGTCTGGACGCGGATGGCGTGGGGAGTTATCAGCTGGATTGCAGAGGAAAAGAAAAGAAATAATGAGCCCTCTGTAATAATAAGCTACGCAGTCTGTACTGTTATCAGTGGTGGCTAGAAAGTTTGTCTTAACATTTTTGACAGTTTTTTGAATTTCTAATACTCTGATTGGACTTTAGTCCAGCTTATAACAAAGATATCGTACCTCACTCCATACGAGCATGGTGCCGAACACGACTTGTAGGCCATCAAAGAAGTTGTCCCCTATGATGATGACAGTGGCTCCTCCAGTGGTCCATCCCTCGCTGGGGCTGATAGCCTTGATGCACGGGGTGGCTGCTTATCCAAGACAAAGAGAAGAGCAAATTCAGCACCTAGGCTTCAACACTCGGGCCCATGTCTCTTTCCACACAGACACATTACTGCCTCCATGTCTCTCTCACAAAGACATATCATGGAAATTGCCCCTGGAAAAAAAAAAATGATGGATTTGTCCTTTAAGGCATGAGAATCAAAATCATTTATCAGCGCGCTGGAGTGGTGTAGTTAAGCAGACCCTTCAAATGGTCCACTTCACAAAGGCTAAACGCCGGGCTCGCCAGGAAAATGATTTGATGGAGCAAATTATGTGTCAGGGCAAATGTAGCTATCAGAATTGATTAAGCATGTACCCGCATGTACAGTAAAATTTCAAAGTTGAACACATCTTAAATGAGTCAAGAATACAGGCTGTTAAAGTGGAAATGACAAGCTAAAGCTTTGCTGGTTCATGTTATTTCATTACCTTTGTTCTGCATATGCAGTACAGTGCAGGCACACTGAGTGTAGTTTCAGGTTTCATAACGTGAAATGCACTCATGAATTATTCAGATTGAGTTTTTTTCTTTCTTTTTGTGATCGATTCAATCCATTTCATATTGTTTATTACAATGCTTTTCATCTGGCATGACTTCTGCTACATAGCTCTGCCATTCATCAACAGTCTGGGTTGTTATTATAATCTAATTTGAGTGATCTGGTGCCTCACATTCACTGTCATTTGATGCATTACCTTAATATGGTGTTCAGCACAACACCGTGTTTACAACAGAAATAGCATGACAGCTAGCCATAAAATAGCAATATCAAATTTAATCTATTTCCATCAATATCTTTTAATACACTATGAATTGTGCATGTTTTTCCTACCCCTCAAAATGTGAGCAACTATTTCAGCAAGTTCCTTTTTACTTTACAAGCTCAGTTCTAAACCTCTATTATCCTTTCCATCCAGTAAGTAAATCACAGCCGGCCATTGTTGTATGAATCACCTCAGACAAGACATCTCCCTTTGTTTGCCTTGCTGTTGGGTCTGTTCAGGTCATGTTTGCTCTCTCTCCCTGCCCATAAAGTGCACACACACACATTGGTACTACAGGGAATCTGACTTTAACAGACGCTGTTGACTTCATGCTAATCACCTCGTACAGATTTTCATTTGTGAGGCCTGGAGGAGTGACATTTGCTTTCCTTAATTGCAAAGCGGAGCGTCTGAAAGAGGACCAACCCTCTATGGGCATGCTGGGCCCCCTCTAAGGGCCTGACCTTCATCAGTGTGGACGATTACAGCAAATAATTCACCCTTCAAAATTACTGTAAACAAATTGACTTTGGGGATGAGAGAAAGGGAGGGGGGGCAGGAAGGAGGAGGAGGCAAGAAGAGGGCCTGATGGTGACGGTGACTGTTGGAGGGCAGCTGCAGCTTGAAACCTACGACAGGCATCTACAATCACGCACGCACACACGCACACACACAAACACAGACGCACCACCTCGGAAATCCCAGTGCCCCCTCCCACACACAGAAGGACCCACGGAGAGGCAGCGACTGAGGCCCTAAGCCGTCCACCCTTCTGCCTAAAAATTTGCATATGTCTCAATGCACAGACAGAGAGGGGAGCATGTGCTGAATGGGGACCGTGGCGAAGTGGATTACACAGTCAGCGCAGGCGATCTGATGACAGACACGCACAATGCCCCCTCAGCAGATGATAGGCATCATGAGGAGTGGACGGATGAGGATGCAAAGAGTCGGCCCGCCGGTCTGAGTGTTGCATCACTAAGACTCTGCAAACTTTGGGCTACAGTACAGGAAATTCACGCGATTTGAATTCATATGTCATGGCTTGTTTTTGTGCTAAATTGTTACTCTATCTAGTCGTTTGTGTGCTTGAATTTGTTTCAAGATCCACTATGCCGTCAAATGACCACAGACAGCCGATCTGTGATCTGTCCTAATCTTTTTCCTCTCTGGTTAGGGTTAGTTGTAGAGGACGTCAAAACGGATCCGAGATCTGAGCAGAGGAGGTCCCAGCTCTAGTATTGTGACACTCAAACAGGTCTGATGTGGCCCCGCGAAGCTGTCCTTTGTTCTGCCTGCTGAAATGTGTTGTAATTGTGCTGTGGGATGTCCAGATGGTCGGTTGATAGTGCAGCTGATGGGATTATACCTTTTACCTCTCCCTGGGCCATCTGTTCCCTTTGACTCTCTCTCTCTCTCGCTGCCTCTCACACACTCTCAACCTCTCTCTCTCATACTCTCTCCTTCTTTTTCTCCTTTCCTCCTCTCCTTTTCCCCCCTTCTTTTCTCCCTCTCTTTCTTCCTCTTAGGCCCAGCAGTCTGGATTCACTTGTCTTTATTGCATAAACCCTAACAGCATTACAGCCACTTGGCATGCAAATGAGGCAGGCGCTGCAGGCTCTATGCTGAGTCTCCTATATTGTCTGGGGCTCTATAATGGTGGAACTGAGCTAAGGAACGTGTGTGTGTGCGAGTGAGAAAAAGAGAGTAATAGAGTCTGTGTGTGTCGGTGCTGCGCTCTTCGTGTGTGTCTGTATGTGTGGGGGGTGATGCTGTGTGTGAAAGACCCGGCTATTTGTGAGCATGTTTATGCACCTTTGAGCCTGAATCTATACATGTTTGAGTGACAGGCAGCCACAAAGCACACTCGTGTCTGAATGCATAATATGCTTGTTGTGTGACAGTCCACACAAGTGAACAAAAATGTCACATGGTGAGATTCAGTCTGTCATCCACAGGCTATTCCATCTCTGCGCCAATAGGGGGCAGCACATCTTGATCAATGAGAGCCAGTCGCTTGCAAGTGCAATGTGAGCTGAGAGGAAGGATGCCTCTCTGTTTCAGCCACACAGTCAGCCAGTCAGCCAGCCACATATCTGAGCCTTCTCGCCCAGTGAACTCACAGTGAAGAATGTGTTGCTAATTTAAAGCACACTGTCTGACTGCCTGCTAGTTGTCAGAGCACTATGGAGGATAAGGCTAGAATTACATTTTATGATCGGGTCTCCTTTTCTCATGTGTCACATCTCTGTTTGTTAAAGGTGAACCAAACAAAGCGAGTGTTGATGCATGTTAAATTAGTTTGTTATGGAGCTGGGAGGGAGAAAAAAAAAAAAGATCTTAACTTGTGAGAGCACACACGGTTAAGTGGAGGGAAGGTGTATTAAAGTTATTAGACAAAGACATGTTCAACTGGGCGGTTGACAATAGCTTCTTTTCTTGCTTTACGGGGCGTCACTCTGCTGCTTTGAAGAGTGTGGTGAAGAGAGGAAGAAAAGGATGGGTTGGGGTAACCTGTAAAGAACACAAGCACACACACACACACAGACACACCCAGACACACACACACATAGACACACACACACACAAAACACAGAGGGTCCCATGGGAGTGGGGGAACATGGAGGCGAGGGCTCAACCTCTTTAATTGCTCTCCTCATTAAGAAACTGGTTGCTAGGCGATCCACACCTATCGTGTCATAAACGTGAAACACACAAACAGAACGTCAGCGAACATAATGACTTTGGTGCTCCGGGCAGGACTTTAATTATTTGATTTTGTTCTCCAGTAGAGGAGTCATTAATAAAGACAAAAACAAATAGATTAGCTTTTCCCCCACTAGGACTGGAGAGCACTGAGATATATTAATTGTCTAGTGTTTTTTTTTTTTTTTAATTTTTTTATTAGTCGTTGTTGTATTAAACATTACATTTGCTTTTGGTGATAGAACCATTAATACCCATTAATGTGTAGAGAAGCTTGTTTTAGTCAGTGGTGTATATAAACTGTTTGCCCAGCCATAATTGGCTCTTGAAATCTGAAGATAAGCAATTTGCACAATTGGCCCAAGTCAGTTCTTTTTTTTTTTTTTTTCTTACAATCTCTCAGCTGTGTGTGCTCCCATCTGTGAGTGGAGGCCATGAGGGTCATAAGGTTATGTTTAGTGCATTTTACTTTTTGGATTTCCCATGGTTTGGTGGTCCTTCTTTTCTCTCTTTTGGCTGAGCAGGCAATCAGTCTATCATATGGAATCAGTTGGAGGAAAAACAGTAAGTTCTGTTTTTCTCATAGGCCGCCCCCCCTGCTCCACACACACACACACACACCCCATCAACCCACCCTTCCAACCCCCCCACCCTCCTTTCTCCTTCCTCCCCCTGTTTCAGCTCTCTCACAGCTAAATGTGCAGAGCCCAATGACAGGAAATTGACCTCACAGCCAAATTCTTAAGCAATTTGATCATGTTTCACATAGGCTTTCAGGACAAATGTAGGTGCATTAGGAGACTGGAAGTAGTATAACATTGTAAAATCATGAATTAGTCTGAGTATTATCATCATCATTAGTGATATCGAAATGATAAATACACTTGCATAATGCATACTATTGCCAGTCAAAAAAATAATAGGTATGAGGGAGGCAAAAAGCAACTTAAAAAGTAAAAATGAAAGCGATGGAGGAACAAAAGATTCTAAGGAACTAGAAGCAGCTACAGTAGGTGTGTGGTTTGTAAAATGGAATGGGAGGGTGTCTGAGAGAAACTAAGAGAAAAAGAGCGTAGCAAATTATAAGATGTAAAAATGTGCCTACCATTCTCCAGATAAGGAGGCGTACCTTCTGAAGGGTCGAGTCTGCGAGCCCTTCGCCCATGCTTGGAATTGTTGTGTACAAACATGTTGTCGGAGACAGCCAAGACATGGCCGTCCACATTGACGGTCGTCGATACGACAACCTGCAACAGGAGTGAAGGTGAAACATGTAATTTATAGCATGTTGTAAAAATAAATAAACAAAACTGAGGATTTACAGATATAGTTTTACAGATATTCTCACCGATGTTCTGGGGTACAGAGGATACATGAATGCTTTAGAAATTCTGTTGTGTCCAGGTGCACATGCCTGTGTGCTATTGATTACTATTGTCAAACCTCCTGAAGTGGTTGTTCTCATTGGACATATCGCATTACAGTTATCCAGCTTCTCAGCCATTTTGTTTTTGCTTTTTAGTGTCTTGCATTTGTGTACAACTAATTGACTTTTCAATCACTAAAATACCATTTCCGTTTACCCACTCAACTGCCAACTGTCATCATAGCCGAAGCTCAGAATTATTGATCAGCTTGTCCATCTATTTGAGGATGGAAGGCCTCCCTTTTAAAATATTACTGGAGTCATTACCAACTGAACCGTACTCCAACCCATCACTCAACAAACATTTTGCTAGGATCAGATTCCAAGCCACACTCCATATTTCATAATGCTTATTTTTGTTGTTGTTTTTTGGCTACCACATCTCCAAACAGTGAGCTGCATGTGAATGGCCAAAGTGTTTCTGAGCCGGAAACAGAGAGCCCCTCTCAGGTTTGCTTCGCCGGTAAGTGACCTCGGTGTAGCAGTGGAATTTAGGGGGGTGCTTTTTTTTTTTTTTTTTTTTTTTTGTTGGTTTGGGAAGGGTGGGGGAGGTAGGGGGAGGGGGAAGAGAAGGGGAAGTGAAAAAGCTCCCTTCTTGTGAGCAAGTTCCAAACCTGGCCCAACTGAGGATGGTGGATTGGGCCCTCTC